>JAWMRA010000009.1:23321782-23458798 GCA_035584735.1 Pseudotriccus pelzelni
CCCAATCAGATCTCTTTGTCTGCATAAACCTTCTCTCACCTTAGAGCAATTTGTGGGGGGTGTGGTAAAAATTGTCCTTAAGCAAACCCATGACACCTACTATGTCCCTCAGTGAGAGGGTCAACCTTACCAGCAACCACAAAGCCATGTCTGCTTCCCCTCCAGCCTATCCATCTTTTTCCCAGAGCCTTATCAACTCCTCAGGTGAGTCTCACAACTCAGCTGAAGCACAGAGAGCAGCTGAACCCTTTCTTTGTGAGCTCTTCCTGCAAAGTGCTTGGGACTCATGCTGAAAACACTTTTCAGCTCCACATTCCCATATCCCCTCATTCCCATCCATGAGGGCATACCAGCATTTGCAAACCAAGAGCTGGAATGTCTCCATGACACAGATGTACAAAATTGCATTAGTGCTTTGACTGAACTTAGTACAGCAGAGAATAAATTGGGTAGCTCAGCCTGGCTGAGAACAACCCACATTCCAACAAAGATGAGCATAGCCTTGCCTTAAAAGTACAAGGCAAATAAGCAAAACTTGGGTCTCAATTCCTATCTGCTTGTGGAGGTAGCGTATAAATCACTTTGAAGATGTAAGGACTACATCTGAGCAAAGAATGTAAAATCAGGCTTATCATCAGAGCTGTGTGATTTCTACAGCCCTTAAAGCTCTTTGAAGTTGAACATTTGCCATATTGGAGTCCTCTCTTCTTTGTTTATTTGTTACAGTAAACTAATTGAACCAAAGAAGTTATATCATTTTCTCTCTTGGACTAAATGAATAGATAATCTTGATTTGCATTTGGCAGGCTAACACAGACTATTCACCAGTTTTGACAGATATTGCATATAATGGTCTTGTTTTTGTTCAGCTCCACTGTCTAAATATTGAAAGAGTCTTTACACATTACACTCTGTTACTGAAAGACAAAAGCTAGACTGTAACTGAGGTTTCACATCTATGCAGCATCTCTGTATTCTGCCAAACAATAGTTCATTCCACAAGAGGCAGAACTGATGAACCCTGGCTTCCTATGGACTTTTGTCCCCTAATATACCCTTTCTCACTAGAATCACTCTGTTCCCACCAATAAATGCTGACTGGCCAGTTGGGGCTTGTTCCCTCAGTAAGAGCACCCTGTTTACTTAACTGCCAGCGCTTATGAAACTGGCAGGAAGCTTTGATATTTCTGGCTCTCTTTTAAGTTTGGTTTAAAACTCTCAGCAGTTTCAAAAGGTACATGCAGGGGGATAGACAGACATAGACCTCTCAATGGCCTCATTTCCATAGGAATTAAGCTAAAAACTTACTAAGAAGTGATTCCTCATGTTCTTCAGGACAGTGAAAGATGGTCCTTTGCCATTTCAGAAGTCAGAGTGTTAACTCTGATACTGGTTACAACTGCATTCCCCCAGTGCCCACTTTGGGATAGTGAGGACTCCCAATAACCCATTCCTTTCACAGATGTGATGGCAGCAGAAGTTAAGTTTCCACGAACTGGTAGGCATGGAAGAACAGAAACACGTGCCCTCCAGGACGCAGGTTTTGATGAAAAGCATTCCAACCCCACACGATTAAAAAAAATCCTGCTAAACTCTGCACACTCAAACATTTTCAGTGAGTGTCGAGAAATGATTGGGGAGTTTGACAGAGCAGAAAGTGGTGTATAGCCATCTGTAAAGTGTGTGTGTTGTGCTTAGTATGGGAGTTAGAAAGGCTGGGCAGTGGCCATCTTAAGTACATAATAGCTTAAACTAAGCATTGGAAGGGGAGAGCAGAGGATTCTCAGGGATTCTCTCTGTCAAGTGACTGAAGGAGTTAACTTTGTACACCTTCATGTATTCTGCAGTGTCTACTGCAATACCACATTCTGAATTCCTTAGTTACAGAGATGTGCTGCAGACACTGGCCTGGAATGAATAAACACCCAGAAGGTATAAAAAGTATGAGCAGGGTCACCAGGTACAGTCTTGTTGCAGCAGAACCTTCCAGGTCAATGCTGCAAAGTGGTGACATCAATTGTTGTAAAAAAAGGTCGCAGCAATGACATAGATCGAGGACTTCTGAATTACTTTCTATCCTTCAAAACGTTTTTATCCGGGTGGTGATATTAAGCCTGGTTTCCTGATATATCTCATGCTGTACACTGCACCAGAAGGGTTTAATGGACCGTAAATCTGCGTCTGGAAAGCAGATTCCCCATTCTATCCGCAACATAAGATAGTGTGAATAATTACCCACACTGTAGCTGCAGCGCTCTTCCCACAAACAAGTAAATATCATATGAAATGTCTGCCTTACCAATTCATCCTCCAAGGCCCAGGCTTTCCTTATTACAATTTGAAGTACCTCATATATTTTTACATGCTGTGTACAGTACAAAGTCTCAGAAAAATGTTTCTCTGGGAAAACCTGGTGAAAATAATAGTTCCATAGCTCCATATATTTGACCTTCAAGGCAATATATCCTGCAGAATAAGCATCTTAATTATGGTCCTGAATCTGCACTAAGAGACCCCAGTGGGAATTAAGAGTGGGGATGAAATTTCACGTAATCAAGAAATTTTCCGTATTTCATTCCTCACTGTCTCCACTTCCCTGAATGCAAACCCTACGCCAATTTTAGTCTTATCTTAAAGGGATACTGAAGCTAATAGTCTTGAGTCGCTGAGGCAACAGGTAGAAATCGTAGGATCTACATACAGTGCATACTTCCCATCATCCTGGATTTGCAGTGGACTCTGCTAAATCCAAAGCCAGCAGAAAATTTCTGATTTGAAATCATACTGGATCAGGTAAAACACCTGATGGGACCACAGCTTCCCCAGGGATCTTTCACTTTGTCACCTGAAAGAAGACAGGAACTGAGCTCAAGCAACAAGAAATAAGAGTTTTGGCTTCCAGGTTAGCACAGCATTGAGGGGATGGGGGATCTTTAAGCCATGCATTTTGCCCTCACTGAGGGACACTGAGATGGAAAGATGAACAAGCTGCACACCGTACTCGGTCTTTAGAGAGTGAGAAAACCACCACCAGAAGCAGGCACTGCCACGAAAGAAGTATCTTTCCAAGCACCCCAGTGCTCTCTGAATAGTGCCTGGCACAGCCACAAACAAAGAGGTCAACACTGATGTAAATCGGGAGGCTGAAATGCACTTCACTGCCACACTGAACCAGGAGGGTCACCCTGAACAGGAGCTCCTGTTTGCATACCCTGCAACAAGGGGGAACAGGCCACAGATGCCTGAAGGAAGCCAGGGCAGCAATGTGGGAAGGAAGTAGTTCTGTGCTCCCCTCACTGGCCATGGGCCCAGGGGTTTACAAGCCACTTTCTACAGAAAGTGGTTCTCTGCACCAGGCAGGCAAAGAGGACACTGCATGAAAACAGTTATAACAAAACAAGAGGCTGCAGCGATGCAAGCTCAAATGTCACGCTGTAAACAGGGACTTACTGTTGAACACATTTGCCTTTATCTGCTGCCACGAATGGATGCCAAGGAAAAGCCTGGGTCTGAGTCAATCTAAACTGAAAACAACTATAGGAAATAATATTGTGGGCTGCTTTCAATCTTCGGGATTCATTCATTCATTCCTAACATAAAGGATAGAAAATATATGAGAGTTAGGTTATCTGCATTCAGCTCTTTGCTCTGCCTCAGACTTTCTGAATGACCCTGAGCAAAGAACTCACTGTATCCACCCCCTCACCCTCCTTTGGCTACATCACAAAAAGATACTGGAAGACTGAATGCATGGAGAAGGCACTCAGACACCATGGTGATAAGTTCTATACAAAAAAGTACAGGCATATTTAAAGGAAAAGATAATGCTGTCCTGACTCGCTATAAACTGTGTGCTCTCCTGAAAGGTCACCTCCTCCAAGCTGTTTAGTTGTGGTTTTTTTCTTTTCCAAAAAAAATTGCAAAGTAACAAAGGTAGGGTTTTTTTATCATTCCCTTTTCCCTCTTTGCAAAGGACATAGTCATCTTCTAGGTGCTGCTTTACACTGAAAGTTAAAATAAGCTATCAGAAAGCTAATGGTGAATTTATTACACAGCAATGTGTTACAATGTCATGTTGAAATGTAGTTTGACCAATGACACAGACTCATTCTCTTGACTGCAGATCAAGTATCTGAGCAGTATAATCCTTGCAGGAAACAATTCCACCTGTCATGTACTAAGAAACACGTACCACCAAGTGTACTCTTTGTACAAGAGCCTTTGAAGTATCAGAATGAAAGCAAGTTCTAACTGCAGGCAAATGAAACCAGATTCTATCTGTGCTTTCAGAGCTTGCACTCACAGCAAATAGAGAATAACCAACATTGCACTTCCTCAGCTCAGAAGAAAATACTTGGCACAACTCCAAGATGGAAGGCAAGGGAGATCTGTAGCACCTTTGTAACCACAATTCAGGCTACAAACACACAAGGCAGATTACTCAGTGGGCTTTTCTACTGTTATTTAATCAAAGACAGAAGCTGATAACGCAGGGCAAGAGCCCATCTCTATCCAGCAGAGATATATTTCATGTATAAAGGGAAATTCTGACATTTGCACAAACAGTTCCCACAGCCTGCAGCCTTTCAGCAAGGATTACTGACAATACTTTCTGACCAGTCCTTTAAAGATAAGTACACAACAGTGCAGGAGTATGTACAGTGTAACAGGATGTAACATATGTACAGAATATATACCTGCTACGAAAGTCTGCATGGCCTTCCATTCAGTTCTGTGTGCTGGAGTTTTATTTCTTCCAGATTGTAATATATTAAGGTTTTTTATGGAGTCCTGTAGTAAAATAAGGTCCTGTGGTATCTCCAATATGAAAAGACTCACTGATTCAACCTCACACCACAACAGCCTGAGAAGTCTGCAGCCACTGCCCTACAGCTGCTCTGGGAATCTGCATAGCCCAAAATATCAGCCATGACTTCACATCTCTGTTCCTTAAGGGAGGGATTTTTTAAAAATGCAAGAATAACACTGTCACCAAAAGTTTTCTTGATCTTTCAAAATTTTATTCTACACTCCTGACTTCCGAAGGATACCTCATTTACTATGCTGCAAATATGAATTCATGCTCTGCACCTGCCACTTGTGGAGGTCAGTCCTACCATTATTTTGTCTGCATGACCACACCGACATGGGGTTTTACCAAAAATCTTTACATAGTTCACTTCAGTGTTCTACTTCCATGTTTGCTGCCAAGACAGAAACACATACTTTTTCTCCACTAAAAAACACACTTGAAACAAATGCAGGATTCTCAAGTTCAACATAATAACAATAATAATAGATACTTGGACACCATTATGAGATCTTTCTATCACTTTAACTGTCCCTGTGCAGCTAGTAGGCATAACCAGCCTAATGAAAAATACAGAAGGAAAAATGTGAGTGCACTCTGTGATGAAATTTTATTGGCTTCACATCTCTTTGGAGTGTCTCACAAAGATGTCACTGCTCTTTAACCCACTGGCTGTCACTGCAGCCCCAAGAGGACTCTGCTTCCCTCAGAACTCACTACATCCCAAAGCACAAGTGGAAAGGAGATACAGAGCACAGGTACTCGTGCTACATCAGGTAGATCTGCTGGTGATTGGAGTGAGCAGTGTGGTGTCAACACACTGGCTTAGCACCATCAGCAGCTACAGCTAGAAACACATTCAATTCAGTATTTCCCTCTAGAACTGCAGTGATTGGTACAGGGTAATGTAAATATAAATGGGACAGGCAGGTTCTGCCTAAGAGGAATTGGAACAATAGCTCTCTGTTAAGATTTCCTTTGCAATACACTGATAATATTCTCTAACCAAGGCATAAGATTATTTCTTACTTCAGCCTTTAAGTACATCTCAGGTGTGTGTTAAAGACAGCTGAAAGGTCTCCCTTCAGTAGCAACACAGCCTTTTTTCAGACTAGCAAAACCACTAATGCCAGTGGGCTGACAACTGGCACTGAAAAGTACTTCCTGACAGAGAACGGCATGTGGAGTCACTCTTCTGCTATCCCAGGGACACCTCCTCTCTGTCAGCTGAGGAACTGTCTCCATTGTCCACTCTAACTCCTGAATTACACTTTAAACAAACTTCCTCTGGCAGTCAGACAGATCCATTGTGTCCACATATCAGGAAGACAGGGAGCTGACAGGAAACCCCCTTGGCTAAACAAAGCCCAGTTAATGCCAGCTTGTCATTTTTGACATCCCTGTCATTGTCTCTCTGGTATGTATTAGTAACTAGACAGGATCAAATTGCTGGCAGTGGTCACAGAGCTGGCTGCTGGAATAGCTCTTGGAGACAGGGCCTCAAGTCATCAGCACCTGACAAATCACAGACCAGTGTGAGGTGAACCAAGGCGCACCAATGCAAGGTGCTAACCAGGTATGGTCTGGGTATTGTTCCAGCAACAATGAATACTGCCTTGCACTACTAGAGCATTAGTGCATTCCCTGCCTTTCCATTCCCTGGTAACACAGCACTTTCTATAAAAATCAGAAGCAGACAGCAGGTCTGCTCTCCATGCATCAACAGCTCCTCCCACAGTGCTCAGAGCAGGAGAAGGGATGCTCACCTTCACTGAGTTAGTAAGTTCTGCTGTGCTTTTACTTGCATTGTTGACTCTACTCCCATTCAGACACAAGCCTGTAGCTTGGATTTAGTGGTGCCTTAAATCCAAGCTGAGAAGACACAAGCAGGATAAAGCTTGAGAGCTGTTGGCTTTCAATCTCCTTATTGCAAACAGGAAGCTGGACACTGAATTACTACCCTTCATGTGCAAGCTCAATTCTTTTGCTAATGTAGATGGTCACAACACAATGCAGTTTCTGCTCTTTGGGGAGGGCACTGACTTGAACTGGGTAGTGTCATGGAGATAAGAATACAATTACTCTGTTCCAAATGCCTTTCTTTTACCCATCTGTCTCTAAGCTCCACCTGCATGCTCCCCTCCTCTGAGACCTCTGACTTTGCCTTTTTGACCTATAATCTCTGCTGTGACTGTTAATGTCATATTTACAATCAAAGTAATCAAATCAAATTAACCAAACAATTGTTTCAGTAACTCTTCTGTTTCAGTCTCTATATCTGGTACCTATTCTATTACTCCTAATAAATCCAACTGTTTGAACTGCATATTTATCTCACAGTTCTCTACTGCTGTATTGATGACTGAATACACCCTTAAGGGGACAATTCACATTTGAAAGGAGAAACTCTGTTATGATTTTTGCCAAACTCTCTTCAGGGTAGTGGGCAGGTATTGTGCCACACGAACCTCACTGGCCTCCTCTCTTGTGTCAGGGGAGTTGGGTATGCTCTGAGCAGAGCTCACCAGCAAACCATGTTTGTGCCATGTTTTCCCTTCTCCATGAGCCTCCCTGTTCATTTGCTTGTGAATAGCATGGAATATGAAATCACGGCTCTCCCCTTCTGTGCAAGAGGTCACAAAGGTCAGCCATAGCTGTGCAAAGGATGTGGGTTTTTACCCTTGGTCACAGGAGACCAAGGCTTAGTGTAAGTAACGCAACCTGCCCAAGTCAAATACAACAAACACTTCAAGGGTCACAGCTTGCAATCATTAAAAATATGCAGAAATTAAAAGTACAAACCTGGTATAAACAAAAATCTGGCAGTGGGGAAATCACTTTCTTTCCAAAGACTGCTTTGACAAACTATTCAGATGCTGAAAGGAAACCTCATTTCCATCCCAGTACTCTGTCCTCTTGAGAGCCTGGGATGGGGGCAGAAGGGTAAAGAGAAGACTGAAAAGTGACACACACAGTGGGAGTAACCTTCCAGAAATAATCAATGGCTTCGTAATGAGCAGCCGACTCTACTGAATATTGATTAGCCAGTGCTGGCAGGCTCAGCTCCGGGGAGGTCAGCGCTCCTGCCAGCTGCCTTGTGGGAGCACAAAGGAGGCCTCAGCAAAAGGCAAATTGTAAATGGCAGGTTTTATATGAGAGGCACCATTCAGGCCCTCAGGAGAGGAAAAAAACCCCAAAGTATGGTCACTGCATAAGCAGGCACAAAGCAGCAGCAGTCCCGCTAACTTCTGTTATTACACTGTGCTGTGAAGTGCAATCCTGGGTTTACCATAATAAACTTGTTATAAAGATTATCACTTGCAAACATGCAGATACCAAGAGTTGCCACAGGTTCTTCTTCCCTAAGGATTTCACAGACATGTGAAATGAGGTGCTTTCACAGACAGCTGCCCTCAGAAGCTTTGGCCAGTGTCTCACCTCAGTCCATGGCAGGTATGAGTACACATTTCAGCTGGTACCATATGCTGGCCTAGGCCAGCTGTAAGCAAAAGTCATGCACCTGAAGCAGCACAGCTGTGTGTCAGCACTCCATCCCTCTTACAGCACCATCTGATCTTACTGTCACAGTCAGTAACTATGATTTTAGCTTTTTAGTATTTTTAAAATACAAATAGTTAGATATTAATTTTATTATTACAGCCATTGGTAGATACACACAGAACTTACAGTGCTGAGGAAATTAGCTATTAGTGACTAAAAGGATATCCTACCTTTTTAGAAGCAGAGAGTCTTTTCTCATAGGCTTTCTGTGGAAAGAGAAATTGTGACAGTCAGGGAAAAGAGATCTGGAAACTGTGTTCCTTAAAAGAAAAAAAAAAAAAAAGGAAGAAGAAGAAAAGGAAAAAGTTCCAGTTCCTAGTTTCTGCCTGGTGTAACTCATCTGACTTCAGTGGGGCTGTCCCACAGTAGATTCGTCCCTCTGTCTTTGCCAAGAAAAGAACAACAAGAGCCAGCCAAAGGCATCTGCTTTTGCATTTCCTCAGTGAATCCGTTCATTATACTCTCATGATAGAGAAGTTGTAAACAAAGGCACTTCATGATGCTGCATTGTGCTATCCATAATTACACTGTATGTGCTTCATCAGCATACATGCTTCAGGGCACACTGCAAAGGCTTTTTATGTATTCAGGACTCTTTCTGAGAGGGTGGGTTAAATGAAGAGAGGGAAAAGCTAACAGTTAAAACAGCAAAGGAAACCCCAACAGTTACTTAGAGAGGAGCTCAGTGTAAGAGGAGGAGAGGAAGCTTCATGTACACGCCCTGCAAAAAAAAAAAAGAGGGTAGCAAAATCCCAGCCTATCAGTACCCCAGTTGGTTTGTGTGCTTTAATACTTTCACTTGTTATTACTCCTAAAGACCACAAGCCCTTTAAAACAGTAATCACGTTTATGCAGTGCCACCACATGAAAATCTCAGCCTGGATGGGGATTCAGAAGGACTTTTTTAAAAAAAACAGTTCAGTTTGGAAGCTCTCTGATGTTACCTTTACATAAATGACCAACCATGACCTGACTTCAAAGTGATATGTCAGGTATAACTCCCTAATTTTTGAGCATTAGAAAATTCTGGTGTCAGATCATAAGCAAGTCCTAAATTCTTCATTGCTTAGCAGATGAGCTTAAAGTGCTTGGCAGTATATGGTGCAAGTCATTTTCTGAGAAGAAATTCTGTTTGTCTTGCAAGCATGTACTAACACTGTCTGGGATGTAATGAAGTCCAGCAGAATACAACACATCTCCTGAGAACTCTGCTTTTAGAGGTCCAGAATCTGCCACCAGAATGTGTGTAACCCTGTTTCAACCCTGTTGGAAAGTATTTGTGTCTGAAAAGAAGAACTTGAAAAAAAAAATCCTTAAGATAACCAGCACCCAGGTGGGCAGTGGAGCCAGGATTGGAGGGCTGGAAGCTGAGACTGATCTGGAAAGTGGAGCCCAGATAGACGTAGCAAGCAAGGGTGAGCAGAGGGGTTGTGGAGAGACAAGGGCTTGTGGTGAATTCTCCCTTGTGTACTTGTATGCACACATAACATATTTTGCTGCCAAATCACAATCTTAAGTTTGTTTGGTTTTTAATAAAGTAATTTTCAAAAGTGAAAGGAGGTAATAGAATGCAACCCACATCAAAATACACTAAAAATGTCACATAACAGTGTCAAATGGTTTTAAATGCTAGATCTCACCGTGGACTATGGAACAAAACAGTTTCAAAGTGCATACATCAAGGCAGCATTTGCACAGTTTAACAGCAAACTGAAGTTTTCCAAACTGTGCAATCTCACTTTCTAAAAAATGTACTCCATATCCAAAGTTTTCTTCTATTATTGTCAATTACTCCTGTGCTAGAGACCATAAAAGGAAATGTTCAGGCAGTTCTTTTTTGAACACTTGTTACATAAAGATAAAAACTGTCAGTCTTGTGTCACTTGAAAAGTGTTCTCAGATGAGTAAGTACAGTTAAACAGTAGCACCTTCCTCTAGAAAGGGCTGGACTTACATGTGTTCAAGTGACAATGGACACGAGCATCAGGTGACAACTGTGTCCAAATGACAGAGGAAATAACTCACCCATTTCTCACCAAAAAACCAGAGCCCAAATCTCTGCCTCACCTGGTCCCCAGGGTTTGGCCTCTTGCACACAGAGCATATCCCAGGAATTCTCTAACAGGAGCTGGCTCTGAAGGAATTGATTACATGGCAACCCTTTAAAACCTTGCCACAAGAGCTGTGGACTTACTCCTAGTGTTGTTATTTAAAAGCTGCTGGTATTTAGTTCCCAGTCACCTCATCCATGAGCTTGCCCTTCACAGGGAAGAAAGGAAGCCAGCAAAGGACATGAACAGACATTACCCATGTCACAAAACTCCCAGCCAAAGCTTGGTCATTCCATAAAAATTCAGAAAGTTAGGCGACTTGCTTAGCTGGAGATTCAAAGTTGTGAAATTCAGTGTAACAAGGAGGAAAGGATACCCAATGTCACAAAATAATATACTACTACTTGGCAACAAAACACAGTCACTCCATAATAGCTTTTGTAAAAGTCCTCTCAGCATTTATAACAATTAATTATTATATTAATAACTATTAATAACATCTTAACTAGCTATTCAAGTCCACAGATGTCAAAGTCTTTAACACAGACAGGACCACCATTTGGTCACTTTGGATTACCAAAGGTTTGATGCCATCATGGCAGGGGCCATATTGTGACCACTGCCACAAAGAAATCCGCGAGACCTGCAGGAACCAACCTGGGCTTCTGAAAATTTTCCCCAGACCTTGCACTGCACAGAGCAGAACTGAGAAACATTCCAGATTTATGTGAAGGAATCTACCTCTACAGGTCAAAAAGTCTTTTTTAAAATTCCTTTGGAGTAATTAAACCAGAAGTAATGCTGGGGAAGACTGCCAGTGTGCACCCTTTGGAATTACTCTGGCTTTCTCCAGAGCCTTAGTGTAGCTCCAGCAGTGAGTCTGTTCTGAAGAAACCTCCCTGTGGAAGCTGGATGAGACCCACATGTTACCTCATCAGCTTTGAAGTTCAGACATATGGATGTGTGTATAATGACCCTGCAGCTGAACTGGAGGCTAAGCCGTCCATCCAGGACGAGTACACAACACTCACCATTTCCATGAGAAACCAGTGCCAAGGACAGCGGGCACCATTCATGGGCTTTAAGCCACAGCTTCCCTCTGGGTGAGTCCAGGCCTGGGCTGGAAGGCTGAAACACAAAGCTACACGCTGCCAAAAAGTGCTGTGTTTCAAGTGGCTTGGGATCAAACCCATCCTGATTTGCACCCAAACCACATACCATTTCAGGCTTGCTTGTAACTTCGCCAACTGCTGCTGAAGGGTTCACAAACTTTAGTGAACTTGGCTTGAACTTTGCATTGGAAATGAAAAAGTAAAATAAAACTTTCAAATTGAAGGTTCTGCCTCAAGACCTCAAGACCTTTTGCCCATCTCTAATACTGATGTATTATAAAACAACTGATGTTCTATTCCACACAATGACTCCAAACCCAGTTCCTTACACACACTTTCCCAGATTTCCTTTTCTGTATGTCTAAGGACCTCTCCTGCCTCATTTAATCTTTAAGATGAGGAAGAAGAATCTCAGCTGCAGTAACACTGGAAGCTATGTATAATTCTTGACTCACGGGAGTAAAATCCCTCCATCCCACAAAGCTTTCTGAAGGAATGATAACAACACATTCTTTAGGGTTTTCCAAGGACAAATGAAAAGGCTGTTTTCTATTTTTAAGGAAAGTTATAAAATAATATAGAAGAACTTGGAAAATTGATCATGGTCCTGTCAGTGCTAGTAATAAACACACAGACATACACACATATATATATTCCTTTAGCTGTTCACCGTAAGTTATGGCAGCTTTGAATCTTCCAGCAGCAAGTGCCCCAGCGTTTCTCCAGAGAAGTGCATGTTCTTGTCCTGCCCCTCAGATTCAGCATCCATTTTTAACACACTCAGCTAAAACCTGTGTCTTAGAATAGGCACTGCAGGTCTGAGGAGCTTTATGATAAACCGCGCAGTGGTTCATAAAGATGAGAAGAAAGGAGAATGAACCATCTGCAACTCTATGTAACTCTTGAAGCTATAACTGCTTAAATAAATAGGATTTAATTTAAAGCAAAACCACTTTATCTCTGAACAATGAAGTTCACAGAAACTTGTTCTAGAATAGCCTTCAACACTATCTGCTTTTCTTCATGCTTTTCTTTCTAGCCTATTCAGTCTGCTTCTTTTTTATAAAGAATTACCATTTTTGTAGTGGCAACAGTAAACCATTTGACAAAAACAGCTTACACAAACCTCACTCTGAAAACAAAACCCAACCAGCCAAAAAACCATTACTCTCTTCTAAACCATTTCAACCAAACATCATCAAGAATGGCATATTTGTAAACAGATGAAGTTATCAGATTCCCGAGGAATGCATTTTTGATTCTGCACACTTCTATTTTAAGCCGTTGCATAGTCACTTCTTGAGTTTTGTACTTAACCTGAGGAACTGACAAGCAAAAATAGTTCCTGTCTCTAACCTTCCCTTTTTCCTCTGACGATAATCCATTCCTGGTGCTGCTCAGGGGAAGAGCAAAGTGACAGCAGGATCAAACACAACATGTAAATAACCCCGGGGCACCGAGGTTTCTCCTTTGATCTACTGAAACAATGATTTCTCTCTGATAACATAACAGAATATTCCCTGAATCTTTTCGTAGCTGCTGTTTATTTTACAACACAGGTCCTGACCTCGCCTACGTGGGTTTGGTTTTCCCTGAAAGCCTTTCTGACAGCTAATGACAACGTGGTATGGTCCCATGCTCTTGGGGCACTGCAGTGTAAGGAAATTCCACCTGACCAACATCCGTGCCTGTTTCTGCACTGCTTGTGGAACTGTGCTCAGAAACATGGCACTTCCATGGAAGTGAAAATTAACTGGGGCAAGTGGGAGAGAGATTAAGTTTTCAGACATGTCTACTCCTTGATATTTCACGTGCATCCCAGAAAGTGTTGTGTTGCTACAAGTGTGTGCGTGGGAGGGTGAAATGGATTGATAAACAAGCAATTAGGAGCTGGAACCTCTCCAGGGATAAGTACCACCAAAAAAAGGCACTTAGAAGTCAACAACAATTGTGAAAGCTTCTCCACGATGTCCTCTCATTTTTTATTACACAACTCTAAAACAAATCTGAAAATTCAAATGTTCCATTAATTTGAGATGCTTTTTAACTTACTACCATTCAAATTTCAGTTCTTCTCTCCTGCTACTGAGTGGCTTTCTCCTCTTCCAGCTGCTCTTTGTCTGTAATGCAGTGATAGCTACAGGCTGCTGCCCAAATTGGAAACTTGCTACACGAGGCACACAGGCACCTCCTTTCTCTCAGAGAGCTGTGTATGTTCTGGTGGGAATAATCAAGTATTCCCCTAAGATGAAGAACTGATGCAGAGATAAAGCAGTTTATCCAAGGCCCTATTGGGTGCTTGAAGCAGGAACAGGAGTGAACACAAATCTTCAGTGTCTTCACACAGGACTGTACACAGTTGTCAGTCTGGAAATGATGAGCTCTACTGCTCTGGAAGTGCACACCTGGTCTGAGCACATGAGGTAAGACAGTGCTGTGGGATGCACATCAATCCATGGTGTAGCTTTCCAGAGATCAGGGTTTGGACAAACACAGGCTCCAGCCAGGCTGCTGCTCCCCTGGGGATCAGTGTCAGTGGTCCCCAACACAAACAACCATCACTCTGCACAGGATCTCTGAACATAAGGCAGTGGAGCCAGAAGTGCCATTCTCTCAGAGCTGACAGGCAAATAGGACGGAAGACAGCACATATCCATAAAAACAAAGGTGTCTGCAGAGCCCTGGCTTCAGTAAGATTGGAAATGCAGTGAGATTACACTAAGATCACCTTTTTTAAAAATTATTGGCACCCTGTGTTGTCATCCTCACAATTCAACATGCAGTTATCTTCTTAGGAGAGTGGCAAATGCAGGTCTGCTGGAGAATGGAAAACATTCCACTGTCTATCACCACCACAGTTCCCAGGACGTCTTGGGTGCAGATTCACTCTGAGAGCACTTGCCTGCTTCCAGCAGCTTAAATGTAAATGTTTTCTTTTTTCTTTCTTTCTCTCCCATCTTTTTTTTTTTAGGGGGTTTTTCCCTGCTCCCAACACATTTTGCTGATGTCAGTCCCCCTGCACTCTCTCTCTGCTGGGCATCCTGGCTGGCTATTTATGTGGGAAGTGAAACGAAAGCCTGCGCTTTTTGGATGAATACTGCTATATTCATGCCATTTAGAATTTTCATTTGGACTAAGCAAAGAAAAAAGTCAATGTAGCAGCTATTACAATCAGCATCTTTTACAAGCTGATCCAAGCTCTAAAACACTTGCAAGATGACTGACAATTCCAAGGATGAAAGAGCCATTGTCTGAGAACTTCCCATTGCAAATTGGCATTTCAGTTTTCCTCTGCAGTTATAGCACCTGAATACTGTTTGTCTCTTTCAAAATCAGACCCTCGTGCAGTCACGTGCTTCCAGGAGCTGGGACTTTAAGGGAAAAAACTCCAATTTGAAAACCTCACTGGCAACATGAAAGTTATTGTCTCTTGAGCACTGACATTAATTTTCCTCCCATATTCTGGTTTATCACCCACGCGCTTCTCACCACACCTTAAGGGCCTGGGTCTCTCTCTCAGCAGGGAGAGACAGGCTACCAAACTGTACTAGGGTTGTCCATTTTGCTAATGGGATTATAGCAAATAATACCAAAAAACACCCTACTTATTCATATGGAAACAAAATTAATCCCTGCTGCCTGCCCCACCCCATAACTTTGTGTCTGAGCACGAAAGCTATCTGTCTGTTTTGGCAGCACAGAAACATTCACAAAATGTTTCCAAACACTGGGGTTTCCCCTTCCCCCTACTCTTTTCAGTTTAGCTCTGCAGGAACACACGAGGAATAACAAAGACTATGACATTCTCTCCCGTGTAAGTTAATAGAGGGCATTGATATTACTTTCTAGGGCATATCAACTACAATTACCAGGAAAAGGTAAAGAAAATACAGAAGGAGCTATAAATAAAGCTGCATCTTTCCTGCTGTTAATTTCCTGTCTCGTATAATGCCACCGTGGTGTGTTGTTAATCAGTATATAAGATTTTAGTACACAACTTTGCAACACAACTTGCTAGCCCAGTTTCCCAGATGATGTCCAAGGGACAGACTCCTATCACCTGCACAACAGAAATGGATGCTACATTGACCTTGTCTGCCCAGGGAGTCTTGCTTATATTAACATGGAAAGTTAATATTATTTTTCTGTATTTTTCTGTATTTTTTCTGTATTTTTTCTGTATTATTTTTCTGTATTTTCTGTAATCTACAAATAAATTCACTGATTTCATCCAAAAGCAAAGCTGAGAGTTAAAGAAAAAAACCTGCCTTTGACCAAGGGAAAAATGCAATATGTCTAATAAAACTCAATGCAAAGGGATAAAAATTGCTTGCTCTTTTTTTTTTTTTTTCAATTATCCATATTATTCTACATCCCTTTCACAGGAATTGGGATAGTATGATTGAAGGTTGATGGCGCTACAAAAAACAGCTTTTTCACACGTAGACACATTGGTATCAATGTAAATGCAAGTCTCCAAATAAATCAGAGTTAAGTGTGTAGAAAGAATATGCTTGTTGTTCATTGGAAATTCAAACTTTGTTTCACTGCTTACTCCTGAGTGTCAGTGATGGAGCTAACTTTTAAAACTGCCCTGCTCAGGCATTCTTGTGGGTCTTTATACATCGTGCTGTCTGGCAACATCTTATTCAAGGAGCACAAATTCTTCCTTATTTGCCAATTTTAATCCAAATTTGCCAATAATCCCACTCAGAGCACCACACCTGAAGCATCAAGTAAGAGGTTTCATTTCTGCCCAACACCAGTTCTGCTCTTCCTCCAACAAAAACCACAAGGAGGAGAAAAAAAAATGCAGCGCCTTATTAGATTTCTGTAATAATGAGAAACTTTCTAGGAAGAGCATCAAATATTCCACTGTGCACAAGAAGTAATTTGTTCTCAGTCATCTATTTACAGGTTCTTAATCCACCCTGTGTACTCTGCTAGTCATGCAGGATTTCAGTCATGTTTTTTTTTAAGCTAATCATCAAGTCACAATTTAGCAAGGAAGTTCTGCCCTGCTTCATGAGCTCCAGTGCTGCAGGTTCACAGCAAGAACTGGTCTCAAATTAACAGCATAAAGAGAACAATACAGCTTTGATTGAGAGCATTATTTACATAGCTGAGAAAGATAGCTACACTGAAAAGTAGCTACTGAACACACACTGCCCCACACAAAGGAAGGTTGCTAATTTTAAGTGAACCAGGTTGTAAAAAAGGGATGTGGCTGCCTTTTCCAGCAGTCCTTCCCCAGGCTTTCTAAAGAGTGTTTCAGAATTGTTCTGCACATCACAGCCTGCACTCTGAACACACTGGTTGTAGCTCAGAGCTGTATCCAGGACATGGCTTGATGAATACTAAAGATAATGGAAAAAATTCAATTCTTGGCTTTTTGGAATGGGGAAAGGAGGAAGTCAAAGTCCCCAGCACATGCTGACTGGTTTACACTGTCCGTAAAGGACTGAATCCCTGCCCAGAATGCAAAACCAATCTGAACCAAGTGCTCTGACAGGTCCAATACATTCCAATTTTCCCTCCACTGTTTTCCATTTTCATTGCTTTGTCTCTCTTATTCCTACCCAGAACTTCAAGTATTATTCCAATATAAAAGAGGCTGTTTCAATATTTCTGGCCCAAAGGAGTCCAGCAAACTGGAGCACAAATTAAAGGCAAACAGATTCAGAAATATTTCCCCTGAACAAAATAAGCTCCATAGAACATCTTATGATGGTTTAGGAGTTCAGTGTATCTAATCAGACTGTTCACTTTCTGAGCCTGACCCTAACTAAAATATTGGCAGCTTTGACTAAGTAAGTGAAAGGAGATTGCAAATTCTGGCCAACAGCTTAAAAAGTCTGTTCCAAGAGGAGGGGGGGAGGGAATGTTTAGGGCTTCCTGAAAAACATCCCTCTCTAATTGTCTCAAGCTGTACTTCTTAAAAATCTTGGTTTTTACTCTGAAGACTAAAGACAAACAGTAAGCTTCAGTGGAGTTCTATTCACAGCCAAATAAAAAACACTTTACTGGGAAGACATGCATTTCTACAAGCGGCTGAACCAAGACAGTCCTGTCTCCTACAGCTCTGCAGCTCTCCAGTTTGGAAATGGAAATATTTTATAAGTTTCTGATGGGATAAAGGGATAAAGGGATAAATTTATGCAGGAGCCTCTCCCTCAGGAGGAGCATTAGCGAAGTTTCTGTTTCTACTCCCTGCCTACCTACTTCTGTCTCCCTGATGGGAACTCTGTAACTTCTGCCTCACTCAAAATTTGCTGAAATTGCCCAGTGTTTACAGATTATTAGGGAGGAGCTCTAGACACAGCAACACCATGTAAGCATATCAAATAACAACAACAAACTAAAAAAACCCCACCAAAGTTTTTCTAAGTTCCAGCAAACACTTAAGGCAGCTGGAAAACAGTTCTGAAGGGAGTCAGTCAGTTTCCCTTGCAGTATTTCCACTTTCTGATCTAAGTGCCACCTACAAGGACAGGGCAGGAGGGACTGTCCACTGGTTAAACATGTCTCACACTCTGTTTATCAAGGTTCAGCTCCTTCCTCTGCCAAAATATTTCTTGAGCACAATAAGTCATGCTGAAAACACACTCAAAAAGATATAGGAACCTCAAATTGGGTTTTCCAGACCCAGCTTTCTCATGCTTGAAACTTAAAACAGTTAAGTGTTCTCAGTAGAGTACCTGGAGAGTGCTGAAACCAGAGTAACAGCACGTCTGCAGGCATCAGTCACAGCTAACCACTATAAAATAGTGACAAGGTACATCTGAAAACCCTTTCCCCCTTCACTAGATGGTTTTCTTATGGGCTGTCATTTGGACTCCAAAGCGGGATCTCTCCTGAAGAAACCACCTTTGCTTTAGAGTTTCCAGCCTGTTGAGGTGGAAAACATGTGACATCTGCAGAAGTGGCCATACTTTCACTGAAAAGCTTTAGAAGTCACCAAATAAGAACAGGCTAAAAATTGCCTCTCTGCACCATTTTTTTCCTCAAACAGATGGCATAAGAAGGCAGGTAGTGCCCCTACACTTCCTTGTGGTCACAGCCTAATGGCTAGAAAATTCATTCACAGTGTAGGAAAACCAGTCTCCTCTTTCCCCTTGAAAGAGATTCACCCCATATTGTTGATTAGGCTGCCCTTACCACTGCCATATTTATACTGAAAGATAGTCCAGCCCTACAACCCTTATAATCAGATCTAAAAATCAAAATAAGTTCAGGAAAAAAAGCAAACAAATTTGCTAAGCCTTTTACAGGCAATGAGCTGAGCCAAGGACAGTAAGATCATGAATACAGAGTAATAAATCAGATCAATAGCTGAAAGTTAAGCTCCTATTCCCTAAACAATAGGACAGTGATTTAATATTTCACTGGAGATCCATTCTGGTGGGTTTATGTAGCGTGTATAAATTCATAGCAACGAAAGTTTGAAGTTCCATAGAACCTCATATTCAAAAGTATGTACACAGGCAAGAAATTAGATTACAGATCTCTCTCACCATTATTTTGCCTTCTGTATTGATTTTAGACCATTAAAAAAATACCAGGTGAGCTGAGGGAAAATGCTTAAGGTACAGTAAATAACAGGGAAATCACAGACATTAACCAACTGGTTTTGATATTCAGAGGTGTTGAATATTACTGAACTGAATATCATAACTGAAATTACTGAAACAGAGAATCAATTCAACTAAATTTATGATAAATTTGAATTAAAGGCTGCTTTTATTTTTAGGATTTTTTTAATCATTTATTCTCTTCCTCACAAGCTTAACATATTACCTATTGATTGTTTAGAAAATTAGTGTGACCTGTAATCAGTGTGGAACATGATGTTCATCTCTCTTTGGGGGTATCTTTGTTTCAAAGGGTTTCAAAACTAAATGTATTTAAGCTAGAAAGTAATCAGCTTGTTAAATCAATATACATCATTTTTATACATAAAAAATGGAATTGCCCATAAGAGACTGCACTAATTTGATTATTTGTTTCTAAAACTTTTCCCAACATAAACCCGTTTGCTTCTTTGTGAGCAAGCATCTTCAGACACAATACAGGTTTACAAACTGTAAAATAAAGAGTTGATTTACGATGGAACAACTAGCACTGATAGAATGAGGAGAGACTGTGTTTAGCAGGTGAGACACCAATCTGAGTGCACTCTCACACAGTTTAGTTACAAAATAATCCAAGTTCACCTGTGTGAAATAGCAATATATGCAGTAAAAATGTCAGGGAATCACTGTCCATGTGTGAGATCTGGCAACAGGGCTGCCCTCACAAGGTTTGAAAATCAAACTCACACATCCAAGGAGCTTCATTGCAAGTAAGGGCTGCTTGGTGCAAAACCTGTTAGCTCAAGAGGAGAAACTCACCATTTCATGAGACAGCTTGAGAACACTAATTTGTATATGTGGAAGGTTAGAAAAGCTCCATCTATAGACAAGCTGTAACATTTAGCCACCTGCATCTTTGTACAGAAGCAAAAGGCTTAACTTGTTGAGAGACATCTATAAATGAGCGTCCAACCATCCTTTCTTTGCAGCTGTCCCATGTTTGTATATGGGGCTTGAAGAGGAGCATTGGTTGAAAGGACAACCTTGGTGGCACGTGGAACTTTTAGAAAGGTTCAAAGCCTCTTCTCTCTTCCCCACAAGGAGTGGTGACCCCTAAAAACAGAAGCCAACCACAGGAACACAAGTGGCATGTTTCCCAGACAGCAGGCATCTTGAACTCTTGAGAGGCTTATTGCACGTGTTCCCATTGCTCATGGGTGGGATTTGATTACATTGAACCTAAACTTCATGTCAAACCGCATGAGAGTAGGCACAGGTCAATGTCTGGTTTCTCACCTGCTCAGTACAGTCTCTCCTCATTGTGTTAGTCTGCAGAGGGGTGAGACACTCATTCCCCCACTCACACAAAGGACACATGACTCCACTTCCCCTTTTGGGGTAGCAGTGATAGGGAGTTATAGGGAGCCCCTTCTGTAGCCAGGAACTGGAACCATTTCAACGTATAGGGGATGTACACAAGGGGTGCCTCTGTAACACAGCCCCACTTCAGTGCTGCTGGCCTTCCCTCCTCTCCCACCACGGCAGGAGTGCTGGGTTCTGCCAAGCTGCAGAACCTGAGAAAAAGCAACACTGTGCTGCTTTTGTGCTTGCGAGAGGGAAGGAGAAAAAAAATAGCACTTTTTGAATGGATTAGGACTTGGAAGAGATTTAAGTCATGGAAGAGTGTCAGGAAATAAGAAAATGGGGTCTCCAGTCTGAACAGTCTTTAAGAAAACTCAGCAAGAAAGAAGCATTAATAAATCAGAGGTTAAATTATCCTCTTGGCTTAGCTGGGGCATTGTAAAGTTCTCAGAAAGCCTTCTGAAGAAATCTGTGATTTTAGCAGGAGCTACTTTACCCCTCTTCACTCTACTGCAGTGTGAATTTTCCCTTCCCGACTCAAGAAACTTATATGTACCGTGCAAATCTAATGCTATATGTGAGCAGGCACAATCCCAGACAGAAGCATCTCTTCTAGCTCATGTATTTTAAATACTCTTCCTGACATTTAAGAAACTATATCCAGGAAGAAATGGAACAGCCCTTTTCCCCAGAGGGTAACATTTGCACAAGACCATTGTGTCCAGCACTTAATGTTTCCTGCACGAATCACAACTAAGCTACCGAAATATTTATGCACAGGCAGTGAGTCCCAGGTATTGTTGCACACACAGAGACCAACTACTTGATGTACAGCCACTGGCTCTGGCTCGTTCTGTAATACAGGTATGGCTCTTAAATTCTACAAATTCAATGGTTGCAAATAGGTCAAACCACAAGAAAACAAATCAAATCAATTAGAACCCAGACCAGGTGGAGCCTTCCCCACCCTGGATCTGCACTCCCCAAAACCATCAGGAAGTCTCAGCCTCACAAGGTGGCTCTGAGTCGCTGCTCAGACCATCTGCCCTAGGGCTATTTACTCCACCCTCAGGGCTGTGTGCATTCCTACCCCTTTCAGTCAACCTCACAAAAGATCCTTCAGTAAGCAAGCCGAGAAACTACACAGAAAAAATCCCATGGAAGGGTCTCTATCTGCCACCTAATGCAAGCAACTGGCACCACAGGATAAACGCTACACACAGACAAGAGCCAAGACACTACGAATGTGGAACACATTTGGGAAAAAGCTATCGAGCAATCTAACAGATCAAACTGTTAGTACTGGTTTTTATGTTAAAGTTTTGCATAGCTATACTGGCAAAAAAGCAGATGTAGCTTCAGCCCCAAAGGTGCCACACACATAGAGGGGAAGGCTTGTTGCTGCTGAGGCACTACCTGGCCCCACTCCTGTGGTCTCCACCCCGTCATCATCATGGATTTCCTCTGTCACATACTTAAGAAAAAGCAGCCAGCAAATGCTGCCTTGCCATTTGTTTTGATCTGCCTGGTGATCTGCCCATCAGCTAAGTGCCTACAACAGTAAGACTTGAATGCAGTAATAGAGATTCAAATCAAGACCTATCAGACATTCTAAATTTATGAATATACCACTGTTATGCATAAACGAACCAGCATTTGAAGTTCAAATATCTCAGTGATTTTCTTTTTAAATCTAAACGTTTAAATCTTATCGCTTTTGGAGGTTTCCTTACTTCAATCTGAACATTAAGCAGCTTTGTGCAAGGTGAAATGGAGTGAACTATGGCATTTATACCTGGACCAATGCCTTGTTGCTTCCCCATCCAGTAACACATTAGGCAAAAGCAATTTTATTAGATCTCCCCAGATCAAATTTAAAATAAGTCCCACCACAACCTCAAAAAATGATTCCCCATTATATTTTATAGAAATGTTCCAAACCCTCACCCAATTCTTTACTTTTTATAATGTTCACAGAAATTTCACCTGGAAATTAACATCATATAATCTCAAATCCCTTACAGCTATGTAAGGGTATAGAGAGACAAACTGGCTAGCCATTACTAGTGTATTGCTTTGTATAGGACTCCATTAGTAGCCCCTTCAAGTTTTCCCTTGTTGAATCACCTGTTTCTGGCTACGATGTCAACATTTACAATGCTCCTTTTCCTGATAAAGCATGAAGGCAACTGTATGGTACATAATAACAAATTCTCAAATGCTTCAGCAGAAACTTGGATCAATTCATATTTTAAGCACGTAGGAAGTTAACTAAAAATGCCACAGATTTGTGCTAAAATTCCTTACCTTGCAAAGTTTCAGCAACAGCCAGCACGCTGTCAGGTACGCTGTCAGAGGGAATTTCACTTTTATATATCTTTCAGGCAAACAGGTAAGGTGCATTTGTCCCAAATCCAGCTCTTCATGGACAGCACTACTGCCAGCATTATTAATATCATCTTCCCCACCCTCTTGTCTTCCTTTTTCCTCTTCTGCTGATGCACCCAAACATCTATTGAACTCCATTTTCAAAACGTCTGTGGTGTCACACCCCCGGCCCCCCCTTCTCCACAGCCCTAATCCTTCCAGAGACAACTCGGGAAAGTTTCAATTTCACATCAGTAACGATATTCCCCGATCCTCCAGAAGTATGCAGCCTTGTCTTGAAGCCAACCCAAAAAGTTAAGGCTGTGGCAGAATAAACTTTCTTTAAACTGTATTGGCTCTTTGCCTTTCTCTTATTGAACAACCTCTTGCAAATGTGTGTACAGCTACAAGACAAATATAGCACCAGCAAGCCTTGTCATACAGCACAAGAATACTCCTGTTGTTGCCAAGAGAGGAGAGAAAGATTCCATTTATTTAAAGAGCAAGTCCTCAGCATCAGTACTCCCTTGTTCATTTGGAGGAGGGAAAAAGAAGATAAAAAAATCTGTTATCTTTGAAAACTTTATTTTTTTTTCAACTGCGTTTCCTCAGAACAAACCCCCAATCTGTAAAAAAAAATTATATTTTTACAGTGGAGGGTTTTTTAATTCCAGAGACTTCCAGCCACAGTAATTAATTGTCTGTGATAACGCAGATGCCAAGCTTGGGAAGGCTACAAATTTCAAAAGAATAAATGAGGTCTTGCAGATGGACTGGAGCCAAGACATTCTCAAATAATGAACAGCCCTTCCATAGGCCAAAATATGAAGAAAATATGCAAGAGATTAACTAAGTAATTTTTAGCTAAACATTAAGCAACTCATCTGTGCCTTGTGACAGCTCCAACTTGTACATTAAGAACAATTTTAAGGACCTTTTTAAGGACCTCTTAGTGACAGGAAAGATCTAAAGATTTAGGTTTAATTGTATCAATTATGAGAATTCAACAGCACCAACAACTAAAAGGCATAATTTTAATCAATAGGATTAACTTTACTGCTGACTTCATGCAGAAATTTATGCTATCTTCAAATTATCTCCCCCACCACAGGGAGGATATCTGAGTAAAGGAAGAGAACAGTGGTTTGCTGA
This sequence comes from Pseudotriccus pelzelni, assembly GCA_035584735.1. Lineage (NCBI taxonomy): Eukaryota > Metazoa > Chordata > Aves > Passeriformes > Tyrannidae > Pseudotriccus > Pseudotriccus pelzelni. Next base: position 23,345,769 of record JAWMRA010000009.1, read on the forward strand.
AGAACTAAAGAAGAGCTCTAGTATCTTTTCACATTTAGAGGATCTAATACCCAAAGATTCCATCATCTTGGACCACCATCAAGCATCAGACATGGCAGTAAATGCTTGCCATCCAGTTTTATGATCTTTAACCATATTAAATACCACTATGAACGATTTTCATAGGGCTACCTGTAAGTTATAAATTTTATTGTTAGAATGGGTGTTTCAGGATGCAAAAGGTAAAACCAAAATTGCTACACACCCATATACAATCTGTCCATAAGAAACAGCAAATGAAATGCAGAAAGCATACACATTTCTTTTGTCTGATACATTTTACAAGGTGTCTGGCTCACCTGGTTCCTGATGGGTACAGCTGCCACTATTTCCCTTTCTCTTCACATTCATACTAATTTGAGAAAGAGAAAATACAACGAATTAGAGAGCCAAACATTCCTGCAATGGCTTGCTGGAATAAAGTGGAACATAATTTCTATTCCTGCAGGCAATCCTGAGTACAGATGTTGAAGGCAAGCTGGCTCTAGCAGCAGTAAAGGAGCTGGATTGCATCCCAGTGCTCACTCCTCCTGTTATATCCCCTGCAGTCAACACGTGCCTGCAATTCCCACATGATGCTTACTTTGACATAACAAGCTTTCTGAGCAATCAGCAGCAGCCCCTGTGTTTTCCCACCTGCAGCTGATCAGGGGATCACTCCTGGACCTTCAAATGTCAGCAGGCAGGGAACACAGCCCTTGTGTGGCAGCCTGCCCTGCACAGGGACAAGCCAGAGCTCCTGACCCTGAGCATGAAAGCAAACGAGTTCACGGGGAGGAAAGTTTCACAACTCCCCCCTGCTCTCTTGTCCCTGGAGGTGAGGAGACTACTACCTTCGTTTGAAAGCAACTGTGGCCATGCGAAAAGCCTGCTCACTGTTGCTGCCAATTTTAAACACAGTTAAAGAACACTCGACAGAGAAAATGACAGGGAAGGAGAAGGCAAACCAAAGAAATGCCAAGAAGCAGATGACTGAGCCAGCTTACAAACTTGCAGAACACTGGCAGCTGAAAAAATTAGAAGGGTGGAGGCAGATGAAAAGTGCATCTATTACTAAATTACTTTCTGTTAGTCTGTTCCCAGAAGGACATGACATTGCCCCACACCGCCAAAGTCATATTATTTTCATCTTTCCATTGCCTCCCAGTTCTTTGATTCTGACCACTAAGAAGTTGCTACTTGAGATATTTTCAAGCCTAGAATTTCTTCTCTAAACCCTACCGCTTATGATGTGAATAATGACATATGAACCAATAGAGACAAGTCTACCTAAGCTATTTTCTGGCCCTGGTAAGTGCAAGTGAAATGATAGTTAAAATAAGATCCACTTACACCCTTCGTATAGTCAACATTCCCAGCATTCCTGTTCTGAGCAGACACCATCATAGCAGGGCTCAGCAATTGTAAGAAAATAAGTCATAGAGACTTGGACCAAGTCTTAAAAGTCCTTGGTCTGGAGTTCTTACAGAGCTCTTTTATCTACAACACCTTTTCTGGAACTTCCAACATAAAACAAAATCAGAATGATTTGTAGAAGGTGAATCAAAAAGCAGTCTGCATGCAGGGCCCAGATACTGGGTTTGCTTGTCTTCATAACGTCAGATACTCTGAAATGGCTTCAATGTCTTAAGATAAAACAAATTTCCCAAATAATAACTTTTTGTTGTAACTTGAGAAATCACTGCAATTAAGAATAATTTATTTTAGCACCCTGCTGTGGTAGATAATTTTCCCTCCACAGCCTGTAGTCACAAGTTCAATTTTTGTTTTTTTGTTGGACTTGATTCACGTTTGGAAACAGCTTTTCTTGCCAGATACGATTCCTGAGCAGCTCCCCCAGCTTCTTCAGCACAAAGTGTAGTATAAAATAAAGGGTTCAGCTTTTCTGTTTTGCTCTTTTAAATTCAAAATTATTCATAGCAGAAGCATGATGTTACACTCCACAGGAATGTGTGTAAGCTCCTGGCAATCCATACCCTGTTCCCTATTCTGCCCAGCTTGGAAAAAAGCTGCTTACAAGACCTCTAGATAGGACTGTCCTTCCCCATCCCAAGATTTTAAAACAACCAGCCCCCCCACCCCCGTCCCCCAAAAAAACAACCCAACCTAACAGAAAACCCAAAGCACCCCACAGTTTTTATTCCTATTACCCTCACCTCCTCCTCGTGGTCCCATGTGTTTCTAAGCATGTTGTAAGAAGGTTTTCTGAAAATGAACTTCAGAAAGTAACTTTCAAATTGTTCAAGCCAGTGTTTTTGTTGCCATCTTTGGGCACTCTTAGCACTGATCTGGTAATCCCCTCAGTATTACTGTAGCATTCAGTAGCTACAGTCTGAGGTATTTAAGAGACTTGCCATCGAAATTGTCACAATTCCGTCCTAACAACTAGAGGCTGCAGAAAGGAAGCCAAGAAATTTCAGAAGAATGGGATTTTTGAAGGGCAAGCTGCTAAAAGCTAATGGATTGAAATGTAAGTTAACAGATTTTGCAGACACAAGGGAACATGACATAATGCAGTTGAGAAGCTGTTCCAGTTATGAAGGACAAATTGGTAACAGTTCTGACATGACTTCTTAAATTAGGTGATGAGGTAAACTGACAACACACACTGAGCAAAGTGAGTTGTTTAAACCTTACGCTTTGCTTGCCAGATTCTAGAATGATATGGTTTTGAAGTGGGGAAGAGAACACAGCATTGACATTACAATTCCCACTTTCAGAGGCTCCAGCAGTTTTACTTAATTAAATCCTGGTGCCCTGGGAATGCAGTTAACCTTGACTTTACCCAGATCACGGCTCAACCCTCATGTTCCCCCAGCAGGTTTGTACAGTTAAAAAGGATATCTTGTCGTTGTGTATCATAGTAAAGTTCCAGTTCAGAACGGTTTATAGTAAATATCTAGTTGCATATAGAGTGTGATTTGAGCTTATATGTGCAGACTTGATAAATATTTACACTACTTACCATGTGTACGTAGCTGATATAAGCAGATTTTAGGTGAGTAATTGATGGTCACAGGCTCCACTAATGCTCAGTCAAATGGCCCACTGAAATGGCAATAAACAGTATTTTAAACTCCTATAAACTGCTTAGAAGCTATATAAATAAACTCTTCAAACAGGTTGTACCCCATTTCATTCCTATCATGACTAGTTACTCTTTTTATCAGACTTAGCTCTTGTAACAACAGTAGCAATCAGACATTTTACCCTGGCACTAATATAAATCGAGCCTAGAATATTTGCAAAAAATAACTCTAAATCATGCCACTTCTCACTGCAAGTTATTCTATCATTAGCACAGTGGTGATTTTTCTACTTGTTTTTTGTTTGTTTGTTTGGGGTTTTTTGTTTATGTTTGGTTTAGGTTTTGTTTGTTTGGGGATTTTGTTTGTTTGTATTTTTTGGTTTTGTTTTTTTAACTGGAAGAATCTTTTACTTTCATTATTATGGTCTAGATATAGGGGGCAGACTGGAATAAATCCTTTCAGGATGAGAGAGCTCAGGACCTGAAATAGAATGTGAACCTGTCTCTTCCTGACGAGGACTCACTTCTTTATTAACCACCAGTTTTGATTTGTTGCATTTTTTACTCAAAACACCAGTGCCTTTAGCCCCACAGATAGCATTTTAGCTACCAGAAATCCTAAAAGGAGCTACAGGGGAGCCCTGAGCAGAATTCTTCAACTGTCTGAGCAATCCCCCAGAATAGTTGAGGACATGCGATACTTCTGATTATTTTGAACCTGCTGGCAATATCCTGCAGCAGTGATTAGATTTATTCAGCATCTGAGAAGGCAAAAAAGCCTCCCTAATCTGCACAGTGAAGAGATGCACTGTAAGCAACTGGCCTTCTCGTGGTATTCGATGGACTGTTTCCATCTGGCTGGACTATTTCACAGCATACTGCTCTGAGCTTTGTAGCTCTTTATACTTACTCACAAATGCACAGCAGTATTTAGAGCTATTTCTTGCATGAGTTAGTCGTTGCTGGATGGCCATCCATTAAAACCTCCACTGGGATATAAGCAGCAGACATCTGTCTGCACTGGAACTGAAGGTGTGACATGTAAAAGCACCCAAGATACTGCTGGTTAACTGCTGTGCCCGCCAATAGCAGGACAGTTGCAGACCTCAGCTCAAAAACCCACTGTGCCAAACCCACTGAGGAGCTTTGGAATTAATCTGGTAGCCAGATGTGTCACCAGCATCAGTGGGTGAAAAGCCACGACGGGCAGATCTCTACACACTGTGTTCTGGGAAATGTGCAGCCTCTGCGTGTGCTGAAGCAGCATTTGCCTTAAATTAAGGGAGAAAACTGGGTCATATTAAAGATACGAGGCTTTCTTAAATGAAAGCCTCTAGGAGTTAACTACGGGTTAGATAAATGCAGATGGCCAAAAATGTAGAGTTTATGTGAACAGTGCACACCACATAAGCCTCAAAGAAAGCCAAATCGGGATATCTTTTGAGAGAAAGCAACCTTTTTTTAGCATACTCTGACACATGCTGCTTGGGACTGGGTCAGCAATGTCCCAAGAATAGGAGTTCACTGTATTCTTGTACATTTGGTTCTTGTCCCAGCAAGTTTGGAGAGGTGTGAAAACGAAAACTGGCTGTGCTGAAACACAACCAGGCTTCTCTGATCATCAAGGAAGTTCAGCTCAGGTTTCAACCAGCAGCTTTGTGGTTTGGCATGAAAGAGACTATTCTAGTTCTTAGCAGGATGTAAACACCCTGGGTGAGCATTACTCTTCTTTGGGAGACCTCTGGCCACCTGCTCGAGCATTCATCCTTGCTCCGAGCTCATTAAAGTGCCCTGGGATTTGGTGAGGAGGAGCAGCAGTAAATACATGTTTTGTTCACTGTTTAGGACTGCCTTGAGTCTTTGCTATATGCGCCAGGAGAGAGGGTGAAAGGGAGCAGGTTTTCACACACACTTGAGGCTCCGTCTGAGAGCCTCACACCATTTTACCTCAGGGTCCCCAAAGCTGCTGTTACACCCCGAGTTACACCACACAACCTTCATGCCCCAACTGGAGAAAGACCTTGAAATTTGCTGGCAGATCCCCAGGGACCTCTGGAAAACATGTTCCCTCACAGCTGCTGCCAGCACCCTGAGCAACTTGTCCCAGCCCAGCAATGTGCCCCTCATGGGGCATTCCAGAACAATCCCTGCTCCGCCTTCACAAGGTGTCCCTGCTCTGCCTTCCAGAGGGGGCCAGGGATGAATTCACTCTCTGCTGATGCCCAGGGAATCACAGAATCAATTATAACCCTTTCTATGAAGAATTTCTTCCTTAATGTCCAACCTAGACCTCCCTTGGCTTAAGACTATGCCCTCCTGTCCTGTTGCTGCTTGCATAGAAGAAGAGATCAGCCCCCGCCTCACTACAACCTCTTTTTAGGGAGTTGTAGAGAGTGATAAGGTCAGCCTCTTCTTCTCCAGGCCAAAAACGCCCACCTCCCTCAGCTACTCCTTACAGGACCTGTGCTCCAGACCCTTCCCTAGCTCCGTTCTTTTCTCTGGACGCACTCCAGTCCCTCAGTGTCCCTCCTGAACGGAGGGGCCCAGACCTGGTCACAGCACTCGAGGTGTGGCCTCAGCAGTGCCCAGTGCAGGGGGACAGTCACTGTCCTGGTCCTGCTGCCACACTGTCGCTGACACAGCCCAGGTGCCACTGGCCTTGTTGCCCACCTGAGCACACTCTGGCTCATGTCGACCAGAACCCCCCGGTCCTTTTATGCTGGGCCACTTTCCAGCCACTTGTCCCCCAGGCAGTAGAGGTGCAGGGGGTTGTAGTGGCCGAAGTGCAGAACAGGACACTTGCTCTGATTGAACCCCACAAAACTGGCCTTGCCCCATTGATGCAGCCTGTCCGGATCCCTCCGCAGAGCCTTCCTACCCTGCAGCAGATCGGAGAGCCGAGTCCTCTCCCCGCGACACTGTCTCCGCGCCGGGTCGGAGGTGCCTCCCCACAGCGCGGCGGGATGTTGGAGGTTCTCCCGCCCGGCCGCCGCTGCTGCGGCCGCCGGTACCCTCGAGGGCCGGGCGGGAGCGGCAGCTCGGAGCCCTCAGGCCCCTTCCCAAGCCCACCCGCCGGGCACAGCGGTCCCTGCTCGCCCCCGGCCCGCCGCGCCGCCCCGGGCCTTGAGGCGTGAGGGGGCGCGAGCCGCCGGGGCGGGCCTGAGGGGCGAGCGGGCGCAGGTGCCGCGCGGGATGAAATCCCCAGGGCGGAGCGGGCCCCGGTGCGCTGGCTGGAGGGGCGGCTGCGAGCCCCGCGGCGGGGCGGGTGGTGAGCGGCCCGGGGGAACAGCCCTGCTCTGCCCGGCTTCGCAGAGCCCCCCCTCAGGCACCGTGCCCGAACCGCGCGGGCTCAAGGTGCGCCCCTGCCGCTGTGACAAAAGCCGGAATCCGAGGCGCGGGCTCCTCAGCTGGAAACACCTGAGGCCGTCTGTGGGAACTGCCGTGGGTGGGGTGAGCGCTCCACGGGCCGGAGCCAGACGAGGACCCCCGGGAGCCCACACTTGTCGGGGATCAGAGCAGGGGTCGGTCTGCAGCCGCCAGGTGAGACCCCCAGCAGCCACCCCTGCGCTGCCCCTCGGCCGGCGCTGCCCGTGCCCCGCCGCCTCAGCGCCCGCGGTCAGCCAGGGGGTGGCTCGGAGCGCATCCCCGGGGCATCGCCCCGCGCCGGTTCCGCGGTGTTCTGCGCGGTTCTGTAATCACAGCAACACGCCTTTCTTTGCTCCGTTCGTATTAAGAAAGTTGTGCGGAGCACGGTGCTAGTAACTCCGAGGTTGTGGGTTTGATTTCCCGTATGGGCCGTTCACTTAAGGAGCTGGACTCGGTGATCCTTGTGGGTCCCTTCCAGCTCAGAATATTTGGTGATTAAGGTGCTCCTTCTTAACGTATTACCAACTGAATCCTGTCCCTTTTATTTTCGTTTCCATGCCTGTCATTACCTTCCTCATTGTTCAAGATGATGAGGGTTCTCAGCAGCTTCTGAAGGCCCCCTTGATAGGAATGGGTGAGTTAGTTCTTGTATTTGAGCGATTACTATTGCATTTCAGATCGTGCCAGCTTTCAGTGTATTCATGTTCCATCGTGGAAAAATTGTTCTTCTTCCTTCCCCTTCTGCAATTTTCTACTTAAGAGCATTAATGCATGGATGCAATTATGCTAACATTAGGCAAATTGTTGCTTTGAAAAGTCCTTGTAATTGAATGACAGATGCTTAAGACTGAATCTATTTAAATACTCAATATAAGACTAAAGTTTCTATTCAGAGACCTGCTTAGCATCCTGAGTACTCCTTGACTTTCAAGTGGAAATGGTGATTGGCACCACAGAGCATTAGTTTGGAGTTCCCAGGTTAGAAAATATACTATAATGCTGCAGTAATTCAGGTGGCACTTGCGCTGTATGTCTGAATGTAAATCAGTCTGAAACTATGGTAGAATATAGATCAACAATAGTTTTATAGTAGTGTAACAGTTTTCTATTAAATAGTCCCTTTGCGGGAAACAACTGAAGGAGCTTCTCTGCCAGGTCTTATTGTATTTAATTGCAGTACTTATAAAATGCAGAGCTGTGTAGCTTTATTTAGAACGACTACAAAAAACAAAATTGAGAAGTCTGTTTTTTCGACTTAAAAAATTATGCATCTTTATCTTGCTAAAGGTTTGAAGTATTTGTAAATATCATTTTACTTAAATGTCTTCCCACGGTCAGAAAGACAAGGCAAATTTTCTGTGCGTACCTACTTAGTTGCTTCAAACTCCAGTCTGTGCTTTGTTATGCCAGATCTAACTAAATTTCTTTATTTTTTCAGTCAAGGCTTTTGAAGGTGGGACGCTTTCAGATGTGCCTGAAACTTAGTGCTTTCTTCAAGGAGTCAACCAGCTAATTTATATGGCGTGTGGAAAAAGGTAGGGATGAGCTTTTATTTAATACTTAGATCAGGACAAATTCCTCATAAAGGCCAGAACTTCCCTTCTTAAACAAGGCACTTCTCAAAGCAGTAAGTGCCTACGTTTAGAAACTAATCCACTTTCTGGAGGACACATACTGGATAATCTGCTAACTTCTCGATATTCTGATTCTCCCAGTGCTCACTGACCTATAAGCCAGGTTCTCCTACACAAGGAGAAGAATTAGTGAACTTTGCATCTGTAGGCCTTTGATATAAGCTGTGGATTTAAAGAAAATAAATTATTCATAAACAGCAGGAGGGCTTTTTGCTGAACAATGAATTTGCAGTGCTGGAAAATAGTAAATTCACTAATGTCATACAAAACAATAAAGTGATGTTGACTAGAGGCCAAACATGACATTGAATCCAAGTGGCTTTAATATGTAATGTAGAATATGGTAACTAAAATATAATACATAAAGCATATGTACATCAGATATGACATATATGAAAAATAGTTAACAAAATATGTTAAACAGCATATAAATGCATGTATCTTAGTTACATAATAAACCGTGTATGTACTGAAATTTTATTAATCTGCTACTCAGATTTTAAAAGGTACCTGCTTCAGATTTCTTCCCTATTCTTGAACTTAACAAGTTTGCAGAAATCTTCTTTTTAGGTGTGAATACGCACTCATTATGCATATTTTATATATATATTTATATGTACCATGCATGTACACTGTTCATCCAGGAGTTTTATCCTTTTCATTAAGTAGAAGTCAGAATATGTAACATTGTTCTCTCTTAAATATCCCTCGTTTTACCTGCAACTTTATTGTGTGTCCTGTGCATTCGCTGTAAAGTGTAAGCACGTAAAACATCCTGCCACCAAACGCTCCAGCCTACTTAGAACAACGAAATATTGTGAGTGAAAAAGAGTATTACTCTAGGACTTGTTAGTTCACATCAGTAACATTTAACTGGAATACCAGAATGCCATTTTAGTACTTTGCTTTTGGAAGGAACACTTACCTGACAGTTCATGTGGGTCTGATATTTCTCTATATATTTTTTCAGACATTTTTACTTGTATGAGATTATTTATTTGCACTCAATTTTTATAAAGCGGTGAATCGCTCTCTATTCATAGCAGTAAGTGGGAGTTTGTTAAGGGTACTTAGGTACCTGGTCTTTTTGCTGGGAGTTCCAAAAATACCTCTGAAACTCCAGTGAACTCTGCATTAAAAGAAGGAATATCAAGAACGGAGGTCTTCAGGAGAATACAGGTTTTTTAAAATAATTTTTCCAGAACATTTTTGTACATTCTAATGAGCCATGACATGAGAAAAAAAAACAAACCACACAATATTTTTGGACTAATGATGTTCCTCAGGAATTGGGTTTGGGACCGGTGCTGTTTAACAGCTTTGTCAGTGCCATGCACAGTGGGGCTGAGGGCACCCAGCTATGTGGTGTGGTTGCCACACCCGAGGGAAGGGATGCCATCCAGAGGGACCTGACAGGCTGTGTGTGAATGCTGGGCCTGCACAAGAGGAGTAAAAGCCCATCTTCCATGTCTGTGCTCATTCCCTCTGGATTCAGAGCCCAGCTTTAGGGTCAGTGAGGAGAGCAGCAGAAGTCCTGCAGTGGGAAGCTGTTGGCTCCTGCCAGTGTCAAGGGCAGGGACCACAAGAGAGGAGATCTGAACACTCCCAGTGCAGGCAGCAGCAGGCACTGGGTAGCTCTGGCAGATGAGCAGGACTTACAGGGGAGAAAAGCAGCAGCAGGAGAAAGAAGACACCAGTTTGGGAGATAAATAATATTGGACAAATCGTCTGTTGCTCTGTGCCTGTAAGGCAGGAGAAATAACAGACTTCTTTGAAATACTGTCTCCTTTGTGGCCACAAAGTCACTTTTCTCTTTCTGTTGACTTTCTTTTCCTCTGTGATGTTGGTTACTCAACCTGAAATCTAGGGGAGAGATGTGCGGGATGCTACAAGGATGGGAAATTCTGCCTCTGCTCCCTCGAGGCTCTGAGCTGGAATTTTAAGCCCAATGTTTATTATCATTTTATTAGCCCAAATCTAATACGTCATTTAGTATTTCTGGAATGAATGACTACATGATGAACTGCTTGGTATTTCAGGCTTTTAAAGGTTAAATGGCAAATTCTGAGAAGTCTTTGGAGATGTAGTTCTGTGCCATGGAAGAGGATCTCAAGTACCCATCATCTATATTTTCAGGAGACACTTGTGGTAAATTGACTGCATTTTGAAAAGCTGATTTGTATTGGCAGTCCTGGGGTGTTGGAGAGAGAAGCTCTCCTCTTGTTAAGTGTAGAGTAATACTGCGAAAGTTCCCTGTCCAGGGGATGTGATTTCATTTCGCTCTTGGAGCATCATGCATTTTTAAATGCACGTTCTTCCAAATGCAGGCATCTCTTAAATACTGTGGTTATATATTCTTTACATTATAGATTATTGAAGGTAGAAATGACCTTAACTTTAGACATCGAAATTCAGGCAACTAATCTAATCTGGTTTTCCCTTGCTGTTTTCACTCATTTAAAACAGAATCAAAGAAGTTACCTTTTGATGGTGATTTGCCAGTATAACTCATTATTCTATTCACAATTTCTGCTACGATAAATACAAGTCTTTGGACAAGATAGGCCATAGTGTATTCTGCTTCCTATTTGTTTAAAAAATACCTTTCCTCAGACAGTAAATCTTGCCATACCAGTATAATCTGCAGTCTAGAACCTTTTTAAGACAGTTAAACAGTTGTCATAAAATATATAGAGCTTTTGTCTAAAATTAAAGAAAAATTAGTACAATGAAAAACAGTTTTGCCTCTTCATAACAACTTCCCAAGTGAAAGGTCGTTCTGCACATACCTGTGTTTTAAAAATATAGCGATATTTTCAGTTGTTGTGTGGCACAATGTGACAGAAATATGCCTCCTTTTTCTCTTAAACCCTGTCATGCCTTTTTCAAAACCCTACTGAAGTTGGTTGTGTTTTTTAAAAAGAGTATTATTTACCAGCCATCTGCAAGTATGGCTTCAGGGGTGTGTATGGTTGTCAGGAACTCCTATTAGTCAGTTAGACAGACTGGCATGATTTGCTGCTGCAACACCTCTGGTGAGATCTCTAGAGAGAAATCCTTGTTGATTCTGATCTTGTTGTAGCATCCTGGAACTGTGTCATGCTGTATTACATGTTGGGGGGACATCCATATCTACAAATGCATTCTTCAGTGTTGCACCTGCAATATAAACAAAAACATCTTATGTGTTCATCTGTTTATTTCAGGTTGTTATTTAAAACACATTGGTGAGTGAATGAGGGAAAATAACTAAAACCAGAAATAAAAACTGGCTACCACCAGAATGCAACTGGGGTCAGATTAGCAATGACATAAGACTTTCCTGTTTTATTGTTTCCAGGTAAGTAGTGTTTCAGTCAGAGAATACTGCAGTGCTTAGTATCAAAATCCATCTCTTCCTGGAGCTCCAGTAAATCTGTTACCTTAATGCTCATTAAATATCTACTGCTGTAGCACACGTTGAGAACACTCTCAGAGAGCAGCAGGTGAAAGTGCTGTGAACAGTGTCAGGACCTGGTGTTGTGGCACAAGAAATGAAAGGAGTGCTCCCCTCCTCAGACAGATGTCCGCACTCTAATTTTGTCCTGTTTTCAAAGTTCAACTCATAAGCCCCAGTGTAGTTGCACTGCAGCCTTCTAAGCTGCGTGCAGTGGCTCTTCGTGAAGAGAAAATGCACCTTCTGTGCTGGTGAGGACAAACAAGTCTGGGGTACCTTGTCAGCTTTGTCCCATATTCCATCTACCTGCAAGTGTCTTTTTAGCAGGAGTTTTGTCATTAAGCTTTCCATGAGATAAGTAAAGCAATCCCCAGAGCCCTCACCACTCCTAAAAATGTAGTGTTCTTTTTTTTCACTATTCTTTCCAGTGGTGCAGCACAATGGTTTCCCAGACTTTTTGCAGAGGAACCTCATCTTGAGGAATTGAAGATGGAGATCTGCAATCAGTTCTGTTCAACTTTAATATTCGCCCAGCAACTGCAGCTTTCCCATTGTCCCCTCTACCCAGCCCAGACCTCCCACCCTCCCCTTTCTTTGCTGCTATCCTGTTCCCCTCATGTGGCATCTCTGTCTCTGTTTCTGGCTCAGACAGCAGTGTCCCTAAAATATAGCAAATAGATTTGGATAGATCAATCTATTTCCCCCTGATGTCATTTATGTGCCCCCGTCCATACAAAGTCCTTTCCTAGAGCTCATCTGAGTGACTTCTTGGGTTGGAAGGCAGTAATGTAAAGAAGTCCAGGATTAGATGTTGAGGGAGGTAGTGGAGGAAAGAATATGCCTACTCTTCCCCCAGACAGTTCTTGCTAAGGACTTGCCTTAGGTACTCCTGAAAAACATTATCAGATCAGCTGGGATGGACTTCTCTGGTGTATTGAGACTCACAGGTTCTTGTAGATGCAATTCAGAGTATGGCTTTTGCTGCACTCTCGATTCCCTTGTGCCAGCTGGTCACCTCTGCCCAGTGTGAGGAGCAGGCAACAGAGCTGGGACCGGGCAAGCAGAGGAGGGAGGCACACCTGATGGATGGGACAGGGCATCCCTGTGAGGGGACTTGGTCACCAAAGCCACCCACGTACCAGCAGCGTCTCATTCTTACCTGCAGTGAAAGCTCTCAGTGAAAGCTTTCTCAGTGAAAGCTCTGAAGAAACAATGTACAACAAGGCTTAGAAATTCAAGTGATAAAAGTCACAGCAGAAACCAGAAAAATCTTCAAATGTTAAGATGACTTACTTAAGTAAAAAATGGTTAGTGCCCTGTTACTGTTTCTGTTTACATTCCATGTAATTGGAAATATAGGCAGCAGACACCTCTGTACTCCTGCAATACTCAAGTGGGTTTTGTTACTCAGACACTGATGCTTTGGCTCTCCTGTACACAAGCAGCCTGTCAGTGTCCCTAGGCAGCAGCAGAAATGGCTCCCTAGTTTGTGCCCATGATCCAGCTGCTGGGAATATCTGCATTCCTGCCTGCTCCACTGACCCAGGCACGCTTCCCAAGCAGGGAGGAGGCCTAATCCTTTGAGAATCCCAAACACAAATACTGCAGCAATATTTGGCAGGCCAGCACAGGAATTTTTGATATTCATGAGCTTGCTACAGTTTATTTTCCTTGATCTGGAGGCTGTTTTTCCATGGGCTAGAAGGGACCGATGGACGAGTTTGGACCTCCTGCACTGTGCAGTGCTGCCGGGAGCTGTGGAGCGTGTCCCTTTCTGGTGGGGGAGCGCTGACACCTCGCGGCTGAGCTCCCGCTCTAGGCCCTGGCTACATCCTCTCTGTGGCTCTGCTGGAGCAGCCTCAGGCTGTGGGGTCCAAGCTGCAGGATTTTTACACAATAGATGTATTTTGTGCATGGGCTTTGTAGCCGGGGTTGATGAGGCCGGGTCGCCTGCAGTGAGGAGTTTATCAGGTTGACTCCCAAGTTGTGTCGTACCTAAGGTTTTTTGCTAAGAAGCTCAGTTTCTTTGCTGTGCCCAAGTCATTCAGGATGCTTGCCAAAAATGAGAGTTTTGGCACCTGAAAATCCCCATGTAACCTGAACATTGGCAGTTCCTGAAAAAAAAATCGAAGAGGTTTAGAATGTGTCTGGAAAAAATGATATGAAAAGTTGCTCAGTGTAAAGGTCTCCTGCAATTGTTTGGACTGCTGTGCTTCTTTCTGTTGAATGTACACTGCAAGCTCCCAGTCTTCAGAGAGGTGTTTCTGTCAGCTTATTAAGGTAACGTAGCTTGCAGTTCTCTCAAGTCCCATCTGCGGTGGAAAATCACACCCAAGCCCTGTCACCCTGGTGAAATGAATGTCCTATCCATTTTGCAGTGAGGTAAGTAAAAGACTCAGGGTGGCGATGTGCTTATTCAAATTACTCCATATAAGCATCAGAGCTGGTAACAGGACAGGGAAGTTCTTAATGTGTGTTCCCTACTCTGAGCCTTGGAACTTGCTGTTTGATGGTCCAGAGGACAAGGACGGGACAGTGCAGTGGCTCTGGTAGCAACTGTGAGAAATACGCAGATCTTACCTGATGATCTGAAGTGCTATGAGCCCTAAACTGTGCCTGTAATCACTGAAAATCTGAAAACAACTGTGAGCATGTCGGCCCTCACAAGGATCCAGAAAGGATTTGGACAGTACAGCATTCCAGTATTCCCGTGTCCTGTTCACAGCTGTGTCGCCGGTCATGGGCTGCCTGTACCTCTGTCTGGCCTCGGGAATTTCAAGGGAAGGCCTTTGGCTCTGTATTCCTTGTGCAGGTGGCTCGTTCGGCGCAGCAGCGTGTGCTGGCGAGCAGGAGGCGGCGCAGCAGAGCAGCGGGAGCGCCTGGAGGAGGGAGGGTTGCAGCGAGCTGAGGGTCAGGTCTGGTAGCGAGATTTTCGGGTCCCGACTGTGTGCCCGGGCAGTGCAGGAGGGCTCTGCAGCCTGGCACTGCTGAGGTCCTCATCCTTTTGTAGAATATCTAACATTTTAGAATTTCCTAGGCAGCAGCTCCGTCATTTCATCTGCAGATTTCCTGGAATTTATGGGTGAATATCAGCTCAGTCTTTACCGGCATCATTTAATTACTCAGTTCCTGAGCAGCTCCCCTTCTACAAGGCAGTTTTCATGACATCTCAGCTCTACCTGCAAATTAAAACTGTGAAATAGACTCAGTGATGTCCCAGTTCTCAGTTCCTTCCTCCTACAGTCAGGTCTGATGATTTTTCTTTTTTTTTTCTGGTGTGACTTTTTCCTTTATCAGTTGAATTGCTAACCCTTGTTGTACATGCTTTGAATTTTTCAGTTATTTTTCGTCACACCTAAAGAAGATATTTCAGTCTTTTGTTGGCTGCAGCAGAACACTGTCCCTTTAAGGCCAGAGGGGATGTTTTGCAAGATCAGTTGCTCTTGTGCCTAAGGAAATCTATTAAAAAAATATTTGATGTAGCCTTTGCTAGAGAGAAGAGTGTCTTGGGAGTTATTAATGTCAGGGGCGAGTTAGAATGTAGGGCCATTGTCCCCTTAAGGGCCTGGGATGAAGAATCCTGCATTATAAGGCTTCTGCTCTCATCTGGGGCAAAGATATGCCTGTTAGCCCAGCCTCACAATTGAGAGTGGTTAGACGAGTGAAGTTGACCATGTATCAGATGGAAAATTGGCCTAGTATGGACTCTCCAAGCTAAGAGAAAAGCCCTCTGATTGCAGCTGAAGGGGAACAACAGGAGGAGATTCTAAGTCAAGGAAGTCTGGACTGGAAGCTTATTAACACCATCAGTTATGAGATCAATAGATCTCTATGCCTGCCCCCCCAAACGCCTAAAAAAAAAAATTAGAAAGCTGATTAGCTTAATTTAAGTAGACACCGGGAATGGGAAATTGAGGCAGGCTTTTTGCAGGAGCTGTTTCTACCATGAGGGAATGCCTTGAAGCATTCTTTGTCTAGCCTGGCAATTGAACTGCTTATAATAACCTTGATATCAAGGTTATTTATTAGCTTTGCTATCACACAGAGCTAATTGCTCCAACTTCTGTGTAGGTTGGAAGTTAGCTGGGTGTTTTCTGAAGGAATGATTTTCAGATGGAGAATACACTACTTTTCAAAAGTTTAAACATTATTTGTGAAAATTCAGTTTTACTGGAACAATAAAAAAGTGCTTCCAGAAAAATAAGAAAACCACCTCACTACATAGGGGATTTAACAGTAGAACAGAATTGGTCACAAACAGTGCGCACAGAACAGGCAGATAATCCATCTCAGTGGTCTGCCATGGAGATATCCAGAAACTCCCTTTCCCTGAAAAGCCTGAGTTTTAAAAAACTGTAATCATGAATTGGCCTGATTTTTTAAAAACTGGAGGGTTTTCATTTCCTAGTCTCCTCTGTTTTAGGGCATGTAGCATTTCAGAACAGAGCCTTGAGCACAGTACTGCACACTAACAAAAACAAGTACTGTGATTTCTATTCAAAAACACATTTTGTAGGAAATTCCCAATACTAGTGGCAGTAGTGAGTGGGATCTCAGCCCTGTTGAAGGCTGACCACCCACATGGACTGCAGCTGTGCTGGTGCCCCGTGAGTCCAGAGGATCTAAATGCAAGGGCCAAAGGACCTTGATGCTGTAATATTACATCTCTGAACACTGTGCAGTTTTCCTTGCTTGTAGACCTCAAATTCTTGTTCACCATGAGCTTTAGACAGGGAAGAAATCCAGCACACATTCCCTGTCCTGCTCCACCCTTTATATGCCACTCCAGAGATCCTAAGAAACCAAAGCAGTGTTTTATAGGTAGAGTAGAGGTTCCTCCATAGCTCAAAGGCCAGGACTGTACTACTGATTTTGTGATGAGGCAATTATGCACAGATCAGCTCCTGGAGTGAGACCTGAAGTCACTTGTGCATAAAAAACAGCTTGTCACTCACAGGTAATCAAGAAGTTACACTGTAAAAAATTTTTTTTGCTGTTGTAAGCTGAATCCACCTTGGAATGCTGTGCCAGCATAGGATGCTGCATAATATTATAATACATAACACCAGTGCTGACAGGGCACTCTCAGTGTGGACATCTTCTAATTTGCCAGTCCCTCCTTTCCCCAAACTACACAATAGAAAAGGCACAGAAAGAAAATAAAGGCAGAGCCTCTTTAACTGCTCCTTGCTGGATAAACAGTAATTTAAGGGTAATACGGTCCCTGGTTGTTCTGCACTTCTGATCAAACTGTTCAGAGCAGTTTGTATCTGACCCCATAACTCAGTGACAAACTGCGAAGGTCAGACAGCCACTCTTCCCCGCCTTTCTTAACTGCATCATGTGCAGTGTTCTCCTCCTTCATTACTGCATTCTTTCTGTGAATCTTTTCATGTCTGCAGACCCAGCCTAAAAAATTTCATAACAGAAAATGAATTAGATTAAATATTTCATGAGTATGTCAACAAATGGAATTATCACAAAGTGATAAAATAACTGATACATTATATAGAAATTTCTCTTTCCTTTTTTTTTCATCTTGAGTAACATCCTTCTGGAATGCTGTCTCCGAGAGAAATAATGTCTGAGCTCTGTTGTGCTTTCATAAATACCCAAGAGTCCCTGCAAGTTAAAAAATCATAACATGCTTAGTGCACTTGATTATGGGGGCAGGGTTAGGCTGTCAGAATTTGTCTGTAGTCTCTGATTCCAAACAAAGTTTGCAGTTTTGCTGTCTGCAGCTTGTTCCCATCCTCATTGTCTGCTTCACAGCTCGTGCTCAATCTCTGTGTCAAGGTCACCGTCAGTCTGAAAATCAATTTTCCATGCCTCCATTACGCCTTCCTCAACCTTATTTCTTTCCTTATCTCTCTCTGTGTGAAAGAGCTGCCAGCGCAGCTATGGCTGATGCAACAGTTCACATGTGCAATATCTTACCCAAATAGGAAGCCTATAATAAAATAGTCTGTAAATAATCTCTTCCCCAGTTATCACGAGCCTTTCGGATTATTTATATTGGGTAGTCATTTAAACCTTGTCAGTGCTCCATTGTGCTGCTGTTGATTGAAATGGTAATGAATGCGATACAGTCCCTCAAATTGTTCAGTTTTTAAAAAATGCATCATTTCCAGGCAGTTAGCAGAGTTACAATTGCATCTGGCTCATTGATTGCTGTGTACAAGCTGGCTGTGTCTGCAGGGCACAGTCAGTCTGGATTGCAGTGACTCCTGTGTCATCTTTGTGTTGCACGTCTGTGGTATATTTGCTGACTTGCTAAAGTTAAGGTCAGCAAACAAGCCCCCAGCAACCAGCAGTAAGTAGCAAACTGGTCAGAAGTATGTTTGCAATTAATTTTCCTGAGACAACTCCTTTGCTTTTGCTGGGTACAGCCCACTATCCTGCAAGTCACTGCACTGCCTTTGGCTCAAAATTCTCTCTCTGTTCTCACATCCAGACTGTGTCTGCCTCTGGTTTGTTCTGTGCATAAAATCCTTTTATCCATCTGACTAATGCTGTAATTTATGTTATGTTTGTATTACTTCTAAAATTTCTAATCAAAATTTCCCTTGCCTCTGGCCTTAAACAGCACAGTGTTTCCTGTTCATATCCACTCAGAGTGTCGTCCGTCCAAAATAGTATTTTTCTGTCTGTTTATTTGAACCCAAATACTTGTTGCTTTTTGTATTTCCCCTCATTTATCTTACCCCATAACATCCATCATTTGATATTTGACTCCCCCCCCCCAAGGCTTCTGAAGGCCAGTCTCTGTCCTGTCACTTGTATCCTAGCATACCTAAATACTGATTCATGTTTGTGATTAGTCAACACTATGAGTCTGCACTGTCTCCTTGTTATGCTTCCACAGAAGAAATTTAATGTTTTATTCTATGGAGCTTCTTGTGTGTGCAAGTCCCTCCCTAAAAGCATGAAAACACTAGATGGCACTTCCATTTCTGAAGGGCTGACTGGTACTCTCCTTTTCCTTGTACTTTTCCATCTGTCTGTATCCATCTGCGGGTGTTTGCTTTGCACTGTCATTCCTAGACATCATTTCCAGCCCTTAGGAGTACAGACCCAAACCGTGGCCTTTGTTTATACAGCACTTAACTGGGCAGAGCAGGAGGGTAAATGGGAAGGAAATCAGACATCCAGGCCTGGAATATGTGGTCATGGCAGCAACAGGAATAGTTACATGATCTTTATTTTTTGCTCTTGCCAAACTGAAATTGAGATTGGCTTTTACCTGAATACTCTCTATGGTCACTAACCTCGGTGCTAGAGCTTACAAAATCCTGCTCATTTTTACCTCCTTGGTGTATTTATAAGGCCAGTTGTTGTGATATTGTTTTGGTGGTAAGTAACCAATATGTAGATCTATTCAAGTTTTCTAAGCTTCACTGCAGTGCAAATCTACGTGAAGCAGTGATGTGACACACGGAGGAACAAGCCTAATTTTCCCTCTGGAACAATTCCAGATGTAAAATGGATGCTTCCACTCTCAGGTCCAAATTAATATCACTTCCTCTTATTGAAGAAGGCCTGACAGCAATAAATAGAGTTGGAGAGAAATTGCCAAGTGTTACATACAAATTTATTGGCTTCATTTTGAGCCACGATGAAATAAGGCAAATCCTTCACTTTTCCTGTCAAAAAAGGTCCTGGGTCATGTAGAGTTTAAAGAGGTAAAATTAAAATGGGACCATTTCCAGTGCAGAACTTAGCTAATTTGTCAACCCTTCAGCAGAGCAGGTTGACTGGAGCAGCTTCTCATACTGGGGTAGGAATTTAATTCCAGGAATATGTGGGCAGGATCCCATCTCTGTACCAGAACCTGCGTGACAGAAGGGGAAGGCATGCAAAGACACCAGCAGCTCCTTGGTGGCAGCACATGCAGCACTTCATGGGAGAGGTCTGAAAGTTCACTGGTCTCTCTCGAGTCAACTCCTCTGAGTTTTCTGTGCCACCCTTAACAGGAGATGGTGCCTGTCTGAGCTCAGAGGTTATGGAGCCCTCTTGAAGAGACTGCTTGACATGCTAAACTTTCCTGAAGAAGACAACGGTACTATTAGAGAAAATGACACTCTCAAAGGGGGTTATTAGCAGACAAAACAAGCCTTGATAACTAAGCTCTTTTTCTTTCAAGTGCTCAATTCGCACTTTGCAAGATGGACAAGGAAGCCACCCATACCTCCGGGGCTTTAAACAGTGTTGAGGTGTTTAAAGAGCAAGTCTCTAAAAATGCATAACTGGGAGCAGAGCTACAGGGACCAGGTAGACTGGTCTCTGAGGTCTGAGATCTGATCTCTAGGTGCTGAGATCTAGTCCAGGCAGGCCAAGTATGAAGTTTAGTGAGGGGTATCCAAACTGCAGTACCATCCAAACCAGTAAAAATGTGGCTATGAGGGAAGCACTGCTGTAATCAGATCCTTGACCGGTGTCTGTGGTTCTCAGGAGAGAGCACCTGTCCCAGCATGTGGATTTGGATCCAGGTAGGCTGAGGAACAGTGACCAAGCCGGCTGAAGTTTGTGTAGCGCTCCACTGGGGCTGCCAAGAGCTCCAGGTTCTTTTCCAGCCAGGGCTGTCAGAGCAATAGGGAGATTTTCTTTAGTTGACCTTCCCACACCTGGTAACTGTGTTTCTCACCACAGTTCACATCTTTGACCTCCTAACAAAGACCCGAGGCATTAAAAATGCATGAGACCCTGGTGAGGGAGGCAGCTCAATGGCTGCATTAGCACCAAGGCTGAATTATTGATAGAAAGGGTGATTTTTACTTTCCTTTTAGCTATTGAATAATAGATTAAAAGCTGCACAATCAGATTATTTTCATTACTCACGTAAATTACTTGTTCAGTTAAGGAGAGCGAGGAGAACAAATGAAACGCACCCTGGAGTGGCAAATATATTAGACATAAAATTTTTATGTTCTAGAGTATGTATTAATTTTAGATGCGCTTTCAAATAAATGTTTTGACTTAACAGAAGTGATAAGGAATATTTTATATGATTTTGGAGATTGGGATAGACTTTATTTTCTCTGAATGCGACTATGATACATTCATCAATACAGAACAACTAATGTGTTCTGTAGTAGCTAATGCCCTTGCTAACCCAAAAGAGAAGTGTTGTGTTACAGCTGAAATTACCAGACAGAATATCTGATCTCTTCCATTAATATATTATGGAATCCCTCAGCCTTCCTGTATGTGGTATGGCACCCTGAGATGTCCCCATATGTGTAATCCTGGAGAAATAATACCTCTGTTTGATTTTGCTTTTTCCATTTAGTTTGGCTGCAGCGAAACTAATGCCTGTTAAATCTTTTCAGTGACTAATAATCCTTTTTGGCTTTTTACACTTCCTTTGGCTACTAGATCTTCTGACTGGTTATTACTGTGCCCAGCAAGGATCCTGCTGCAGATTCCTGTTAGTCAATCAGGAGCCTTCTTACGGAAGGTATTGGATGTCATGGTTGCCCTCAATTTTGAATAGGCAGTTGCTTCTGAATTTCCAGGAGTGCTACTCTCCTGCAGGGCTGGATGATACGGACTTTGACCTGGACAGCTCCTCTTCTATCAGCTTTGAAATTTTCTCAGCAGAGACTCAGCAAGTATCTGGTAGGCTGACTGGGCAGTTTTCCACTTATATCCCTGTGCCAACAACTCGAAAAAGAGGAAGAAAGAGCAAATTTCCTTTAACTGAAATAATTAAAAATCATTTGTTACAGCCTCTAAGGTAAAGCGGGACTTCCAAGATGGTGCATTTCTATTCTTCTGTTGGTGTTTTCTTAGCAAAAGAACCAAAAGTGACACTGCTATCAGTACTGCTTCATAGAAGTACCACAAAACATTATGGTTTAGTCACGTTGGGTATTGATTTAGAACCCACTGAAATCTCTGGAAGAATCTCCATGGATTTGTGACAATATCTGTTGATGGGAGGCATGCCATTTAATACAGCAATTCAGGGGTAGATTTATGCAGAATTGTGCCTTTTAGCAGACACACAGGCTTGTTTCCTTGCACACCCCTAGCTGATAGAGAATAACTAATCTCAATGCACTTCTCAACACAACCTTCCTGGACAGCCCCAACTCTCCAGCTTCACTCCCCACGCGTTTTCAGGTCAGGAGTTCTCCACGGGGGGGGAGGATTTGGTAAATGTTGTGGTGCTGAGGACTGTGTGGTAAGACGAGAAAGGAGGCGGTGTGAGTTCACTGTGAGTAGGCTGCTGAGTGACTATCCAAGGGTAAAACAGAAATATGTACCACTGACCTACTTAGTGTTGAAAGTCTCCATATTCCATTATTGATGAACCGATCCACTTAATGCCCTCCTTGTTGCCTGCAGTTAGCTCAATAGCTGGATGATTTTTCAACTATCCCTCCATTTCTTTTCTTCATGTAATTAGAATTTCCCCGTTTTACAGACCCAATGGAGTATGTACAGCTGAAATATATAGGCTGAGTCAGAATTTTGGTTCTGCTTTTAAAAACCTAAATTTAGACACACAAGACTGTAAATTTTAATCCGCATGGTGTGATAAGGTCTATAAGGAAAAGCCCTGATGATGGTAAAGTCGTGTGCTTTCAGCTTGCAGTTTAGAACTGATCAATTTTGTTAGGGTGTTTTTAAATGACAGTTTCTGCGAGATTCTAAATTATCAGCATTGTATTTTTGCTTTTTTTATACTTTTAGTCAAACTCCAGCAATAAATCAGGCTTTTCTTTGTTAAAGAAACTCAATTGCTTCTGACGTGCTACAATGGCAAGTGGTGATCCAAATAAAACGAAGATTTTATTCTAAGAATGTCTTATTTTTAGTGTATTTTAAAAAGACCTATTTTCAAAACTTGCATTTAGGTTCAGTATATGTCATACAGATAGCTAGAGAGTTGAATATAAATTACATCTTCTCTAGTATAAGTGACTCTGTTCACTTTGCTGAGGGAGGTGATTTTAATTTTGGAAGAGGACTTCTTTTTTTAACTGTGAGGGCTGTGAATGTGGTAAATGTCACGTTGTCAGCCATGCATGGGGTGAGGAGGAAGGAGAAGGAAGTCTTTCTGTGCTATGTTTAGCAGCGTTCATGACATAAAAACAGCAACTGGGCTGGGCTGTAGTAAGTTCTGTAAGTTTTATGTTATTTAGAAATGACTGTATGGTTACAGGGGTTTGACTTAATAGCAGTGTCTTAGAAAAAAAGGAAGGAAAAGTAGTGAGTCAGTCTAGGACACGCCTTGGTAAACACCTCGGGGCAAGCAAAGGGCAAATGCCCAAATTACTTCCTCTGGGCTTCGTAACTTCTTGGTTCCTGCCAGACTGAATCTCTGGCATTGCCAGTGATGGGGTGCAACAGGTCACAAGGGCTGTGAACTGTGGGGCAGATTTTGTGCTGAGGTATGAGCTCGTTTCCCTTCCTCTTGAAGGGGAATGAGTGACTCCTACAAACTCCTGGAGCCCTGAGTGCTACACAGTTTAAAGCATCCCTGCCTTTTCCACCAAGGAGAAACCTCATGTTAAGTTAGTTATTCTGCAATTCCTTCTGTGGTTTAACATACTTCTTTTGAGACACTATGAGGTTTTCTAACACTCAGTGTTAAACGCACGGTTTCTGTGCGAAGTCTAGCAAGTCTCTTTGTTAACAGTTATTACCAGGAGTCTGGTACTGTGAGCCACAGATCTTGTGGCAGATCAGCTTGGATAATGATGGAAAACATGCAAGGTACTACAAGTATAGCTGAGCTTTCTGCAGTAACAGTTGAGCTGTGCCCAGCATGGTGCTGAATGGAGAAGACAGCATTTCTGTGTCGTCTTGGCATTCCTCTTTTCCAATCACAGTTGTAGGCTGCTCTGTGCTGTCTTGTTTCCCACCCTATAGAGTTGCTCTGCCAACTGGAAATCGGCCAGTATGAATGTGACCCAGAAATGGTGACAGTTTTTTATAATAATGTTGAATGCTTTTTCTTAGCCATCCAAGCCATTCCCTTTCCATACAGTCAGTCTTTGGATTGATGGTCCTTCGTCAATCCTAAGAATCTGTCCTGTGATTTAGCATCGTCTTGACTGCCTGTTAAGTTTGCTTAACTTAACTCAGCACTTTGTCAGAAAATGTTGAATCACTGACCTGTTTACTTCTCATAACCCAGCAAAGGCTGTTTTGTAGCCCTTCCCCCCATGTCCAAAAATTAGGACACATTCTGTTGTAAACTTGCATGTCCATTAAATGATGTGAACATAGAATGGGTTGGAGTATCTGGGAAAATAAATCCAAGGGTGCCCAACTGCAACACAGGGAGCTGAACATGTCATTCTTCTTGCTTCTGACCTTCTGGGGAAGGGAATTCTACCTGATAAAGGCAGAGGACTTACTTACACAGTTAAAATTTGTGTTTAGTAAGCATCTGTATTCTTGCAGATGCATCAGTTAAAAGGCCCCTACGTTGTAAAAGCATCTCTACACAGCATGGGAACATCCTGTTTTATTTAAAAGATGCAAAGTGGCTACTTAGACATCATAATTGAATAATGTGTTGCATTTCACATTTCCATTTGCATCCTCTCCAGAAAGTCACTTAAAAGGTTGGAAGGACACAGTGAGCAGGATTAAGTTTTCTGTATTTCATGGCTAAAATTTCTAATGAAAACTTGGAGAAGAAAGAAAAGAAAGTGATTTCAATGGCAGTTCAGTTCCAATGGTGCATAGCTTGCTGCTGTGCCTTCGTGTATCGGCAGAAGTGTGGCTGATAAAAGCAGGGCTGGGCGCTGGTGAGGCACCTCAAACCCTGTGTTCAGTTTTGAGCACCTCACAACACGAAAGGCATTCCCTGGAGTGTGTCCAGGGAAGGGCAGTGGAGCTGGGGAAGGAGCTGGAACACAAGTGTGATGAGGAGCAGCTGAGACAGCTGGGAGGGTTAAGGCTGGAGGAAAGGAGGCTCAGGGGAGACCCTCCTTGCTCTCTACAACTCACTGACAGCAGTCTGTTTGTCTGTCATAACTGTCTGATCATAACTCTCTCTCTCTCTTCCTCTCTCTTTCATGAGGACAGAAATATTCAGAAATACTCTTGAATTATGGAAGGTCTAAGTTTGGCCCTATGAATTACTATGAAGAAATTCTGGAATCTTGTCATTTCTGATAATTATTTTTTTTTCTGCAATAAGTCTAAGCCTTCATACTTTGCTGTTCCTTGAAGTGAACCTCATTAATACCATGGATGAGATGAGCAGAGGTTTTCCAAATTTGGGATTTTGATAAAAATGCAAAGATTTTGTGAGTGTTTTCAGTTAGCTCCCAAGGCATAAAACGCACAAGATTTCCAGAAATCAGTGCACTTCGGTGCACTCTTAGGTATTTATGTTCATGGAAATGCAGTTAATGGCAGGTTATAAATCGATTCAAGGTTGCCAGTTTGGAAGGTATTTGACAGTGGTGTGCAAAACAGAGATCAGTCCCATTGATCGGACTCCTTTCCATCTTCAGAGACTGTGTTTGAAGAAAAGCCTGACCTTTAAGGAAAATCAGATCCATTGTTAGCCAGTACTGATTGGTTTATGCTTTTCCCTAACATTGGATTGATCTTTAGCACGGTTCAGTAGGAGGGAGTTCAGCCTATTACCAGGAGCAACTTTAAATGTGGAAACCTGCAAAAAAAGGCATCAAACAGTGGCCACAGGAAAGTAGAACTGAGTTTTCTGAAAGAAGCAGATGTAGCACCACTGCCCAATAAATAACCCAAGGCAGAAATCTCTAATTTTCCGTTAAATTTGGGTAAATGGCTAGTTCTGCCAAATAATTGGAAGGGAAATTTGAAAGCATAGCTGAAACATTGGCAAAATGTTCCAATAATGAGACTTGACCTACGCTCTTCCCAACACCGTAATATGGGAACTGCACTGGTGAAAAAGCGACAAAAAAAAATTGAAGTTACAGGAATTAACTTCTCTGATGTTTTTGGATGAACACACATGTTTTTGTTCTCACTGAGATGGATTTTTCAGGTATGCCTCAAAACCACAAAGAAGTATTCTGTGTGTCAATTAATAACTTAGTAGATTTTTTCAGTTGATTATGCTGCTTTGGGTATTTATGTTACTGTAGATTTATGTCAAAAGAACCAAGTGACTAATTCCTGTAGAAAGTCAGGAATCATAGTAAAACAAGGTTTTCAGAATGATGCTGAGCTCTGTAATGGTAAGGTCTTAACTGACTTAAGGATTTTCTTGCTGGGTGCTCTCTCTGTGGTAGGATTTTGTTCCACTAAGCAAAAAGGTTTGTACTGGGCCATTATTCTTCATTTTATTGTGCTCACTTTAAATTTTCGTGCCTTCAGTTCTAACACTCAGTGGATTGCTGTGGGATACAATGAGTGATAAACTGCCTTTAGGGGAGGTTTATTGATCTGTGTGTTGTGGATGATTGCCATATGACGTTCTCATTAGGTAACAGAACTTTCTATAGATTTCCTGAGCTGATTAAATAAAATAAGGACTGAGACAACAATGCCAGCAGGTCAGGTTAAGGGTGAGAGGCTCTCTCTGCTTCAAGGCAAAGAGACACAGTTAAGGGTTCAGATGGACCAGTAGGAGCAGGAGAGCATCTGGAGGTCCCTTCCTGGAAGACCTTCCTGAAGTCTTTTGGCTTAGTGTCCAGACAATATACAAGGAAAAACAGAGGGAGGTAGATAACAAACTGTTCTCTCTGTATCCTCTTTCCTGGGGGCAGGAAAGAGGCTTCAGGCCTGCATCTCTCCCCCTCCTGCAGAAAGGAATCGGAGCTAAAAGAGGTGAAAGGGGAGGCAGCAGCAGGGAAGTAGCACAGAATTGCAAAGATGTTGTTTAGAAGTAAGAAAATTTGACACCACACCTAATGGTGGATGCTCAGGGTCTACAATTGCCTAAAAGGCAATTTTCTTTAAATAAGGCTGGTTTTGCTGCACTGGTCTGGAAGGCAGTCTAAAACATTTTTAGGAATCCTGTCTCGCCTTTTTTTTTTCCTGAACAGTAGTTTGGTGCCATAGGGTTGCAAATAAACTCATCTATTCTAAATACATACTGCCCCAATTTCTGTTGATTTGAAATATCTGTTTTATAGCATTTTTCAAAAGCTTCCTGAGTAATT
Source organism: Pseudotriccus pelzelni (assembly GCA_035584735.1). NCBI lineage: Eukaryota > Metazoa > Chordata > Aves > Passeriformes > Tyrannidae > Pseudotriccus > Pseudotriccus pelzelni. Next base: position 23,372,391 of record JAWMRA010000009.1, read on the forward strand.
AAAAAAAATTATCAAAGAAGGTCAGTAGTAGTTTAGTAACCCACTAAATCTTGTAACTCAACACGAGGAGGTGGCAGTTAATTGCTAACAATGCTACTGTTGTCTAAGTCCTTCTAGGCAAAGAACCAGAAAATATTTCCCAGCTAATTGGAAGCTACACGGAGCATTCACTCTTTTAACACATGTAGCATCCCATCAGAAACCACAGTGACTAACGGGGCATTTATTAATAGAACCAGCCCCGATGACGAAACCTTTTGGCTGGTTTAAGCACTTCAATTCTTGGGCCAAAATCTGCACCCACCATGTCCCACAGGCATGGAGAAACCATGGGATGGCTGGCAGTGAAGCAGACTGTGAAGAGGGAACGTGAGGGGATAGTGAGTGCCCTGTGCTCCACAGGGAACAATGCTTCCCAGCAAACCACCGCATGGAGTCAGAGGGGACCAGTGGGTCTGCAATTACAGCTAATGCTCCGTGATCCGTGGATTGTGGATGGAGCAAACTGTGCACGAAGGGCTGAAGTGCCTCACAATGTGAATGTGTGGGAACGTGCTGTGTCGGCTGTTCTGCTCTCCCAGAACCTTGGCTTGTCTGTGGTTCTCAGCTCTTCCAGCAGGCCAGGCCAGATGGAAGCTCTGCCATGCAAAGAAATATTTGGTCCCACTGCAGTGCCCTTCCCAAAGCCCGTATTGTCTTCGGTTTTTCTACTATCCAGGTGTTCCCAGCCCACTGAACAGCCCAAATCATGGAGAGCTGTCAGCACTTGAAGAAACCTGTGCCTCACAGGAACAGATGTTGTGTTGACTGGGGAGGACCAACTGTCTCGTACACAACCTGTGTATCCTGGGCACATGCAGGAAAGAGGAGGGTAACCTGGAGAAGTCTAACAAAGGAAGTGCCTATAGGAGATGTAAATTGGGTTGCTTAGGTCATTGCCAATGTTTTACTTGTAGGTTTCATAAAAATTTTCATTGCCTTTTTTAAGATTATACATGTCCCAGTGTTCCTTTAACTTTTTTCCTCAGTGTCAATTCATCTACAGTAACTGCAGCTCAGTGCAGGTCTGGCCATTACATCCACTTTGAAATCCTGTCAGGGGCTCCCTGAATTGCCAAAAGGGCCATCTGGTGCATCCTGCCCAGGCCAAGTGGTTGTGGCTTGCAGTGGATTGTGTTCCTGCCTTTGCTGGTTGCTCACTGCTGGCTTGCCTGGTTCTCAGCTCAGGTGAGGAGTGACCCAGCGGTGTTCTGGTTGTCTCCTGCCCTTGTACCCCAGGCCTGTTCTGGGTGGCAGTAGTGAAGTTTGCCCTTTTAGAGTGTATTACTCCGTAAGACTGGTCATACCTTACAGAATTTGCCTCCAAAGCTTCAAGTATAGAACATGGTGTAAGTGTAAAGATTTATTATTCACTGTTGACTTCCAGCATAAAGATTTTTATATTTCCTAGATGAAAAATTGTAATTACAGTCAATATGCAGTCAGATGACTTATGTTCATTCATTTGAATTGCCTCATGTTCCATTCCTTTTGATTTTGAAGGTATAAGGGTAGATAAAGAAATGGAGAAACTGCTGTGAGGAGTTTTTTTGTGGGGTTTGTTTGTTTGTTTGGTGTTTGTTTGTTCTGGGTTATTTGGGTTTTTTGCCAGTGTGGGCAACTGGGAATTTCAATCATTTATCTATAGAGAATCCAAAATACAGCTGATGAAGCCAATAATAGTTAATGCAATTATAGACTTTTTAATTTTTTCTTTATTAATTGGAGACAGAATGCCCCCTGTCACAGGTCACATTTCAGCTCGGGGAGAATGCTCCCCTGCTCATCTGGGGAGACAGAACACAGTATGGTTCACACAAGCATACTCATGCTGGTAATTAGTGAGATTGATTTCTGAGGAAACCCCACAGGTATTAAGAGCAGTATCCTATCAGTTTAAATCAATAAAAATTCCTAATTGTGTTTACTGGTTGTTAGGCTGAAAATGAGCTACAGGATTTGGCCTTCCAAAACCACAGCTTCCCTAAAATACAGTTAAGGCACAGACAGGAGCAGCAGAACAGCAACAGTGTCACGATAGAGAGGGGTGAATGACAAGGGGTAGGACCAAGCTAGAAAGAAAGAAGGTGAGCTTTCTTTTCTGATCATGAAATTCAGAGTTTTTGGAGAGCTCAGATCTTCACTTCAGAGCAGCAGCTTGCAGTTTGTGGTTCTGAGGTTACTACTAATCTATAAAATGTTAGAACATGGTTACTAAAAAATTGAAGAAATAAAGAGAAAACATTCATTTTTCCAAGAAAACAAACAAAAAGTAGGAAAATGGAAGTAAAGTATGATCAATCAATATTTAGACTAAACTTTGTTCAGTTAAATGAAGGGTGCCTGGTCTCTGCATTTCTTCTAAAATTCTGCTTCATATTTGGATTTTTTTTTAATATTTGAAAGCCTAAATGGCCCTTTATTAAACAGGTCTGAAACACGTTATAATAGAGTATAATCTAACTTGAGAAACAATAACCTGCCTCAGCATTTTATATTTGTATAGTTTGATGGCCATTTGATCAAGCCACTGCGGGTTGAAGGCATTACAATTTTTATAGAGACTGATGGGTACATTATCTTTAATAATGCAAAATCTGTAAAGTTCAGAGGTCAAGAGAGCAAGAGGGGCATCTTCCTTTAAAGTGTCTGTACATATGTTTATCACTATAAAATCTCATGACATAAAGCCTTTGTATTTCTGTAATTCACATCATACAGCCCTCAATCAGCAATAAATGTCATTTTTAAAAGAACCTCATCCATTCTTAATTTGTGTTTCAGGGATCACCTTCAGTCATTCAGTCTACTTGTCATCTCCTTTAGTAAACACTAAAGGCAAAACTAAGACACCTTTTTCTAAAAATTGTTAATTACATTAATATTTTTAAACTATTATTCAATTATTAATTAATTTTATTGCATGCTTTTAAACAGCCTTTGAATTGTGAAGGAAAAAAAAAAGCTAAGGGCGTTTTAAAATTTGTAAGTCTGATTCATTAGATGTTCCAAAATTTTACAGGTTATGGTTGAAGGCTACTTTTGAGAGATGATTCAATTACTATCTTGTTATTTATTGAAGCTTTAAGACATCTAAAAGAAAAAAAAGGAAAAAAAAGCCTTACATTGCAACCCTGCTGTTTCCTATTTTGCTACCTCAGTAGCAAACTACTCCCAAAGACCTAATCACTCTTGCAATCCAGCCTAACCAACCTTGCCCTGGTCAGAAGGACTCGCTGTGAAAGCACACCGCTTTTAATTGGGAAGCTGCAAACCCGGGGGTTTGGCAGGATGTATTTTTTTTGGGTGCTTAGACCACCATCTTAATTACAAATGGGTTTCAGGGAGTTGGTTGCCATAGCAACAGTCTACTTAGTGCCTTTTTCAGAGCAAAACCCAACTTGCCTGTATGTTTGAGGGAAGACAGAAGGGAGATTGAGCTGGTATTTCTGCGAGAGCCACAAATTGCAGCATCCTCTATTTAAAGGATGCAGGTGGAAGAGCTGCTCATTTCCCTCAGTGTTTTTCCTGCTATTGACAAGCCCCGCTTGATGTTTGTGTAGCATGCAACCTTCCCGTTTTTCAGAAATGCAACTGCATCAGGGTTAATTAAGGCTAACACCCAATCAAATGTTTCCTAAAAGTGCAGCTGAAAGCAGAGGGCACAATGTCTTTGAAAAGCTGGAGCTGTGAAAATTTCTGAGGCAGTGGTTTTCCTAATGCCTCCTGCTGTACATCAGGCTCCCTCTCCAGCCATGCTGAAGGCAGACAGAATTTGGCTTGCCATTGATTTCTCAGCAAACAGCTCCCTGGTTGTGTATCACAGCCCAGAAACCACCCTGGCTTGATTTTTTTTTTTCCCCCTCTGTTGGCTGTGAGGTGGAGAAACATAAAAAAGGAGTGATCGGAGTGGGGGGGTGTCAAAAAATCCTTAATCCTGCCTAACCTTAGGCTGTGATTCTCCCGTGTCCTTCAGTCACCATCTGTAGTGTGAGCGAAGCACGGAACCCAAGGCTCAGTTCTGTGGAGTTAAACAGAGCCTGAAAGCCTTTGCAGGCCTGGCTCTGTGGGTGCTGGGGGATCCTCTCTGCTCTGGGTGCTGAGCACACTTTCAATTTGTGCATGATCAATTGCAACGTGCTGCAGGTTTGGATTCTGTAGAGTCTGCGCATTTCCTTTGCAGAATGAAACAGAGGCAGAAGCCTGTGATAGCAAAGGGCCAGTTCTAAATTATGACTTTCCTTCCTTTGTGCGAAGTTCCTTTCCCAGCTGTTCCCCACTGCTTCAGACTCAGCCAGTGAGTGGAGATTTAGGGATCTTATGAGTCTGGGGAGGAGGCTGCCTGCCTGAAGAGAGGTTTCCAGGCTCTTGAGAGTGGGGAGAATTGTTTGGGAGGTATCAGCTTGGCAGCCATGTGGGAAAGGGGAAAGGTTTTTGAAGCAGATTTGGTCTCCAGGAGGGAGGAGAAGGAAAGTACAGCATGTGAGAGGGAAGAGTTGAGCCTGTTTGGGGCAAGTTAAAGGGAATGTTATCATGAAAGAAACAAGAAGTAAATTTGGAAAGTATCACAGTGGGAGAAGACTAGTGAAGAGGAGATGGGGCAATACAATCTGCATTTGACTTCCTTTTCTCTTTAAGGACAAAATAGGCCTTCCTTTTTTTTTTGAATCTCCAGTAATCTTTACTGTGTCTCGACCTGCAGACTGACAGTTTCCCCTGGGGTGATATAATCCCCTGAAAGTGGAGGACAGCTGATTGTGGGAAGAGAGAAACTTGCTGGCTGCAGTATCTTGGTATCATCTGTGCAGTTCTCATCACTGGCTGCCAGTTATTAAGTGCCACAAGATCTCTTAAGCTTTCCCTGAGCAGGCCTGACACAGGGCATGTAGAGAGAGGCTCAGATTATTGCCTTACTCCATAGGAAAACTCTAACACACAGTACTTCTTTCTCTCAGAAAAAGGCCTTTCTCTCTCTTTTCTGAGCTCTATTGCTGTCTAAGAGCCGTGAATATCTTTCTCACTTTCAAATGTGAAAGAGGTGCAGTCCCCACGGTATGACTGACATAAGAGACTTGCCACAGCAGATGTGTGTGGTCTGGTCTTTCTGGAAGAACTGACAAGGAGAGTTTGCTTAACACAGAACAGCCTTCCATAAGACCTGATGGGAAATGGTGTTTTGGACATTTCCTGAAAAGAGTGCAGGCTCACAGTGCTACTGTGCTCATGACAGCAGTGCCTTTCACTGGATGGTCAATTTTGGGTTTGGGTGGAGGTTATTAGTTGGTGTTTTCTTGTGTTTTGGGGTGGTTTTCTGTTGTTGGTTGTTTTGGGGTTTCTTGGGGGGCAGGGGGACTGGTTTTGGTTATGCGTTTTTTTTTTTAGAAAAATTTCCTGGTGCTGGAGATTTCTGTTCTTTCCATCTCCCTGGACTCTCAGACTGTTTTACACAGAGACCCCTCTGCCCTGAATCACAACACTGTCTGTAATCTCCTGCATGTTGCTAGGCCACTAGAAGGGACAGTGTCTGTTTTAGGGACAAATAGATGTCAAGAAAGGAGTAAATTCAAAAGGAATATTTTGAGAGTTTTACAAAGCAAAACTGATACGCACAGCACAATAGACTTCAGGTTTTAAGGGGTGCCTTAAAGACATTAAACAACACAAGGTTCATAACACGGATTAGAAACCTCTGAAGTTCCTATGCTTAAGTGAGTTTGGGAAACGGAACACTAAACCCAGACATACATGAGGAGCCACTGTCCAGCTCAGAGAGTGCTGGTTACCAGAAGATTGGAGGTTTGCTTACTTCAGGTTTCAAAACTCTCCATTTGCCGTGTTTCTGACACTCCTTTTCCAAGCACCTACTGCAGCCCATTGGCAGAGGTGGGATGCAGAGTTGTTTGGAGGCCTCTGTTTCTGCCCCTGTGTGTTCTGGTGGAGGAAACATTCCATTCCATTCCATTCCATTCCATTCCATTCCATTCCATTCCATTCCATTCCATTCCATTCCATTCCATTCCATTCTTTTTTACTTGCTGGCTGCTTCGTATAAATGCCATCAGACAGGGACAGAGCATTCTCGAGGTGAGGATCTCCTTTCCATTCAGCACCTCCATGACTGCACTCCAGAGAGTGCAAGATTCTCTCCTGTTTGAATGAAGAGACTGCTCTGTAACTGGACACAAGTCTCTCACTCCCCTCTTCTTCCCAGCCCTTATGCCTTCCTGCCCATCTCAGCAAAACTGAAGTGAAGAAGGTCTTCTTCAGAGTGGTAACGACCAATTCTTTTAAACAAAAGGCCCAATGCCACGCAGATAATTCGAAGGTCTTCTATAGTCAAACTTATATAGCCCAAACTTGATTTGTATTTTTGCAGTTAAATGTCAGGGAACACACAAAGCCTCTGAATAAGCAGTTACTGTGTTTGCATTCTGCCTTGACTGCTCCTCATTTCTCACACAGACGCACTGTGTTTGTTTGCTGTCCCTCAGCCCATGCTGCTGTCCACAGAAACTGTTTTCCCTTTTTTCCCTTCATTGCGACCCCTCTGAAAATCTCAAATTCAAGGCTGAAGGAGACTGAGAGCCAATTGCTGCTCTCAGGGTTAAATCTGGTAATCATTCCCCTGGCTTCAAATTTATGCTGGCGCAATGAAGATGAGAATTTAGCTTTCTGTACTGTTGTCAACAGGGGAAAAATAGAGTCCCTATAAGGCTGTATCCATGGAAACAATCCTGCTGCAATAGCGGGTAAAGCAGCAAATCAATTTATTCAGTTTTAAAATGAAACACATGATAGTGCATCTGCCATTTGAGGGATTATCTGTGCTGATAACTGTGTGGAAAACCCTTTCTCTAGAAAGTAAGCTGGCAGAAATGTTTCTTCCTCCTGGTAGAATTCTGATTTTGGGGAGAGTGAGCACTGATGACAAAGTACCATGAAGACAGTACAGTGAGACAGAGCCAAGTCCAGAAGCAACAGTGTTTAATGAAGGAGAAAATCGTTTAATTTAGCATTTAACCCAAGTATCTGGGCACATGGTGACTAACACTCAGATGTATCAGCAGAGGCAGTGCCCCGTCACCTCTGTCTCCCTGCTCTTTGCTTGCGTGGTGCCATATGTGGCAAACAGTACGTTTGTACTTGGTGGTGCCTTGCTCTGACCAGCAGTGTGTGTGTGGATGTGACTCTGTGTGCGTGTGTGGCCGCTGGGCTGTCAGATGAGATTTCAATATCGAGTTCACTGCAACATGATCTGGGCATCTGGCTCTATGCAGGTGTATGTTTCAGAGCCAGAGGCACTTCCAATGCAGAAAATGTGCTGCCTGTCTCTGCACTTTGTTGTTTTTAAAATTCATCCTGTGAGACTTGAGAGATGACCCCTTTGCTGTGCCACGGAGGGAGCATGGAAATACGAGGATTTCTTCCACCAGACTTTGAATGTTACCATGCACTTTCCCTTCAGTGTGCACGGGGATTCTGCCTTTATTTTTCACCTATTAAGGTATCTCCGGCCATTTCAAGAAATAATACTGTAGTTTATCAGACAATTGCCTAAATGCAGATGAGGTTCCACTCTGCTTTTCCTTTTTATCAAATCCAAATATTGCAGTTTGCATTCCCTATGCCTGACAGATAGAAAAATTATCTGTCTGGAAGAAATGCAATCTTGTTTAAGAGAAAGGGAATGAAGTTGACCCAGGAAGTAATAAAATCGAACGAGTAGGGAATAAAAAGAATGACAGGAATTGCCTAGACTGCGAGTAGCCCTTCAGTTGGTGAGGATCAGATACACATTATTCTGTCACCTTGCAATGCCTGGGCTGTATTTCATCTGCTTCTGAATCTCAGTTCCTCAATAACAGCAATCACCATGCAATACTGTCTCCTTTTATCTACAGCTGCCCTATCTATTATAGCAATCCCTCTGTGATTGGCAGTTATGTATTTTTTCCTGACCTGAGGGCAAGCTTATTGCAATGCACTCCTTTCAGGGCTATCACTGAAACACGTCCAAAGTCTTCAACTGGTGCATAATGTGGCAGTTCAGCATTTCAATGAAGTGAGCACATATTGTTGGGGGCACACATGGGTTTTGTTGCTTTGCCACTCTACCAGTTAATGGAAGATGCACTTCAAACCCCATTAAGTTGTAGAAATAGCTCAGTGGTCTGAAATGCTGTTGTTTGCAGAGAGTGTTTTGTTCTACCTGTGTCCAGTTGCTATGACATGCAGTGTTGTCTGTTTGGTTAGTTCCAGACGGTTGGGAGAGATATCCCAGTGCACTGCTTGAGGACCGTTTCCTTGTTGAAGATGAAGTTTCCTGCTGAAAAGCATCTGGTGAAAAAGCACAGACTTTTGCAGCTTGTTTTCTATGATTCATGAATATACAGATCTAGAAATCCTCTCTGTATTCAGGGGTTGGACTGCATTCACTAAGTCCTAGCCTTTAGATACTGAAGAATGAAAATTATACCTTTCATTGCACTTTCTACTGGTAATTCCCACCTTTTGCATAAGCCTTCTATATTTCCAGGTAAGGATGCCATTTGCCCCTGGGGTTCCTTTACTGCCAGGGTTCAAATTCCTGGTGAGCTCAGACATAAGGCACTTGCAGCTTTCTTTCTAAAATGCCAGGGAAGGGAGAGATGAAGGAGAAGCTGTGACTGGCATTTCTTGGACTGTTCTTAATCACAGCCCTGTGTCTGTGTTCAGCAGGGTAGCGAAGCCCCAGAGACCAGGTATGGCTCAGGGGAACCCTGCACCGTACTTGGAGCAGAGAGGATGGGCTCATCTGTTATTGTGGGCACTGGGACATGTGGAGATGGACTGGTGAAACATGGAGATCTTAATGGCTTTTGATAGGAGCTTTCCCTGTGCCCCGTGACAAATGGCAAGAAAGCTGACCTTCTTCTTCCCGCCTCCTTCAGATCAGATCTGTGAGTCTGTAGCAGGAGCAGGGGCTGCATTTTTACTGAGGAACAAAACAGGAGCCGCCTCTGGATCTGTCACTTCTCTCCCAGCTCCGAGTGGGGCATTTTAAAGCACTCTTACGTATAAGCTCTGGGGGTTTGCACAGTCATGTCCAGCGTGGGAGTGTTTCTCGATGATGTCTGTCTCCATGGATTCAGGGGTGACACCATGTTTGCACATTGCCTCTCTTACTCTGCCACCCCCGTGATCAAGGCAAAGCTCCTGAGTCATCCTCAGAAAGATTTAAAATTTCCGACGAATCTGTGGGCCATCTGGGAATGTGGGCAGGCAAGAGGTACTGAGTGGGAAAACTCGGTCACATGGCAGTGTTTATATCTGTCACCACAGCCAGTTCTTTTAACCATGTTAAAAGGCATTTTAATTATTGTTTAAATTCTTTCTTTTCTGTAAGAAATTGTAACAACTGTCAAGCCTGCAGTAAAATGGTTCCTTGAAATGAGCCCAGTCCTTAAAGTCATGTTATGACTATTCAAATTCCACCTATATTCTAATGTGCCATTCCTTTAACGGTTAGATAAACCTCTACCAAAAACCACCAGTTCCCTTTTGGGGAAAGCTTGAATTGTCTTCTCTCTGAGACTCAGGTGATGCTGCACCTGTGACCTGTGTCACATCCCTGCCCTGTCAGGTATTGTCGGTGCTGACACGTGGTGTCACACAGCAGCTGCCACTTGATACAATGCAAAGAAAGTGCCCCCAGCCCAGGAATGTCTGCTCCTGTTATGTCTTGTTCAGTGCAAAGATGCAGTCTGTTACCACTCCTGACAGTCACACAGCTCTGACTCCCTTCTCTGTTTCTACCAGAAAGCGGCTCCTCAAAATTACAATTCCTTTGCATTCCTAGCCTGCAAAGGCAGGGATATTCTTAGCAGTACCCTGTGGATTAAAATTCACAACAAACTAAAAATATCAGACCAATGCATACATTGATCTATTCTTCTAACCCCAAAAAGCTGTGCCTAACCCTGGTTTCTTACATATAGTAGTTGTGAGCACAAACCCTTGCCTTGCCTGCTACTCAGTTTTTAATTTCAGAAATATCTAAAAGAGGCAAGTAGTTATAATGATTGTGGTGTGTTCTGGAATGACAAGTTCTGCTAAAAAATCTGGTGACACAAGTAGGTGACTTGCTAGTCAGCAGAACCTCCACAAACGCAGCATTGCTTGCAACAAAAATGGAAACAAACCCAAAATCACTTCTTTCGGTATAGGCAAGACCTAATTCACTGATGAACAGATTATAACTGAATGATGTGTTAATAAAGGGCATGGAAGACTGACAGTCTGTGGCCCTTAACTGCATGCAGACCCTAAAAAAAATATCGCTCCCTGCAACGGGAGACTTGTTAGTGGGCAAGGTCACTTCCACGATGATGTAAATAGCCAAGTCGGTGGCTGAATCTCCCCAGGCTTGAAAATGTAAGGTTGTTCTTGCCTCATGCAGAGAGAAACACTGTCCTTTTCAGTTTGTGCTGCTTAGGAAGCCTTTAGAGATGACCAGAAGCAGACACACTGCTGTGAGCAACAAGAGCCAGAGAAGGGTTGTGTTCCCTGTGTCCCTCTGTTCAAAAATGAGCTGTTCCTTAATTCTCTATCCTGGCCTTGCTGCAGCCTCCTCTCCTCTTCCACCATCTCAGAAGGGGCCTTCTCAGCATGCCAGGGCTGGGCAGAGTCCAGCCAATCTGCCACATTTGGCAGGCCACATGACAGAGGATTTACACAAGTTTTATAGTTCTACAAGAATTCCTCTCAGCAGCTGGAGGACAGAGGATTTCTCAGCTGGCAGAGTTAGAACAGTGTGCACAGAGGGTACCTGCGCTGGCCCGAAGCCTCATGTGACAGCCAAACCTGAACCAGCACAGTGGCTGAGTGCTTCACCTATGCCAGAGGACAGATTCTGGATCTCCCTGTGCTATGGAAGTGTGGTTCAAGGATTTTCAAACGCCTGAGGTGCAGCACAGCCCCCATAAACCTTCTCTTGAGCAGCCCGTCAAGCCTTGCATGTGGAGCATGCCTTGGCTTCACCTCTTCCTAAAGATTGCAAGATCCCTGGCTTTCTTGTGTGACCCCCTGCGTAGCTGAGAGACCCTGAACGTGTCAGACAGCTGCTGTAAGTGTCTCTCTGTGGAAAGGGAACAGATGTTACTCATTTCACATTTCATGTCGCACTCTCCGTGAGAGCACTCACCTTCTCCATGCAGATGTGTTACTGGTGGCTCCTCGCTGTCACTACGGTATCCGGGGCCGCTGTTTCTAGGAGAGGGGACAGAGCACTCCCTCCAGCCAGGCCCTGGCAGGGGGTCTCTGTGTAAGCCCAGGGCCCTGGGCTGCACTGCTTGGCCTCCTTGGGCGGCAGCGAGTCAGCTACGGAGACAGCAGTACTGCTTGAGAACGTGGCAGGGATGTCTGAGCAGACAGAGTTAAAGAGAGGTAAAAACGTTGGTCTGCTGAGAGATGTTGCAGCGGAAGAGTCACTTGGGCTAAGACCAAAGTCCTTTAAATAGGAGAGGGCTTGATTATCTAACTGGGCATATTCAAAATTTATCTTTCTTCTGGTGACCTCATCGAGGATTTTTGCTTTACTTTTCTGATCTTCAGAGCAAATTTGCTCCCCATTTTGCTTCAAATACAGACTGCTGGATTGGAAACTTGTCTCGTAGTTATAGTGGTTTGTGCTAGGAATACTGGTGTATTCTGGATTTTGAGCACTGCTACTGTATTCATTTTGCAACAATAACTTGTTTTTGTACTGAGACATCTTATGAATGATACTGTTCATTTCGTTCCCGAAGTATTTGTCCTCCAGGTGCTTGTTTTCATAGCTGATTTTTAATGATGCCACCTGTGTTACACAGTGCTCTAAGAGCTGCACTATGTTAGTGCTGCTCTCTGTTGGTGTGGGGCTAATGTAGCTCTGGAAGTGTCTGAGGGTGAGAGGCTGCGCTGGTTTGTCACAGGAAACAGAGAGAGAGTGATACGTTGGCTTGTTTCTGTCCTTCCTCTCAAGGGGATCTAGGAGTGAGGTCGCAGCAGTCTTGTAGGAGTAACATGATTCTACTTCGTGATTATCATCTAATGCAGGATTTTCAGAGCTCTGGGAGCCACTCTCTCTGTTCAGCTTTTCTGGCAGTGGGTTTTTTTCTACAGATGTCTCACATCCCAATGAAATTGCCGCCTTTTCATTGTCAGTTGAACATGTCTGCAGGTTGTCTCCGTTAGCCTGTGATTGTGGTGCATAACTTGATGATCTGGTGGTTTCCACAATCCCAGGCACTGTAGAAAATTCCTTGTGGTGACTCCCTTCTCTCCCTTGGAAATCCAGATGAGATGTCTTTGGGCAGGAGTCCAGGCTGTGGTCTCTTTCAGCAATGTTTACTGAAGAGGCCTGGGTTGTGTATTTGCTTTCATCCAAAGACACACATACATTAAATGCATTAGAATCTTCCTTGCTTGGTTTCTCCTGCTGAGCTTCTGTGCTCAGTTCCTGCTCTGGACTGGGACTGGGCAGGACTGGTGAATCTTTGGACTTTTCCGGCAGTGATTGAGGACTCTGAAGAGAGTCAGGGGAGGAAACGAGTCCTGAGTGTTTTCGCAGCCAGTTTATTATTCCCATAGTCAGTGAGAGCTCAGTATCACAGAGCTTTAGCAAGCATTCTTTGCCTTTCCATGAGCTGTGGAAAAACCCCTGGCTGATAATGTCTAGAGTTGGCTGGGAAGCCATGTTCTCCTCAGCTCCTACGTGAAAGCTGTAAATGGACAGAGGGATCTCAATGGCTTGCTCTGAAACGGTTTCAGATGCGCACAAGTCATCGTCAAGGACTGGGTTTATTTTGACTTCATTTGGGTCATAGAAGAGCTCATAAAGGGCATCTCCACTGTAGCTGTCTCTTGGAAATCTACCTGGGACACCAGGAGTCTGAGCTTCCTTCAGTTCATCATCTTGTCCAGGAGAGAAGGAGTCATAGTAGCCTTCGTCACTTGTGGATGTGGATTCCTGGTTTTCACTCTTCGGTGTTTCTGTTTCTGTGGAGCTGTCTTTGGAATTGTCTCCTTCTCTATCAGGTGACACCTGGGGGCTTGTCATCGATATGGCAGCCTGACTTTTAATTTTTTCTGTGTCAGAACCAGGTACCTTCAGCAGCTTCTTTTCAAACAGAGCACTCTGATGTAGCCTTACTGATTTGTTGATGTTGTCCCAAAACTTTGCAAATTCCACAGTCTCGTTCTGGCCGGGAGAGGCCAGCTGCTCCACCCCACCTTGGAAAGAGCCCATGACAGGGCTGTCTTTGTGCTTGCTTCGCCTCAGCAGAAGGTCTTTGCTGTTCTCCAGCTCCAGGTGAGCAGAGCTCTCATCAGCAAAGATTTCTCCACAGCCGGTGAGGGAGTCAAAGCTCTTCAGGGAGGCGACATCTTCACACAGGGCATTGCAGCAGTCGTAGGAGGAGTCAGACTGCAGTTCACTGTCTGAGCAGTCCTGTGACAAACAATCAGCTGCAAATGTTTCTCCAGTTTTGAAAAGATACTTCGCAAGACGCCCAGACAACTCACTCTTGCAACCTGGAGAGGACAGGTTCTTGTCCTTCTCAACCAGAAATGTGAGGCTGTCTGGCTTATTTTTTCTTATATGAAATATATCTCTGAGCCCTTTCTTAGATCTCTTGAGGGAAATCCTCTTCCTGGGAATGGTTTTTGCGACAGCTGGTACAAAAGGCATCTGTGGCACAAAGTTCCTGTAATCAATCATCTGACTGCTGCAGGCAGACTGGCTGGGGCTGACCACACACTCCTTCTTACTGCTGGAGCTGGACATCCCTGAAAAGCTGATGCTGTTGACAAGTCGGCCCTTACCCTTTCCAGAAAAGCCCTCCTCGCACGCCCTGCTGCTGGGGCTGCAGCGCTCTGCTTTGTCTGCCTCAGCAACACACTCGTGGGTTTTACTCTTCCTTACAAGTTTGTAGGAGGACCCAGATGATTTTTCCAGGCTGTGGTCACCAGTTCCATTCTTTGTTGCTCTGGTAGGAAATCTGTAGTTCTTGTGCGTGGCCAAGCATGCCAGCTGGACTTCGGCCACGCTGTGGTTTCCCTCCAGAGCTGCCTTCTTGTCTTTCCCCATCTCATCTTTGCTGGTAGGAGCTGTATGCACTGGTGGCACCTTCTCATGTTGCAGACTGGATTTTATGAAGGTCTTTCCTCTCTTGAGCTCCATGCTGCTTCCTCACATCTGTTTCTGGAAAGAAAACAGCAGAACACAACCACTGTGAGGTTGGTGGCTAGCACTTGTAAATTTGGAAAGCAACTGGAGAACAAAGGGAGGGATATGAAGCATTAAGGAATTGGGTTTGTCTGTCACTGGACATTTCCAGCACTGAGTCCTGGTACTGCATGAGATACAGACGGAGTGAAGCTGAAGGTGTGTTGGCTGGAAGATCCAGCAAGGAGAAGACGATACACATTATGGGCCAGTAGCTGAGGGTCAGAGAACAGTTTGTCTGTTAGAAATAAGGGGGCTTGAACAGAAGGTTATGACTTCAGTATGGCTGTTAACAAGACAGAGGTCCTGTTCTGAAGTGGAAGAGGCATCAATGAAAAACAACGCTTGAGAAAATTTACCATGCAAGTGTGTGCATCAGGGAGGCAGCAGCTCATAAATCTGTGTGTTTGAGGAGGACAGAGAGCTCGATGTGGGAAATCTCCTGAGAAAACTGATCAAACATTTGACACATGATGCTCATTTTACAATAAAATAATCCTTACCTGTGACTAGAAAATCCATAAACCTTGGTACTACCCTGGAAACGAGCTCAAACTGAATTTCTGTGTTTGCTTCACTTCCTCCTGAACATAATGGAACATTTTCTGCACTACTACTTTTATTGTTGAAAGTCAAAAGTGCCATATTGAAAAATCACTGTTAATTATGACAGAAGTGTCATCTCCAATTCCCAAAGAACAGTGTAGCACACAGAGGCATTGGCACAATGAATCTGCACTGTGCATTGATTATCTATTTCTAAAAATACTCTAGTACCTGTATCAATGCCAGTTTCAGGCTCTGCCTATATGGTTTAGTGTTGAGCCTGTTTTACATTTTCAGAAATCTGTTTAGTCATTAATTATTTTAGCCATGTTGCTTTCAGCTTTCCAGCAGTTATTTCATAGACACTTCTGATCCTTTTCTGCCTTGTATCAACTTGAATATTGAGTAAGTCAATGGAGTTACATAAAGATAGGTCAGGGAAGAAGCAGGCACTTGCTAAAAGCTGTTAGAAAAAACAGATTTTTACTGGATGGGAAGTTACAGGACAGTAACTCCAAGCCCTGTTCTTGAAAAAACATGCTTGGATCTTTCTCAGTTAATGATTTACCTTGTTTTGAATTGTTTAGACATAACTAAATAATGGGAGATTTTAAATTCAGCATCAAGGCAAGCTTTTGTACTCGGGAAGTATAACTTAAAAAGCTGGAACTGTAACAGCTCTCTGTAGCCTCCGGAGGCTTTCCAGTTGCCAGGGCTTGCTGGGAATGGCCACACTCTGACCAGCACCTCCCAAGATGCAGATCTGTGTATCTGAGAGTTGTCACCCGCAGCTCTTCTCCAGCAGGCAGATCAGTGACAGCCCGTTGCTCACAGAAGCTGCCAACTAGCAGGTGATTAGCAATATTTACAGCTAAATGTAGGTCACTGATAAAAGGCAGAAAACGTAAGGGTAGAGTGTGAATGTTTGACATTCTCTGGAAAACATGGTAGGTGGTGATAGATGGGCGTCTGTCAGTATGATTGAGATGTTGGCACATTTATTTGCACTTGGGGCCACGTGTGGTTGTGGCAGAGCATTCTTAATGAAAGTCAGTAAACATTTTACTACACTGTCAGGTATTTGGAGTTCACTGATGCTGCGGGAAACTTGTTTTGCATATTTAGAAATAGGTCACTGGGACAGGATTACCCTCCTTCTGAAAAGCAAGGTGTGATCGACAAGAAATTCAGTGTGCGTAACTCCGGCACAGTCGTGAAAACAATCAGAAGCAGCTGATGCAAGACCAGTTATTAATATCCAAAAAAAGAAGTGTCTGACATCTCAGTCCTTTGCAAGTGTGGAAGTAGGTACTGTGTCCCTGTGGGAAGCTCCTGGTGCTGCTGAGAAGCTCCTTAGAGGTCTGTGACATGGCAAATGCCAGCCTTATAACAGTGTTATGCACAACTCCTTGAAGTCCTGCAGCTGTTTCTGCCCGTTCTGAGTATTAAGCAAGGGTCACCTTTGTAGGATATTGCATACTTGGGAACTTTATCTGTAGATGCATTAAAAAGGCTTTTAGAGGTGGATTTATTTATTCTCAAGTATGAAATATAGTAAAGCTAAGAATTCAGGATATCATTAGATAATCTTTGTAATAAAGTGATGTTTGATCTGAATTGTATCTCCCTGATAAGAAACACCATGGATGACCAGTTTCATAACCGGGTCTGGAAACTTTAAGGCCTGTTCTTCTGTCTTTGTTTTTTATAGATTAGATGAACAGTTTTAACATGAAAGCCCAAATGGCCTGAATAACATCTGTAGTGAGAATATATGAAATATAATAATGTAAGATACACTGATGGTAGCCTGTGCTACCTTTTCAGTTTCCTCTGATGAGGGAAAAAAATGTTAGATATCATTTGGGTTTTGTGGGGTTTGCCTCTTGAATAAGTGCTATATATATAGCCACCAATTTTGTATTCTGATTATTTCATGTCTCTGTTTGGTCCCATATATTCTTTTTCCTAATATTCCCACAGGATTCATGCCAGACTTAGTATCTAGTTCATTGTGCCATCCTGCTTATTCTGTTTTAAGACTGTTTCATCTTCGGGAATCTTCCACATAAAAAATGTTATTAAGAATGAACACCAAGAAAAGGAAGACCCCCTCAGTCTGTTCTTTGAGGGCTCTGCAGGGCAGACTACCAGAGTCTGCAGATTTTTAAAAACATTTGTAACTTCCCATACTATGAGTTCCTCTTCATCCTCATATGAATGAATTATCCATGAGCTTCTTCCCAAATACACAACAAATGTTTGTGTGATGATGCTCTCTTTCTATATCTTACATATAGATATATCTATCTTTATTTTAGCCCTTTTGGTTGTAATGGACTATACCATGATATCTATTTTCTGTCTTTGCAGGGACACAAGTTATATCTCTAAACCCAGAAGCTGTACCAGTGAAGTCACAAACAGATTAAAGCGCTGTAAGGGAAAGTTACCCTCCAGTGCTTATGTAAAGCTAATCAAAATTCTATGAAAAATTATTCTAGGCATTTAAAAAATGCTACATTTTCACTGGGATTTCTTGACCCTTGCACTCAGCTACACTATTGCCTGTCTGTCCCTTTTTAATTATTCTCCTCTTGGACTTAACTTCTAGCATATCTGTTCTTCCACGGGGATAAAAGATATATGAGGGACTCATTTCCACCTTTGTAAAGGAAATATAATTTGCAATTAAAATCAGTGTGAAAAAAAAGAAACCTGTGGAAACCAGCAGTCTACTGAGGCTACATTGTCCTCTTTTGAACAGACTCTGGATGTTTTCTCTGTTAATGTTACTTGACCTCTTTTTTTAGCATCTGTGAAATTACTTGTCCAAAATACATGTGTTTAAATGGAGGACATCCTTGAATCTTATACTGGGCTACAGTTTAGTTGGCATTTACAACAATGTGAGGTGCAGCAACATTGAGACTTCCCAGCCACAGTAAACAGTACTTTTATCTGGCTTGATCATAACAGCTTCTCGCTTTCAGGATTTCACAAGTGTCTAAGCAGGCAATTAGACCTGGATTTGGGGTTTATAATATAATGGAAATAAGGTTTTGTTTCAAATTTGGATAATATTGCTCATAAAAAGTAGAGATACTTCATGTTCAAACATACACCATCTGTGCAGGGTGTGTGACAGCCTTTTCATAAACTCTGAAGGTTTTACCGTATCTGTGATTCATCTGAAAGTACATTAAAGTTTTAGAATGGGGAGATGAACACATTCCTGTGGGCTGAGGAAACTTGGTTTTAGGACAGTCAAAGCAATTGCTTACGGTTCTGGGTTATGGGGACCTGAACAAGACTGAATTAGGTAACTGTTCTGGTTAATAAGAGCCATATTCAGATGGCCTAAATTCTACCTAAGTCCAGTTCAGCAGGCAAGGGCCAAAGAGGAGTGCGATGGAACCTGATATTCCTTAGGAGAATGGGTGGAAGCAGGATTCAAACAGTCCAAATATTGCCTCTGTCGTGTGGGTCAAAGAGGGAGGGTCCCACTTGCCTCTGTCCATGGTCCCCAGACCTTTCTGCCAGGCTCAGCTGTTTGCCAGCTTCCTTCTGTGCTGGAATGGGGGAAGCCTTGCTTTGGGTTTTGAGCTGGTGTCAAAATTGATATCTTACATCTCACTAGCTGGAAAGTTTTGCTTAGGTTATCTCCTAAGAAAAGGTAGAATATCAGTCCTCCTGCATGTAACACAGGGAAGATCATCCTACTGGGAAAGCAGAAGTATCTGCTTCAGTGTGATTGCAGGGGTAGACATGATAGTGCTTCAAAGAGGAAATTTAGATGAACTCTCTGGATTCAGCAGGTTTGGCTCAAGAATAATTTGGCTTAAGTAGCAAAAAATATAATTAAGCTTCATTTATTCCAAAATCTTACCAGGTGTCTGGCTTGGACACTCTTACGTGCTTGTTTGATGTGCAATTTATATATAACTGTCTCTCTTGGAGATAGAAATAAGTAAAATTCAGAATACAGTGTTTTTGCAGGGGAGATAGGAGTGTTCTTTCTTTACATTTAGATCGTGCCTACAATTGGCAGGTGGTGGAGTTGGTGTCTTGCTCTCTCTTGCTAAGCAGAGTTCTGATCACTTGGCATCTGAATTGCACCTCCCTCCAAGCACGTTCCTTTTATTAAATGCAAGATTTGATAAACTTTGAATACTCTTTTAGGCTTTTTAATTTAAAAAAGAGGGAAAACCCCTGTTTGGATTGCTTTTATGTTTTAGGATACAAGCTTGGAGTGAGTCCAAAATCCCTTTTCCACAAGTGGCTTCATATCAATCAGACTTAAGCTGCTGAGTATCAGAAGGTACCTTTGAAAGCGTTACCCTGCTTTCCCCTCAGAAACAGTAGCATAATTAAATTTCCTGAAAACATGTATCTAGTTTGGGCATTTGGACATGAATTCTGCTTAAAATGGATGCATTTTAAGATGAAAAGTTTTCAAAAATATTTCTTGAGAAATGGGAAAGGCAAAAAGAATGGAGAACTCAGAGAGGCTCTCCCCTCCTATGCCCAGTTAACATCGGGGGGGCTTTTGCTGTGCACCAGTTAGAAGTCCTAGAATGCAAAAACAATCAGGCTTGAGGTGGTAAAAGCCACAGCTACTTTCAAAGTGGACAATGCTAATTTTTAATGCTTAGGACCTAATCAGCAATGCATAAAGAACAGCTGGTGCTCCCAGTAAAGTGGGGGGGGGGGGGGGATATTTTTTGAATAAGACTGTTTATTTGCAGTCAAAAGCATAAACTTTCTATCTCAGAAGGTATAAGTTAATAATGGAAATACTTGCTAATAAGAATGAACATACATTTTGTTCTGTTAATTTGATTTTTAATTGCAAAGCAGAAAAATGCTTTCTTGCTAGAGGGTGGTGATACTCTCCCTGCAGTTATTGTAACGCCATTTCTAGTAAGCAAATAAATGTAACTGTTCTTCTGGTAAAAACCAAAGAGGATTTTAAAGCAGGGCTCATCTTCTCCCTTAAACTGATTACTCTGCTACTATCTCATCTCCATTATAAAGCAGAAAAGAAGAGGGTGGAAAGGATGGAGGATGTAATCAGGGACAGTCATCATTCAGGAAACAGCCGAATGTTTATTTTTAAAGGCGGCTGTGTGACACACAAACCTGCATTGAGATCATGCCTCTCCTTAGGAGTACTCTCATCATCCTTGGTTCCTGTATCTTATCACTCCCCTTAACCATTTGCCTCTCTTGGCTGACCCAGGATGCCTAACTCCTCGCATGTACATTTAGGTCAGGCAATGGCTTTCTCATGAAGAACCAGCAAAAAGCACATGGGTGGGTTTTTTTCTTCAGCCTTAGTTCCAGTGAGCACACAAAGTAAAATCTTACACTCCCCCGGCAGAATACTAGAAAGATGTCTCGTTAAATGTTTAATCTTATTAGCAGTGTGCTGTAGGGGAGTCTGAACCTTCCTTTAAGCCTTGACAACTGTTTCGTGGAGCTCAGGATTTTTCATAGTAAAATTAACCACGTTTCTACTCTCAGCACACTGTCCGGCTGTGTGCTGACGGGAGGGATCCCTGGAGGGGCACAGCAGCACCCACAGCTCCCCCCAGCCCCATGTGGGGCACGCACAGCTCCCCCCAGCCCCACGGGGTGTACAGCCTGGCAGAAGGAGGCTGAGACCATGACAAAAGGAAGCTCCTTCTCTGACAAAACCTCTGTACCCCTCATTCAGTTTTCTTCTCTACCTGAGGCTGAAAAAAACATAGCTGCTTGAATTATGCCATGAAAAAGAGCAGGATCAACTCCTGCACATTGAATCATCACTGTAGTGCTGGGAGAAGGCAGCAGAGCAGAAATTTCCACAGGGTACCTGAGAAAGAAACAGGGCATTTTTTCTTGCCCTGACCAGCAGCCTGTTGGTACCAGACAGCAAAGTGTTAATGCTGACAGCTTTGGCTGTCCTCTGTAATTTATTGCTTTAAAGGGACATAGGATGTGCATTCATGTAAATACAGGCACGCACTTGTCAAATGTATGGAAAAAGAAGTAAAAAGCAATGCTTCAAAAACAAGCAGTCATCCCAAAATCACAGTCCCTCAGAGGGGCTGTGAGTGTCAGAGCAAAGGAAATGCCATTGCACCAGCACTAACAATAAGAGAGATCACAAAATTCCTACTCACCATGTTTTATCACTGAGCAGAAATCCTCTGTCTCCTAGCCTTGCTACTGAGGCTGGTCTTCATCCAGAGGCTGCTGTGATGCTTTTCAGATTCTGAGGGGCTGGACCACTGCTGCTCTCCAGTGTTACTCTCCACCCCCTGTCTTTTCCTCCTCCTTCTTCCTTCATCCCCACCCCCTCATTCCTCCTGCTTGTAGCTTTTTTGTACCTTGCATAGATTCTAAGCTTCCACACGTAGCCTGATATAGGAAAGATGCTTATTTCAGCCGTCTGCTTGATGCCAGGGAAACGCCTCCATTGCTTTAGGAATAAAAGCCCAGAAGGTAAGCTCGGGAGTCCTGAGCCAGCACACTCTGTGTGACTGCTCATTAAACAGGGAGGAACACATCCAAATTAATTTCATTGCTCACGTGCTGTTTTGTTTCTGCCTAGGATTCAGGAAAAGCGAACCTAACTGTGTCTTATTTTAGTGAGAAGCTTCACTTGCAATGTGTGCAGATTACTGGACGGTGCCACCCTTTTGTCTTAATGCTGAAGTTGGAGGGGATTTTGTGTGGGAGCAGAGTGGTGTAAAGGGAAGGAGTGAATATTTCTGCTGCCCAAAGCTGGAGCGCCTGATGTAAGCCTCATACTGCCTACCACAGACATCTTTTATCAAATTCTCCTTAAGATCAGTCCAACTTCTGCTTCAGTGTGCAGTGAAGGGAACACCTGGTATTACAATCTGATATTACATCATTCTTTGTGATATAGATTGTTACCATCACAAACAGCATTTGAATTTCATGAAAGTTTAAAGCTGTCATCCTTGCCCCAGCCCTCCCCCCTGAAGGCCTCCCAACCTGATTGTCCCTTGATTGTGCCTCCCAGTTACCTCCTGTCTCAGTCCTTCACATCAGTCTCTCAAACCCTCTGCCTTCTCCTTCCCGCATTTAGAAACGCCTCTGTTGGGGAGCCTCTTAGAAGCCAAACTGTATGTCAGGAAGCAGTGGCTTAGTCCACTTCAGTAGCACTCCTGTGAGCTGCAGTTTAGAGCTGCACCCAGGGTAATGCAGCAGTTTGTGTGCAGGCTGGCACATCTGCAGGGAAACTGCCCTCCTGACGTAGGAGCTACATGACAGCCGCTCTGAGGTGGGGAACAGGCAGCCCTCAGATGGCTGAGTGCGGCAGAGCCACTTTAGACAAGTCCAGCCTGTGGAGGCATTAAAAAATCTCCAGCTCTGTATGAACAGAAGATGAGCATTCCCTCACAACTGGAGCGGGCACGTCAGTCAGAGAGCTGATCTCTTCTGTCCCCACATCACAGCAAAAGGGAACAAAAGCCTTAACCCTCTATCTCTTCTCATCTTCCTTTTCACCGTGTGCTTGAACTGAACCTTGGAGACGGAGGAGGGAAGGAGCTTGAACTTTTGTGCTGTCTAAGCTTCTGAAGCTGAAAAATCAGTCTGTTGACTTAAAAGCAGGCAGGACAGAGTGCTCCTGCTCTGCCTGTCAGCCAGTGAGCCACTCAGGTGCCCCTGATGGTGGAGACTGGAAAACTGCCTATCGGAAAAAAACTCCTGGGTTCAGTCCAACCTGCAACAAGTAGAAAGCCCATGTGTGACTTCACCAAAAGACTGGTGGGAGGAAAGAACAAGCTGTGAGTGAATCCTGGTAGCTCTGGCAAGTAGATTAAAAACAGTCATGAGAGGAAATACATTAATTGGAAACAGATTTGATGTTTTTTATTCTGCATGAGATATTTGTATTAATATAGGAGAAAGCCTTTCTTCATGATGGTATATGAAGCCACCAAGTTTTCAAGTAGCACATCCCTTGCTCTGCAGAGATGGTGATTTTGAGAGCCTCCACTTTGTGCACTGTTTTGGAAAGAGGGAGCCTGTGAAACCTTGCAGTCCTTCTTTGTTCAAAGTAACATCAAGGCTTGTTGGAAATGGTGGTGAACATGAGAGTCACTGTTGTCACCTGTGCCCAGGTGGCCAAAAAAGCCAATGGTACCTGGCCTGTCTCAGCAATAGTGTGGCAGCAGGACGAGGGCAGTGACTGACCCCTTGTACTCGGCGCTGGTGAGGCCATACCTCAAGTACTGGGATCAGTTTTGGGTCCCTCACTCCAGGAAAGACATTGAGGTGCTGGAGCAGGTCCAGAGAAGGACAGCTGAGATGGTGAAGGGTCTGGAGCACAGGTCTGATGAAGAGCGGCTGAGGGAGCTGGGAGTGTTCCGTCTGGAGAAAAGGAAGCTCAGGGGAGACCTTATCACTCTACAACTACCTGACAGAAGATTGTAGTGGGGTCTGTTCTCCCAGGTAACAAGTGACAGTGTTGGAAATGACCTCAAGTTGTGCCAGGGGAGGTTTAAATTAGACATTAGAAAAAATTTCTTCACCAAATAGCATTCTTCATCAGAAGCAGCTTCTGTGATGAGAGAATCGGAGGTTTTAGGATGTTTACTTCCGGGTGCCCATATGGACAGACAATTCCATCTTTAGAGCCTGTTATTTTGCTTCACAGGGGAAGTGGCCTAAATCCATTGGCCACCCGTAGCCATAGATGTCCGTAGTTATCCATGGCCATAGCAATCCACAGCCATAGCCTGCATTGACCTGAATACCAGTCCCATGGCATGCAATGGCAAATGCACAGTATGTTGAGCAGCAGCTGACCCGTGGTAGCCTTTATGCAATACAGCTTTTTTTTCCTAAATAGTTCTCAACTTGTAGTTCCCTGAACCATCTTTCTCTGCTATCACTTTGTTTCAGGCTGTTTCACTGTGGCTGATGATCAGCTTGGCTCAAAATGTTGGCCACTGGAGCACCTAATCATCCTCTCTGATTAATTCTGATTAAGTCAGTCTGTTCAGAATTTTTTTGGGCATCGGTGGGCATAAAAGGGAAGGGAAATCAAGCCCCTGTAAATGAGGGGCACATGGCACAGCTGCCATCTGTTTAGCAGATGCACCCAGCCCTTGGCATGGGGAGTAAGAAGAGGGCCCTTGAGGGAAGCAGGACTAAGGAATGTACAGTCCCTGGAGAGGGAAGAGCAGGGCAGCAGAGATCTTTGGTATGAGGGGGACTGGGGAAAGGACAAGGAAAATCCACAAGAAGGGCAGTGTGGAAACACAGGGAGGGAGGTTTTAGATGCAGCAGCCCAGCCTCCCAGATCATGGCAGCCTGTGCCTCCCCATGGTGGGCAGAAAATGTTTGCATGCAGTGATGCAACAAACAACCATTAGCATGAGCAATTCACAAGAAAACCAAGCTGTTCTAGTTTTTAATTTTGTGCCTTGGAAGAATGTAGCAGATTCTTTAAGCCTGAGACTCAGAATAAAAGTGTTTGCTGAGATAGCTCTATTTGTTTCCAAGGAATTGCTTACAGAACGAATTTGACCCAGGCTGTTTCCTGCCAGTGAACTAATGAAGAGTCTAACATCCCCAGTCCAGTTTATCTTTCTGCTAACATGAGGTTAAACTTAATTATTCATGGATTCTTATCAGTATTTCTCGGGTTTGCGTGTTGAAGAGAATTGGTAATGGATATGGAGTTTTTCTCCAGACTGCTTCCGGAAATCTGCCCCGGCTGGAAGGGAGCAATCTTTGCGACTTATCTGACTGCTTCCCAGGGCTTTCATTAAGTTAATTGCTACTCTCAGTTGCTTGGTGAGCTAGTTTATGCTGCAAATTTTAGGATTGTGAATTGCTGTTAATAACATCAGTACTTAGGATGGAAATAGGAGGATTTTTATCCACATATTTCTGCAAGGGTATTTCATTCAGTGTCTCCTCCCTGTGGGTCACTGATGTTAAGGTTTGCTGCCAAGGAGATGAGGTGGAGCAAGTACGGTCACAAAAATAAAATATGGTATTAAAAAGCTTGGCTGTCGTGCCTTCCAGCCAGGCCTCCCCATGCCAATAGTGATGCCCTCAGGGACAGGGAGGAGCACTGAGTGCCTCAGGAATGGGACTGATCACATTTTCAGTATTGCTGTTCTGGGGGCTGTGGATGGCTGATTGTGAACTGCTTGTTGCCTCAAAGAATTAAAAGGGCTTTGGAAAAAAAAAATTAAGTGGCGAGGACATTTTTGCAGCTGCTTGTGTTGGAGTAGTGGCTGCCCTTAAACTTTCTGTTTTAAACAAAAACCTCTTGGGTAATAAATACCTGTCCAAAAATCAGTGTGGAGAAATGAGCTGCATTAAATGATATAAAGAACTACATCAGAAAGCTGTTTTATGAAATCATGAAGAACTTCCAGGTCTAGAGACCAGAGACAACAGCTGGCAGGGACATGAAACCTCAGGGACATGACTAGAGAAATGTCTAAATACAAGTCATGTTTTCAGAAGTTTTTCCATTCCAGACATGCCTGTGTACCATAGACATCTTTCCAGATGAGGCAAGAATACCTCTGCTGGATTGAACTTCACTAACAGATGCTTCCATCTCCAAGGCAAAATAACGATTCAGCATAAAGCAGGGGGGGATGGCAAAATGTGCCGTTCCACAGGATCCCAGTGCAACCTATAAGCAAAATTTTCTCAGCTTCTGCTGAGGAAGTTGCTGTTGTGACGACTTGAGGGAAGACTACAGGAATTTTTTTATGACTCTTTTGTGTGGCATTGTTTCCCTGCTCAATTTTATATTGCTCCCTGCCTGAATACGTACAGTTAAGTGCTCTGAAGGCTTTGCTAAAGGCTCAGGGAGGGAACTGAAAAAAGAGATATATATAGGTGTAAGTAGCCATAGATACACAGTTCATAATAGATACAGGCCATCAGGGAGGCCAAAACCGTTTCAGTGGCTCTCATGGCACAGCTGGGATCAAAGGAGGACTAAAACCAAAAAGACTTAGGTAGGAGCTAAGTGAGTAGTCAGTTAAGTTGGTGAGGGTGAGCACAATAGCACAGCAGGCTCAGGTCTGAACACAGGGACAGAGGCATACCAAGCTGTGAGCAGGACAGGCTGGTGCTGCCACTGCTGCTGCCTGCCACTGCCTGTGTGCTTTTACTTCATAGCTCAGTGGAAAACACAAATGGTGTGTTGCACAGAAGCTGGATTGCTCACACCGCAGAAGGTATATCTGTCACAGGACCTTGCAAAGGAGCCCTCATGGGTGGTATGGGGGCCACAACCAAATCATAAATCCTGTTCTGCGGGAAGAAAACTCTTGGCTGAGTGTAGTTGGTCAGTCCTTGAGCAAAAAGAGCACTGCAGCCGGTTTGTAACTGCAACAAGTAGCGCCTTGCTGTACCGTAAAATCCCGCTGGTCTGCCAGTCAGTATCCAAACACAGACAAACAAAAGAGCATTTGGAAGACGGATGAGAAATGAAGCCTTTGAAAAAACCAGCAGTGCAGTTGGTAGCAATGTAGTTAAAAATGCTTCTGCCTGATTTACTCAGCAGAACAGGCATTTTGGAAATAAATCTGTGGGTTTGATTTGTGTTGTTAGTGGCAACGTCACAGCCAGATTTTGTTATGAGGTGGCAAGTTGTAAATCTCAGAAAAGACTAAAATGCACAGTTCTAAATGCAGTCTGTCAGCAGACCTAGACATTATGTTTGGCCGAGTTTGTTGCTCTTGCTCTCCTGCCTCCCACGTGCTGAGGTGGCAGCGGCCAACTCCAGAAGTTTCGTGTCTGCTGCTGCCTGAGCTGCCATCACAGCCAGGAGGGGAAACCTCTGACTGTGTTCCTTGAAGTCATTAAATGTTGTTTGTGGTAGGAGTATGGCATTACAGGTAAGGCTCTTATGGTAATGAAATATGACCAGTAATGTATTTTTGCAGTCGCAGTAAATAAAGCAGTAAACCTGAAAGGACTTGGCGTCTGACGAAGTGCTCCATTAATGTATCATGAGTATTGACAGTGCCAAGGTCATCATTTGGTTTGCAGCTACACCAGTAGCTTTTAAAATATGATATTTTATGGGTCTTGTAGCTATTTAGAGAGGAGTGATTTGCTGAGTACTATTCTTTGGGCTTTATCCCTTCATGGCTTTGGCTGTTGCCATCACCCTGCAACAAAACAATCAGTCCCAGCAGTTTGATTTTTCACAGAGAGGTTATTTTCTGAGCCAGCTGATGTGCCCAGGCAGTACTCAAGCATATTAAACTGTTACATATTTCTCCTACAAACGTGCAAAAGCCATTTTTGAAGCAGTAGCTGAGTGCCAGTGCAGGACCGGGATACAATTCAAGGACAGCGAGGAGCCGAGCTGGGCTGGGGCCGTGAGAGCAGGGCTGTGTTAGCTTGGGGTGGATGCTCTGCTCTTTGTTGCTGTGTGTTGAGGAGGGTGGTAAGCCTGTAAAATAGGACACTTTAATCTGGGAAAAGAGATTCAGAAATTATTCTTCAGCTTTAATGCAGAGATGATAGAATGACAGAATGGTTTGGGCTGGAAGGGAACGTAAAAATCATCTCCTTCCAACCCCCTGCCACGGTCAGGGACACCTTCTGCTAGACCAGGTTGCTCAAAGCCCCATCCAACCTAGGGCCTTGGGAATGGTGATTTCTTGCCATATGAACACACTTCTACAAGCTGCACCTTTGGAAAGCACTTGTGTATTTCTAATACCTCTGTTTCTAGGCACCTGGTTTGAAACACCTTGAAGGGAGTCTTAAGTTTTCTGGAAAATTAGACACTTTACGGTGGTTCAAAGCCCTTGATATGTTGGGATTTTACTGTAGAAAAAAAAAAAGCAGCAAGGGACTGCTGAGTTTTCAGAGTTTGAGAGGAAGGTGTACGAAAGAGAGCAAAGTGGGCAGTGCTGCTGACTGCATGGTCCTGGCTACACAGTCACTGGGAGCTTGGCAGTGTCTCAAAGAGCCTGGTCCTCTCAGAGCTGACAGAAGTGGACAGAAGCCAATGACAAAATGAGTTAACTTCTTCCTCAGCTCATTAAATGAGTTGCCCAGTCAAGAATGAAGTCTGGATTCACATGTAGGTACATGTGTTGTCACAGAAATGGTATGAGAATGACAGAGAGACGGGGACCTTGATTTCCTCCTTTGTTGCTCTGGCATGAAGGTCTGTACCAGAACTGTTGCTGCATCCCCTCTCACAGTGCAGGGCAGGGAGGCCTCACCCTGCAGATCAGTCCAGGAGTGCCAGTGCTGCTGGTTGGGGCTGGAGGAGGCAGATTTCCCTGCCTTGGGCTCTTTCCTGTCATAGATGTTTTCCCTAATGCCAGCATGGATAAAACCCAGGTTAGTCTGCTCCAGACTGGGAAGCACTGCCCCAGTAATTAGAACTTACCTAAAATAACAAGGTGCTGCCATACCTAGGTAGTGGAAGAGCCAAGGTAATATGCAGAGAAGGATGAGTCAGGGAGGGGGCTGACTGACCTGCTGAGATCCTCTTCCCACAAAAGCTGCAGCCCGTGGCCATGAGGGGAGGAGTGGGCAGCCAGGTGGGCAGGAATCACCTGCTTTCCCAGCAGCAGCTCCCAGGTGAGTCTGTGTGCCTGGCACGGTGCTCCCAAGACACCTTGGTCAGGGCTTCTCTCATAATAATATTGTTTTCCCTGTCCCATAAAGATCTTTCTTGAACACTTGAGCAGGTATTTGAAGTTGTGAGTTTTTTTGCTTGATCTA
Source organism: Pseudotriccus pelzelni (assembly GCA_035584735.1). Classification (NCBI taxonomy): domain Eukaryota; kingdom Metazoa; phylum Chordata; class Aves; order Passeriformes; family Tyrannidae; genus Pseudotriccus; species Pseudotriccus pelzelni. Next base: position 23,400,973 of record JAWMRA010000009.1, read on the forward strand.
CCTGATGTGTGCTGCTGTTTCCACATTAAATATATGATGCAGTTGTGACTATTGAGGTGCTAGGCTGTCACATCCTTTCAGTCTCCAAGGGTGTGAGATGAGCAGATCAGCAATGTGTGCTTTGTTTCAGAGCTCTCATCTGTGGCAGTTCACAGGAGGACAAAAGCCTTCCGTGGAGATGGCATGCCTATCACACTGGGGCAACCATCAGCACTTTGTGTGAGCAGAGGGATAGCAGAGCCACTGCTGAAGCAAACAGGTGTAATGACATTGCATTTCAGCACCCCAGCAGTGGGTTACTGTGTGTGTGCCCCATTCAGAGCTGGGGACACGGCCCAGGACAGGAGGCAGGGGAAGGGGGTACAGTTCCTGCACCTACAGCGGGGACCTCTGTGGTGTGTGGGAGCTCCTGGGGCTGCAAAAACACCCTGGAGCAGCTCTGGGGTCCCTCTGGGCCTGTCCCTGGTTGTGGGCAGTGTTCATACAGTGCACTCAGGCAACAGAAAAAACAAGGAGGGAAGTGCAGTTAAAAGGAGCCAGGAAGAATGACTCTCAGTCAATAAGCATTTGAAATATTTCTAGACAGAAAAAAACGTTTAGGCAAATGTGAGGATTTATTGTTTCCATTAATTCTTCAGGCTTTTTCAATTTGCTGGTTGAATTGGGCATAATTTATATTAATATATGAATTATTATGCTTGTAAGAGAGATGCTGGTTGGTTAGAGAACACTGCAAACTACGGTCTCAGACGCTGCGTGTTCTTATTTAATATAATTGTGTTTTAATTTGTTTCATGATAAAGAAGAAATAAATAGTCACAGTCAGCTTTCACGGAATGAAGTAATTAGTTTCAAAATCTTAGGGAATTTTTAATAGGAAAATTTATAATAATATTGTAGCTTCTTCTAATTTTAATTTTCAGATCATAAGGACTGATGAAATCTTGGTCTTTGTATCTGCCTGCTTGTCCTTGCCTTTTTAATAACTTCTACACCTAATAGCCAGGTTAGACTAGCTTGAGATAGTGAGAGAGCTCTCAAAAAATATTGCCTTTATTTAAAGGTTTCATGTAACTAGGTAGAGACAGGCTGTGTAAGTGCCTCCAGAGGGGAAAAAAAGGCTGGCAAAGAAACTCCACTTTCATTAGAAATCAGAAAAGCAGCATTGCAGGCAGGTAAACATATTAGACAGCAAAAACAAGATCAACAAGCTCCCAGCAAAGCAGGTGTTGTTACAGTGCTTGAACTATTACTTGATACGTAAATCAGTGGGGGGGGAACCCCCTCTGTTAGATAAATAAAATATGAGAAAATGGTAAGAACTTAAATATGAGCGATCTTCCCGTGCTTTTGGAAACCAAGTTGTTTTCCAGATTCACAGTTGCATTTACAGGTAGCCCTACAAGTGCTGTAAAGCCCCTTCTCACCCTCCTCGCTGCACAGATGGGTGGATCAATCTGAGCGTCTCTGAAGGGATGCCAGTATTTCCTGGGCTGTCACAGTCATTTGACCAGAGAATTTCACCCAGAACACTCGATGTTTCTGTGAAAAGTTACTGATCACCAGCCAGCACAGCCATCTGATTAATTCAGTCCAATACCAGGGATGGAGTGTCACATATATACTAATGCCTTTCTGCTCCATCACACTGTGCTGGCTCCCATTGTCACTGGGACTTTTTTGAACTTGTATTAATGAGAACAGAAACTGACACCGAGGGGTTGGTGGGAGGAAGGAGGTTGTTGCTGTTGTATTCGGTTTTTTCTTTTTTTTTTTTTTTTCGGAAAAGCTTTCTGAAGTTATCAGCCAAAAAGAAATTAATTTTAGGGAACACACATTTTTATTGCACAGGGACCTGCAGAGAGACAGGCTTGATTCCTTGTTCCAAAGGCTCTCCTGGGGATGCTGTAGTGTCTCAGCAGGGAAGCATTTAATAAAATGCGTTTCAGAGATGTAACAGGCCAAGGTGCCTTTGTTCAGGCTCTTGTGAAAGAAACACTACCCGTTTTGGGGCTGTTGTGGCACACAAAGAGACTCCCCACTAGATGGCCCTGCACATCCAGCATTGGATGTGCGTCCACGTAAACACGGAAACGATTCCTTGGCTCTAAATTTCACTGTAAGCTTTAATAACAAACCTTTCCCGTGATTTGCGTAGGCCGAGCTCAAGGCTCCTCCAGTCCGGACACTGAGCAGCCCAGTATCTCCCTACATTAAAGTACCTTGTCTTTTTTTACTGTCAACCTGTGCCCATAATACATATGCTTCAGATTCTGCCTCCTCGTCTATGGGAGCTATACAAGTGGCTGTTAAATGTGCTTTTTATCCACACATAACAAATTGAGACCTGGGATTTAAGGCTGAGGTTGTCATGCACGTTCATGAGCAAGGGAGAAAGCAGTGATATTACAGCGGGGTCAGTTGGTTTGTTGCTCCTCTTCTTTTTAGATTTTTTGCATCTGGCAGGGCTTCCTAAGGGGAGAAAAAGACAGAACTAAAATTTGGAGGATGTAAACTGTCATTATTAGCATTTAAAGAATTGCATTAATCAACCTCAGCTTTGATCTTGGTCAAGGAATTTTGTGAGAGATCCACTCTGGTTATTCTGCCTGTCACGAGCCAACAGGAGGCCCTTTTTGGAGGCATCTTCCTCGGAGTGTGGCAGGGAATACTTCCTTGCATTTGTTCCTCCAAGTCACTGCTGTTTGTCCCAATTACACCTTCCTGTGCTCCTTCCATTTTGCTGATGCTGCCTGGCATTAAATTGCTGGATGCTTGACACAAGTCTCATCTTCCTGCCACGAGCTCCATGTAGGTGAACTCCTTTCACACCCTGCTTTTTCGGGGAGCTGCTTATTCCCAGAGGACCACTCACACCCCGGCAGTGGCACAGAGCTGGGTGAGTGAGCCTGACGGGGGATGTGGAGCACACACTATGTGTAATTCTGCTGCCTTGCAGGTGCTTACAAAGGGAGTTTCACCAAAGAGTGACCAGGACTTAGTGCTAGACAGGTTCCTGGTGCTGACGTGGTGCTTTGTGCACAAACAGCAACTCACAGCACCTGCAGGACCGACAGAACAATGTAAGAGATGGAAACAGGCCTGAGGAGGAGATTGAGGTGCTGCAGGTTTGGAAAGAGATGAAAGCAAGTCTTCTTTCTCATTTTGTGAAGTGACCCATGGACTTTGGGTCTTAAGCACCTGCAGAATATGAAATACGTTCAGGACAATTTGAATTAATGAGTTGCTTGGCAGGAGAAGGGCAAACAGTGGTGTGGGGTACTAACAACGGAGGCTGGTAATAAGTGAATTAAAACAGTCACTAATAAGATACATGTAGCTGGCACTTCATCAAGCACTGCCCAGAGGGGTTAAAAGTTGAAATTAAGTGATCATGACTATCAAAAACAAAATAAGAAAACATATCTTAAAGTGTTATTTTGTGAGTAGGCAGAACTGGTGGGTGCACTGGGAAGGAAATGCAGCAGGTTAACGAGAATGTGACTGAATATTGCTGTGGGCCCTGGTGAGTGCTCTTTGTTTCCCTGTGCTGCTTCAAGGGGCTGGAATCAGTTTTTCTTGCTGAAAAGGGTGGTGCTGCTAGATGGTATTACGATAACATAATGAGAAATCAGAGCAACTAAGTCTTGACAAGGCATCCGGCTCGAGTTAATTAAAATAGAGAAGTCATACCATGGTGCCAAGGGAAATAGTAAAAGCACAGATGGGGAGATTTGATTGCTTACTGAGGATTAGTGTGGTTACTGCAGGGTCTTCAAAGGACAAAGGGACAATCTGGACAACCTCAAGGCTGGAAACTTGGAAGCTTAGAAGAGACGTGGGCATGTGAATTGCAGAGAAAATAATTTTATGCAGCACTGCTGGTGTGAAACTGTGAAGAGAAAGGCAAGCTTTTGTGTTAACCCAACCTTTTTGTAATTATGGGAGTTGATCCTGTGAAAAAGGGTGCCTGTACACAGCCTTGGCTCATCGTAATAAATGTAATCCTGCTCGTACTGAAGCAGTGCCAAGCCCAGGTTGGATCTGATTAACAAAAAGTTATCCTGAGACAAACTGTTCCCAGTCCAAGCCAGTCTGGCCCATCCTCTTCAGAGTTTCAAGGTAGATGTGGTTCCAAGTGCACTCAGCACACCAAGGGAGGTGCCAGCCGCAGCTCTGCTGGGGTCCAGTAGCAATGAGGGGGATCAATGCACGTGGCAGGCGGTGAGGTGACAGTGCCTTTCCTGTGCTGCTCACAGCAGCCATAATCCCCTCCCGTGCACTCCCCACGAGAGATCATAGTGCAGAAATGTGAGTAGATCAGATGGAGGTCTTTTGCATGCTCTGTCTGGCCTGACAGCCACACTGAATTAGATGGCCATAATCTCTCCTTCTCCGCACATCCTCTCGTGTTAGGCTTAATTCCTGCATAAATTCCAAGGCACAGTACACAGCCAGCTTGCATTTGTTGCTGTTTTCAGTGGGACTGCGTGGAGATGCAGGAGGCCTGGGCTGGTCAGCTCCTGGGACAGGACTGGACAGAAAAACCCTTCCCTCCACCACCCCCTCCACCCAAAACATACCTAGCACCCAACCAAGTAAAAGATCAGAGCAGGCATGGTATTTTCCTGAGAAGAGGAAAGGGATTGTCTGGAGGCAATAAAAGGAAATTCCAGAGCAGATTAAAATGGAGAAAAATTTCCAGACTAGGAGAGGTCCTCTGAAAAAGAAATAAGGTGCACGAGTGTAGGAAAATGTTTCTTCCCACTGTTCAGCTGACTAGATGCTGCCTAACCTCTGGATGGCTCTGTCAGGTTATAGATCTTCTGGTGCCTAGACAAGGAGCACAGGCTGCTTGTTTCTGAGGCTACTCTATTAACTGCAAACAAAACCAGTAAATTACTTAGTAGCTCAGAACAGCTTTTGTCAGGCCCCTTGCTGAAATCAGTGCAGATCCAATTATGCATACATTATCAGAGGAGCTGGTCATTTATAGCATGCTAAAACCAGAAAGGACAGCACGAAGGGTGAGTAGGAGGAGCTGACCCTCTTCCAGTTCATTTACGAAAACAAATACCTTTTTATAATTCTGTATCCCTGCAGACACCCTGTGAGGCTCCAAGGACCCCATTTTGAGTCTGACAAAGAGGGAGTTAACCCACTGCAAGCTGTTCCTCGGCAGGCTGAAAGGCTTTGCTTGGTGAGGGGAAAAGTCCCCAAGCTGGTGTTTATTGATGGCTAATCATGAGACAAACTTCTCTCTATTTTGGGAACAGGAGGAGTGTGCCTGGAATCTTGCCAGGGAGCAGCTTGGGGTGTAGCCTCAAGGGTCCTTACCTTCCTCTGGTCTGTCCTTACATGCTGTTTCTCACCCTTCAGGGTGAGGTCACTGCTTCTGTAATGTTTTTAGCAGAGTGTCAAGGTGAGACACTGGCTGTGAAACCAAATGTAGAGCACGTGGCAGGCAGCTCCTGTGTCAGCCCGGGCAGGCAGCAGGGATTTGTCTTATGTGACAAGCCTGTACTCCCTCTCCAGTGAACACAGGCTGAAAGAGTCGGGATTGTTCAGCCTGGAGAAGAGGAGGCTCCAGGGAGACCTTACAGCACCTCCCAGTGCCTAAAGGAGCTACAAGAGAGTTGGATTTTGTACAGGGGTATGCTGGACACGGCCCTGAGCAATCTGGTCTAATGGAAGGTGTCCCTGCCCATGGCAGGGGGGTTGGAACGAGATGGTCTTTAAGGTGCCTTCCAACCCAAACCATTCTTTGATTCTTGACACTGGTGGTGCAGATTTGAGGCTACAGGACCAGGAGGGCTTCCCCTTGCACTGACTCCTCGGCTTCTCAGGCTGCCAACAGCACAAATAGCCTTAGATGTGTGTTTGTTTTGACTAAAAGTGAGGATTAGTGGTGCATTTTAGAAACTGACTCACAGAGGGTGTTGACAGCTGCTGAAGAGGTTCACAAATAGTCTAGGAGACTTTCAGGACAGTTAGCTGGGGATGGAAAGTGACACTGTGCGTCTTATTTTCACCAGCACTTCAAACCTCCAATAGCAGGCAGGAGAGAGAAATAAGCAGAGAGACAGTCCGAGCTCAGAAACTGATGCAGCAGGAATTGGCAGGAAATGAAGAGACACGAGTGGTAGGGGTCGAGGTGGTGTCCTGGGGGATGGCACACGTAATTCCACAGCTGCTGTGCTAGAGCTGTAGCTGGCACTGCTGTAACAGCACTGGTTTGAACAGAGCTCAGGCAAGATCCAAAATAACAGAATATTGTGGGCTTCCCAGGGAAACCAGGTATTTGAAAGGGGAAGGTGTCATGGGGCAGCTGGTGTTGGGGTGATCACCAGAACATCCCCAGTGCTTCCAGGAACGGGAAGTGCACAGGGCTGTGTGCCCCTGAACTGCCCAGAGCATCACCGTGGGACTTCACTGAGAGATCAGGGCAGTTCTGATCTGGTTCATCTCACAGCTTTTTAAAATGGTTCATTTTAAATGGGCTGCTAATTCATTGAAGTTTTCTTCCTATATATGTTGTCTTGAAGCTTTCGTGATCTCTAGTAGTTTGGGGCATATTTATATTCCTCTTAGTTGCTATCCATTGTGCTGGGCTGGCACTGAAACGTTTTCTTTGGAGCAAGACACTGCTGCTTCATGGGAGGAAAAAGCAGCTCGATTAAAAGGACCTCGAAATTCCTGAGAAAAATGCTGAGAAAAGATTAGAAAAATAGTTTGTTTTCTAGTCATCTCATTAGCTGTAAATATAATGAACTCCTACAGGACAGGCATTTGCCTGTGGATAGCTGAGCTATCTCAGAGCTACCTGGAGGTATTTGGGGGCTGTTGTTGGCTCTGGGTGCTGCTAAGGACAATAATAAAGGAAAGGAGAGGATGTATTTGCTCTGGTGCTTCTCATGCGCATCCTTTAATGAGCTGGAATTTGGACTGGAGAAGAAAGAAACAAATAATTAAGCTAGAAATAAAATTAACTTGGCAAATAAAATTAACTTGGGCAGCTTGCTGGCTGCCTTCAGCAATGTTCTCTCCGTGCCTCAATCTCTTCCCGTTGTGAGCTGTAGCTCTGCCAGTTTTGGTGAGAAGATCTGGACATAGCAGGGGGTGATGTGCCCTCTGCCTTGTGCCTGTGGACATCACCAGGAGAGTCAGACTGATGTGGGCTTACATAACCCAAACAGTGGTAAAGGAACATCTTGTGTCCCCCCCCCCCAAAAAACCCCTCTCTCAAGTTCGGAGCATTTGTGTTTGTATTCCCACCCTAACACTGGTTTTGTGCCACGAAGTCTGAATCTGCGGTGTGAGGGAGCAGGGAATTGGTATGGAAATGAGTGGGAGCAGTACAAAGCCGCTGTTGGAAGGACAAGGCAGAGTGAGGCCTCCTGTGGAGAAAATCTAATTTTTAAGCACCTGTGCTGAATAAGTAACAAAGGAGCTGCCGGGGAGGGACAAGAGAGCTGGTGAATGGCACTGTGTCTGCTGCCCACGGCGTGTTCCTGCTTGGCTAATAGGAGACTGTGACTCTTATTCAGCACATGCTGGCAGTTAATCCCTGTGCCATATGGCGGCTGTGCCTGACACCTGCTCCTTCAGTGTGAGATAAGGTCAATGTCTCCCTGGGGGCAACATTATTGCAGGCAATCAATGTTGCTTCAGCGTCTTTGCCACCTGGGAACCACTGCCCATCCTAAAGTACAGCACTGGGAACTGGGAAGGAGCATCTTGACTTTGGCAGGGAGGCTCCTTCCTCTCCAGGTGCTGTGCCTTGTGCTACTCCGTGCCGTGTACAGATTGTATGCATTCATTCACAGCCTGTCATCAAAAGGCATGAATAGGAAGAGATAATGTGTATTTTCTTTCATACTGTGTTTTTCCTCCCTTTTCTGTTTCGACTCCACGTCTGGAGTGCCTCCTTCCCTCTTGATTCCTCTATTATCTTTGCCCCCCAGGTTGTACAGGGCAGGCAATCCCTTCCCAGCTGTCAGGAAGGAGGTGTGACAGTGCACAGCTGGGGCTGGGGTCCTCCTGTCTGCTGCATCACCATTAAAGCCCCTGTCCGTCTGCCTGTATATGCCAACCTCTCTCTTCCATCTCTGTTTTGGTATCTCGTTTTAACTCAGCGAGCCTGAGATGGAATGGTGTTCTAAGAGGTTGGTGTGTGTGTGTAGCTCCCCCGTTGGAGAAGCTTTCTCTCGTGAGAAGGAGCTTTTCTCCCTGTCTTAAAGGAGGAGTCAAAAAGCCACCAATTCAGATGTGTATTATTTCTAGTTCTGCTCATGACTCTGTGTGATATTGAATATGGGCTTAATCTCTTCTGAGTTCTCAGCTAAGAGTGATATGTTATTGTTCTTTATCTAAAGGCCTTAGATTTCTGCAGGTAACTCCTATTAGCACTAGTGTTGTACAGCATTCAAAATTTAAGCAAGGTTTCTCCTTACAAATGAAACTGCTTCAGGAAATAAGATAATATTTTAAAAATAGGCCTTATTTAGTAGGCTGTTCGTCCTGTTTCACAAATGCATTGTCATGAAAAGTAGGTAGGCAGGAGAGATCATTAAATCTAAGAAACAGTCTAGGATGGCTTCTCTTGGTGTCCCGTGAGTCTGTCCATAAATGACCATGGAAAGCAGTTGTTGGCTATAAATCCCTGGTCACATCTGCAGTTTGTCACCAGGAAACGTGTTAGTGGATCAACCAGGTAGGTCCTTTCAGCCCAGAAGAATCACTGTGGCAGAGCAGGAAAAGCTGTCTTGCTTTGCCTTGCCAGGCTGAGGGAATGAAGATGGGTGAGTTCTGCTGGCTGCAACTCACAGCAGTCAGGACACACAGTGACCTGCAGGAAAGCAGGTGTTGTCTGGGGCTTACAGTGGTACTTCTCTAAGCTTTTGCTGAAATATTTGTCAAATATTTCAAAATTCTGTTCTTCTGACATCCACCCTAATTCTTAATATTGCACCTTCAAGGCAGATTTGGCAAACTTTACCTTGGCTTTGTGAACACCACGGCTTGATGGTATTTGGAATTAGAAAAAGTGGTACAGGGATTTAATGCTGAGTCCTCCCAGTCTCTCCCAATGTCCTCTCTTTTGTTTGGGAGCCTCATCAAAATGTCTTCGAACAAGCACTCTCTAATCCTTGTTTTGTTTTGTTTCTTTACAAGCATTGTAATCTGAGCTTAGTTTTCACACCCATCTCTTCACTTCCTTAACTTCAGTAATTGCCATGCCCGATTTGTGAACTTTGTACAGTCACAAGAGCAGTGTGTGTGTCTCTTATCTACAGCAAATAACAAGAGAGGGCTGAACAATCCTTCTGGACCCATGTGGGGACAGATAGCTGAGGTATGGACAAATTGTACCTCTCCCCTGTAGCTTGCGGAAAGGAGGGAATCTTACAGGTTTAGAAAAAAAGCTGTCTTTTAACTGACTTTCTGTGTAAAGGAGAAGGAAAGGGGAAGGCTTGAGCAGAAAAACAGCATAGTTAAACTGCTCTGATTCCTTTTTTTCCCTGACAGCAGCAGCTCATTTCCCCAGAGCCAGAAGATGGATACAGGCAGGAAATCTGGTTCTCCCTGCTCTGCTGGGAGGAGCTGGCCTGCTCCTGGGCACTTGGCTATTCCTGGCTGGGGGAGCTTCACCAGCAAGGGAGGTGCTTTCTGAACATGGATAAGCCTGGAAGGGGGGGCATTCATGGAGGAAAGCTGAAGAAACTGTAACAGCACGTGAAGGGTCCTGAGGCCAGGGCTTTGTTACTAAACATGCCTGGGAGTATCCCCATGAAACAAAATTCTGGTGGAAATGTCGGTTTATTGGACCCATCTGGCTAACCCAAAACACAGTTCAAGGAGCTGTGGAGGAGACCAAAGAAGCCTTTTTACCCTGCTCTTCGACTCCTGGCCAGGCAGCCCAGGGCCTGGGGCAGACACACAGCACAGGATCAGTTTCTAGGCTGGGACCTGGTGCATGGTGCTGGAGGAGGCAGCCACGTCAAGGACTCCGTGGTCACACTGAGACAGAGACGTGATGGTTCGGGGAGCCTCAGGAGTGAATGTGAGCGTGCAGTGTAGTCACTCACTTCCTCTGGGTATCCCCTTCTAACACAGTCTCTTGGGATGGAGGGCTGGGGAAATCTTAGGTTGCTTCCTTTTCTTGCACGGTGCTTGTTGACTTGTTCGGTCGGTCAGGCTAAACTCTTTGTGAGGTAGGAAGCTCCCCTCTGTGTGAACACAGATAAGTCCACACCAAGTACTGTAAGACACTAATAGTTTTAACCTTTTCTGTTCAGTTTGGCAATACCTGTTTATAATCAGTAACAGAATATAATGTAGTGCAGCCTTTGCTGGATTTACAGTGTGGCTGGATGCATTCTTTCTGAGATCTCCCAGACTCATCAGATAAGATAACTAATCTTTCAGTAGGATGTTTATTGAAGCAGAAATGAGTAAAGTAATTAACAGTGCGTGGTTCAGTTTGCAAATCAATACAGACAGTATTGAGCCAGAAGAGGGGCTGCTAATACTCTATGTCTGCATCAGCGAGATACGTAAAAAGTGTGTCCACGTAATTTTACCAGGAAGCATTTAAAAAAAATCAATAACTAGAGCATTAAGGCCAGGTTTACAGGAAATTGCAGGAGAATCATTCAGGTTGGCACCACAAAATATCGAACACTGAAATGCAATGGCAAGGAGCTGTCTAAGTTCAGAATCCTCAGGAGTGATCTTCAGAGCTGCCAGCTCCTTGCAAATGGCCCAGATGTGGAAATGGCTCCTAAGGTCAGGAAAACGAAAGGAGACAACAACCAGATATTCTCAGAGCCACCTATTTCTGGGTTTATTTCAATGTACCAAGACACCAACCTGCCACATTTTTAAATCTAGAAGAACTGTACTGAACATTTATAAGCCCATGTGGAAATCTGAGGGGAGTGGCTTTGGCTGGGCCTGCCCAGATCTGCTGGGGTTGAACTGTCTTCCAGTTATTTGCTGTTGTCCATTTTTGTCGAACTAAAGCCTTCCTGTGTTCCTTTCAGGAGGAGCACAGTTAAAGCTGAGGGAACCAGCAGTCGCTCATCTAGAATGGGAGGAACTTCAAAGTCCCTTCCCACTCAAACGATCCTATGATTTATTTTTGTAACAGCCAAGATTGTGCAGCTGAGATGACAACGAACTCTTGTTTTCTCGCATTGAATCCTAACCAGATGGTGGAAAATACAGTGGTGATTTAAATAGAAATGAGAGAATCCTGCCCACTGACAGGACATCCTTGGAGTGCCATGAACTGAGAGGCGGCAAACACTTCCACCATTAACAGAGATCTGAAATTATAATTGGAGGTGATTTGCATGCTTGAGTTTTCATCATCTCCCTTCTATTTTGCAATAATAGTATAATTCAACAGTTCTGAGTGCTACTGTCTAGTTAAGGTATTATGTTATCATCATCAATGATAGATGCAGGGCATGGTCCTGAAGCATAATTGCATCGATATTGCTCACACACTTTTCAGTGGATGCAGGACTGACTGAGCAAAAATAATCACCTTCTGTTTTGCCTACCCCAGGCACCATAGCAACTGAAATGCTGTGCTTAAAATTATCATTGTTTTGTCCTCCTGTCCCTTGGTTCCATGCGGTGCAGCCTGTCAACTGTCTTAACATGCAGTTCTGTGGATACCAGCTAGGAGTGTGTAAGGAAGTGAAATGTGCACAAGATTTGCTGACTGATGCAGAGGTCCATGAGCTGTCTGCTTTGCTGCTTGGCGTGCCCTGAGACAGCACGTCCGTGGCACAGCACAGATTTCTGTGCGGTGAGCTGTGCCCTGGCCCCCCGTGGAGACTGCACTGCCATGTGCTGGTAGTGCCGGGCAGATAATGAATACAATAATGCCAAGTTAAGTAAGGAGCTGCCTATTACAAAATAAATTTTATAAAAGAAGCTTTTCATTTGATCAGGCCGTGCCTGGAAGAACTTGAAGAGTTCTTTCTCTGCAGTCCAGATCCCTCACAATTCTCTCGTTGCACCCCCAGCTCTGATCCTGAGATTTGATATCAAAGACAGCAGCAGCGTCCTGGCCAGCAAGCCGGGAAGTGGACACTGGAAAGTGCAAGTCTGCTGTAGGGTGTGCTGGTACATTACAGTGTATGTCATTCATCCGAGGCAATTCTCAGATTGTCTGTAAGTCTGCAATAGATGAGAGTTCAGTATTTGTATACCCTGCATGAAAAAAGGCAGGGGAAGGCGTATCATGCATGAATAACATGGTTTGATTCACTGAAGCAAAAATGGTTTTCATCTACAAATAAGGTAATTTCATTCACTAGAGCCATTGTGCTACAATTTTACAACAGGATTGAGAGCCTTTTTATTGATCTTCAAATCAATTGTGTTGTTGCATACAAATTGGTGCAAAACCACCCAGTCACATTTATGGCTCTCCTGCATCAGTACATGTGAAATGTTGAACTATATCGTTGCGTATTTGTGTAATCAAGCCAATATTTCACCTGCATCATTGGAGTGATAATGTGATGAGAACAAACTCAAATTACTGAAAATGATCAACCCATTCATTTCTGATCAAAGCACTAGCTGAGGGATTTAGTCTTTTTTAAACCACCCAGAGATTCATTCTCTTTTCTAAACATTAGATTTTGCAGAAAGAAAATAAAATCTCCACTTTAGGCCAAACCATCTTTTGACACCACAGAACTCACTTGTAACTTTCAGCTTTCTGTCTTTGAGAAGAGCTGACTGGATTTGCTACAGAGAGCACTTTGCTTCCATAGGTTTTTTGCAACCTCTGCTTCAACTGCCTTTCTAAGGACTCAATGTAGAAGATCCATCTTGCTTTCTTCAAGTCAGGCAATCATCCCTAAATCCTAAGGAAATGGACGTCCCTGGCTGTGCCTCAGTAAGGAGGTCGAACACAACTGTGCGCCACCTCAGAGAGATAGAATTCAACAGTTCCTCAGGTTTGGATGATACTACTTTGTACTTTCTGCTGGAGGAATTGTCTCTCACCCCATCAGGCACAAACATGAAGATGTTTTTAATCTCTCCAGTCATCTGCCTCATGGCAGGTGCCCTCATCATTCCTACCATCTTGTTCGTGATCTTCTCTCGGTTTAACATCCGTCAGGAAACAAGGTACATGCTGCTGGGAAATGCTCTGCTTTCTGATCTGATCTACCTGTTGTTCTACACCCTGTCGGCTGCTCTCAATGCAGCACATCTGCATCTCCCAAAGGAAGCTTGTGTGCTCCTGTTATTCCTGCTGGCAGTGGCTTACTGTGGAGGACTGTTCACAGCTGCTGCCATAGTCTTGGACACATACGTAGCTATTTTGTTTCCTTTGCGCTACGTCACTATTTTGCCTCCTTCACGAACTAAAAAAATCATAGTTTTACTCTGGATGTGTTCTGGGGCTTTCCCTGGGATATTTTTCTTGGTGCTATGGAGCACCCACACCTTTGTGCCCTGTGTCCTGGAAATGTGCTCGGTTCCAGTAATCCTAATATTAACTCTGAACGGGACTGATGCTCTGAAACTCTGCTTCTGGCTTTCTACCACGGTTATCTTTCTCTGCCTGTCTGTAATATTTTGTTGTTATGCTCTTCTGTATTTTAAAACCAAACATTCAGGTATATGGGAGAGCATCTGCTCCAGGGCCAGTGTAACATTCTTAATGCACAACACTGTGTTATTTTTTTACTTCTTTCCACTCTTGGCCCTTTTTGTGGAATCATTCTTGTGTGTTAATGTTGTCATCAGATTGCAGACAGGAATCTTGGTCTCCCTGACAGTCTGCAATGTCCTGATGATTCTTCCTAAAGTTTTGTTCCCTTTTCTGTATGGGCTTCGATACAGAGAGATCTCAGCCTCTCTCAAATCCATTGTCAGGAGGAAGCAGCTTCGCATGGTGTCACCTGCTCCACCGCCATCCTGAGCCAAGGCAGAGCACAGTCACAGCAGAGGAGTTGTCCTTACCCTGTTATCATGCAAGACTGATGCAAATCACTCAGCTTCTGAAGAAGTAGAGAAGAAGTGATCAACCCATGGTGGAGAAGACATGGGTTGACCACTCTGCCTCCTTGGTGCCAAAAGGCAACAGATCTTTCATTATGTCATGGCTGAGAATACAGAAAATCCTACCCTGGATGAAGTTACAAACTTTGTTCTGATGTGAAAGGCAGAACCTTTGGGAGGGGATATTGAATCAAGATCATTTTCACCCACCTGTTGCAAATGCCTTCCTGGAAAAAAAGAAAATGAAAAGTTTTGTGAAGCAGAGAGGGTAACCACAGGTCCCTTGTCATCATCACCTACAGCAGAGGATCCTTAACTAAACGTGCTGTGAACAGAACAACTATTTCTTTCATGCACAGTGTATTCTTGCAAGGTCGGTAGCCAATGTCCTATTCTTTGAAACGTGAGCTGAGAGGTGCCTCTGGAAACTGCTGCACCCAGTGAAGGGCTGTGCCTCAGCTTGTGCAGCGTGCTGGTGTATTTGCTGCCTTATGGGTTCTGCCTGGCGATTGCAACACACTGGAGTTTTCTAAAATCTCTATCTGACAGGAGTCACCTTTGATCAGTGTCTCTGGGCAGCACATAGCAGTGCCGGGGGTTGCAGGGATGGACGGGCTGCACGGGGAGGGACGCTGAGCCGGAGGCAGCGGGTGGCATTCCCTCTTTCCCTGCCTGCAGGGTGGTGTCCTGCTGTGCCCATGCCGGAGGAGCCGGGCAGGCTGTGGGGAGCCTGGAGCAGCCCAGAGCCCTGATTCCTGCTGAGACTGCACTGAGGTGACCTGGCCAAGGCTGAGGCAGCAGCAGGGGCAGCGGGGCAGGGGCTGTGAGGTGGCAGGCTGGGCACAGGTGTACCCACAGCATGACTCCGGCAGGGCCCAGGGCGAGGGACTGAGCATGAACACCACATCTGATCCCTGCTGAGGCACCTCCCAGCTCTGCCTCACCAAAATGCTCTCCAGCAGTCTGATCCCAGGTTACAGCCACCAAAGCCTTAGGAAGTCCAGGCGGAGAGGCTGAAGAGCCAGCTGATGTATCAGGGGCAAGATCTTGTAAGAGCCTTTTAGGTTTTCCAGATCAGCCCCTTACCTGTAGAGGACAAGTGAAACATATTTCTGACTTCAAAGAACCCAAAATTTCATTAGATATAAACATCAGTGCGGGAAATTTAGGTTGCCATTCTGTTCCTTGGACTTGATAAAAGAGCTCTGTGTTTCTAAAGATATTACTTTTAGAATTTGTTAGATTTTATGTAAAAATATAGTGGGCTTAAAAGGTCCTTGGTTTCACTGTGCAGCATTTTCCTTCTGTGCAGTCTCTCTTCACCTTCTGTTTGCTTAAAGTTATACACAGAAAGTGCTGAATGTGGCTTTTGGCTATTTGACACTCATCTGAAGAATTCCAGTAAGTGTGAGCCAGGAGGAGATCAGTGTCTGGTTGCATGGAATGTTTTTGGCAATGGAGCCAGTTTGAGCGGTTCCTGCTGATCTTCTCCCGTCATTTCCAAACTGCTTGTTACTCTCCTCACATTGCAGTGTCTGCTCTCTCCTGTTTGCTGATGCAACTGCTTCTGGGGTTGCAGGTTAAAAATATCTCTTCAAAGAGAACTGGTGTTGCTTTTATTTTAACTGAGATTATCCCAGTGATCTGTTTTATCGGATGTTCTGCAAACAGCTGCATCAGCACAACTGAGGGGGTAACAAATTACAGTACTGCGGTGGGGGAATGAGCAGGGACATCTTAGA
This sequence comes from Pseudotriccus pelzelni, assembly GCA_035584735.1. Classification (NCBI taxonomy): domain Eukaryota; kingdom Metazoa; phylum Chordata; class Aves; order Passeriformes; family Tyrannidae; genus Pseudotriccus; species Pseudotriccus pelzelni. The sequence continues at coordinate 23,416,755 of JAWMRA010000009.1, forward strand.
GAGGCTTTGCTGCTAAGGGACACTTCTTGTGTAAGAAGCATCTCTCAGGCAAAGTTGTTGCAAGTGAATAAACTGTAATATTGCATATTTGCTTTAACCATGGTCCTGTGCTTCTCAATCCTCCTCAATAAAAGGATCTAGAAGTCACTTTTCACTGGATTCTTTTATTTTTCTCCAAGATGAACGTACCATAGACATTTGCCACAGAAACTGTTTGTGTAAAGACTTCATATTGTCTGTAACAGGGGTCTTCCATAACCCTAGGAAGGGTGGGGAAAAAGGCTACATACTAAATCAGATGCTTTCTGCTAAATCCCTTTGGCATGTGGAAGGATCAAGAATGGAAGAGGTACTTGTAAATGCCCAGGCTGCTCATATCCTGGGCCAATTTTTATGCCAGTGCCCATTGACAAAGATGCTGGTAACTTAGAGTCTGTTTTGTCCACGCAAAGTCCTTTAAAGTTTGCCTGTATTGGAAATTTTCGTGATAAGGGGTGAAGATAAATAACTGTGTAAATAGTATAAGGTAAGGTAACTCCATACAGAGCCATAAGTGACTTTTCATAGCTGCAGGTTAATAGTGCTTGATCTTCCTGCCAATTACAAAGTTAATCTCCAGGACGAGATTCTCTTGCCAGTTTTGTAGCTCTTTCTTACATACACATCCCCTGGACATATTAAGATACAGCTGGAAGTTTGCTAACATAAAGGACATAAAGATAGAGCAAGTGAATCAGGGATTGTGTCAAGTTTATGTGTATATGAATTCTGCCCACAGTGGTATCACAAGGACCAGGCAAACAAAACATTGCTCTGTGGAAATGACCTTCTAAGAAAGATCATTGCAAGTTGATGTTTTATTAATCCACGTTAGAGTGGTTTAACAATAGATAGGTAAGTTTCTCTTAACTGACTGCTTGTAAACAGCTTCTGCCCAGGGAATATTACTGTGCTGTTTGGTACAAAAGCAGTATATTACAGAGTGTGTAGAGGAAACACACCATAGCCCTGAATCATTTGCCTTCAGCGATTTCCCCAGTCTATCTGAATAGGACCATGGGACTCATCAGGGCAACATAAGAAGCACAAGGTTCCTTTAATGCTTTTCATACATGTCTTGAGTTTTGTCTCAAAGATTGTTAGGCTTCTGTATTTTCCAGTACCTCACGGCTGTAGTGATTACCAGCCTTGTAAGAATGTCTCCACATAAGCTCTGGAAATTCAAACTGAGCCTATTTACCAGAGCCCAGCAATCGACCTCTTCCTGGTCACGTAAGTGAACTTCTTGGATGTCACTGTGCCAGCCCAGCATTTTAATTTAAAGTGAAATGGAGAGCAGTTGGTTTTAACATGTGATTTGGCAGCTGGGGGCAGTAATCCTTTAATGAATTGCAATACCATGAATCACTAGAAGTATTCTAATTTATAGCCTAACTATACTCCTGCTCAGTTTTCCCCCTCTTTTCTAGTGCCCACATTGTCACTACGTTTAGCACTGCTCTCTTCCCTCTCTCGGTTGGATTTGCAGCACGGTTTGCTGTCTGTAACCTGCAGACTGAAGGGAGTCAGACCTGCATTCCAGGGGCTAGGGCTGTGCCAAACAACACTGGAGACATCATTACATCAGAGATAGGTCTGTGCCTCCAGTGAGATCAGTTTCAGTGACAGGAGATACGAGGATCTCCAGGCGGGTAAACAAGCCCGCAGCTTTGGATTTGGGGTATAGTTCATTGCAACGATTTCAGTAACTATTAAGTAAAACTAATTAACCTCCCGCAGTTTTAGTAATGAATACTGGAGTGCCTGCTTCTGCTCCATCACTTGGCTGTGTCATTTTCTAGAGGAAGTTTTATGTAGTAATAGGGCAGAAGGGAAGTGGCATTTGCCGGGTTGCACTGGGGGCAGCCCCGGCAGCCGCGGAGCTGTGTCCCAGCCCCGAGGAACAGCACCAGCTTCCCCGGGACAGGTCCGGCAGCTCCCGCGGGGAGAGGCTGCTCCTTGCTTCGTTAGTCGCTGTTTGTACATGCAGATACTGCGTGTTCTTTGGACACAAACCGCGATTGTGGCCATTCCCTGCTGGAGGGGGTTATGCATGACAGATGAGAGAGAGCTCCTGATAGGAAAAGGAAATTACAAGTTTCCCTGGAACTTGATTTCTGTTGCCTTCTGTTTCCACCCCCACCTCTCTGCTGGTAACTGAGGGCCCAGCACTGCTTGTTCTTGCCATTTTTTCACAAAGCTTGTGATTTTTGGCGTCTGCATAAGAACTACTGGTGCTGAAGTTTTCTGTTTTCCAATATGCTTCGAGTTCTTCAGATTGCAACACGAATCCAAAAAGTACAAAGAGCAGGGAGGCAAATAAACACAACTCTTCATGCACTGCTATTAAAACGTCAGAATTTTTGAGCAACTCGTGAGTTAGGAGAGGGAAAGGAGCCAAGCTGTGGTTGTGCTGTCTTGTGTTTGTCAGTGAGGGATGTTTTGGCTCATGCTTGCCCAAGGTCTGCAGATGTGGCTGGGAAACCACTGCAGAAGAGGCAAGAGGCTGTTTTCTGCCTCTGATATGTAGAGCTAAGAATTTGTTTATTTGGACAACTCTTTTCCAGCTCAGTGGTTTGTTTTACTTAAGAAAAAAAATACAAGTTCTGCTATGGACATGAAAATCATCCACCAGCTCCTGAGGGCTACTGTTTTTTAGGATGATTCCCAGTAGGAAGAACTAGTCAGTCTCAGCAGCTGCTATCATTAGTTTTACTGAAGGGAAAGGGGGCCCATTCAGCCACCTTCTTTGTCCCTCTAGACCAGCCAGCGCTGCTAACCAAGTCAAAGGTGGTAACTGCTCTTCACAAAAACCTTTTGAAATAAAACACTCTTTTTAGAGGGTATTTCTTCATGCCTTCTGAAAAGCAGAGTGGGATGGGAAAGTGTGGGCCTGCATGGAAGTATGAGAAATGCTCACCCTGCAGAACAATAGGAATGTCAAGATGGAAGGGGAGCAATTAAAAAGTAGTTGAAAATGGAAGGACTGTGAGAAAATCAGGGAAAGAAATGGGGGGGATATCTGGAATTACAGAAGTAAGTTCAAGGCATGGGGCAGCTTGCAGAAGACGCAGGATTTCTTGCAGTCCTTCTGAAGGAAGGACACAGTGGAGACCTTTTGTAGGGCTGCCACCTGCCCCATGGGCTGTGTCTGCCCTGCTCAGCCTACACCAGGTCTGCAGGCCCTGCTGTGCCACTGAGCACTCTGGCGTTACTGTGCTGAAATTCAGGAACCCATGTTTTTTTCTTAGCCCAACCTGACAGAAATATTATTTTTAATACTGTAAAAGGCAAAGGAGACATTATAGAAAGGGAGGGAGAGAGGCTGGGAGGAGTCACTGCTCTCTGCTTAGAGAGATTTGTTTTGCTCAGTTTTCTGTCTTGATTTAATAGTGGGTTGGCTCTTTCCAGCAACTAGGCAGGGGAGGTGGGGTGGAATATGTTCCCAGTCTTTGGCCAAGAGTGTCCCAGAGCGTCCCGGGCATGACCTCTTCAATGTTTGTTTTTCTTTCCCTGTAACTGACCCAGATGCTGGGACTTGAGACTCGGGCCCTCCTGGCCTGTTGAACGTTTGCCCCTTTCGGTACTGCATGTGATGGTCTCGGGAATCAGGCTGGGAACAGTACCTGGAACTGTTTTTGTCTCCGGCGGATTGTTCTGTCCGGTTGCATTCCAGGAAACCAAAACCCGTGAGGAAAATGCCGGGAGCGCACTGCCACCCAGTGGGGATGGAGGCAGGGATGGGCTCCGGACTCCTCTTGTGTTCGGCAGTGGGGAGAGGAAAAGCCTTTCAGGCAGAACAGGGACCAGCCCCAGAGCACAAGGAAAGGGAAAGCAGGTTTTGGTCTGCTTTGTTAGAAAACAGCTACAGTGAACGTCCAGTGCAACCAGATTAGCGTTCATTTACATCTGCAGCCTGTGCAGTCTCTGTCTTGGGAATGACAGCAGGGTTTGCAAACTGAAGTGGATTTTTATTTTGGTCACCCAGGACTGAAAAGCCAAATAAGTATCTTCAAACAAACAAACACACACACAAACCGGTTCAAACTTAATCTAATGTGCCAACCACCAGAAGAAAAGCACAGCTTTGAAGGAAACAATGTTTCACCAAAGGTACAAATCTTTCACTCCAAAAAGCATCTTCTCTTTTACACTAGTAGGTGCAGCAAATCCAACTTAACACAATAAATAGTTGAACAAACACTGGGACCAGGCTGAGCCAGTTCAAGCACATTTCAGAGTAGAAATAGCTGGGAAGTAAATTTCCCAGCTACATATCACATTTCTTCGCCTGATTGGAGGTATCGTGTTGGCAGAAGTAAACTACAGCTGGTCCCTGCTTTTTCTGTGGGGGGAAGGAATTAAGATAATTTAAGGATATACTGTACAGAGGAAATGCAAGGGCTGAGCATATATACAGACACTCCCGAGGGCCTGTGGAGGTGTTTCCCTCCACTGCTGCCTGCAGCTAAAAGCCATCCTCACTGCAGTTTGTGCCAGCGGGACACGGAGCCACCGGGTTTCTTTGCAGTTCTCCTGCGGTCAGACAGAAACTGCCCCGGGCACAATCTTACGGATGTGTGTGTAAGACTTCCTGAGGGTAACACTGCCGTGGTGAGACACCCCCCGGGGCAGGACACACTCTTCTGTCAGCTTCTGAGTTTCAGGGTCCCAGCAGAGCACTGTTGCAATGACTTCGTTCTTTTCATCTCGGCCCCCGGTGATAAACAGCTTGTTGTTGCAAGGAGAAATCCCACAACTGGCTCTCTCGTGGGTGAACTGAGTCACCAGGCACCATGTGTCTTCCTGGGGGCTGTAGGAGTACAGGGCTTTCATTGCTCCACCTGCAGAGGAAATGGATATTTGCACTAGCCATTCCTGTAAGGGATTTTAATTAAACCATCCGCTTCAACAGGGCTCTGTTCCTGGCATTCTTAAGAATGATTTCTGCCCCAAAGCCAAGAAAAAACAAGGTCACGGGATAGTTTACTGTTTTGAAAGCCTGATCCACAGAAGGCCACTTATTGTTCATAAGGCTGTGGAATTTCAGGCCAGAACAAACTGCTGTGATCATTCAGTGTGACCACAGTGCACCCAGAAACAGGCCTTTCTCATACCTGGGGCTTCAGCTAGGGACACAGCTTCAGAAAAGTACAATCTTGTTTAAAGAGCTTAGACTATGGAGGACCGGGTGTGGTAAGCCACCACTGTGAGAAACGGGTACAGGATTTTTTCACTGGCTCCTCTTAACTTCAGTGTCCATCTGTCCATCAAAACTCCTACCTCAAGGGCTTCTTCCTTGTTTATGGGTTTGTCAGACTGATCCAGTAATCTTCTTATGGGTATGTTAAACAGAGTGACCTTCAGTTTCTCTGTGTTTCCCAAATTCTTGAAAGTTTTTGTGCTCCTTTTCAATTTTGCAGGGTCTTTTTCTCTCAAAAAAAAATGGACAATACCTTCATTCTCGAGAAAGGCTGTGGAAATATATTCCCTCTTGAGACTACCAACAGTGAAATGGTTCTTATTCTGAAATTTGCACTGATACGGTGCAACAATTGTGTCTTCTGTAATAGCTATATAGAATCACAGAATTGTTAAGCTGGAAAGGACCTCTGGAGATCATCCAGTCCAACTTTCCTGCCAAGGAACGGTCACCTGGAGCAGGTGACACAGGAACACAGCCAGGTGGGTTTGGAATGTCTGCAGAGAGGGGAACTCCATGACCTCCCTGGGCAGCTGTTCCAGTGTTTCCCCACCCTCCACGAAAAGAAGTTCTTCCTCATGTTGAAGTGGAACTTCTTGTGTTTTAGTTTATGGCCACTGCTCCCTGTTTTGTTGCTGGGCACAAATGAAAAGAAGCCTTGAAGTCTTACTGATAAGGTGCAATAATGCCAGGGATCCTCCCTGCTGCCAAAATGAACATTTATCTACTGTAGTTACAAAAAATGCTGGGTCTGACAATACTAGTCCAGTATTTGAGGGGTGATCAAGTAATTGTGAGGTGACTTAAACAAGTTGTATTTCCCACTTGGAGCAGATTGAAAGCAGATGTTGTTAGTGATAGTGATTCATCTGGTGGTAATTCATTGATCTGGGTAATTTGATTGCTTTGGATGCAGTAGCCAAATGCTCTTTTATCTTTTAAACTTCAGGTGAGGCTGATTTCTATCTGACCGAACTATATTTGGTTCTCAGATAGCTAAACAACAGGTTTACTGGTGGATATCCCTGTCTTTAAGGTGCTGAATGAATGTAACTGGAATATCGTGTCCGTTTTTATCAGAAGTTGTATCAGCCAGCCCACAAGTCATGTGCCTTCTCTCTGTGTCTGCCATTCTGGACAAACAGGGTGAGGCCAGTCCTTGTGCTGAGGAGAAGTATGAGGTGTTTATGTACATAAAAGGTGTAGGCGTGTATATATATATGTATATATATATGCAGATTATAAATCTCCCTTCAGAGCACCATTTATTATTTGGTGACTGCTCCAGCTCTATGCCAGCCCTCAGAACTGTACTGATTATACTGCAAGTGAGAAACTTCCTGCACCAAGGCTGAGAGAAGGAGGGGGAACTTTTCAGGGAAGGAGGAGGAACTTTTCAGAGCTCCTGTTTTGGGAAACAAAGGTTCCACTTTCCTTCTTTCCAGCACCATCTGGAGATGTGTGCCACTCTTGTTCTTCCGTCTTTGCATTCAGTTCTGGCCACTGACTGAATTAACCCTGAGTGCAATCTAGTGAAGAGTTCTGGGTCTTTGGGTATCAGTGGCTCTGCTCCCATGACCTGCTTCCAGTACTGTTATCCCTACAAAAATCCTGCATGCAGTGGGCTGTGCAGTGCCCCTAGAGAGGAGAGGGGGGCATGATGTAGCCACAAAATTCTGCCCTTGCTACTATGAACACTCCTCTGGATGGCTTTAAGCTGTCTCTGGGCTAGCTCCAGCTTTCCACCTGCCACGCTGACAGGCATTTTGGCCTGGTGACTCTTTACTCCTGTCTGTGAAGGTGCTGGACTCCCATCCCTCACTAAGCTCGATGAGAAGAGCCACATGACTACTTGGTTATACTCCACAGAGTCTGTGAGTAAAGGAAAGACCCAGAAGGGAGCCCTGCTGTGTCTGGACCAGAACCATTGGCGCTTCACTTACCCACCACGTAAATGTGGTCACGGAAGCTCGCGGCGTTGATGCACTTGGCTTCCACCGGCATCGGCGCCCTCAGGCTCCACGTGTTGGTCGCAGGGTCGTAGCACTGGGTCTTGTCCGTCGCCAGCTTCCCGTTGGGCCCTCCCCCGATCACGTAGAGACGCTTCTTGTAGCTTGCTGCTGCGAAGGAGCTCACGTTGACCACGAGGGGAGCGGCCTGGGGACCATAAACATTGTTAGTAACCATCTGAAGGAGTCAGGCTGACGTCTGTGGGGTGTAAGTCTGTGGAATTTTAAGTCAGACATCTCTTCCATGATATCCTTTTTTAAGCAGAGTTCAGAAGATGACGTCTCTAGGGATATGGTAGAAGCATTCAGCTTTTTCTTAAGACTGCAGAAACACTTAAAAAAATATACTCGGTTCAAATGCTGAAATTAAAATTACACGATCCACAACTGAAAAGCCAAGAGATGTCAGAAGTGCCCCAGATCTCCTTTACGTACTTAAGTGCATTGAAAAAAAGAATGAAATTTGTTCATGCTGATCTTCCTACTTGCAGTTGTGATTGTTGGATTCATCCACGTTGCTCTGTGTAATCTAGAAACTGGGGTTTGTATCTACCGTTATAATGCCTAGTTTCATTACTGTCATGGATTAATTGGCTGCCTAATTCTCTCCTCTCATTGCTTGAACTGGGGGTTTTTTCCTGTTGACCTTGAGACCTGTACTTTCAGCTTAAATATACCATATATAATGCACAGGTTGATATACACATTTTATATACATGATGTAACAGAGAATAGTTTTCAGCCTGTGCTCTGGTTCATGTGTACTATACTCATACTCACTGATTTATGGACTATTACCTTTAAAAGCCAACAAAGAAAAGAAAAGTTCAGCATTAGATGTCTCACAGGCAAAGACTGACTAGCAACCAGGGATCTTTACTTTCTGAAAGATATGCCTTTCTATAGAAAAAAATATTTAGGGTTTTTACAGACCAGAGATACTTAAAAGAATTGTACAAGGTCATTTCTATGATTCCAAACCCAAGCATTTTCTGATTAAAATGTTCCAAACGATTAAAATGTTGTGTGATGCAGCATCTTACCTCTGACCAGCAGTTATGAAAGGGATCATAAGCTTCCATGCTGTTGATTCTCTGCATGCCATCAAAGCCACCAATGACATACACTTTGCCACCCAGCACTGCCATTTTATGCCTCCATCGCCCAATATTTAGATACTCAATTTGTATCCATTTGTTGATGGAGGCGTTGTATTTCCAGACATCATGCTTTGTTTCTTTGCCACCTGCAGTGTACATGACACGTGTAAATATGATAGAATAGCTTGCATTTACTCAAAGTCTCCAACATGTTTAAATTTTAATATGTCTTCCCACAACAGAAAGTAAGTAATTCTTAGTTATTATTAACTTCTTAATTACCTACACCAGTGACCTGGCCTGTCATAGCAGAAGAAAACCTCTGCACTTAGTTTACCTTATGGTAAAGGAAACTCTGAATAATTTCCACGGCCAAATATTCAGTAAAGGTAAATCACTGTTCCTCACTTTACCAGACCACAACCACTTTCATTTCAAAACCGAGTGCATAACCAACCACACTCAGTGTGGCGATAGGCAGGAGATTTGTGTGCAATGCCAGAGCTTTGCAGAATGCAGCAAAGGGACGAATAAACAAACGTGATTTGCACAAGATAGGAGAGGATGCTGCAGCTGGTTGTGCCAAATCCCTCAAAGACAGGCGAGTTTGTGCTGGGTGGATCCAGCCAGCCTCGTGGTTTGCATTGTAAAGCAAAAGACCTGGCTCTGAACCCCTACCAGCAGTAGGACTGCATGACCTGATGCAAGTTTTACTGGTCAACCATAGAACCATATGGCTGGGATCTCATTTTTGTATCTCTCCTTCTGGTCTCTTTCTCTACAGACTTGGATTTGCTTCATATTTATAGCTCAGAAATCAGAACTGGACCTTGCAAACTCATTCTAGAGCTGACTTGCAAGTGAATGCTTCCTCCTGCTAAAGCAGAGAGCAGTGTTTTAAACAAGCACTTTTGTTTGCCTACAGTTTCTGGTGTAACTGTAATACAAACAGATCTAGTTAAGCCTGAAACCACATTTACAGACTGAGTAGCTTATTCCATCATCTGCAACCTGATTAAACATTTGCTTCACTGGTGAATATACTGAAAAGAGAATTCATATTCTATTGAGAAAGTGTCTGCCTTCATTGGTATTCTGTACTGCAGCCAGATCACTGCAAACTGATGGAGCCTATCTCTGGGCCAAATAGCAGATTGAATGGGAGATAATTAGCATGCTAGAAAGAGTCGTTTGTAATGCTTTTGTCTCAGTATTTTTCACATGTATGTGTTGAATTTTATTTGCACTCAAATAGCTGAAGTGGCTGAGGGGCCTGAATGCAGCATTCATGGGTACAATGGGGCTGAGGGACTGCAGGTGTTCCCCTTACTCTCCCTAGAAATTTCCCTTTGACTTGTGCTTTCCTGCACAGATTGAAACTCTGGTAGGACCCTGAGCTGCACCAGTGTGAGAATTTACTGCACACTGGGGGACAGGGAGAAACTTTTGAGAGAACTGGAGGTTTATTTTGTTTCTGTTCTTTCACTAGACAACAGTTCTTTCTAATTTGAGGAGAAATTGTAACTAAATTAGTAAAAGTAACAGAATGGTGAATGATAATTCATGTCATTTTTAGTTATGCTAACGAAGTGATGAAAAGCATGCTGTCACTTTTCCTCTGGAAAGCAGAACAAGATCATCAGGCTTGTTTTTGACAGGCCACCAAAACCAGCTGTCAAACTGACTAGCAAGCTTGAGTTTAACATTTTTGATTGTCAAAGTAAGATCTCTGTAGCTCCTCTGTGTGGAGCTCAACTGTATTTTTGGGGGAAGTTAAATAGGGTTTTGCTTATGCATGTGGAGCTGCAAATGGACACGTCACGGAGGATGTTGGAGCAATTCTTCATTTTAAGTTTGGTAAACTGTTTCCCAGAGCCCTTGTGTGACCACAGTCACTGAGAGGTTAGGGTCACTGAGTGTGTGGGGTGCTGCTTCACAAGTACCCATGTGTATAGATTAGTATTGCTTAAAAAAGAACCCTGTGCCAAAATCAGAGCTAGGCAGCGTCCTCACACCTTCAGTGCTCTCTGTTCAAAGCCAAAGTATTTGGAATACCTGTAGTGCCTCATTTACCTAAAGCTGCCTCGAGCATGGTCTCGATAAAAGCTGGAAATAATTGTGAGAACCCTCTGCTCCCCTCTTGCACTCCCAGTGTCTTGTTCCTTACCCGATATGTAGACTTCATTTTTTAGGGTAATGCATGCAAACTCCACCCATTTTTTATTCTCATTCTCCGGCTCCTGCTCTGTGATTGGTAATTTTGCTACTTCCAGGCGGCTTCGCCTCAAGGGATCCAGGCAAGTCACTTCTGCTACAAACTTCTCATCTTTTGTACAGCCCCCTATGATCATAAACACCTCAGACTGGAACTCGTGCATCCTGGGCTTGGTCCTTTCTGTAATAATCTGAATGCAAGTGAGACAGAGTGAGTACACAGGGCACTTACACCTACAATTACAGAAAGGTCTCGTGACCTTTTTTCTGATTACCTGTTCTGCAAATCACAACAAGTTTACACCAGCTCAACCAATGACCCAGTGCCTTCCAAGCCAAAATCCTGGAAAGCATCCTAGAAGCTTTCAGCAGAAGTTGCAGTATCCTTCTTTCGGCGGGATTTTTCCAACTCTGGACTTAGTTGCTTTTGCCTATCGACTAGGATGCTTTCAGATCCTTTTGGGAATTCCCAGGGTGGCACCAAGAGGTATGAACGTGAGCAGTGGTGCCAAGGCTGGGTATGTGGCTGGCAGCTGAAAAGGACAGGTTTTGTTTGTGCTGATTGAGTGAGGGCAAGGTAGGAAGGCCCCAAGGTTTGTGTATGCCCTGGGGAGCTTGGAGAGAGCAAGGGTGCAGTCAGTGCTGCCAGAAAGTAACTGCTCTCATTATTTGTCCTGAAGAGCTATGTTAGAGTGTCAAAGCAATGACAGTTCTCAGCTGTGGAGGGTTTTTTTTAATTATTTGTTTCTTTGTGTATAAGCTTTTATTTCAAGCCAAAATTAGAAGATTTACTTAAAGCCAGCACCAGGCTCTGAAACATGGTTAGTTCTAATTTACTGCCTGCCAGCTCGGTTTGTTGACCAGGTCTTTGTTTCAGGGACACTGCAAAAAGTCACTTCCCAGGTAGATGTTCACCAGGAGCAAAGAATGCAAGGAGTGCTTGGAAACTTATGTTCTGCTTGGAGCAAATACTGGCAAGCAAGACCCACAGGTTAAATGCTGTGCCAGGAGGCAGCTTGCTTAAAGTTTTACTTCTCATTCTACTTTTAACATGCTTCTATATATTGGCATAATTTATCTGTATTAAAAAAGATAATTTACACGGACGTGAATCTTGCGTTTTGACTATGTTTAGGGAATTATTAGGCAATTTTTTTTAAAACATCTGTCCCAGAACTTGTCAGATTTCAGGGCTCTGTTCTAACCTGTCTGCCACCATGGCCAGACCTCAGCCAGCCCGGGGGAAGGGGAGGGCAGCTGGCAGCGCTGCCTCTGACGGCTGGCCCTTTGAAGATGAGTGTAGTGAGTGTTCAGCCCGAGGCAACATTCCCTTTATCTATCCCACGTGGACCTGACAGCACTGCTGAGTAGGACAAGGCTTCCTCGAGGAGTTGCCCTCAGACTGGCTGGCACTGCCTCAGGTCACCGTGTACTGTCTTACGCAGTCACTGGCACAAAACGTGCTTGGCTTCTCCCCCCGTGCCAGTGACACATCCACTGTTAGTGATGGGTCCGCAACGTGCTCCTGAGGCCTCCTGCCCTCCTCTGTCTCTGGCTGAGGAGGCACACACATTTCCTCACGCACTCACATACTTTGCTCCTGTTGTGAAATCTGACCTTTTGGTTGCTCTCCTCTCTACCGCATGTTCTGGGCAAGGAAATGTGACTGATACTTAACTTTCCAAAGAGGACAGGCAATCGGAGAACTGGAGATCCACCACAGCCTGCCTTGAACAGGCAGGACAGGACTCGAATGGATGTCAGGATGAACCTGAGTCTTTGGGTGCAGGGAGCTCTGCAAATGCCACATAGGCAGACCTCTCCTCTGGAAGACAGGCCCTTGTCTTCTTCACAGGAGACTCTCTCTTTATGAAACATTTTCTCCCATAAGTAACAGGTGGACATGTTACATATTCACATTTGAAAGAATCATTACAGATTGTGGCGCAGTTTAGTGGGAAAATTACTCTTCTTTTCTTAGGCTTGAAGTAACAGCTGAGAGGGTGAGGTGCCAGGAGTAACTAGGGAAGTGGCCTGGGGTCTTTGTCTAGCTGAGCTAGAGTGTGTATGAAGGGTTGAGCTCAGATGTTCATAAGCAGGAAGATGTACGCTGTTTTAAAACAACCCTCCAAAAGTTTCTAAACTCTCTAAGCCAGCAGGATGAATTGTGAGGCCCATCTTGACTTTTCAGTAGCACCGGTTAGTGAAACTTCAGTGCAAGTACCTTGTTCTGCCCCATGGTACTGCTCCTTCCAATGGGATTTTTGACTGAAGCATGAGACACTTACAAAGAGTGGCCAATACCTTCCTGTTTTACTCACCTCATTGCCTGACAGATGGTACATTCTTGCCTCCTGGAGCAAAGGAAAGACATCCGGACACTGTCTAATGAGCTGATCGGCTTCAACAGTCTCTACGAAGTACCAAGGGTCCAGCAGGGGCAGCCGGACATTCTCCAGCACGTACGGCAGGAGGGAAAACCTTTCCGACTCCTTGTAGCGCACCCAGCTCATCACAGTCTCGAACACCTGGGCCTCCTCCGTGACGAACAGGTCGTCACTCTTGAGCGTGCTGCACAGGATGTCGGCCGGCAGCTCCAGGAACTCCTCGTAGTTCAGGACCTGGGTGAAGTTCTGGATGATGTAGTTCTGCACTTGCTGTTTCAGGCTGTGCAGGGAGTGGGCATCGGCCAGCCTCAGGATGCCAACGCAGTTCTCCGGCTGGAGGGCCTCAGTGAGGAAAGTGGCACAAGCATCCACCATGCGAAGGAACTGTGGGCAGAAAAAGCATGTTTAAGCCCAGAGGGGTTACTGTCTGACTGTGTCACAGGAAAGCTACGCAATTTGGGGCTGGGTCCCAACCACCCATGTTCTCTATACAGAGAAGAGCTGAGAGAGACAAGAATTAGGCCATGTGAGGCCAGGTATCTCCCAGAGTCTGCAGGCTGGAATGAGAATTTCTTCCTCCCTCTGTTTTTAATCCCTCTGCATCCATATTGTTCCGTTTTCCTCTTACAGGCTGCAGAGGACCTGTGACAGTCATGAATTTTATTTGTTTCACAAGAGGGGTTTCTGATGTTCCCTTTCCCTCCCTGAGATCTCAAAGCACTGGCAATCCTGGAGTTACAAAGCACAGATAAGGTACCCAGGCCTCGTATGTCCTTACCCTGCTTCATTTGCAGACCTGCTTTATCAGCCCAGACCAACTAGAGCGGAGTCTGGTTGTGGAGTGCAGGTGGCTCCACTGTCTGCATTTATGTTCCCACCATCAAAACTCCGAACGTGACTGAGGTCTTGTAAGGGTGGTGGAAAATGAGTGCTGAGGTCTGGGAGGTTTGGACCAGAGTGCTGCCCCCGAAGAGGGCATGGGCAGCTGTCCTGAACTGGGATCACAGGCAGGAAGAGATTGGCCATCAGCGAATCTTTGAGTTGCCTGACAGCCAGCACAACCACTCTCATGAATTTCCTTGGTGCAATAACCCCACCAAATGTGCAGATCCTGGGCCACAGATCTCTATGGGGCATTTGCCATGAACTGTGATCTGAGCTGGATTGCTGGTTGTTAATCAGGAATTGGGAAACAGTTTTGGGTAGAACTGATAAATTATAGTGCTTCTTCCTGTGTTTTCCATCACCTCTGTGATATCAGATATGGATACAGCATCAGTACTTCGTGCTGGTTTTGTCAGTGAACAGTGCAAACAGCAAATACAGAAAGATGGGTCAGAGCTGATGCTGTGCATTTCCACCCGTGCTTTTTGGGTCTTCTTTCCATCCAGTGTCAGCAAGCAAACTATTTTAACTCCTTCTGTCTCACTGGGGAAAATTGCACAACAGTAATATAGGGACAAAGAGGAAGCGAAACATTTTACTATGTAGATTTGTTTCAGTAATTAGAGTAGAATCTTCCAGACCCGTCGGTGTCATGTTGACACATTTAGACTGTTTATCAGAGCTGAGCGATCGCAGACGCTGTGTACAGACTGCCTGGTTCCTGTTTTACATTTAGATGTGGTCAAGAGTTTAGAGAAATGCAACTGACTGATGAGCAGGGGTATGTGAGGTCTCAGAACGTGTTGCTGCTGTTGTGATATAAATACAGTGGTGGCACCGCGGTGGGGCTCGGTGAGCCCTCGGTGCCTGCCACGTTCACCTTGCCCGTTCTCTTGGCTAGCACAAGGCAAGCACTTTGAACTCACCAGTGCCCTTCCCTGAGGATCTGCCACCAGGTAATCCTCAGGCCTGAGGCAGGTTAAGCAGTAGCCCTATTAAGCTTATTAGGAGTAAGCATTAAAGGTTGTCAGTAATGAGGCACAGAGAAAACAACCTAGGATTTGCCAAGGTCACTCATCAAGTCATCCACAAGTCTGGGAATAGACCCCAAACCAATGTTCTCACCAGCCTACAGCAAACCACTGTAGAGTGCTCTAATTACTTATACATGGCTTGTTCAGAGCGGTGCCCAGGAGGTGACACCAGAGGTTTTCTCTCGGGAGGAGCACACTGGTCCAACGGCCAGCAGGCCCCACTAACCACACTGGGGAGCTGCTTGTGGCCAGGCAAATGCAGAACTGTGAGGTGGGGGTGTGAGAAACAGCCACGCTGAGGACTTAACCAGGGAGGTTGGACTGCTTGGGAGCATGTCAAGGCAGGACTTTTCCGTGGCTGCTGCTCCTCATCTCTGTGCTGCATTGTCTCTCCAAGACTCCCTTCATTTAGAGACAAAATTCCCCCAAAAACTCCCCCAAAACTTGCTGGGCATACGTCAGTCAGTCCCAGGAGAGCAGGTGACTCAAGAGAGCACCAGAAGGAAGACACCTCTGAGACTCTGCTTCGTCTGTTCTGATTAGTCTGGCAGAGCTCTGAATTTTCTTCTTGCCCTCTGTGAGTACCCCTCCTAATGCCACCCCAGGCACTTGAAAAGCCCTGTTCCCTGGGAACAGTTTCTTCAGTAAGTGAGTCTTTCTCCTAATACCCATTTGAATCCAGGTTCTTACTTGCTAGAGACATCCCATATGCTTAGTTGGCCTCCACTTGGCCTTCTCTATGAATAATAGAATTTATTCTCCCCATTTAAGTCCTTGCTTGTCCCAGCTTTGATTCAATGGTCTAGTGTAAGCAGTGCCAGCAGCCCTGCCTCCTGCTAGAACCTCTAGAAAGGGAAGGGAACGGTGGCTGAAAGGGCTCTTATTCATAATCCCTCTCTGTATGCAGGACACTTCGGGGTCAGATCCTGCCCCCTGCAGCTGTGGGGCCCCGAACACACGCTCTGCTGTGGCTGCAGGGACAGCCCGTCCCAGCTCAGCAGTGACACCTGAACCGTGAGGGATCCCCGCTGGGGCCACCCAGGCAATGGAGGGGCACAGCCACCCTGGCTGACGGCTTTCTGAGCCTGGAGCCCATCTCCCACCTGCAGCTGCCCCAAAGCCCTTCCTTAGCAAGTCGTGCCCCCACAGTGGCTGTGCTGCTGCTGGCACTGTCCTGGGACAGCCACCCTGACTGGCTGCAGGGTCAGATATTCATAAGGTGTTTTCCTTAGAGTGTCTTGATCATGGAAAGTGGGTTAACAGAGGGATGAGAGGTGCTTTGGTAGTCAGTAAGGCAATCAGGCACATCAGGCTGGTGGTGCCTCAGCTGTGCCCTGAGGGCAGAGCAGACCTGCTCTGCTTAGGTAAGGGAGTTCCAGGACATCCTCTACTCTTCCCCCTGCATATGGCATTTCCATATGGCAGTGGGAATCACAGCCCTTGGCAACAGTACTGTTACTCTTTCATCTGTTCAGGAGCTTGCTTCCCTCCCACCACCTCTTTGCTTCCACCACAGCAGCTGATGAGGTCCCTCACCCAGACCCTGCTGAGGGAATGGGGTAACACAGAGGTTCCTGGAGGGGCGGGAGGGGTGCAGGCAGGTCTGAAGGTTGATGCTGAGTTATGATGGGGGAAGCAGAGCTCTCTGCCATGGCCATGAGAAGCAGCTGAGACCTTGGCCCTACCCAGAGCTGAAAGGATGAGCAGCTCTGCAGGCAGTGTGGGTGGCAGAGGGTGTTGGGCTGATCCAGGGTGGGCACCAGCCTTGCAAGCACAGTGGCTGAGCAGCCACCAGCCCACACAGAGGAGGTGACTGTTGAACTCGTGTTGCAACTGTGCTTTGGGTGGAAAAAATTTGTCTGGGTCACTTGAGGGTGAGGCTTAGCTGTTCAGCAGCTCCCTGTTCCAAACCCTTCACCTGCTTCCCGCAGGAGGAAAGCGCAGTGCAGCAGCGATATCTGCTCTCTCCAAATAGCCTTCCACCCCTTCCTGCTGTCAGCTCTGACTGCATTTGGTCAAAGCTTACTGAAAGGGGGTAAGGGAAGGCATTATTACGTAAAGCTTTTTCAAAAATAGTTTCTGTAGAAAAGAGGATTATCTATATTGGAATATCTATATTGGAATATCTGGAACTGTGCAAGTTATTTCTTCTTTGGTTCACTGCCAAGTCTGTGAAATTAAAAACAGGCACTACCACAAGTTGTTGCTGGTCAGATAAAAGGGTTCTATTCGGAATTTGGATTTCTCACGTGTCATTAATTGGAAAGAATTTCCCAAACAAAAATGTGACAATAAATTGCATAAATAATCTTCTCAGCTGTTGATATACAGAAATGAAGCATTTGATTCTTTCAGCTCACTCTTTGTTTGTCAGAATAAATGGCAGAGACAAGCTGGCAGAACACATGTTCTGCAGACTTGATTTAGTAGATTACTAAAGACTTAGTAGTTACTAAATCTTTTTTACACAAATGAAAAAAAACCACGTTTTCAGCCAAAACCCTCACATTTATTACATGAGGTTTTAAGGCCTTATAAATCTTGATAGTATCCAAGATGATTACAGTAAGATTTGGATTGCTGCTTTTAGTTGAGCATTCCTGGTTTTCTAAGTTTTTCTATTTTTTTCTAGTTTACTCTCCTTACTTATGGCACCCTAAGCATTTTATCATTACTCTAAATAGGTTTCATAGTTTTCTTAAAGCACCAGCCTTAGGAATCAAATTTACTCTTAATGAAGAATAGGGAAGAGAAATGAGAAAACATAAATTTATAGTTTTGATAGTTTCAGAACAAAAAAAACTGCAAAAAAATGAGGAGCGATCCTAAGGAAAAAGGGTTCAGAAGAAAACCAAAAACAAGACAGAAAAGTGTCCTGCAAATGAACCAAAAGTAACCATTGAACGCTACCAGTTGGCAGCGTTGGTCTGCTGAGAGTGTCAGTGAGTTACTGCACTGTGGGCCCAGGCGACGTCAGAGCTGCACCACCTTTGCCAAGTTACCCTGGGGAGCACTTTGGGATGACTTGCCCTTCTCTCCCCACAGCAAGTACCAGCTCCCATTACTCCGAAGGGCACAGGTTCATTGCACAGAATCCTAGAATCATTTAGGTTGGAAAAGACCGTGGAGTCCAACCATGAACCCAGCTCTGCAAGCCCACCACCAAACCCTGTCCACAAGTACCAACCACATCTACACATCTTTTAAATCCCTGCAGGGATGGTGACTCCACCACTGCCCTGGCCAGCCTGTTCCAGTGCTTGAGAACTCTTTCAGCCAAGAAATTTTTCTTAGTATCCAATCCAAACTCCTCTGCTTCAACTTGAGATAATTTCCTCTTGTGCTATCACTGTTTGCCTGGGAGAAGAGACTGACCCCGCCAGGCTACAGCCTTCTTTCAGGTAGTTGTAGAGAGCGATAAGGTCCCCCCTGAGCCTCCTTTTCTCCAAACTGAACACCCCCCAGCTCCCTCAGCCTTTCTTCATGTGACTTCCGCTCTAGAAAGAAGAGTTCTAGAATTCCAGAGCAAAATTCCCACGTCAGATTCGAGAATCTGAAGTCCATAACGAACCAGGATGATTATGGAGTTGGGTGTTTCTTGCCTTCCTTAATGAGAGGACTGGACACGCAGGCACACTGGCACTGGGCAGGTTGTGTTGGTTACAATTTGTTGGCGATTTGCAGCGTAGGACCAAGGACTGCAATTTGTTAGACCTCACAGGTGATTTACAGGACACGTGAATACCTCGTGGGCCACAGGCTGAGTAATACCGCTCAAGTCTGGCTTCCCACAAGTCCCAGGTAATGACTAAAAGCCTTTACATCACGAGTTCACAAAGGAGGATGCTAACTTTGGCTGGGCAAGCCTCCATCCCAAGGCAGTGGAGAGGGAGAGGCAAAGTTACCTTCCTGCTGTGGCCCGCCATGCCAGCCACTGCCCACTAACTCTTCTGGGCTGGAGGGTGACCTGCACCCTGGGGAGCACGGGAGGCAGCACGTGGGAACAGCTCTTGGAGGCAGAGCCTGGCTCTTGGCCAGTTTGCCTGGCACCCAGCACAGCAGCATTCCAGCACATGGCTGCCACTGCCATTTCTTACCACAGTATAAGTGAATATCAAGCAAAATGCTTCCAGAGCCCACGAAATCAGAGGCGTTTGCAGTGTGTTAACCGGGGTAAGACATGGTGTTGCCAGAGCAGCAAGACTGGATCAGTGCATTTGAGTTCTCTGTACCTGAAAGAGGCTGGCGGCTTCCAAGACTTTCTGTACATTTTGCTTTGTGATGAGCATCTTGCTGGTGTAGGTGTAGTCCAAGAGTATATTCATGGTTTCTGCATCAACTCCTTTAAGTATGATCTTCTCTTCGTATTTCTCTCTTAAATCATTGCAGAACATGGCCCTGAAAAGAAAGACATTTATCTTTTATTGCTTCCCAACCAGGATGAGGCATTCTAAAAACATTTGGTTATAAGGATTTCAACACAGAATGCTCTGATTGCTTCATACTTCATGCAATTATTGCATAGAAACAAGGAAAATCTTTTTGTTGCTTTCACAGCT
Source organism: Pseudotriccus pelzelni (assembly GCA_035584735.1). Classification (NCBI taxonomy): domain Eukaryota; kingdom Metazoa; phylum Chordata; class Aves; order Passeriformes; family Tyrannidae; genus Pseudotriccus; species Pseudotriccus pelzelni. The sequence goes on from JAWMRA010000009.1 coordinate 23,436,185, forward strand.
CTGTACTCGTGAGTTTGATAAGGGTTACACCCATGATGGGTACCTCCAGGATGGACTCTACAGTAGCCCTAGGGCTCCATGGCAGAAAAGGCAGCTGGGACCTTCCTCGTGCCTGGACTGATGCTGTGGAGTAGTTGGGATGTCTCACCTGCGGGCCTCTCACACACTCTTTCTGTTTCTAGTACAGGTCCAGCTCATTAAGCCCCTGACATTTTCCACACTTCGTTGACACTTGAATTTTTTCCCAATTAAGAGGCTGACTTCTCCTCTGCTAAATTTTGGAAACTTCTGGTAGGATTGTAGAGTTGGTACCTCTTGACTAGAGAAGCAATTGAATAATCATGAATTGGAACTGCTGTTAGCCAGAAAGTGCAGTGATTTCATGCATTTGAAAGGTGAGCACCACACACACCTTTGGCTCTAGTCAGACTTCACGTAGGAATCAGAAATTCTCCAAGGGCTGTTTAAATCCACTTTGCCTTGTGGCAGCTGCGCAGCAAACACACGTGTCTTCCTCTGCGTTTTCAACTCACGGTTTTTTGCTTTTACTTAGGATTTTGATCAGCCCCATCTCGTTCACTGCACTCAGAGAAGGAGGTGTCACATCATTTGGAATCTGGCTCAACAGATCAGAATTGTGTGAGGCCACTTGTAACTGTGCTGGTGAAAAACATGTGCAGATGTAAAGTGTAATTAGAAGCGCTCTTTACCCTGCATACCAAGCCCTTCGTTCTTAGTCATGTACAATGTTGACAGGACACTGCAACCTGGAAATGGCTGGAGGTCCCAACCCACAGGCCGTGCTTTTCTTGTAAAAGCAGTGCCAGAATAAAGCTGTCAGATTGACGCATATTACTGGAACCAAGATGTAAACAGGTTTTATTGCAAAGCAGTTAGGCATGGTGAATGGCAAATGGATGGAAGGTACCAGCTGCTACTTGCTGTAGGAATTACCTGTTCCTTACCTCAGCAGAAATTTTATTGCAAGGTCTTAGTTATCTCAGTGTATAGAGCTGCCTTTTGGATAAAGGGACCTAATGTTTGAGCAGGAAACTTGGGCAGAGAAATTACTTGTCGGAGAAGTTGTTCAGCCAAAATTCTCATTTTCCCTCCACCCATATGAGCTCTTTAGGCATCTTTGGTTGAGTGCTCTGCCCCATGGTCCAGGTTCTGCTGCCACTGAAACCAGAGTATTTCTAAGGCATTAAGACAAACTGCTCCTTAGCTTCAGTGACCACGAGACTGTGATTCGCTTTGCTTCTCCCTCTCTGGCAGTGCAGGATCGTGTATGTGGGAGGCATGCGGGCAGGTGGCCATTTGAAAGCTGCAGTCCTCAGTACCCACTTCTCCCTGGGATGGGAGTTTCAGCTCAGACAGGGAGGTCTGCCCAGAACGGCCGTTCAATGGCGCGGGATTGACGGGTGCCGAATGCTTCATGTGAGTGAGAAACAGGCCGGTGTAGGATGCAGGTGTTGTCTGCTCTTCTTCCTTTCATCTCTTGAACTGGTGGTGACTCCGGTCTTGTATTTAACCACCCCTGTTGGGTAGGTGAGAGTCTCACTTCCGTCCCAGCGAGCCGGAGTGTTTGATGGGATCAGTTCGAGACCCCCAGCACCTGTGCAAGGCTGCTCAGAAACCAGCCTGGGGATTCTGGTGGTGGCTTCACACAGGGATCTGCTCAAAGTGCTGTCACCTCTCTGTCTCCTACTCTTTGACATGGTGTCAGAGCTCCCATCCCCTCCCAGTTTCATGGGGTGTGGACTCCTGTAACACGGCTTTACCCTGCAGAAATCGCACCCCTGAAGCCCCGTGCTCTCCCACCAGTACTCCTCTCTAGAATGCGGCAGGGCTGAATAGGGCAGTGCTACACAGGGGAGCTGATCCTGTGACCTTCCTTCTGCTCAAATGGAGTGATCCTCATTCCTACCCTGACCAGAGGGAACACCCAGCACCACTCAGGCTGATCAGGCTGAGCTTCTCTCCTAGGGATTAAAATACTGCTTCTGAACCTTTCTGTACTTACCCTCAGGACACTCTAAATCATTCAGATGTGGCTACTAATTTCACTATCTGTTTCCCCAGTTCTTGTCCCTGTGTAATTCCAAACTACACCTTTGAATCAACATGTACTCTAAAAAATGCACATGAAGTGAAGGTCCAGGACCAAATTTAGAAGCCTAAAAATGAGTAAATTTAGAAAAAAACAGAGGGAAATCTCAACAAAATCAATGGAGGATTGCAGTTTCTGAAGTGCATTTTAAACATCTGCCCACACGAGAGTGCTTGTGCTTGGAACTATAAACCTGACTTCAAACAACCATGCTGGAGTTTGAGGACGCTCTGGAAAATATTGCTTCAACCTCTCCCATTCTCCCATTACCCTGTGCAGTGCAGGAGTGAAAAAAACTTCTGCTCCACCTTGGTCAGTTCATATTTCTTTTCTCTGCTTTATTACCGTCATCCAGGCAAATCGACAGATGCAGGACGTGTCCCAGGAACTAGTGTATCCACTCTCAAGCAGTGCTGAAGAAAGGACTAGAGGCTGTTAGTTTGGTTTAGCTGTGTCTCGGCTGCTGGGCATTGCCTGAGCTGTGGCACCCAACGCTCAGGAAGGGGGTTGTGTAACTTACTGTTGCAAGGGAATGAAGCCCATGACTCACTGGGTCCCTTTGCTTTGCTCCTGTGCGTGGCTGTTAGAGGCTCTGTAATGGCATGGAAAGTGCTCACAGGAATAGTGGGATTTAAGAATTCCTTCCTTCTTTGGGCCCACGCACCTTCCAGTGAATTACGGCAAGATGAATGAAGCTCGGTTCCCCGCAGACTTGTGTCCTCTTTTCCCTCTTCACAGTAAACTCAGCTTTCCCCTCCTGAGCCCTCCCTTCTCCCTGGTCATTCCTCTCTCACACATTCCGTGTCCCTCCCAGGAAGCTCAGCTGTGTGTCTGGCTGAGCGGGGACAGCCGTGCTTTGGCTGGTTCAGGGCGCTGTGTGTGTTGACACTGTGCTCCTTGCCCAGCAGGGCCCCGTGGGGTCCCAGTGCCAGCACCTTTCTTCTCCGAGCTGCAGGTTTCTGTCAAACTTGGGTGTGAACTTCAGTTGTGAGACTTCCATCCTCAGGCGAATGTGATTGAAAGTAACCCAAAGAGCAGTGACAAGAGGCACTGACAGTGATGTAATAAATCTCGACTCCGTGGGAGGCCAGGCCAAACAGAAGCACCCAGGGGGGCAAACACTACACACGTGTGCAATTGCCTCGGGATGAGATGACCTCCAGCCAGGTATCCCACTTCTTTCCAAAGGACAAGCTGTAGCTCAGGGCTCAGTGGAAAACGGGCCAATAATTGTTATCATAAAACTATCTTTTACCTGTGAAGTCCTTCCGATGGCAGCACTTTCGCTCATAATGGAATTGTGGGGTTTTTTCAAAGCGTCATTATGATAATTCTCTCTTTAATTTGTGCATCTGCTCTCTTTTCTGCACACAGTGCTGGTAAGAAATATTTGGGCATCACTGCTTTTAGCTGTACATTTTCTCATATGCAATAAATGTAGTTTTTCTGTAGAAATAATACCTCTCTCCAAAGATTCACAGACATAATCTCTCTTCTAGATTATAAAAACAGAACTGTTCTTCCAGGCACTACCAGCAAAGCTTACCAGACTTCATTAAAATTAGCTTTCTGCTCATGTCACAAGTGGTCACAGGTTCTTTTTTTCTCGTGTTTCCTCTGTAGCTATTCAGTCATCTGACCACTTTAGCAGTAAAAGAAAGAAAGAAAAAAAATCCCAGCCATGCAAATGTGATTGTTTAAATGATAATGGAAAATCTGTGTTAAAACCGATACCGAGTTCCTCTGTGGGTCTAAAATTTGTCCTTGCTGGCCAGTTGTCTCAAATAGATTACCTATTGTAGTGAAAGAATGAAAAATTCAAGAGGACCAGAAGGAGAGGGTGAAATGGTAAAATTGCTTTGAAGGAGATATTTCCCTTTGCAATTGGTTTTCAGTAACCCTAGGACAGAGGGAAAATTCCTTCTCTTTCCTCCTTAACAATTTTATGCAATATATATTTTTACCACAGAACGGTAATAGAAAAATTAGCAAGTTCCACAAACCCACTCCTATTTCAATAAAAATGCCCTGTGATCTGAATGGATGTTCCTCTTTGCCCAAATGCCAAAAAGACAATACAAAGAGGCTAAAGATATTTGACTAAAACACCCTTTTCTCATCCACTTGTCTGCCAACATTCTCCTTTTCGTTTTTTTTTTTGCGTCCTGCTATCGGAACTCCAGCAAATCCCCAGCCTGGCACCTGCCTTATTTACACCTCCAACTTTAAAAAATGAGCTGAAGATGTAAGGAATTAGAGGCTCGCTGCAAATTTGCAGAGCTTCGCACCCAGTTTACGCTCCTTTGAGAGCTACAGTTCAAGTCTAAGAAGTGAAGCAAGTTTAGTGGGTATGTTTGTTGCAAGCCTTACCTGAAATAATTGCTTGCTGCAGCAAGGACCACGCGGTGACAGGAGAATTCCCTGCTGTCCACGCACAGGATGACATCCGTAAGGGAATTTTCAAGCCGAAGGTTCTCCAGGCCGTTTTGGAGCACCAGAGAGAGACCCGTATCATCAAACTTGACCCTTTCACTGCTCGAGACTTCCACCAGGTCCCCCATTTTCGTCGAGCACTCATTGTTCAAAGAGATCTCGGGCTCCTCAGAGCTCTTCTCCAGCGTGTCCCCCATTTTCTGGCCAGCCCCGTCTCATTCTGTCGGTGCTTCAATCTAAAAAGGGCTCCCAAGCTTCAGACGAATCACACGGCAGAAGTTGGGCGGATTTCCTGTCCAGAGGTCTCTGCTTATCTATAGCTGTCACACACACATAACAGGAAGCCTTGCACTTTCTCATCCTGTTAACACAAACAAAGGGTGGCTTTTTTTTCATTGATTTTCAGGCGGTATCAACGTGTTTAGAAAGGACTTAAGATGCCTCTGCATGTGAGAAGATTACAAGTGACAGGGAAGGCCTGCTTCCCACCCTCAAGCCAGCCCCTCACTGTTATCTGGGTCTGCTGGTTGTGGTGATAGGTGCACCATACGCCTAACCAAGTCACTCCTGGTGGGCTGGGCTGCTGAGGGAAAGAGGACAATGTTTTAAATTTCTTTTTCCAGGTACGTGATAATTAATCCCTGAGCTGGTTTGGGCTTTGTTTCTGTTTTTTACTAACATGCTCACATATTCAGAAAGCCCTCCAAGTGGCTGTTTCTGTCTCTCACAACATGTTAGCTGGCAAACACTGGATGGCTTTTCTTTAAGGCTAAATGGATGTAACTCTGTCCAGGACATGGAGCAGCACTGAAGATCTTGCAGCTGATGGTCTTCAGGCTACACTGCTGGGCACAGGGATGTGGTCCGTGCAGCCAGTGCCATGCCAGCAGCCCTGACTGATAGTGAAATCCTAGCTAGGGAGAGCTTAGGGAGGGATGTACCCATGCTCATCCCCACCATCCCCACTGCTGGAGGATGCTTGAGTCACAGCTACATCTAACTTGCCATCCCCTGGATGGTGGGGGGACCAAGGGCTGTGAACCTGGAGGTGGGGAGCTCCAGCGTGGCAGGAGCTCACAGAGCACAGGGCTGAAGGTTCTCCTTTCAGCTAGGAGTGAATTGTAGCTGCTGGACCATCGCCTAGATGAGAATCTGACCCAAGATGAGTCCATAAGCCACGCAGCCTATTGAAAGTAACAGGGTGAATCCTCTGGCTTGCTGAGGAAGCTGACGTGCTGGGGAGTAGATGGCACACCTGGTCTCTCTCCCCCTGAGAGGAATGCAGGGCCAACCTCCAACCTTGGTAGCTTGAGTACTAACCAATCTTGCCTTTGTGATACTTACTCTAGGAATCCTTGTTTGGCCAATCCACAAGTTCTTATTTTGTGTTTGGTTTCCTCTTTGCCTCCAGCTTGATAACTGAACACACAGTGTTATGGGAAGCTTGGCTTCCCTCTCTTCTAGAGGGAGGTGAAAGCAGCATTCTGAGAGCCAGGCTGGAAGATGAAGAGAAAGGAAAGCAAAAAAATCTCCCTCCTGCTTTCCCCTACCTTCTCGTAGTGGGTTTTCTTCATTTTGTGTGGTCTATGCAGCCCTTTGGCTTTTTCCTTCCCCAAATGATGTAAATGGGTTCTGCTGCCTTTTGTGCTAACTTTTGCTAGTGGATGCTTCCTTTCTTAAGGCCAGTCCCTTCTTTTCTCCAAGCACTCCTCCAGGAATACAATGAGAAAATGAAGGAAATCCCTCAAAAAGCACACCAGGTGTGCTTTTAAAATCACAATACTTTAACCCTATCCTTGACTAGGTTCTCTTTGTTTATCATCATGACTTTTGACCCTTCGAGTGTTTATCTTATCAGGCTTCTCCCTGACGGTGAGAAGCTTCACATTTTCCTTATCTCTTCAGGCAGAACGCTGAGATTCAGCAGCGATCACTTGATCCCAGTTGCTGAAACTTTAAACAAAGCATTAATAGTTGTGAAAGCTGAGGTAAGATTGTATTGGCTGTGAGTGCTGGGAACGGAAACCCTGCAGTGCCGGAGTTGATAGCTGTGGTATTGTCAGTGAGCTGCACAGTCACTCCACCGCAGAAAGGACCTCAGTAGCTCAAGCAAGTGTTGGCTGTCAGTAGCAGTGATCACTGTACACAGTCTGTCTCCTTCTGTGCCATTGCCAACCCATACGATATATTTTTAACCCTTAATTTATTTTTTTCCTGCCAAGCACCTCCCCTCCTTTCTTCTTCTGTGGGTCTGTTTTTATACGTCGTGGTTTAACCCCAGCCAGCAGGGAAGACCCACTCAGCCACTTGTCCACTCCCCCACCAGTGGGATCAGGGAGAGAATCAGGAGGATAAAAGCTGGAAAACTCATGGGTTGAGATAAAGACAATTTAATAGGCAAAGATAGAGACAGTTTAATAGGCAAAGCAAAAGCCATGCATTCAAGCAAAGCAAAACAAGGAATTAATTCACTGCTTCCCAAGAGCAGGCAGATGTTCAGCCATCTTCAGGATAGCAGGGCCCCATCACACGTAACAGTGACTTGGGAAGACAAACACCATCGCTCCAAACATCCTCCCCTTCCTCCTTCTTCCCCCCACTTTATACCCTGAGCATGATGCCATGTGGTATGGAACATCCCTTCTGGTCAGCTGGGGCCAGCTGTCCTGGCTGTGTCTTCTCCCAAATTCCCATGCACCCCGAGCCTTCGTGCTGGTGGGGTAGTATAAAAAGAAGAAAAGGCCTTGGATCTGTGTAAGCCCTGCTCAGCCATAAGAAAAAGAAAAACATTTATATATTATGTATATAATATATTATATATATTCATATTATCAGCACCATGTTCAGCATAAGTCCAAAATACAGCCTCACTGTGAAGAAAATCAACCCTACCCCAGCCGAAAAGAGCACATTCCACCCCTAACTCCATAACATTTACATCATGCCCGGGTCCCACACCATTCAATACAATCTCATTAGCCACCGTCCCCCTTCCCACCCTTTTTCATAATACAGAGATATATGGACCACCCTTGCGCAATTTCCATAAAATGTCCCCAAATATCCCCAAGATGTCCTTTGAGTTAATTCGGTCTGTGACTTTGGGCTCCTTCTGTTCTGGTGGTCACTCAGGACAGGACAGGTGGTGTGCTGTGTGGAGTTAGTGGGCACCAAAGCCAGCTCAGGCCGCATCACTGCTGCACTGCAGCTGCTTCTTGTAAGTCTTCTCCTCCATTGGTTTGGGTGGTTCCTGCTATGGTAATTCCTGTAACATACAACTCAGATCACGGCTGTCAACAATTTAAAAGTGTACCCATTACAATCTCTATCCCTGGTCCTTTTGGGCCAGGTTACAGGGTTTAACATTGCAATGAACCTCTCCCCTTGTCCCCAGCCTGGCTGGAACGAGGGGTTCCTGCTACAGTCCCCCATTAGTACAGCCCACATCACAGTCCTCCATGGGCTGCAGGACACAGCTGCTCCACCATGGTCTGCAGCACGGGCTGCAAGGCAATCTTTGCCTCCCCTCCTCCAGCATGGGGTCCCACCCACGGGGGACAGTCCTCCTTGAATTCCTCTAAGGCGGGGTTCCCCGTGGGGCCACAGGTCCTGCCAGAAAATCTGCTCCAGCACAGGCTTCTCACAGAGTCACATCCTCCTTCAAGCATCCACCTGCTCTGGCATGGGGTCTCACAGGTGGATCTCTGCTCCATCACTGACTCATCCACAGTCCCTTCAACTTAGTTACCTCTGGAATTCCAGCCTGCCCGGTGCAGCAGCCCAGAGACAGCAGGGATACCATGGTGTCACCAGCATCCCCAGGCACAGCAAAGTGAGGTGATCAGCAGCACAGCCACCAGCGACCACCAATGAACACTGGAGCCTAACATGCAGTCAGGCACAGGAGCCTGCTCACTGCCAGCCAAACAGCACTAACAGCTATAAAATTCAGCCTAGCACATCCCAGTCAAATCTGGTGTTATCTCGAACCTTCTGTGCCCGAAGTTGGGCTGCCTAATATTTACAGAGTCCCTTGCTCAGGGATTAATCTGCAAATGTAGTAGTTAGTTTCATTATCTGGACAAGTACCAGGGCAGTGCTGAGGTCAATGCTGTGTCTTTGCAGGTATAAGGAAACAAACCCAGCAGTCAGGCAGCTACTTGCCTAAGGTGCTCCATCACCCAAGGCTGCAACAGTAACGTGTTATTTAATCCTGGGGCAAATCCAGATTGTTACCTCATGGTGGCAGCTTCCAAATACATTCTTCTTTTTGGCCTCCCGAGACTTGTTCTGGTTGCACTCTGACTGTTTTCAGTGAAGAATTACCTGCTAGCTAAATGAACCACTGAGTCTGGTAAGAGCTGAAGGCTTGTCTGTTCATGACTTGTTTGTCGTCTTTACCTTACACATACTGAAGTGACCTATGTCAGTTCCGTACCAGTTTGAGATAACTGGCTGGAATTACTGGGTAAATGATGTGTATCCACCACTTACTTGTGTCACATGGTAAGTTTACAGAGCTCTGTAACATCACAGACTGCTGCTGGTACCTATGAATCTCTGCATAGTACAGCTGTTGAGCTGAGTTCAGAGACTGCTTTGCATCCTGCCCTGACCAGTTCCCCAGTGATCACGCTCCCTGCTTAAATGTTGATCTGTAGCCAACACCAGCCCATTTTCAACTGTCTGTTCCTGAATCCAGTATCTCACCACTGTGGCATTTCAGCACTGTAAAGTTTGACCATGCCAGATGAATCTGCCCAGACCAGCCAGGAGTCCTGGTTCCCATCTTGAAGAGTGAAAGATTCAAGCAGTCCCAGGAAAAAATCATAGTCTTGGGACCACGACTAAGAGGAGGGAGAGAAGAAATCCCACCTGCGACATCCACCGACAATGGATCAAGAGCAAGGAGCTGAGGCATTCTTTAAACAAAGGCAGAAACATAGAAACCTATTTCTAACAGTTCTTGTTACTTGTTTTGCTTCCCACAGTCCTCGTACTTTAGCCAACCAAGCCTAGTGAGTCTGAGAGGGACCAGCTGTGAAACGTGGGAGCATGTGGCTGCCTCAAGGAAGAGGCCAGATGAAGATTGGCAGGAGGTTTTCTGACTGAGAAAGAAGATGCTCAGCCATCCTGATATTGCACTGGGATCTGGAAGTTTCCTATTCTAAGAAATGAGCAGGTTGCTGAACTTGTAGATGGCAATGACTTCATATTTCTGACCTGGAAGAAAACTCTCCCATAAGTGTCCTGTCGCTGGAAAGGTCCCACAACGTGCTCCTTGCTGTTTGTCTTCTTATTATTCCAGACCATGTCCATTGTGTGACCACTGGGGATAGTCCTAAGTATGTGTGATCCATGACCAAGTGGCTGCTGTCGGCTATTCCATCTTATACTTCTTATACTCCAGATAACTCGCAGAGCTGAAGCCACCACATGTTGATAGCTCCATGTCCAGACCTCAACACGCTGCCTGATGGCTGTGGGAGTCTTCTTTTATCTGAGGGGGCCTGTTTAAAGGTCCTGGCCCCCAACAGGGGAGGGACGCAACAGCAGAAGAGTTACCTTAGTTTTTGAGTTCTTCAAGTAGAACAACTCTGCAATCACTGCAGAAAAAGGCCCACAGCACAGAGGACTCTCCTGGGGAGCACCAAGAGCCCTTTCCTTGGTGTGGGATCAGAGATGGGACTGCAGCTGGACACACGTATCGGGGCTCATCTTACCGTCAGTTATTTCCTAGCACGCTGCAAAGCAAGATAGCTCAGGCCTGAGATAATCTTGCCAGCCCTGGAAAGTTGCTGGATTTTTGTCTGTGTTTTGAGTACATTGGGATAATGTTCACTAGCTTAAAATAGCACGTTCTTATTTTAACTGTGGGGGAACAAATGCGATTTTAGTTTTTGAAAACACATCCAGAACTTATGGATCGTATTTTCTATAAACTGCAAACTGGAATCTTTGTTTCATCACAGTTTACTTCCTGTGCTGAACCAGCATCACCTTCCATTTCAAAAACTACTCCTTGAGCTTTCTCATATCCCTGCCCCTGAGTAGCTGCAGTTGTTCAAATTCAGCAAAGAACAATGATTTTTTGAAGTTGGTCTGTCTCATCCCTTCATTCTTGAAAATCACCTCTTATTTTGAGAGTATCACAGTGTTACTCTGCTAGTGCTGCACTTATTACCTTCCTATCTTTTCCTCTCAGAGTGGTATTTTAAGTCACTGGGATGTTTCTAGAAAAACTGCTGCTTCCACGTATTGTTTTCTTCGGGATAGTTAAGCACTGTGCTAACAATCCAGATGAGTGACTCCAAACTGTGCTTTCCCCGTGAATAAAAGAGAGGTCCCAGCTGACCAAGCTGTAAATGCCAAATGACTTGGGTTCAGCGTTTGAAGTCTGGTTGTTACCATAATCATATTGCTCCCCTGTGTGCTACTGGCTATAGAGGTCATCCTGATGTGTGGACGGGCCAGCTGAGCTTGAGAATCTTTGCTCTCCTGCTCCTAAGCTTTTAAGGGAGTGGTGGAAGAAGACTGCTAGTAAAATAAGTGTTTATTCTGTTTGAAGAAGCTGAATTGCTGTCCTGGGGTGCAGCGTGGTCACTCCCAAAGCAGCAGGCAAAGCAAGCTGAGACATCACTTAGCACTGTATTTTAAGACTTTATATCCTGGGATGAGATGCACCCAACAATGAAACTGGAAGGACTGAAGCCTAGGAATGTAGATGTAGACATAATATAGGCAGTAGGTGCTGGCCATGGAAATGAGGATTGCTATAACAAGCCTTCCCTATTCAGAACAGGCTTTTCCTTCTCCCTGGAAGAAGCATGCTCTTTTGTCTACACTTTACTGCAGGTTTTTCTTGAGAACAGGCAAGTGCTTCCCTTTGCTGTCCTCAAGATAATCAGAGTTTGAAACAAAATAGCAGCAGTTACTTCCATTTCCTGTCATATGTGAACAGGCAAAGAAATCAAATTGTTAAAGCTGATTTCTAGTAGGAAAGAAATGCCCCACTTTCTTTTAACTTAGTCTTGAATTGTTCTGTAAAAGATTTTGCCAGTGTTACAAAAAAAGTTTTGTCATCACCATCGGACTCCCTCTTGCTTCAGTTTATGTAAGTAACAAGATGTTCAGGTCACCTGTCTTGTTCTGATTGCTGTGCCACCCATTAGAATTTATTAGCATCTTCTCTGTATTAGTAGTTAGTGGTTGTTTATGCACAAATAATTCTTCCTCTAAGTAAATTATAGCTTTGATCTCCATAAGTGGACAGCAGGAACTAGGTCCATGCTAGAAGAAGTAGAGGCCTGTTGTCCTCAGTGGTATTTTGATCTTGTATTCTCTGTGCTCGTCCACGTCCTGCTCCAGGTGTCCATAGTGCAAGGTAAGAAACACAACCTGGCAAGAAATAACAGCACTACAGTTCAGGCACTTGTTCACAACTTGACAAAACCTGACCAACAAAGTAGCTCTTGAAATGAAGGAGAGCTGTTCTGCTTGACAGGAGCTGGAAAATGGTGGAAACTGCCATTCAGGGTGAACTGTGTGGAGGTCTGTGTTTTAGTGTTTGATGTTAATGGGGCATTGGCTGAACTGAAAGTTGAGTTCTTGAGTCTATTCATAGAATTTGCTAAGTGGCCCTGCAAAGTGCTGGCAGTGTGACCCCAAACCATAGGAAACAAACCTAGTCTCAGACTGATGTCTAAAGCAATGCTGACTCCTATTTATCATAAGGCTTGTCGATCTCAGCCGGCTCTGCGCACACATACCTAACTGATGAGTTCACACTCAGAGCTGTGACCGAATTTTGCTCCTGTTTTTCAACTGTGTGAAGCTTAGAAATGCTGGTCCCAGAATCAGTGTGGCCCTTCTCATCCCTGTGGTGGGCTTTCGCTAGTTTGCAACACGGATTTCCTACTTGGGTTATAAAGACTCTCAACCTCCTGCTTGGGAAGACCATAAGAGGAGAGGCCGGTGTGATGATCTGTGTGCCCTGTACCCTCACCATGTGCTGACTATCCTCAGGATGCTTTGTTTTCCTCTCTCCAGGATTGAGTCTATCAGACTAGAAACCCACATGGACCCAAAGCAAAAGAAAATGTTCAAATGAAGCCCAGTCTAAACATGCTGAGGCCAAATGAGATTTTTTTTTCTGCAGATGGTAACGGGGGAAGGGAGCAGGACTCTTTACAAAAGGGCACTGACATTCTGTGTGGTGCACACAGTAGCTCACAGAATCAGTCATTTCTTTTGACCTCTGTATGATATAGTTTCTGCTGCTGGCTGATGTGGGGTCAGTTACTAGCTTGTCTAATTATCCAAAAAATAAGGATGTCACTGGCAAATATTGTTACTCTTGGAACATGAGTTTATCACTGGAAACTCAAAATTTCTGTAATTAATTCTTGTGTCTCCTATTCTGACATAATGAAGGGCAGAATCAGTTGGCTCACTGTCAGTTGCCTGCTGAAAGTTCAGCCTTGCTTGGTCTGGGGAAAGAAGCAAAAGGGAAAGAAGCAAAAATCTACGTTTTCAAAAACTAAATAACTGTTGTTCATTGTGCAATTTGACTTAATACACCCACGCACACGTGCTGTCCTGTACAAAGCCAGTCCCTACGTCTGTCTGATTTTCAGTTTACTTTTTTCCTTCACAGCTACTTTGTTTAGCTCACACCTGACCTTTAAACTTGCATTTTGATGGTGGGAAGAATGGCGAACGCCTGATGAACCTGAACGTTAGTTTAAAAAAAACTGGTTATAGTTCTCAACTAGTTCCGCATCATTACAGCAGCTGACGCTTCAGCAAGTTTTAAAATGCTGTTAGAAATGGAATTTTTGCCATTTTTCAGCAGGTTGTCTTAATTGTTTCTTTTGCAAGAAATCCAAACTTGTGTGAAACCGATCTTTAGGCAGCACAGTTAAACAGCTTTCAAGGCAATTCAGCACCAGTTAGAGAGGAAAGGGTTTTAATCTTAACTCTGTTTGAATCACAGAATGGTTTGGGTTAGAAGGGACCTTAAAGACCATGTTTTCCAAACTTTCCCGCCGTGGGCAGGGGCACTTTCCACTGGAATGGTGTGGTGTGAGCCGGGGAGCTTGGGAACGTGGATTCACAGCTGCCAGCTACCTGCAGCCTGTGGAGGAATTGAGCTGGCAGAGTGTGGGCTAAAGTAGCTGAGCAGGTGGGAAAATATTAATCTGAGCAGAGACGATATTGTAGAAATGTACATCTTGCTAATTATTACCAGTAGCAAAAATCGTTATTGCCCTTTACGTAATTGGTTTATGAATGACCCAAAAGTAGAATTGTTACAATTTGTATGCAAATACAGGCATTGCGTGAAGTGCAATGATTTTAAATAGAAAAAGGGGAAGTGCTGAAAAAGTTGTAATATTTCCTGTTGAGGAAGGGAATTACCTGAATGTGCTCTAACTTCCTGTAGATCCAATTTGGAAGTGTTACACTGCTGAGAGCCTGTGTGTTAGTTTGTTTTTTAAGTGATTAGAGTCTTCCTCGTTTAACACAGCCATACCTGACACCGCAGATTCCGAGCAGCAGTGGCCAGAAAAGCACAGCGTAGCTTTCCAGCCCCAACCCTGCTCCTCCTGTGCGATGTAGGCCTGGCAGAACACGTGGCAGGCTCTGCTCTCCGCAGGCTCCCAGGCAGCCAGGGCTCCATCCCAGTGCCCAGGCTGGTCCCTGCTCAGTCTCCAGCACCGGGTGGGCACCCATTGAGCACCCTGCGGGTGGGCACCTGAGCGTGGCCCGAAAAGCCCCTCAGCTGGACACACCAGGACTCGGGCACACTGCGGTGTCTCTTCAGCAGGGAGCGAGGGGGCAGTGCTTGGCTGCGACACGCCGCGGTTTTCCTTGGACAGGAGCGTGCAGGGGAGCTCCGGGAGCACGGGCAGAATGTCCTTACGGGAGCTGTCGGGCTGCAGTTCTCTCGCAGCGTTGACATACCCCGAGCGCCGCTGCGCCGGCCTTGGCGGCTGGGCAGGGGCGAGGAGAGAGCTCCTCGGGAGCTGTCGGGGCCGGGGCTCTGCAATCCATCAGGGAAGCTGTCTGGAATGTAGGGCATTGGGACAGCTGCAGCGAGCAGGCCAGGCGCGGAGCTCCGGAGCACCGCAACGCTTCGAGTTTGGAAACCTTGACAGCTCCCGTGCTGGCAGCGCCGGGAGGTGGAGCCCAGCTCGGCGGCTCCGTTAAGGGCTGCGGAGCGCCGGGGAGCGAGCCGAGGGCAGGCTGAACTCCGCGTGACATTCTGGAGGTGTGACACCGGAGGGAGAGAGGGCCGAAATCACCTTGGACTGGAGAAAGCAGGTACCTTTTAAAAGCTTGCCGCTCCAAATCGTAGAGTTTTAACTTTAGAAATGCTACTTTAATTTAATTCTGCCAGTCGGTGTTGATTTAAGAAATATTTATTTTTCCCATTAAAAAGAGAATGGGGAATTTTAATATTCCAGTGCTATTTCCATAGTTTCGGCCCTGGAGACAGACAGAAGTTCTTCAGAACTTCACACTCTTGTTAGTGTCCATTTCTGAGTTAGAAGAGCATTAATAAGTTTATTTAATTTTAGAGGGAAAATATGAACAGTATAAATATAGCACACATCTAAAGAAATGAGATGTATTTGCCTTGTATTGCTTCCTGCCTACACTAATGATCTCTTCCTCATTTCAGTCTCCTCCCCTTTAAAAATTACAAAATACTGTCTCCTATACATAAAAATGTTAATAGGAAAGGCCAAGAAAGCCTATCATGCCACACATATTTTACATTGTTCGTTCTTTTCTGAGGTTCAGTACCATATTGATGCATGCCAGGATAGTCTGGTAGCCATCTGTCACATGACAAATCAATCTGTTTATTATCAGAAGCTCACTAACAAACCAACCTTAGTTCTACAATCGTTTCTGTCTAATGACACTGCTAATGAACAGACAGGTAGGGGAGGCTTAGGATCAAAGAGTAAACCGCAGATTTCACAATATTTCCTTGGCAAAGCAATGTGTTGATTTAGCTGCTGCAGTGGAATCTGCGAACCTTCATTACGTGTGTTTTTCCTGGGATTACTTTGGCTAACATTTTCTTTCCTGTCTTCGTGTGACAAGTCTTTATCCAGGACCAGTGATCTGAAGTTGCTTTTGTCTGGCTGAGCATTTTAATGGAGCTGAGAGCTCCCTTTAGAGAAGCACACAACTGTTTTCCATGGGAGTATCCCAGGTCCAGAAACAGTCCCATTTTAGATCTCAGAGCAGGTGCTCAAAACCTTGTTTACAAAGGAAGGGGTGACCAGGGTGTTGATGTGGGCTGGGATTTTGGATACTGCTCCGAAGCAGCTGTATTGGCACAGCAGCTGTTCCACATCCCTCCCCAGCTGTCCACGCCTAAGGCAGCCACCACTTTCAGACAAGGCAGCAGCATTCAGGCTGGTGAGTCCCACCAGTGATTTCTGGATAGCAGGGGGCTTTTTACTGTGCTGCTCTGCTGGGTGCGGGAAACTTGGGATTTGAGGACAGACTTGTCAGTTGTCCTTCTGGCATCCATGACTCCTCCATCCTTTGAGAGCCAAGTCCACTTGGAGAGATATTACTTTGCGCCTCTGTGCCAGTAATGGAGCAGCTGCTGAGCGTGTCTTAGAATGCAGGTGCTGGGCCATTCAGCAGATCTGGCTGCAAGCACAAGAGGAAGAAATCATGGAGCTCCTGGTGAACTAACTCTTCCTGGATTAACTTTACCTGATGAAGCATGAAAGGGTAGCCAAAAATATAAGATGGCGAAAGCCATCTAGAGATTTGCCCAAGCTTCACTCCAAAGGCACAGCAGCACAGACCAGTGTGAGAGCCTTGGCATGCAGGATGGCTGGTCCCGTGCAGCTGGAAACTTGCTGTCCCACTGTCACTATTAGGGATAGCAAGGGTATTAGTCCAAGCTCACCAGTTTCTAAACTTAGGATCTATTCCTTAGCCTATTGCCAGAGGGGCACCAGAAGCAGCTGGTGGCAGGGATCTGCAAGTGTGGAAGGTCACTGGTAGCTTCGCAAGTATGAGATTCCCTATTCTGGGAGAGTGGCATGCATATGCAGAAAATACTGTTTGAAACCTGCCTGTTTGCTTCACTGTCATACAAAGCTGTCCATGGTCACTTGGGTTGGAGAAAGCATTTATTTAACTTGTGAAACGCCTGAAGGTCTCGGAGATGAAGAGCTGCAATGCTGCTGGCTATTAATTGGTCCTGCTGTTGGCAAATGGTTTGAGAAGAGAGCTATTAAGTGTGGCCAGGGGGCAGAGCTGGAGTAGTGCCGGAGGGTGCTCTGAGGCAGCGTGGTGCAGAGGGAGACCTGTGGCATAGAGATGTGTGAAAAAGTACTGTTGTGAGAGAATATTTAATGCAAACGATTGTGGGGCTGTGGTTGGGCTTGAGGTTACAGGGCTGGGTGGAAACATGGTGATAATACCACATCAGCTCTGGGAACTGCTTTTGTAGGTACCCACTGCTCTTCTGCTGGGTTAGTGATTGCGTGTTTGTGTCTGCCATTCTGCAGGAATAGCTCCCTTCAAGTTGTCACCTGTGTGAACAAGAGCTCAACCAGCTTTTATTTCTTCGTTTCTTATTTCTCCCTGAAGAGAAGAACCAGGCAAACAGCGGCAGACTCTATCTCCCTGGTTAGGCATCGGTTTCACGGTGTCTCGATACTCTGAGTGCTGTACAAAAAGAAATAGTTCAGTGTTTATGGCAGCAGTGATGCAACGTTCATTCTTCTCAGCTCTGCAATTCCACTCCCATAGTCATCTCCCAGTCTTGGAACATGGGAGATACTGGGTGGAAAAAATTAGACACATACTTTCTGCACAGGAGGACTGTTGGCATGGGCCTTGTTTTGAGGTGGTTACAGCAGTGAATGGCTACTGGGATGAGTGGGAAGAGAGGGGATTTGCATGGGATAGGAACAGGGGTTGGCCTACTGAGGGCCAGGGTGTACAGGGAGATATGCAATACTAGTGGCAGGGCTGAATATGTGAACATGCTACTGATGTTTTACCAGGTGGCTTTTGTGCAGAAGGGCAGTAACCCTGTAATCCCAATGCCTCCCTGGCTGAGCAGGAGTGAGCACTGAGTGTGCAGGCAGGGGGACAGGACCAGCCCTGGCCCTGAGCGTGTGAGGACAGCATTTGGCTGTGGAGGACATCCCATTTCATTCCCCTGGCAGGACACTCATCCTCCTGCCTCACCACCGCAGACAGACACCCAGGGAAGCATTACTGGCCTAAGCAAAGAGTTAGGACATGCAGCACAAGGGTCCAGAGGAAAGGGGGATCTACAGAGTCAGGCAGGAGGTAATGAAAATGGAAAAGATGAGTAGGAGGTGTCTGGGGAGAGGGAGTACTGGTTTTCCAGGGCCCTTCCTATGCAAGTGCCAGCACGGCAATCTGTGTTGCAGATGACATTTCCTGGTGCAGGTGCCATTTCAAATACTTGATGAGAAGATGAGAGGCTGAAAGGGACTGGTCCTGGAAAAGTGGCTTCCAGCCTAGATGGGTGTAGCTGCTTATTATCCCAGCAGACCAGCTCAAGTCAACATGACCCACAGGACTTTTGGCAGGATGATGGTGAAAGAGTTCAGAGCCACAGAAGGATTTTAGCAAATATTGGTGTGTTCTCTGTATTTCTTTAAGAAGTCTTTTATCATAGAATCATGGAATGGCTTGGGTTGGAAGGAACCTTAAAGATCATCTCATTCTAACCCCCCTGCCATGGGCAGAGACACTTCCCACTAGACCATATTGCTCAGAGCTCCATCCAAGCTGGTCTTGAACACTGCCAGGGATGGGGCAACCACAACTTCCTCTGGGAAACCAGTGCTAGTGCCTCTGCACTGTCTGTTCCCCAGACTGAATAGCCCCAGCTTTGTCAGCCTGGGGGAGGTGGGCTAGTCCCCTTATCAATCCCATGGCCTCCTCTGGACTTGCTGCAACATTTACAAGTCCTTCTTATGTTAGAGGCACCAGCACTGTACACAGTTCTACAGATGGGGACTCATGAGAGCAGAGGGGGAGAATCACCCCCTTATGACATAAAGAGACTTCTCTGTACTTTCACCCTCATTTAATCCAGCCTTTTCTTTTAAATGCTGTTCCCACGCATGTCTTCCTTTTCACTTACTGCATCCTATTGCTTTTTCCTGGCATACTCAAAAAGCAAATTCTGCAATAGTTACCGAACTCAGTCTTCTGCTTCTCCTCACAAATTTCTATTAACATCACCTTTCCTTTTGCTCAGTACTGACTATTTGTGCTCCTGGTGAATGGCTTCTGTAATTACATTTTGTGCATACTTGCATCAGGCTCTGCAGTGATGTCACTCAACAACACCTCTTTCTTTCTGAAGCTTTCTGTCCACTAAAACTTTTTATAGAAAGGTGCTGAAGGATTTGATTCATCTCAGCTCCATTTGTTGTACAGCTCTGCATAACATTGCTTCAGCTGCTTATTAGTTGTCAGTCTGCACTCATCTGTCCTAATCCAAATGTCTAAAACCTCTCTTTTATCTGGTGATACCATCCCTGTGTTGCCTTCAGGGTTTTTAATGTTGTTCATGGCTTAATGTTGCTCTCCTCTCTCTGATCAGTGATCAGGATAAGGGAAGTGGTGCTTGGACTTTCCTCTCCCTTCATATTCTTCTTCTTCATCTCGCTGCTCCCGGTTGTTGCTGCTCGCCTTCATCTCTGCCATCATTCAGCTCCGAGCCCTTCCCCAGGCTGGTTAGCGTAGGTGTCCTTGAGAAACAGTCATGGACTTTCTTTGGTTTTGTTTTCTGTGAGTCTGAACTACTTGAAAACCTCCTGGGTTTTCCTTAATTTTAGAAAAATCTGGTAAGGGGCCACCACGCTCCCCACAGCAGAGGAAAGTTCTTGGGAGCGTACTGGTAACACAGCTTCCCAAAATAGTTCATGCTTCTGTCTGGAGGAATGCACAGACCTGCTTAGGTGGCCCACTGAGTCGTTGAAGTGTGTCTGAAAAGTGCCCGGAGGGGGTGGTATTCAAATCCAACACCACCAGAAAAACACATGAACACTGGTGGATGCAGGCCAAAACCTTCACGCAGGCTTCTAATTTTAGGTTTTAACCTTTCCAGTGCCCTGAAGAAGCCTTCAAAATCTCCAAAATCACCGACCTCTTTGGAAAACATTGGCCTAAATGCTTTACAAGTTCTTTACATTGTTAAAAAAAGTATTAACGAAGCTTTATAGGAATGAGTAATCTTTAATAATCGGTTTCAGCCTCTCAGGCAGCAACTGCTTATTTTGAGAGAAATGCTTGGCGCAGCTTGAGAAAGAACAACCAATGCCCCTGCTAGCAGAGGAATGAAGAGCAATAGGATGTAGTGGCAACTCAAGTATCCTTAATTTCAGACATCCTTGGTGACGTTGGCTTTCAGAACTGGAAGTGCCTGGATGTGACCACATCCATACATGAGCACATTATGAAACGATTGATTGCTCAATGGGTATTTTTAATTAGTATTTTCTTTTTAAATGCTCCATTTACCTTCTTCACACAAGGTATTTTTGCCACGTGCAGTTTTTATTGGAGTAAACATTGTCCCTTCAGACAGCTCCTTCAAGCCAGTTCAGAGGTATCTTGATCCTGTTTTGATTTTTTCCTTCCTCTGACTCATTCCTTTAATCTCGCTTATGTTTTCTCAAGTGAACTCTGCATACTCATATTGACCCCAAGAGCTACAGACTCAAAGGACTGGGGCAGACAAGAGGATACAGCAGATAAGAGATCTATTTTAAGCAAAACATTTTCTGGAGGTCATATACGTCTTAGATTTAATGTCTTTGTAGCAAGTGAGACTTCAGGTTATTAATTTTTTCTACATTCAGGGAGTGAAAAAAGTTAATGCAACACTCTCTAAGGTGAATTTGCTGCCGATTTTCTCTTTGGTGTTTATGTTGTTTGGGTTCCTCCTTGCTTTTTCAGCCAGAGGATGAGAAGTGGACTGAATGCTCTCATTTCTAATGCAGTCTGTTGGCAGTTCTGAGTTCTAGCTTGCCGGGAAAATGGTTGAAGGTTTCAATTGTTTAAGATCTTTATGAAAACAACTTACATACCAAAATCAATGGACATTTCCACTCTATTTTCAGAACATAGCCCTTTAATTAATAATTCTAACTGTTTTGCAAAGCTGCAATTCACCTGACCCCAGGGGAAAGCTGAGCCCGTTCAGCCTATGAAAATCTGAGCCTAGTTTGCTCCAGAGGGGGTCAGTCCTGGAGTCCTGAGCACACAGTGCTCTTCTTACAGTTTCAGTGACAGAGCACTGCCAGCTACTGCCAAGAGCACGAGGCTGGGTACGCTCCCCAGGAAGGGCCCAAGGGGGAATATCCTGGGGTCAGAAGATTGGAGAGTTTCACCAAAGGTAAAGATATACTATGCCTGGGATTGATATCCAGCATTAAGGAGAGCAAAGTAGGTGGGAGCTAATAAAAGAGCTTGTATTTCTCCCTTTCCCTCGGCAGTAGCGGCCAGAGGGGGAGGTCATCCTTCTAGGAAGGAGAACACAGCCAGTAACCTGCCCACATCAGCTCCACGGCATTGCATAAGGCCTCATTTAGTACCAGGTAATGAACTTAATTTAAGCATGCATGTCCCTGCCCTGGCCGTCCCACTCTGCATTATGGGCTTGCAAGTTTGCTTATGTCTAAAGGGCAGAGCAAAAATAAATTCCCATACTCCCAGGCATGTTCCATCGCCTGTATTGGAGCATGGGCCAGTGTCCAAATAGTTTGGATATGAAGTGAATTTGGGCACCAGGACAGGCTCAGACCTGCTCATGAAATTGCAGGGCGATGACACCAGGGTCCTGCTTTTATATTTGCAGTTGAGTGGCTGCCACCGCTGCGACCCCCAGCTGTGACAGCAGAGCTTAAAGCTGACCTTGGCTTTCTGTGGTCGGCAGGGACAGTCCATGTTGTGTTACTGTCGAAGAGCAACTAGAAATTTGGAATTAGGTGAAGCTGTAGCACAGGTAGACAAAGATTCTATTTTGATTTGGGTTTTTTTTTTGTTTTTATTTTCCTGTAGTAGTTTGGGGTTTGGTCATGTAGTCTGAAGAGCTACCTCAAGCCCCGGTGTTGGTTTTGGTCTTCTTTGTTGGCTTTGGCTCTTGTTGGGGGGCGTTCGGTAGGGTTCCCTGGAGCTGGCACAAGGGACTGTCACCCTGGAAGGTGCCATCCCAATGCACCGCTTGTTTCGATGCACCTGAAGCTTCTGTCCGCTCACGGGGGCCGCTCTGGTCGGGCGTACCCGGGGGAGTGTGCGCTCCCCCCCGTGCCGGCACATCGGGGGTGTGCTGCCCCCGGTCCCGGCAAAGGGAAGGCGGTGGCAAGAACTCGCAGCGACAGAAGCTGCGGCCGGGGCTCTCCCATGCCCGCCGCCCGTCCCCGGCTCCTCCCGGCACTGCGATCCCTGTTTCCCGGGGCCGTGCGCGGTCGGTCGGTCGGGCGGGGCGGCGGGACTACAGCTCCCAGCGCGGCGCGGCGCGGTGACATCATGTGCGGTGGCTCGGCGGTCACATGCCCCGCCGGCCCCTTTGTTTTGAGCGGCGCTGGCAGCGCGGCCGGCGGCGGAGAGGCCCGGGCGCTGCACCGCTGCGGATCGCACCGCTGCGCTCACACCGACCCGACCCGACCCGACCCGACTCCGGCGGCCGCGGCTCCCGCGGGTGCGGCGCGGCGGGGGCGCTCCCGCCTGTGAGTGCGGGGCCGCGACGGGGGCGCGGGGCTCGGGCGGCGGTACCGGGAGCCCGCGGGGAGGGCTCGGAGGCTGCCGCGGGACAGCCGGGGCCGGGACGCGGGGCCGGGCGGCACCGCTATCGCCGCGGCGGGGGCAGCGCGGGGCGGCAGCGGCACGGCGGGGGAGGGCTGTTGGCAACGGGAGTGCGCCGGGACATCGGCTGTGTGCGTGCCCCGTGTGTGTGTGTGTGTTGTGGTTGCTGCTCCCTGCGCGCAGCGGGCCCGGCGGGCCGGGCGCTCCGGGGCCGGGCCGGTGCCGGCGGT
>JAWMRA010000009.1:23458972-23482384 GCA_035584735.1 Pseudotriccus pelzelni
CCCCGAGCCCCCCGCGGCCGCCGATTGGCCGGACGGGGCCGGGGGAGGCGGGGCCGCGGCCGGGGATTGGCCGGGGCACGGGGGGGCGGGGCCGGGCGGCCCCGGGGTGAAGGTGAGCTGGAGGGCGGGACGGGAGGAGCCATTTTGTGCCGCCGCCTCCGGCCCCGGCTCTGCGCGCTGAGCTCGGTTTCGGGGCCGAGCTGTTCCCTGCGGGAGCGGCTGGAACGCCCCGGCACCGAGCCGTGCTCCCGGCAGCTCGCCCGGGGTGTGTGCCGACAGGTCCGTTCTTCAGCGCTCCCTGCTCGCTCCTGGCCCCGTGGGTGAGCCGTGCCCGGGCCGCGCTCCAGCCCGGCGGGCACTGCCGGGCATCGGGTGTGAGGGCAGCTGGAGGAACCCACCGGCAGGACGGGGCCGTGGCTGGGGCTTGGCTTCTGGTTTAGTTTGTTTTAGCAAAATGGGGAAAGGATTGTGACTTTACACGGTTTCTT
Organism: Pseudotriccus pelzelni; assembly: GCA_035584735.1. NCBI lineage: Eukaryota > Metazoa > Chordata > Aves > Passeriformes > Tyrannidae > Pseudotriccus > Pseudotriccus pelzelni. The sequence goes on from JAWMRA010000009.1 coordinate 23,459,461, forward strand.
CCCCATACACGAGCAATACTACGCAGCGTGCTTTTTTTTCCCCCTTCCTTTCTTCCCCCTCCAGTGAGCGTGTGCCTTTCACAGGGACTCCTTCACTTACTAAAGGGTAGCTGAAGATTTCTGCACAGTTTATAAGCGTTCCTTTTCGCCACGTTTTTGTTTTGTTTTTACCTAATAAGCATGAGTCTCATGTCCAAATCAGTTCCTGTTTTTTTTTGCTGGGTGACTTTTGAGGGCATTTAAGGTTTGTTTTTGTGTGTCATTAGCTTGGGTTACTCTTGAATTTTGACATTCTTTTTTAGAATCAAAATACCGTCACATTACAACAAAAAACTTCTACAGTGCAGCTAATTCCTTACCATGTCAATCAGCTCGATCACTGTGAATTCCTGTTTACTAGTTACTGGGTATTCATGAAGACTTTATTTTAGACATTCAAATGCTCAATTTCTCTTGTAAAGCTATAATAATTTTTGTCTTTTAAAATCCGCTTTAAAACCAGCAACTTCTGGGTCTTTTTTGGTATCTCAAAGACAAAAACAAATGTGTTTGTTTTTTGCTGAAGGAGATGGTTAGCCTTTTTTTTTTTTTTTTCCTCTCTTCCTTTAAAAACAAAAAGAGCACGTGTTGCGGTTTAGCCAGTGAGCTGCAGTCGATGCACTGGGAGTTTGTTTTCTCTGGCTCTTGCTGGTAGCCAGCCATCTGAGATGAAGCACGCCTGCAGATCGCGTTACCTGAAATCACAAAATAACTGGGATTGGCCAGACCCGAGCTGCGGGTCCCGTGGCGGGGAATGAGAGCTCCGTTTCTGTCGGCGGCTCCGGGTGTGTTACCTGGGGGGTGCCGTCGCTGGCACTGCCGGGGAGCAGCAGACACGGCCGGTGTGCCTGACCCAGCCGTGCTGGTGGCTCTGCCCTTCCCGGGGCACTTCCCAGCGCTTCCTTTTCTCCCTCCGCAGGCGGTCACCGGTCCGGCCACGCCAGGGGAGCAGCGGTGGGCACGGGCTGGACGCCACCTCCGCTGGCAGCGGCACAACCCCTGCTCAGCCTCAGGTACTGCCGAAACTGCACCCCGAGGGTGAGCTTTGAGGGCAGGGCTCGGGCACAGCTGATGACGAGGTGTTACCAAAGGGCCTCGCCCCAACCCTGTGTTTTCCTCTGTTGCTCTCTGCCAGTTCTGCTGGTGGGGCAAAGGAGGTCCCTGACACACAGGGCAGACAAAAGCAGCTGCCGGCTGTTGGCAGAGCTGTGGGTGAGGGAGAGGGGTAAAATACATGAGGATGTTGCAGTGGAGGAAGGAGGCGTTTAGTGCATCATGGAAGTAATTTGTGTAGGAGGATTTACTGCTGGGAGGTGTCAGGGCAAACGTGTTATAGACCTCTTTTAGCAGGCTCTGAATGGGCTCTTAGGCTGTTTCTGAGGAACATCTTGTGTAGAGAAACCTACACACAATACAGGTGAAAGCAGTAGAGGTACTTGAACTCCCGGTGAACCCAGCTTAATTCAGATGTATGTGTATGTGCAAGTAGCAGCCTGGTCAGGGCCGTGGCTGCGTTTGTAAGGCATTTTTAAAACCTGTTGATTGGAAGTGTGATCTGTTGTTTTCTTTCCAGTTTTTGAATGGACAGACTGATTTGACAGACCTAAGATCTGTCCTTGCTGACCCTTGTTCAGACAAGCAATCCAGTGCATTTTGCATTATTTTTTCTTTGTGATCTAATTATTCCCAGTACTTGCCTTCGGGAAGAATGCATTTGGGTTTTGTTTTGTTTAAATTTGTTAAAGAGATCCAAGTGTCAGATTCTCTAAAAGACTGGTGCTTTATAACGCAAAGTCTGTAGGCAGGTAGGGCCCCTCTGTGTACAGCGAAGGTGCAGACAGGGATATCTCCCCTTGTTTTACCCCCTTTGCTCACTAACCAGCTCAGCCTCGGGCACAGGTTCCCCTCTGCCTTTCCCAGTCTGGGGCAGGCAGCTGCAAGGTGACATTTTAAAACTGCCAGAGCAAGATTTGCAGGAAGGCCACACGTATGTGTGATAGAGCTGAGCATGTGACACTGTTGCTGATAGGCCTGTGAAATTGCTTTGCTGAAGCCAACCTCAGAAGTGATTAACTGGACAGAAATGGTGGGATAGTACATTCAAAGACAGACAGTTCTGCAATGGAGTGGATTCCTTTTTCCTTTCTAGTGTCTTACTTGTAAATGTACAGTATTTACCCCCTTGATTAGTTTGTATTCCATGGATAGTTTTTTATTCCTCCATTTCTTTAAGCCATTAGGACATAAAGAAAAATAAATCATTTGCTGACCGCTAATTCGGTGTTGTTCCAAGCATAAAGAAGAAATTGGTTCCTTCAGTGTCCAGTCCTAACCCATAGCTCTTGTTTCCCTTTATTAGTGATTGCATAATACAGTGCTGTCTTGACTTCCCACGTAATGAGAAAGATTTAGTCTCGAAGGTTTTGTTACTTAGTTGCTGTGTTTTCCGCTTTCATGCAATTGGTCAGGGTCCTGTTTCAGGCTAACTTTGCTTTGGGAAAGCTCCATTTTGTGAAATTCTTCTGATTTAACTCTGTGACGCTGGAATCAAGCCTTTAGGGTTTATATTTACATTTATATTTCCCTTTTCTGCTGCTGATCCATTGTTTCTGCCCACTTTCTCGTGCTAGGAGTGTGCTGCTGGTTGCAGATGAAATTCGGTGTAAGGGATAGGGGTGTTAGCAACATTGCTGGTGAGGTGCTGCTGGCGGTGCTTGGTTTTTGTTTTGTATCCAGCCTGCGTCACTACAGAGTAAAATCATTGTGCAATACGTGGGATAGAGTGTCAGCTACAGATCAGACTGCCTATTTATGCCTCGTTAAAGTCTCTCTGAAGCAATCAGTTATTGGATAGGCACATTGCAACGGTGTTTTTCAGGCATCAGAATGACAACTGGCCCTATTTTAAGTCAAATTAAAATTCTGTAGGGTAAATGAGCCATACCAAGAATCTGCCTTGTAAATTTGTGTAAAAAAATTTTATAGGGAAAATGATAGTTTTTAGAGCCTGTTTTCTCAATGAGTGAAGGTACAGCACACATTCTTTCCTTGCTCTTTGTTCAGATGGTGCCTTTTAAAGGTGCCGTGTAAAAAGGCTGTTTAAAAAAAGCACATTCATTGTGTTCTATATTAGGTGATGACGTGGCCAGTCTGGGACTGGGTAATTGCAGCTCTGAGGATGCGAGCACATCAGGAAATGAAATTGCTGTGAGGAGTTGAAGTTTCCTGGCTGTGTATTCAGGGAAACTGAATTTAACCTTTGGGAGACAAAAAAAAAAAAAAAATCCTTTAAAAATAATTCAGTGCATGTCCTTGCAGACATATCACAACGAATATCACAAGCATTTGGAATTGTACCAGTGTGAGGTCTGAGAGGGTGTTTTGCCCAGCCTCTTGTTGCCTCAGATGTGTTTTGGTGGACATTTATCCAGTTATTTTTTAAGTTCAGCAGACGCAAAAAGCCCTGTTGCTGCTAGATTGGTTGTTCTCACTGCCTCGGACGTGCGCTATCTGCAAAGTCAGCTGCATTTTCTTCACCTAGAAACTTGTTGGTATATGCTAACGTTTGAGTGTTTGGTTTTTGCAGCCTCAGTGCTCTGATGATGTGATTGTGTGTTTGCACATTGGGGGGAACATTTACACTTCTACTTGAAACTGGAAGGGGTTTCAGCAAATAGTTTTGCTAGTAATTATTTTCTGCTAGTAGTCTGGAAAGAAAATATCTCTGTTCTCAGCACATTGTCCCTTGGTCCTTATTTCCAGTAGTGCTACGTGTAGGTTATTCTTGTTTGTGGGTTGTGTTCTAGCAGTTTACGTTCTTTTGCAATTGAATCGTAGATTATCAGTGAACTAATTTTTAGATGTTAGGAGTGATCAGGTAAAAACTTATGGTCAAGATTATTTGTTGAGATCACGGGATGGCATTAAACACGAGTATTATAAGACTTCATTATGATAGACTTTGTAATGAAAATGGGGCGATTTCTCAGCAGAATTTTCATTTTTAGAATTTCACTCTTTTTCCCCTTCTCCCTTTTTGACTAGTGCTGTTATAGTAGTACTTGGAGGCTCCAGCTGAAATGAGGATTACACTGGAAAAAGTGAAAAGTCCAAGCTCTGGATTTTTATTCAGGAAATCTTTGGCTTCTGCCAGTCAGGTGATTTGCTAGAGCTGAGATCTTGAGGGTTTTATCTTGAACGTTAATGCAATGCCAGCGGTGCTGGGACATGCAGAACTTGCCATCTGGGACAGCTTTTTTCTGGGTGTATTTTGTATTTAGAGTGTGGCAGACAGTGCTGCACTGCCCTGTGAAGGGTGTCTGGTGCTTTGCCCAGTAATCTTGTGTCACCTCTAGGAAAGGCCAGCAATTGCACCGGTTCTTAGAGCGACCAAACAAGTGTCTTGTCTGATTCTTGTGAGGAAGCTGAGGATGTGCCAGACTGAAAACTGAAGTGTTTTAATTTTTCAGACCGTAGCACTGAGAAGGAGAAACTCGGCAGATTTTTCTCAATGACTCTATAGCCAACTGATGTAACAATGGTACTAATATTGGGACGCAGACTGAATAGAGAGGAGAGCGGGATACGAGACTCCCCTGCAACCAAGCGGAAAGTTTTTGAAATGGACCCAAAGTCGTTGTCAGGCCCTGAGTTTTTCGACTTCTCCTCGGGATCATCCCACGCGGAAAGCATCCTGCAGATCTTCAATGAGTTCCGGGACAGCCGGCTGTTCACAGACGTGATCATCTGCGTGGAGGGCCGGGAGTTCCCGTGCCACCGCGCCGTGCTCTCGGCCTGCAGCAGCTACTTCAGAGCCATGTTCTGCAACGACCACCGCGAGAGCCGGGAGATGCTGGTGGAGATCAACGGCATCTTCGCCGAGGCCATGGATTGCTTTCTGCAGTACGTGTACACGGGCAAGGTGAAAATCACCACGGAGAACGTGCAGTATCTCTTTGAAACATCCAGTCTCTTTCAGATCAGTGTCTTGCGTGACGCCTGCGCCAAGTTCCTGGAAGAGCAGCTGGATCCTTGCAACTGCCTGGGAATCCAGCGCTTCGCAGATACGCACTCGCTCAAGACACTGTTCACCAAGTGCAGGAATTTTGCGCTGCAGACGTTTGAGGACGTGTCCCAGCATGAAGAGTTCCTGGAGCTGGGGAAGGACGAGCTCATTGATTACATCTGCAGCGACGAGCTGGTGATCAGCAAGGAGGAGATGGTGTTCGAGGCCGTGATGCGCTGGGTGTACCGCGCCGTGGAGCTGCGCCGGCCGGTGCTCCACGAGCTGCTGACGCACGTCAGGCTCCCCCTCCTGCACCCCAACTACTTCGTTCAGACTGTGGAGGTGGACCAGCTGATCCAGAACTCCCCAGAGTGCTATCAGCTCCTGCACGAAGCCAGACGATACCATATCCTTGGAAACGAGATGATGTCTCCCAGAACTAGGCCACGCAGGTGAGGAATTTTTTTTTCCCCTTTTTTCTGTAGGAGAAGGACATAGGTTGTTGCACAGATGTTTGATATACACATGCCCAGAGAAAAATCTCTTGCAGATTATTTTGCTTTGCGTTCTGGAGCTGCTACAGTTACTCTTCAGTACTTCCCCACAACCGGTGAAGCTCACAGGTGTCTTGAAAGTGTGAGTTAAGGGAGTCTTTTTGCACAGATCAGTTTATTGCTGTGAAATAAACGACTCTTCAGGTAAGTGAAGTTACATTACCTTGCAAGTAAAACACTTTAAGTTTAATGTTTACTAGGGGAGACCTCAAAGCATTTCACACAGTAGCAGTGTCTTGAAGAGAACTCTAATGTTTTGTGGCAAGTACACCATTGCATTTCCCAACCTTTCTTTTTGTAACAAAGTCATGTAAGTGTCCAGCACACCACAGAGGATGTGGATGGGGGTATTATGTATTCAGAGCATTTCCTTGCTGCATCACAAATACTTTACAGATGGAGTAGCACATGTATTCGTAATAGACAGCAGAACAACAGGTTCTTAACTGTAAAGAAACCAAATATTGTGTTTTCAAAGAATTATGAAACAGTTCCTGAAGTATTTCATGCTTATTCTATGACATTCTAATAATTCAGAGTTGCTGCCGCTTAATAATGCGTTACACAAATAGGTGACTGAGGTTGCAAGAAGAAATGAGGAAGGATCCATTAGTGGCATTTATGAGCAATGGTGGTTATGATTCTTTTTTTCCTGAGAAATATTTTCGCAGCCTCATGTCAACGATAGTTGACACGATAGTTTATTGTTAACTCCAGCTGATTTAAGCTGTATTTATAAAATCATATGTTGCATTAAGGTGATGCAATGATCTGGTCTAGACAGGCAGATTGTGTTAGGAGTTACTCCTCTTTGCTTACTCTTACTCATATGTGGTTGCTGTGCAGTGACTGTTCAGGGAACCTTTAATTTTCTGGCAGGTGTTAAAGGCTTCCTTAGGGGGGGAAAAGAATACTTGGCAATGTTTGCCCCATTAGTGGCTTTCGCATCTTCAGTCCTGCCATGAGAGAAGAAACTCTTGGACTCCTCGCCGTGCAGCTGCCGGGTTTTCTCAGCTGCACAGTGCTGTGGTGGAGGGTCTTTGGGAGCGTTGGAGCCTTGGCAGTTTGGAAACTGGTGCAATCATTGTTTCTGAGTCCAGGCCTGAGGGGGGGACCATGGGAATTCAGGCAGTTGGAGGGGGGACTGTGTGCAGTGGTATTTAGTGTGATGTTTATTCTGTATCTATTACTCAATTAGCTGAAGAAGGCAAATACACTCAGCCCCAGCAGTTTTGCCAGTGCGTGGTGCGTATGTGCTTGAGAATCTGAACAGCCCCAGTGTAGCGCTGCAGTTTGCACCTGAAGTGCCCTGCCCAGTACAGGTGATTTCTGAAGCCAAGGGGTTTTGTTGGGTTTACTGCTGAGCTTATTAAACTGCACTGGGAATTCAAGTAGGCAGGAACAAGAGAAGTAATTTACGAAGAGGAAAACTGGCCGGCCTCCCAGCAGGAATTTTTTCTCCTTTTCTATATTACATTCATGGAATAGTTCTTTGTCATTTGTTTCTGTTGCCTGTTTGTTTCTGTTGCCTATAGCAAAAAGAGATCATATTTTAAGACAGTTGCCAGGTCCCCCTTCCCCTGTGTTTTCACCACACCTTTTCTGGGCATTTCGGGAGGGGGTTGGGGAGGAGAGGACAGGACGCTGGAGAGCTGTTTTCCCTCTTTCTTGCCTTCCTTCAATTTCTTTCCTATATAAGCTGTTTCCAAAAGGAGACAGGCTGCAGGACAAGAAATTCCCACGCCAGTGTTTTTGTTGAAACTTTGGGAAATAAATAGTGATTTCTTGGGTGCACTTACGGGTGAAGTGGGTTCTACTTGTTTTTTAAACAAATTGATTTTTTTTTTTTTCTTTTTGAAGCCAGTGAAGAGTTACCTGAAGGAAATTAAAGTTTAAAGTGTGGCATAACTGTTGCTCTTTGCCATTAAGGGATCATTGACAAACGAGGTCTTTCCGAAAGAGCTTTTCAGTTATGGACTAGTGACATCTTGAGGCTGTCTCTCCTGCTCCTTTGGAGTCCCTCCTGTCCCCTCTGGTTGTGTTGCACAGCAGATCTCCAAGCTGAGACCAGGCAGTGAGCAGTAACACACTTCCATACAAAAAACAATACAGGCTCTTCCTACTGTGTGATTTGTCTTCAGATTTTCATCTACCTGTGAGTTTTTCAGTCAAAGTTTCTTTTAGGCTGTCTGGTTACCATCCTGTGAGTGTTCTCTTTAACTAGAAGGTATTACATTTATGCATTTTAACACACCCTTTTTGGTTGCCTCTAGAAAGCTTTAATGTAGTCCCTCATTTTCCCCCCGAGGAGGTGGGTTTCTGTTTCACTTCGCTTTTTGTCTGCTATTTCATTTACTACCCAAAAGGGATTTAACAGTGGGGAATTAAAAAGGAGTGATTTACCAGAATTTCTGTCATTTGTTTTCCAAACTTCACATGGTTTTGAATGTGATCTCTCTGAACTGCGGGAGTTCTGTCCGGCTCTTGCTGTGCGGGTTGGTGCTCTCGCCTTGTGTAACTCGGGGACCCCCAGGGTACCTGCTGTTGGGAATGCACGGAATTGCATGGCACTGCTGGTCATATCCACCCCCACTTCCCTATTTATGCACCTCTTCCTTGTGGGACAGTGCCTCCTGGAATCTCTAGTGCCTGTTTTAGCACCTCTGTTATTTTGCTCACAGTTTTTTCTGAGGGCTACAAGGAAGGCTTCCTGTACCACTGGTTGAGGTCACAGGTTTTTCTAACCTCCATTCAAATATATCTTTAGTCCTTTTCTGGAATTAGCCTTTGCCTGTATGTTCTTTTTATGTACTTCTACCACAGTTTTACTTTTTTTTGTTCAAGCGATGTGCTCTCTGTCATTTGCAAAAAAAAAAAACACCTTAGGAACTAACCATAAAACCTTTACAGTGCATGACTCCTACAAGAAAACGTAATGGAGAAAATGTTCCTTAACTGAAGAAAGAGTATGGTCATGCAGGTACTAAAATGCTGGGAAAACTTTTTGTTTCCTGTAGATTTAAAATACTTTGCTAAACGAATATTTTCTTTAAAAGAGAAAGATTTCATTATAACAGTTCATAAAAGAGCTGTCTCTGGGCAGAGATTTTTGGTTCATTTATTTTTAAAATACAGTAAGCTTTTCAGTATGTGAGTGGAGGCCTTGATTCTAATCTAGAAAGTAATCCTCAGGCAAACCTCTTTGTTCCCACAATTAGCTGGTGTATCTGCACTTGCTCCTGTGGCAAATTACGAGATGAGTGTCTTGCTTTTACGGAAGTCCTTTTCCTCAGTAATGCTTTGCTGGCACAGGAACTTCCCCTCTCTTATCCTTTGAGAGACTCTTTTCAGAGCTGTTCCTCAAAAAAGCAAAAACCAGTAACAGTAAATACATAGAAACCAGGAACGAGCCTGACTTCAAAGCTGAGCAGCTGCTGAGAGTTTTCTTCTGACCTGGTTCAGGTGCGTAAGTGCCGCTCCTCGGACACATCTCATTTCTATCATCTTGTAGGACGTTACCATTTAGCACTGCCTTTACCTAGTGACAATATTCTGAGTAGAAAGATGGATGGTATATTTAAATTACGGTGTGTGGTGATGAGATAAAAGGGCTAACTAGCTTTGTTCCTGGTGTTTCAAAACAGGGAAAGCTTCATCAGGATTTATAGGTGAATATGTGCACAAGTTTATAGTAGGAACTTTAGGGGCAAATCATGCGACTCTTACCTCAAAGGCGGTTCTAAGTCTTTTGTTTTTGAGAGAAGACTGCAGTGCTCAGCAATGGCATTAATGTCTGTTCTGTGAGATGTCTGTTCACACTGGGATCATCGTGCAAAGCACGACACAACAAAAAGGCTTATCAAAAATCAATCTTGCATTCAGTTTTACTTAACTGGCAGCAGTCCTTGAAATAAATATGTCAGTGCAAAATGCTTTAATCTAAAAACACCCTGAAAAGAAAGGAGTTTGACAAATGCTGACAAGAAATTAGAAATTTGAGAGGAGGAATAAAAGGTGGTCACGGTTTGATTTGCACATCAAAGATGGTTGAGTCTCTACATTCAAATGTGAATTAATAAATATAAGAAGTTTTGTTATTGCTCTGAATGTAGAATATGTATAATACAAAAATATTTGGTTAGTAGAAGGAAAGGAGTGTGTGGAATAGAATTTAAAGATCTATTTGTGTGCCTTGCAGACCATCTAATGCTTAATTTTTTTCACACGGAGTTTTAATTTTTGGTTTAGATTTGCATTTTTATTTCAGCATTCCTTAATGTTTTCTACTGTCACTACTCTTGTTTTTTGCTTTACTGTGCATTGGCTCTAAGGATATTTAAGCAATGTAAAGTAGTATTGATTTTGTAAAACTGGGGCGGGGGGGGGGACATGAGGACTGGTTTCATTGTGAAATGGGTCTTGCTTGAACTTGGTTTCTGATCTCTCTATATGCACAAAGTAAAAATACTATTAAAGTGAGGGCTGTGTTATTTAATGATTTGATTTTTACATATAACCTCGTGCAGTGGAATTCGACCTCTTACACGGGTCACCTGTCAGTGACACCTGCTGTGTAATGAGACACCTGGAAACTGTGAAACCTCTGTTTGCTAAATGACGCTTCTTTTTTTCTTTGTTGTAGAAGTTAACACTAAATAGTAAATCTGATTTTCTCACAGTTTTGAAGACAATGTTGTTTGGCCTCAACGTACTAATAAATATCTCCTACATCTCAGTTTTCTGTGTTCACTTTTTTAGATCAACTGGTTATTCTGAGGTGATAGTTGTTGTTGGAGGCTGTGAACGAGTTGGAGGGTTTAATTTGCCGTACACGGAGTGCTATGATCCCGTAACAGGAGAGTGGAAGTCACTGGCTAAACTTCCAGAGTTTACCAAGTCTGAGTATGCGGTGTGTGCTCTACGGAATGACATTCTTGTTTCAGGTGAATAACTTAAAAAAGTTTAAGATTTCTTTTTCTTGGTTGGTTGTTTTTCATTACTACATCATCTTTAAGGTCCCTTCCAACCCAAGCCATTCTGTGATTGATTGGGTATTGTTTTCTTGTTTGTTGTTTGGGGTTTTTTTGAAGTAGTGTGGCAGGTCTTTGTACTGTGACCTTCCAGAAGCTCAGCTGAAAGTCACTTTCTGATTTAAATGGTGAAAACCAGCCCCAGTGCAATCTTACTGTAAACAAAAGTGTTTTCTGGAGTTTTTGTTTGTCATGAATCTGCATTTTTTTATAGCTGATTCCAGGACATCAATTGTGTTTAAAAGAGACCAGCTCATGCAGTACAGTGGTTTAAAATACAGCAGCAGACTGTTTGCAGCAACAGCTGGGAAAAGTACAAGCAAAAAATCCCAAGCAGGCTTTTCCCAGCAGTCCTTTAGCAAGGGAAAATTACAGGGTGCAGCTGATGGTTCAGACACCACACTCTGTGTGTTAGTTCAGCCGTAGAAGTTGTCTCCTCAGGTGTGTAGTACCTGTGCCATCTGAACAGAGTGTAAAACAAAGGAGATGTGCACGGGCAGGACAGAGGAACAGCGGGCGTTGGGGATGTGCCACAGGGCACTTCAGGGGATAAGACTATGGGTGTCTCATCCAGGCAGTGACACTGCAGGAAATCTGAATTCAGAGCACGAGCAAAAGCCATTAACATGCACTCAAAAAATAATCTAATGTGATCTCAGCATGTTAGTGAGGAAGGCAGGCATAAGAAAAATAACCCACTGTGTGCTTTTGTGTTTGAAATCCACTGAAAATTACTTTTTCAGTGTGACTTGTAGATACTGATAGATCCTTATTTCACTCAAAAAGTGATACAAAGTTTTCATTGCTCACTGTAGAGGCACATGTTAGTAGCATTTCCCATACAATAATTATTCAAATCGGCATATTTTTGTTTTTAAAGGTGGAAGAATCAATAGCCGGGATGTCTGGATTTATAACTCTCAACTTAACATTTGGATCAGAGTCGCCTCCTTGAATAAAGGCAGATGGAGACATAAAATGGCTGTTCTTCTTGGTAAAGTAAGAGAAGTATATTTTAATTGTTTTTATAGTGGGGGTGTTTTCATGTAGATAAGAAAACGGTAGAGAAAACACTTTAGTGTTACTTTGTATTTCATATCAAGTACTTTAAAAAATACATACTTTAATATTTCAAACAATTAAGGCTTTTTATCAGTCAGACACTACCCCTGGACTTGAAAATCATCTTACTGCTCAGTCATTTGTTTTGTTTTTTTCTTTTCCATCACTGAAGTGTCTTATTCCCAAGAAGCAAATTTTTGGGAAGCAAAGAAACATCTGAATTAGCCTGTGCTTCAGAAGTGCTGTCAAAGGTCTAACAGATATGCAGTTATTAACAGAAATTGGTGCTGCTTGGACTGTCAGCTCTTTTACTTAGTGTTTTATGTTGAAATCAACCAAACACATGCAGTGTGGAAGCGGGAGAGTTTGCTGTATTTTGAAGGTGTATATGCCTGAACATAAAATGGGTAGTTGGGATGAACTGCTTGTGGGGATTCTTCTGTTAGTGAAACTTAGGAAAGATGTGCAGGTGGTATCCCTTGGGCTTCTTCGAGATGAGACTTGCAGCTGAGCAAACAGAGAGAAGAAAGTACACATAAATAATGAGTTCTGCCTCTTAAATATGAGAGAAGGGAAAGTAGAGTTTACAAACTCGATGAGGAAATATTTCTGTAAGTAAGTAGGGAAAAGCAAAACACCAAAAAGCAAAGGTAAACTCAGATGGACTTTTGCTGGTGCTGTTGCTGAATGGCATCTAAAAAAAGAGAAATGCAGAGAAATGCCTTTTCTAACAAATGCCATTCAAACAGGAAGTTTCTATCGTAGTATTAATAATACTATGCTTTGGCATGTGTTTGCAGTGTCATTCCACATGTGACTGAATGGAACTCTCCAGGAAGTCTTTACCCTTTATTTTTAGGCTTGCATTCTTCTTCTCCTGCGTATAAATTAAAAATCTGAGGAAATTACCCTTTCGCAAACCTAGCAAATTAGCTTTAAATTAATTGAATGTGCTATTTAAATGTAACCCTTACTGCACGCAAGAAACGAAGGCAGACTTCACCCCTTTGCGCAGGTGTACGTGGTTGGGGGATACGACGGGCAGAACCGGCTGAGCAGCGTGGAGTGCTACGACTCGTTCTCCAACCGCTGGACAGAGGTGGCTCCCCTGAAGGAGGCCGTGAGCTCCCCGGCTGTCACCAGCTGTGTGGGCAAACTCTTTGTCATCGGGGGTGGGCCCGATGACAACACCTGCTCTGACAAGGTCAGTGAGTTGTGTTGCGTCGCGTCTTCTGCCCACGGGCGACAGCGTTGCCGGGTTAAAACCCGATCCTGCAGGGGTCTGCTTTAACTGTGTCTGCTGAAGGGAGTAGGGGGGTGGTATAACACAAAAAAATACAGAGTAGAAAATGTTAATTCAGGGATACGCTGTTCCTGTGGTCTTTTCACGGATGCTGTCACTGGCTTTACAAATTCTGTGAATTCTTAAACCTGAGTGTTCAGAAAACAATGTCAAATACAAGTGTGTGTGTGCGTAGACATTACTGATATGTAGACTTATATTGACTTTGTTTTCTTGGTGAGGTGTTGCCCACCAGGCGCTGCCTCTTTGTCTCTCCTTGTATAACCTGTGTGGGCATGCCAGGCTGTTATTTCAGTTAGGCTGTTAATATGAAAGGCCTGTACTTCTTTTCAGGTTCAGTCCTACGATCCTGACACCAATTCTTGGTTGCTCCGTGCAACGATCCCCATCGCCAAGAGATGTATCACGGCCGTGTCCTTAAACAACCTGATCTACGTTGCTGGTGGGCTCACCAAAGCCATCTACTGCTATGATCCCATTGAGGACTACTGGATGCACGTACAGAACACGTTCAGCAGACAGGTAATTAACAACAAAAGGCCTGTACGCAGCTGAGATGTAGTTTTTGATGTTAACGTCTTGGCATGAAACGAGTATGCACTTTAACTCTGATGCAGTTGCATTTCTGATTCCTTTCTTGTTTTTACTCTTCTTCTGTGTAATTCAAAGCCTCACAAAAGTAGTTTCTAAACCAGTAGCTGGCCATCAGTATTAGCCAGTCCAGACTTTGGGAGCAGTTATAGGGTAACAGTACAATGGATGATTTTTTAATTGTATAGAAATGAACCTTATCAGGTTCTGCTGCATGTTTTAATTTAGACCGAAGGCAGTAATTCCCTTATAATTGATTAAAGCCTTTCAACGTAACCAGAAATATTGAAGGCTGTTTTTACAGTATGAAAAAGCCCCTTTGTACAGCACAGAAAGTTTCTAACTTGAATAGTGAGAGCTCTGTCACTGACACATATGGGACACAAAACTTAACCTTGGTGGTAAAGTTACATTTCCTGATGTTTTTAAACATCAGTCACATACCCTATGGTATTACCTTAACAGAACTTCATTCTTTTTCCTGGCCTTCCCTTTGTTCTCTGTTTTGATCTATTTTCTCTATTTCACTGAATATTTTTTCCATGCCTGCTTTTAAGGAAGAAATAAAATCCTATCCGTGTTTCAAGTAAGACATAGCCCAGTCTTTTCTTATGCACTCCTTTTAGTCGTGCCATTTTTCCTCTTCCCATTTACATCCCTCATCATTATCTGTTACTCCTCTAAGATGCTGTTCCTTGTTCCCATCTTTTGCGTTAGTAGTACCTACTGTGGTCCCTCTTCTGAAAACCTTTGTTCTCTCCTCCTTTCCCTATCTCAGATCTTTAAAAGGTAAGTACAGCATTCAGCTGAATTCCATTGTATCCCTCGTCTGAGCTATGCAGGGAAGGCTTAGACCTGAAATAGTCTTTTCTGTAGGATTGTGCTGTTGCTTTCCATAATTACTGTCCTTTCTGCACTGGCCCTTTCAGGAGGGAATACTATAGGCCTGTTTACAGGCAGGAATCAGTGCTGCCCTCCTGCACTGGGGCAGACACGTGCGAATCAAGGTCTTGCTTCTTAGATAATCATGTGTTCCTTTGTGTTTCTCTGAAACAGGAGAATTGTGGCATGTCTGTGTGTAATGGAAAAATCTATATCCTTGGTGGAAGACGGGAAAATGGTGAAGCCACAGACACTATTCTTTGCTATGACCCTGCAACGGGCATTATCACGGGAGTAGCAGCCATGCCCAGGCCAGTATCGTATCATGGCTGTGTGACCATTCATAGGTATAATGAAAAAGGCTTTAAACTGTAATTTTTTTTTTTCCTGAAAAAAAGAAGAAAACGGCATGAATGAATCCAGTGGTCTGCTGCAAGACAGGCTTTTTAAAGATTCCTGAAGTGGGAATTCCCTGCCTAAGTGTTGTATGAAAATTATATCCTGTGCCTTTAGAAAAAGGGTTCATTTAGCTGACAAAACAAGTCTCCAGACCTCCCCAGTAACCAGAGTTCATTTGTATCTGCTGTGGGCTCTGATACAAGAGCAGTAACAGTATGTTGTACTAGTGGTCAGAGAGTTTGCCCTATGTGTGATTTGTAATTAAAATCTTGGAAGCTTTTTGGGGAAAGTGCCTTCACAAGCTTTTGTGCCTCTGTCCTAAGAAGCAATATCTGCAAGGTGTTTCCAGTTCTGCTAATGGGAAAAAATAGATTCTTTGATCCCAAAGAATCATCTAAGATAATTACCTATAATTTAAAAAGTTTAAATAATTATAATTCATATGCAGCATTCCTACAGGCAGATTACTTGGCTTAACCAAGCAGATTTTTATGTCAGATCGTGCATAGTTTGGAATTAAAACCCCAAAAAGCATCAACAAAACAAGCTACATAGGACAAATATGGGAGTCTTTGAGGAATGCTCTTTTCTGAAGGAGAAACCGGTTGTTTTGTGAGCCACCACAACACACTGCAGTGATGATTGTGTACCTTAACCCCTGTGGACCTTATTCATAGTGTTGATAGATGTCCATCAGAAGTACAAGGCTACATGACATGGAAAACCAGTGGGGTGTAGGCGCCATGTGTCTGTGAAGCAAATTTTGAACCCCAGTTTTTACCTTTGGGAGCAGTGTGGCTGAAGGTACTGGGTTCTCTTTTTGCTCACTGCCACGTGTCTCTACACTATTTGAGAAGTAAAAGATGATGAACTCTGGATTCTCCCACTTACCCGAATCACAGTATAAATTACCTGAGGATAGAGTTAGGGACTTGAGTTGTTCCCTACAGGTTATAAATTGGGTTTTCGGATATCTCATCTGCAGAGATGGCAGAGTATCCACCAAGTATTTCTTGGCCTTTCTTCAGACAATCACTTACTCAGCACAGTTAAACTACTGTATCAGCTGCTTGGCCACAGATAAAGACATTCTGTGAAGGTCCCTGCTGTCACCAGAAAAATATCTGTGGACCTGGCCATGTAGGCATATGAGGTGACTCCCATATGACATGTTTTGGATATTTTTGAAGTTGAGGAAGCGCCTTGACACACCACCACCATTTTTTGGTTTTTTTTTCAGTAAAGGTATTTTTTTTAAGTCCTCTCTAGATTTCTGTTCTAGGTCTCTTTCTTTCCAGTACACAGTTGCACAGTTCAGGCACAAAGTTCATAAAAACTGAAACAGCACTTGAGAGTTGCAAAGTGAATAGGATTGCCTGCATACCAATTTCCTGTTAATCACCAAAAACCTCAGGAACTGCCTTCTAAAGGAATTCTGAGGACAGCAGCCAGTAGGGAAGTTGGTCAGTGCCAGGGCAGAAGAAAAACCATAAAACCACTGCAGAGCCAGCCCTGGCCTCGGGGTTCTGGTCTCTGTGCCTGCTCGGAGAGTGAAAATAAGCACCATCTCTGGAACGTTGTTTGTTCCACTGGACTTTCCTCATCTGTCTTCCCAGAGCATTTCTTCATGGGATGGAAATTCTGACCCACAGTGAAGCTGTGCCAAACTGGGAGTCACCGTTTTCAGTGACTTTTAAAGAGCACTGGGAGCTGCACTTTGGGATGGATTGACTTGTAACCTCAGGAAAGGACACAAATTTCAGTTTCTGGCTGGATACCAAACACTGCTTTGTATAGGCTGAATAAGAATACTGATAAAATACCAATCTCTGCATATCAGTGATTGATCAGGAAGTCAGTCCCTGAGCAGGTACATCCACATTGCCCTAAAAAGAAAGTCCCTCGGTAATGCAAGACAAATAAGTCAGATAAATTAATCCTTTTCTAAATTCCTTCTGTTTCTGCTCACCAAGTTTTACTTTGAAAAAGCAATTTCAGTACCTGTGAATAAGGTCTGTTGGTTGCAATGGTAATTGCCCAGTAACTGTTACTATATACTAACAGTGTGTATAGCTTGTGCCATCATTTTAAATTAAAATGTCAAAAGTTCTAGGAGCACTTAATTAGAGATGCAATTTGAAAAATACTCTCCTTTTCCTTTGATTTCCTCTTTGTTTGTATTCAGACTTGTAATGTTGATTGTTATGCTAAACTGTTTTTAAACAGTCCGTATTCTGTAGGCGTAGAACAGTGTCATTTAATCTGTGTTTATAATAATACTGCACTACTCTGTAAATAACAAGATACTGCTTTCTATGGTTTTGAAGATGCATTTTATAGTTTAGTTGTCTTTTCTAACAATTTATGTACTGTTACTGTTACCTATTATTTTGGAAATGACAGTGTTTAATGAATGGTAAATGCAGAAATGTAGATGCAGGAGAAAACTTCTGCTTACAATTGCTGACAACCTGTATTCAGTGCTGAGCAGTTACAGGTCTGGATTATTGCTTAATGGCAGTTACTTATGCAACGATTTCCTTAAAACAGGCAGTGAGACTTTCTTCTTGCTTGTTAACTCAGTAAATAATTTGCACTTACGGCCTGCTCTGTTACAAAAGTTATTTTCAGATGTTCTAGAAAAGGAACAATTCAACTTTGGTTTAATGAAAATGAACCGTTTTTCTAGAAGGATGCCTTAATTTGGAAGTCGCATTCCTGAGCCACCTGTTCTCCAATGCATTTCACTTAGGTATAAATGAATTCCAAGATTGAAACTGTCACTATTATGCATATTTAGCTGCTTGTAGTTTATGGGCTTGAGCAGCAAGTTGGGGGGGAGGGATTTGTCTCAGCTAGGAGAGAAAATTGTTAAAGCCATGTACTCTAATCAAAATAATCATCATCATAAATGGTGATTTTGGTAGCTCTAGAGCACCTGCACAAGGACGTTACTTCAGTCCAACCACACAGGGATGGGGGCCCAAGTATCTCCAAGAAACACCTCCAAAAAAAGTTTTAAGCATTGTCTTCACTAAACAGGAACGAGTAAATATTTCCTTCTCCATTTTGATGTCCAGTTCTGTTCTTAGTAATGTGATGTTCACTGAAAAGAAAGTTGATGCTTCCGTGCAGCTGGGGTTCTGGAAGGTTCTGAATCGCAGATTTCGGTGCTTATTCAGTACTCAGTGCTGATTGCAGTACAGAGCAGCCTCCAGCCTTCTGCTTTTTGAAGCATTCCTCCTTTTTACAGCCATCAAGCATGCAACCCTTCCTGGGAATCACGTAGTTGTACCTGTAGGCTCCTTCCATGCTAATGCTTAAGTAGCCATAATTTGTGGAATCTCTTCCATCAGATGAATCATTTTTATACTGTGTTGCCTGCGTTTTGGGAATTGGGCACTGTGCTTTCCACTCCAGCACCAAGGGGTCCAGACTGTGCACTTTTTGTTTTAATTGGCACCATGCAGTTTCTCATTAGAGATTGCTTTGTGTGTACTCTCTGAAGCAGAGATGTTAATGCAGATTATGTTGATATGGACCCTTATCATAATTTACTGAAGCTTTTTAAATGGCATTTTTAATACTGCAAATTTTTGAGAGAGGCTAATGATGTGGGAAGAGGAAATGCTCACTTTGACAGAGGTTCAGAGCAAGCTTGAGATCAAGGTCACTGCTGCCTGTTCCAGCTTCTTCCTCAGGATAGTTGAGTTCACCACATTATCTTAGGGAAATACTCGGTTTATCCTGGTTTTCCTTTACTTGAGCTGCAAGGACAGAAGGAGAAGCAGGGCCCACTCATTGCCTGTGACTTCAGGTTCCCCTCCTGCCCGAGGCTGATGGGGCAGAGCTGCGAGCTCTGTCCAGCTCCAAAGAGACGAGACAAGAGGAACTCCCTGGAGCGGAGAGGTGGCGGGAGGGGTTTGTGCACGTGGCTGGGCTTGCTGAAACCAAGGTGTTCTGGATGCTCACGAGTTGGCAATTCCAGATCCAGAAACTCAGGTGGTAACGATATTTTGTGTCTGTCCCTTGACTGAACTCAGCTGGAGCAATAGAAGTGCAGATACAGTTATGCTCTGCCAGTGGCAATGCTCAGAGAAGCCAAAGCGTCATCTTTCTGAATTGCCCAACTAGGCAAGTAGATATGGGGGTTATTCCTTCCACGGAAGATGGCAAAAACCAATTCAAGAGCATTAAGAAACTCACAAGACTTGGTCACTGTGAGGCACAATGAATATTTTCATCTGAATGTAGTCTCATGCACACAAGAAAGTACAAATGAAATGGTTTGTTGTGCCTGGCTAAAAAAATCTGAGCAACATAGAAAAGGAGTCTACATGATCAGATGAGCTTTCTAAGCAGAAATTTGTCTGGTTGGGGGCCAAGCAGTGATTTTTATATTTTTTTTTAATATGTTTAGCACACAAGTTTCCTCCATGTGGAATTATTTCAGATGGCATTAATAAAAAATGGATGTGGCTGTCAGTTCATCATGACAGTGTCAGTGCTGTGAGCATTGCCACCCAACAGCCTCCTACCGGCCCCAAATGGGAAGTGACTCGTGCGTTCTCTGCACGCTGCCTTTGCTGTCTTCCCTAACTAATGTTACACACAAGTTCATCAAAGTATACAGCCCTCGTAACAATACTGTCTAAGAACTGTAAACTATTTACAGGAACATTTCTCTTTTTATACTGTAGGGATCCAATCTATGCTCATGTTTGTGTGTGAATAATTCTCCGATCATTTTCTGGTAGTGCTGTTACAAGTGATGCACATAAAGCCCCTGTGTACAGCTTGTTAATAATGTAATTATGGCTTACTTTGTATGATTAGCTTCAAAGAAAAGAATGTATGTTCATTTTGAAAAGACCAGTGCCTTGAATTCACCTATATTTTTATCTATTGTGAAAAAGAGCTTGGGTTACTTCTACCAATTTGTATCTTTATTAGGGTTGGTCTTACTGTCTGGACTGTTGATGTCCTTCTAAGAGAAATAAATGTTACCATTCATTTTAATTAGAATAGTTAAACTTCTTGTTTAGAATATGCCTAGAATGCTTCCATTTATACAGTGCTGTGGCAGATATAATCTAGGGAAATCAGTATTTGTTTTTTTCTATTTTTTGTTTCAGTGACAAAGGACTGAGTTTAGCCTTTGACTTCCTGACCTTAACATGTACAGTTTCTTGTTTTAGTCAGTAGCCTCTATGATATTTCTGAACTCTCTGAAGTCATCAACCTCTTGTTCAAGATACAAAATATGAAGCAATAATGTGGTGCAGCATGGCAATAAGCAAATCAAGAGACTTGAATGTAATGTACTATTACTAATTTCATCTGTGTAAATGCTGGACCTATGAGTCATTCTCCTTTGGTGCACCTGTAGCAATTTGGAGTCGGATTAATAGGAGCTACTTGGCCACGGAAGGAGAGTTTTACCTCCTGAACTGTTACTCATATGATACTTTATCTTTGCCTGAAATCATGTTTTGATTTTCTTTTTTTGCTGAGGAAAACAGCAGTTCCTGCTATTCCTTGCCAGTTCCTTTATTTACTGAAACATAAAAGCCGTAGTTCCTCGAAGAGCTGATCTTGTCCTGGAGAACAGCCTGGTGCAGCACAAGTGATTGAACAGGAAAGCTCAGACCACTTACTGTGTGCCAGAGTCAGTGTAATGTGTCTCGCATATAACATTGAGGTCTTCAGATTGTGCTGACAGTAGAAAAGTGATTTTGTTATGTAGCACAATTGCAATAACACCTGTTATATTTAAAATATATTTCTTGCATAATTCTTTGAAAGTTTTTTAAAGTTCAGTGTACCTAATAAACATTTGCCTTTTGAATAGTTCACTGTGGTTTATTTAGTTTATGAGAAGTTCCAGAGTGGGGCTTCCGGTGGAGCAAGGAGGAAGCTCCCTCCTGTTTTTAATGGGTCATTTAACTTGTTGGATTCCATCCCTTGTGCAGTGTCTGTCCATTGATCCTTTCTTCTGCCTCCCAGTCTACGTGTTTTCCCTCCTCATCTTTCTGCCCTCAACACCGAACTTATTACCAAGGGCAGTAAAGGCAAGCTGGAGGCTGTGCAGAAGAGTAAACTTGAAAAAAACGTGCGTGAGATGTGAAATCTGGTTTGTCTTGGGTATTGTGATGAGAAAAGAATGTGAGAGGACTTGGAAGGCAAAACCAGCATGGGAAATCAGGAAGAGGTCCCATAACATTAGGAAGTGACTGGCAATAACACAGGTTGGAAAGAACCACATAAAAAGCTTATTTTCCTAAAGGTAGCTACTTGGCCATCTCAAGGTCCCACTCCCAGATGGTGGAATAAGCAGTGATGTCAGACCGTGTTGGAGAGGTACTATTACACTTGAACTGAGAGAAATAATTTTATTTAATACCACATTTTTTACAGATAACATCCATTTTTCACATATTTTCCAGTGGAATAGTAGTTGTACTCCTGGCTTCCTCTTCCACGTAATGTGTATTTTAGATCTGGCTCAGACCTTGCCCTTTGTGCAACCTTAGTCTTGCTGACTTCCCCAAAATATTGAAATGTTCTGAAAACAGGCCTAGTAGTGGTCCTAAAATAAGGAAAAAAAAATTAAAAAAAGGACTTTAAGGGCTAAGCCTCGAACATTCAAGTGCTTGCAAATTAGTGGCTTCATAAATCAGTTGGCAAATCCATAAGTGAGCAGGACACTAATTTATGCTGGTTCTCAGCTCACTGCATGAGCCATGAGACTACAGACCAAAGCATCAATGGCATTAAGTGCACCTGAGAGGTACTGCAGCCTGGCCAAAACCAAACACAAACTGTGGCGTTCACTGCACTAATTTGGACAATTTTAGCTCTGATTTGAGAGAATATGAAGTATGGTGAGCAGTAAGTATGGTATAAGGTTTGTGTGAAGCCTATTTAAGGGCAAGTGAGGGCTGCTATATTGGCTGTGAGGTGCCACACGCCGTGGGCTGCTGCTATCCTGCACCTCATCAGCCCCGGCGTCCTTTCTTGGGCTTGTTTTGTTGTGGTTTTTTTTGTCATTTGCTAATCATATATAATAGAATCATTTTGGTTGGAAAAGACCTCTCAGATCGTCAAGCCCAACCTGCCTAAACACCACCCTGTCGACCGGACCTGAGACCACTGAGTGCCGCATACAGTCATAGCCCTTAAACACCTCTAGGGGCGGTGACTTCACCACCTCTCCGGGCAGCCCGTTCCAAAATCTGATCACCCTTTATGCGAAGAATTTCCTCCTGATGTTCAACCTAACCCCACCCCCCCCCCCCCCCGGGGCAGCATAAGACTGTGTCCTTTTGTCCTGTGTCGTTGCATGGGAGCAGAGCCCGAGCCCCACCACGCTACAGCCTCCTGTCAGGGAGCTGCAGAGAGTGATAAGGTCACCCCTGAGCCTCCTCTTCTCCAAACTAAACACCCTCAGCTCCCTCAGGCGCTCCTCACAGGACTTGTGCTCCACACCCTTCAGCACCTTCATAGCCCTTGTCTGGACCCGCCCCAGCATCTCAATGCCCTTCTCATCATCCTTTCGTGGTGCATCTTCTGTATCAAAATGCCTTCCTCAAATTCTATGACACGTTAAAACACGGCTGTTCCGGGCAGCAAGTCCGGATGAGGGCACTGCACCCGCCTCTCCAGACAGGAACGCGGCCGCGTTGCCCATCTCTGTGCCCCGGGCGAGAGCCTTGCCCTGCCCACAGCCCTCTCCTCGCCCGCGGCCGGGCCCCCGCAGCGCCACGGGCCCGGCTCGACCCTTTCCCCCGAGGGAGCTCCGCTCTTTCCGCGCTGTCCTCTGCCCCCGCGGTGCCACCGAGAGACGGCCCTGCCCGCGGACACAGGTGCGGCCCCTCGCCGCCCCTCGCCGCCCCTCACGGCCCCTCACGGCCCCTCACGGCCCCTCACGGCCCCTCACGGCCCCTCACGGCGCGGCACCGCCCCCCGCGCGCTGCCCGCCTGCGCGGGCCCGCCCCGCCGGCGAGGGCGGCGCTGGGCCCTGCGCTCATGGCGGCGGCGGCGGCGGTAGCGGGACGGC
>JAWMRA010000009.1:23482559-23493998 GCA_035584735.1 Pseudotriccus pelzelni
GCCGCCGCCGCACGTGGGACCGGCCGCGGGCAGCGCTCCGCCCTCGGCGGCACCGCCACCGCCACCGCCGTCACCCCGGGCACCGCTGACACCCGCACCGCGCCCCGCGGCCGCCTCGGCCCGGCCTCGCGGCTGCGGCTCCCGCCCCGCGCCCCTCCCGCCCCGGCGGGACGCGCTGCCCCCTCACGGGAAGGGTCGCGGCCCGCGTTAGGCGGTTCTCGGCCGGGCACGGCCCGTGTGTGACCCCGCGGCGGGGAGCGGGGCAGCCGGCCCGGTGCTTTCAGTACCCTGGGCTCTCCCCGGTGTGCTTGGGGTGCCCGTGTTTCCCCTTTCCCGGGACGGGCGTGCCAGTGCGGAGGGAGCCGTGGCTCTCCCGCGGTCTCGGGATCCCGAGCAGGGTCTCTCTGCCCTCACGGGCAGCGCGGCCCGGGGGCTCCGTGCTCTGCAGCCCCGCTGGGGCTCCGTGCTCTGCAGCCCCGCTGAGGCTCGGGAGGCGTTCGAAGCTCCTGGGCTGTGCGGAACGTGCCAGCTCCCTGTGCAGCTGTGGGGTCATCTCTAGCCCCTGGGGAAGGAGTTGCCCCCGCTCCTGGGTGTGCACCACAGGCCTCCCCACATGAGGCGAGAGGTTGAAGTTTGCCCAGAAGGTCACTGCGGGTAACGTTAATGCTGTTATTTTTCCTGTCAGCGGAGTAGAGAACATGTCTGGGATCAAGAGAGTGATCGCAGAGAAGGACCCCGACTATGAGGAGATCACCATCGCACATCCCAACAAGCGGCACAAAGCAGCCGAACAGTCAGGTAGGAGCTGTGGAGCTGGAAAGGATGTGGATGTGCATGCTGTCCACAAACCTTTAGGAAAGGGCTGGGGCCGTAGCTAAGGGGCCAAAGGACGGATATTGAACAAGGCAAGTAGCGATACGTCTGTGTAGTCAAATGAAGATGTGCTGTATGTGGAGTCATCCCTACCTGCCATCTGAACCATAAATAAAGTGTGAGGACACAGCCTTTGGTGCATGATAGCAGCTGGAGCATGAGCTCTCCAGGGTCCCAGCCATGTACTTTGCTTCCTGCTGCTTGCTGAGGTGTTTGCCAGTGCACCTTTCCGTGCGGTGTTGTGCTGCAGCCTGTGTGTCTGTTTTGCAGTTGAAGTCTGCTCCTGGAAGGATTGGTAGTTTGTTTATGTTTTGGGGGATGCGCTGGTTGCAGTACAGCCTGGGGAGGGATAAAAAAATCCTTGACCCTGCAGTACACAGACTGGCTCTTGGAATATGACAAATGTTTGCAACAGCAGGCAGAAAAAGTGGAAAGGAGCAGTGTAGAAGGAATAAGTTAGGGAGAATGAAGGGGCCTTAAAACATGCAAGAGAGGAGAAAGAGGAACCTGACTAAAGGAGATGGGGATAAAGAAGTGTAGTGGAGAGAGTAGCTGGATGAGTAGGTTTGCATTTGGCACACTCGGATATACTTTGGAAACCAGCCTGTTGGCAGAGTGCCTGGGACAGGTTGCAGTTGTCTCTGGGCAAATGAGAGTGGAGCTTCTTGCCCCGGGGACAGGGAGTAGGCCAGTGATTTTTGGCATAGCACAGCTAGTGAGAGGATCATGATGGGAAGAGCTGACGAACAGGGAGGTGAGAAAACCGAGGCTGGCTGTGGGATCTGAAGACGATCCAGGAATAGAGCAGAGTGCCAGAGCTGCCAGCTGGAGAGGGACAGACGATGGCTTCGTGGGTGATGTTTCGGAGGATGGTGTAGAGCCGGTCAGGCCTGAGGAGGCTGAACTCTGAGGTGAATGTGTTGCTGGTCAGGTCCTGTCTGCCAGGTCAGGCAGGGGCCCTCGCAGTGGGGCCCAGTGCAGCTGTGCTGTGTGTGGCCGTGTCACCGCTCCCAGCTGCCTGCCCTGCCTGGCTGCCAGAAGTCACCACCCTCTGTTCGGGAGTGTCCCAGGGACTGCAGATGGGTTTTTAAATCTGCTTCTGAAGCAACTTCTTCAGAAAGTCTTGATAATGAGCAGGCAAAGTCTTAGGGCCCCGGAAAACTGTCCTTGCCAAAGTGAACTTTCTGTTCAGGTGATTCCTCCAAACTGGCTTCTTTCTTCCTCTCGTGGAAGATCTCCAGCTTTCAATACTAGAATTCCTGAAGTACACAAATTTCACTAACACAGTCTTAATGAGGGACTGTGGTTGACAGTGAGCTGGGAAAATATGAAAATGAAGTGTTCTTAAAAGCTTCTGTAATATAACCACAAATCCTAAAGTGCTTTAATTGTCATAATGTTGGTGTGGCATGGCATCATCTCTCAGGGAAGAGATGCAGTTGTCCCCATTTGAACCATACATCTCATAACTTATTCTGTTTAGGTTTATTTTAAGTGTAGCCTTACATGTGAATTTCCTAGGCATGGCTGGAGGTAAATTACATCCCTCTGGTTTTTAATTTTGCCTTACTCATACAGATTCCAGTGCAATTCTGTTTTAATGTGGGCTTGGACTATTGCTGATCCTAGAATATATATATGTATATATGGAGAGAGATGTGGAAATAAGTAAAAATATTTAGGATACCCCTTTTGCTTATAGAGGTATCAGTTGCCTCATTCCTGTTGTGGGTACCTTATCAGACCGTACAATTATGTGTACTGTCTGGAACATACCAGCAAGGTTTTTGACTTGCCTTTGATTTCTTTACTCTTTCTGTTGGGATATTAGAAACCCCTTCAAACAGATACATACCTTTTAGGAAAACATATGCTTGCTCTGAAGCTCGAGCCAAAGTCTTGGTGCTGTTGCCTCCTATTCCACGTAGAAACAATGTGAAATTTTTCCAGAGAAGCCCAGGCAGTTTCTCTGATCTGCTTTGCAGTGGGGTCACTGTATTTCTGGCCCAAGCTGGAGCACCTTTTCCAGGCTTTCTTTTAGAAGTGTAGTTCCTGCTTTGCCAGATTTTTACTTAGAACTTGACAAAAATAGTTCTTATTTGAACCCCCTTGAGGGGTAATGGAGGTGACAAAGGAAGGGCAATATTAGAGGCTGCATGTATGTGTAGAGCAAAAAGAACTGTTCTTCCCATGTATACAAGTCCTAGAAAAATACAATAATGTGCCAATTTCATTCTTAGCCCCTAATTTGCTGTTAGGTATTTGCACAGTTTGAAATCTTAAACCACATACTTTCCACTGAGGTCAGTAAACTCCTGCTGAAAGGCTAAATTTTTTTGACTGCTGTGCTGGAAGAGGATTTTGTAAGAGGTAGACCAGCTTTTGAGAATATAGTTTCCTTTGTGAGTAATAAATGGTTTGTATGCACTCCAGAGGAGGCTGCACTTCGTGCCAGTGCTGAACATATAAAGTATGAGTTTGCCTCATTATTGCTGCGTGATGTGGTGTAAATTTCCTGGATGTGAATCTGGCCAAGGAGAGCAGAAAAATGTCCCTGGTGTTCCAGCTTGTTCCTGCACAATCGCAGTGGTAACTGCACTTGGCCGGAGCACTTTGGAGTTTTCCTCTTACTGTTTACAGCTTTACTGAGACAGAAGTAAACAAACTGGTCCTGTTCTTCCCATTTTCTGTTATTTGTCATCTCAGACCTAAAAAGGAAAAAAACAGCTCCCCACATAAGCCAGCTTTTAAGGGTACATGTGGTTTTTGTTAAGGGAAATAACTTTCTTTTGCAGGAAAATGATCTTTCCCCTTTTTGTGTGTATGTGCTGAACTTATTATCCTTTCGCTTCTCACTCTGTAGTGATCTCTGATCTTTCTATTTTCAAACAGAGCCTCAAAAATAGAAATGTAAATACTTCTTTCCTCTTTATTTTCCATGTGTGGCCTCGTACAGCTCGAGATGTTACCGTGCAGAAGATTGAGACTATTATAGAAGAACAGTTTGCTGTCGAAATGAAGAGTAAAGAACATGAAATTGAAATTATAGATCAGGTAGAAAGGTTTTGTTCCCATCAGTATCTAAGATGCTGGTGTATGGGGGGTTGGGGATGGCTGCTGTGGTTATTTTTACTGTATGTTACCTCTTCTTTTGGTAGCGCCTGATCGAAGCAAGAAGGATGATGGACAAGCTGCGTGCCTGTATTGTCGCCAACTATTACGCGTCTGCCGGTCTCCTTAAAGCTGGAGAGGTAAAGATTACTGTGGGAACAGTAAGACTTGAGGGAATATCTGCAAAGGAAGGTGTGTGGGGCTCACTGGCTCTTCAACTGGTGTTTGGTTTTGAGATGTGATTTAACCAAATGGGGGAATGCAAACCGCAAGTGGGGTGCCAGTGGGAGAGGAGACCTGTGCACTACCGGCTGGGCCTCGGGAACTTGGCAAAGAGGAGTCTTCAGGGAGCAGTTGAGAAGTCATTCAGCATCCCTTGGTTCTGGTTTCTAAAGTACTCTGCTTTTTTTTTCATTGGCTCTCGCATGACAGCACCTTTCTTGTCAGATGCTGCACAGTTTGTCCTTGCAAAGCCCTGAAAAATGGGGAACGTGCTTTCCCATCCCACAGGAGGAGAGTGGAAGCGGATGGGTTTTGGAACTTTCCTGAAAAGAAAAAAAAAAACCCAAAAATCAAGATTTCAAGATTTTTAGAGGGTTGGGCAGTGCCGTGAAACCATCCTCCCTTTAACCTGGCAGCCGGTCTGGTAAAGAGTTGAGGAACAGACAGATGGCAGCAGCAAGAGCAGGAGATAAATCAAGGAGGTATCACGGGGAGATTAAAAAGTCACAAGATTAAAAGAACCTCAAATTTTCTTAGTTAAACCCCGGTTCTGAGTGTGCTGCCCTTAATGACTGCTAATTACAGTATATTCATGACTTGTGCAGGCTCCCAAATGACATGTAGTTCCTTACCTGTGGAGGTATTTCATTCCCATCTTCTTAGTTCAGGGAGTTGATCTGATTTCCAGTAAAGATCGGAGTTGATTTTTGAGAGTTGCAGATTGGTGCTGCAAACATGAGTTTCACTGTAGTCCCATAAGAATTTCTCTTCCAAGCAGTGGCTCTCAGTGCTGCTCCTGGATTCCCTATTGTGATTTCCACAGGGCTTGGAGTGGGGTAAAAAGAAAAAAGTTCAGCTTGTTTTTCTCTCAATGAACTTGAGCTGAGCAGCTGGAATTGGAAAAGGTTGTGGAAGCGTTGGGAGGCTTGGAAATCCGTGTGCCCCCCTCGATCCTTGTGTGGGCAGCTGAAGAATGTGAGCTAAGTTCTGATCTTTGAAAGTGCCTTTATCCAGTGCCATCATGTGTCTGCAAGAGCTGTACTGTCCCTTGTTCTGCCATGCAGGGTGTTTGTTTTTTTCCCTGCTGAATTTCACACTTGCCAGAAATAACAGATTTCGTAACTGTTTTGAAGTATTCACAAAACTTGCTGTCACCTCCTTGGTTTATTTTGTTTTCCAGTAGTATTTATGATACTATGGCTAGAATAGCTGTATCTTCAATTGCATTCTTAATTTTTTCTGAAAGCCCTGATTTGCATGCAGGCTAAAACACTTCTTTCTTAACTGAAACCAGCATGAATTTCAAAGTTTCTTTGTTGTCTGTTTTTAATTGTGGATATGGATATAACTCTCATAAGCAGGTAACTGAGAGTTGGTAATTGCTTTACCTGTGTGTGTAAGGGACAATTGGAAAGAATGTTCTCAAATGATCTTTTAAAGGCCAAGGTGGGACAATGTGTAACTCCACTCCTCCTACCACCTCTTGAAAGGCAGTTCTGCCACTCCACAGTGGTGCTGGTGTCTATCCCCATGCCACCCCCTCCATCATGTTGGCAGAATTTTGGATCAGGGAATTCACGGGGATTAAAAATAAACCTGCAAAGGAAAAGAATAAAAAGAATAAAACCAATAATAAACAAAGCAACAAATAAATCCTAAGTTAGTTTCTTAATTTGTTTTCTTTTGTGACCTGCCCCCTCCCTGTGAATAATTGTGCCAGCTTGATTGATCCGGGTGGTTTGGGCAGGGAAGAGACCTCTTTCAGCTGGTACTGCCTGTCAGAAAAGCTGTCAGTGCCACTCTGGTGCCTCTGTGGCTTCAGGAGCTGAAACAAGGCTGTGTGTCTGACAGAGGGGTGTTTCTGCTGACTTGGTTCATCATCAAACCAAGGTGACAGGGAGGACTGGTGGCTGGGACAAGAAGTGGCTGAGGGACACTTGCTTTGAGTGACGGGTGTTTTCCTGCTACTTCTGAGGTTAAAGGCAAATTCAGGAATAAAAAAAAAAGGGCCTTTGTCATAGTAAGGAAGGGAAAAAAAAGAGTTGTAAACACTTTCTGCCCTGTGCTCCCTCTTGCAGGTTTAAGAGGATCTAAGATTACCTCTACGATGTCCTTTTGGAGGAAAGTTTGCAAGCTTGTTTAAGCACATTATTATTTATCCTCTGTTAAGCCTTGGGAGCAGACAGGGTGCTCATATGCGTAGCTTGCCTCACAGGTGTTGACAAGACTGCCAGTGGGTATCAAAGCTATAGAGCCTGATGTGCTCAGTACCCTGACTGCCTGCAGGAGCTGGGCAGCTGTGGCCCTCCTGTGTGTGGTGGGAGACTGGAGGTGTCTGCATGGGAAGAGATGTTACTTACAAAGGGGGCACTGTAGGTATTTGAGTCTTCCTTTCCAAATCCTGATTGGTTTCTGAGATCAAAAGGCCTAAGGGAACAGATTCAATTTGTGGTCCTGTTTGTGTAGAACCATTTTAAGCTTTTATCTTCTGCAGCGTATGTTTTTCCTGCAGGGCAGCTGATTAAATATTTGCTCTTTCTTCATACATTGACTTTTTCTTTTCTGGTGCAGCTCCTTTTTTATCTGGGCTGCAGGGGAATAGTGACCAGATTTGCCTCCTTCCTGCAGGGCACCAGGTCATGTGATGCAACAATTCTTAATCACCCTTCAATCAAGAAATTCTTGGAATCGCCCTCAAGATCCTCATCTCCAGCTAACCAGGGCTCAGACACTCCCTCTGCCAACCACTCCGAGAGCGACTCTCTCTCTCAGCACAATGACTTTCTGCTGGACAAAGACAATGGCAACTTGGACGCAGAGGAGCGGCTGGCAAACAGCCTGGACCAGAGACAGAGCAGAAATGCTGGCCGGGTAAAGTAAAACTCGAGTGGTGGTCGAGTTGTTGGAGGTGTGTGCTCTATGGACTCGGTGCTGGCACCAGGAGCTCTTCATGCTTTCACCCACCTTGCTGAAGATCTGTTTCTTGCCCTCTCCAACCGCTTGCTCCCACTCCCTCAGCCTGGCTTTGCTGTAAGGCCACCTGAAGTGTCTGTGACGTGGGTAACTCCTCCTAACTCAGCCCTGCCCAGCAGTGAGCTCAGCAAGCCACGGGGAGAGTGGTGTCAGCACAGCTCTGCTGCTGTCTGGTTGTAGCCTCTGGGCAAGGAAGTGCTTCACAGCCTGAGCAAAGGGCTTTGCAGTAGGGATGGAGGTCAGGTCAGGAGGGTAGAGCCTGGAGAGAAGAGCAAGATGTGTCATTCCTAGCAGTGTTTTTAGGAAGCAGTGCTGCTGCCTGGCCCTGGGTGCTGATGGCGACTGCAAGAGCAGTTGGTCCATTGGAGGGGTTTGGCCTCCTCAGCAGCCCGTAGTGAAAACAGTAACACCAGTGGAGAAGCTCACCCTGGGAGTGTGAGCTGGTAGAGCCTGGGTGCATAGTTGGAGTTGGTTTTCTCTTTGTGGTGCTGCTTGCTGTTTTGCATCATAGCATCACTGTTTGCTCAACTGTCCCAGACTGACCCGGGTTAAAAATACCTGCTGTCGTTGTTCCCTCGTGCTCTTTTCTGGGTTATTTTGACGTGGATCCATTCCCTTTATGGCTCACTGTGCAGCCACACAAATGCTTCACCTGTTGACTGCAGGTGGCTCCGCTGAGGAGGCTCACTCACTGTCTGCAGGTGAAATGTGCCTTAGTAGGTGAGCTGAAACTCCTCTGTTTCCTTTGCTCATTTAAGCAGTCAGGCCTGAGCGGAGTACAGCCCCTGTATCTCATGATTATGGCTGCATTCTGCGGGTGAGCAAGTTGCAGTAATACATGGCAGAAAGAGCAGTGATTCTGCCTCCACTGAACAGCGTGAGACCCCTGATAACAGGGCAGCAGTTTGCTGAAACCCTGCTTGAGGTCAGTGCCAGAAGGCAAACACACCATATGGAACGTGGACCCACCTCCACTGTAAACCACCAGAGCAACAGAACTTGTTTCTTGCACTGAGGGCATTGATGGAGCAGCTCCATTGCTTGGGTGTAGCACGTTGGTACATCTTTGACCTACAGCCTGTGGCCCAGAGGTGACTGAGGGAGTGTTAAGGAGCAGGAGCCATCCCAGCCTGCCGTGGCTCCTTGCTCCACTTTGGGGCATCACTGACTTGACAGAGGAGGGCTGATGGTTCCTAGTGAATCCACTGCTCCCCACGCTGACCCTCTTCTGGGGAGAGCTCAGTGGAGTGTGCTCCAGGAAGCTGCAGCAGCAGCTCTGTTGGTCACTAGAGGTTGGCAGTCCCTTATTCTCCAGACGTCCGCTTTATCCGGGAGTTGTAGAAAAGCCTCTCGTTCCCATGCAAACAGCAGTTCCACTTGTGTTGGCACTGTAGGTGGTCATGTCATTGTCATATCAGGGAGTCTTGGCCACGGTGTAATAGCTGGGGTTGTGTTACAGGGTTGCTGATTCTATTGTGCCCCAAGGATTGTGGTGGATTTGCAGGTTTACCTGGATGTCGGTGACATGGCGTGGGTTCTGCTATCCCTGCTGAGCTGGAGCTGAATTGCTGTCTCAAGCCCGGCCTTGACCCTTGACCACGAAGCAACACCAGAGTCCCTCAAAGCAGCGGAGTCTGGGAATGAGAACGATTTAGATTTTCAGCACCCACTTGTGGGAGATTTACTTTTTTATTTTCTGATGAGTGACCAACATGATGCCGTTCTAGCAGTGCCAGTTTCTTTCAGATAGTGCAGTGCTAGTGGTTTTAAAAGCCAAGCTGAAATCATGGCTCAGATCCATGTGATGTCGCACAGTTTAGCCGTGCCGTGCGCTCCTGCCTAGATAGGATAGGACTGTTCCATGCCTGAGTTGCTTAAACGTGCCTGGACAGCAATTCAGGTATTTTTAGGGATGATTTGTTGTTGGTCTTTCATTTATGCAGGTCTGTTTTGTTTGTTTTTTTTTTTCTAACAGCACCTTACATTTCTAGCACCAAACAAAATGATGTTTAAGAGGAATGTTTGGGTTTTTGTTTGCCTTTGTTTTCTTCCCCTACCCTCAGGACAGTTCGGGTGTTTCAAGCTCTCAAAAACCAGGACAACGAAATGCTGGACTGTCAAATGATGAAACTTCACGGCTTTATGTGAAGAAAACGATTGTGGTTGGCAACGTTTCCAAGTTAGTATCCAGAGCCTGAGGGATGGTCCTTTGTTTCAGGATTAAATGGAATAGGAGGTTAAAATTAGAAGGCAAATAAAACTGCTAGGCTGTCACAACATGAGGTGTTGCCCTTGAATAATCACTGTATCCGAGGCAGCTCTCCTCAAGTGTCTGCACGAGGGTTTCTTTTTTCGGGAGGATCAGGTGGTTTAGTAGTTGTTTTATGTATGTATGTATATATAGGGAATTTTGAAGATCTGTTTGTCTCAAGGGAAGTATTTCAGCCTTTTTTGGTCAGTTAGAAGTCCAAAGCTTTCCCATGAAAATTTGGAAAAGCAAGTTGTCCTAATTCAGTGCGTTGGTTGATTGAATTTTGGTTGGTTAACTCAGTGTGTCCCTAGGGACAGTGTGGGGTTTTTTTTAAACAAGAAAAAATAAACCCAATGCACCAAACCACCAGAATGAGGAAAATTGTGACAGTCCAGAATAATCTGAATAAATTAATTTTTACAGCTTCTATACGTAACTTTTGAACTTTGAGGAAATTAGTGAAGAAAGGCATTAATTTTAGGAAACTATGGACAATTCCAGGTTTTAACTCTCCTCCACCCTGGCACTACTCAAGTCAGTCTTGCATAGAAAGTATCAGACGTTTGCTGACAAAGCCTTGTCTTAGACTTGCATCTTGAAAATCTGCCTAAGACTGTACCCAGAACTAAGTATTGACTCTGAAGTTTCTTAAAAATTCCTAAGAAGAATTGTTTTTATTGTATGAATTGTATTTATGGTAGCAGAGTTGTTGATGTGTTCTGATGTGGTTTTGCTTCCTGATATCTCAGAGTAGGATGGGAAAAGGAATCTGACTGTGGTAGAATGTTAAAATTAAGTCTTCCCAGTTAAGAGCCAAATGTTTAAATGGGTGAATTTCATGTGGCCACTGTGCATTAAAATGGAGTTAACGTGTTAGAAGATTAGAGTAGATTTTGGGACCTGCTCCTGGATGAATTGTCAGAGTAAGGACGAACAAGCAGAACTGTACAGGGGGCAAGATTCCCACAGGCATTTTACCATCCCCAATTTTTTCGCCTGAACTTTCCCGAAATGCTTTTCGCAGTGTTTGTCTATTTGGGATTTTTATCTTGTGTGTGTTCTTCCCTTCTTTGCCAGGTACATTCCTCCTGACAAGAGAGAAGAAAACGATCAGTCAACCCATAAGTGGATGGTGTATGTCCGAGGCTCTCGGAGAGAACCCAGCATAAATCATTTTGTCAAGAAAGTTTGGTTCTTCCTCCATCCCAGTTACAAACCTAATGACCTGGTAGAAGTGAGGTAAGAAGGAACTATTCCAGTCACTATTCCAGTCTTTATGCTTGCCAGGCTTATAGTGCCAAGTTTCTTGGAAAGTTAGCAACTTCTTTTCCTGGTTTAGTATTCCATGTCTGTATTTGACCTCTGGCTTGACTTGGCTTACTCCAAAATAGCAGTAAAAATGAATGAGTTTTTCCGTAGAAAATGTGCCAAACAGGTTTGATTTTTGTTTTGGTTTGTTTTAATTTCCTTCTGAGAAAAATCATTCAGTTGTTGCATTTCATGTTATTCCTGTGGGTTGTGCTTCCTGGCCTGGCTCAGGAACAGTGTGGCAGCAGGAGCAGGGAGGTGATTCTGCCCCGTACTCAGCACTGGTGAGGCTGCACCTCAAGTGCTGTGTCCAGCTATGGGCCCCTCAGTTCAGGAAGGACATGGAGGAACTGGAGCAGCTCCAGAGAAGAGCAACGAGGCAGGGGAAGGGACTGGAGCACAAGTCCTGTGAGGAGAGGCTGAGGGAGCTGGGGTTGTTTAGCCTGGAAAAGGCTCAGGGGAGACCTCATCACTCTGTACAACTCCCTGACAGGAGGGTGTAGCCAGGTGGGGGTTGGTCTCTTCTCCCAGAAACCGGCAGTAGGACAAGAGGGTTCGGTCTTAAGCTGCACCAGGGGAGGTTTAGGTTGGATATTAGGAAGAAATTTTTTACAGAGAGAGTGCTCAGCCATTGGAATGGGCTGCCCAGGGAGGTGGTGGATTCACCATCCCTGGAGGTTTTTAAGATGAGACTGGATGTG
>JAWMRA010000009.1:23494098-23531456 GCA_035584735.1 Pseudotriccus pelzelni
GGCTGCCCAGGGAGGTGGTGGATTCACCATCCCTGGAGGTTTTTAAGATGAGACTGGATGTGGCATCAGTGCCATGGGCTGGGAACCACGGTGGGGTTGGGTCAAGGGTTGGACTTGATGATCTCAGAGGTCCTTTCCAACCTGGCTGATTCTATGACTCTATGATAGCAGGACATAGCAACCCCCTTTGTGTTTCTTGTGTAACCAAATTACCCTTGACTGATGTCTTTTTGTGCTTTTTCTCGGTTTCCAGTATCTGATGTCAGTGCTGTTTGTCTTCTGGTTTAATCCCATCTGGTTAATTGATTTCTGGTGTCAGAGTCCCAGTCATCTTAGTGAACATTGATGTTCTGGACCGAAAACAGCCTATAAACCTTTCCCATTTTGCTTTGTTGCAAAACTACATTTGGGATTTACAATAACAAGCTGAAATACAAAGTAACAGTAAATGTTACTGATAAATACACACCTCTTTTTCAGCGTGGAGCATGACAGTGGTTAATTCTTCCTTGTTCTCTCTGTTGTTCTCTGGGTGTTATATGAAGCATTGTGTCTTCTCTCTACTCGATGGGGAACAGGAAGAAGTGATTGCAAAATGCTGCATTGAAAGCTCACCTTGCAGCTGTGTCCTATGAGCTGGCTTGGGGTTTTTGGAAGGGAGTATTTTTCATTTGACGTAGAATATAACACAGCCTTTTTTTCTTTTTAAAATAAGACACTTGTTTCCCGTGCCTCTCATCCAACAGCTTTTTACCATTTTCTTCCCCATCCCCTTGTGTAAAGTTAAAAGTATGTTTTCAGCTGTCCAAAGCCATAAAATTCTCATTGCTGTGATTGCATTCTCTTTGTGGTGAATAGCAGGCCTGAAGATAGCTTTAGTTGTCTGCTGGAAAAACAGTCTTGGGCTTTCTGAAAAAGAGGGAGGTGAAATCTGTACCACTTCTGCATCAAAATGTAATCACCATTTTTTTCCAGAGAACCTCCGTTTCACCTGACCAGGAGAGGCTGGGGAGAATTTCCAGTGAGAGTGCAGATACACTTCAAGGATAGCCAGAACAAGAGGATTGATATCATACACAATTTGAAGGTATTTAAACAAAATACTTTGGAGAAAGGCATTTAAATGAGCTCTGCTGCATAACCTGGAAGAGACTCTGCTTGTGTGTGTGCGTTTCTGCCTCTTTGTGTGTGTCCTGCTGATTATTTTCACATGAATTGTTGAGCTGGAGAATCAAAAAAGATCCAGGAAAGCCTCTTACCTTGGCTGTATTGGATTCAATGCAGTAGCCAGGGAACCCAGCCTTGCAGCAGCTCAGAGCAGCAAAGCATTTACCTGCTTTTTTTTCCTACAGTTGGAGATTTTTATCCTGCTCTCACTGGCTGAAAGCTGGCAGGGTTGCAGGGCTGCCTTTCTGTTGGTAAAGTGACTGCTGTAGCTGTTCTGTTCCTTCAGCACTTGCACATATCAGCTAGAGACTATCTCTTAGAGTGGGCAGGGAGGGCTGAGATTCCCCATTTGGTCCATGTTCCTTTTGAGAAGAGCTTTCTTTTCCAACCCACTCACTCCTGCAGCACTCAGTAGGATTTATGGTGTGCAGCAGTCTTGGAAAACTAGGCCATTGCTCTTGTTCTCCTCTTAATTAGTAGTCCCTGGCATTAGCAGACTTAAGTCCTGAGCTGGTTTAGTCTCCTGTTTCTTTGAGCAGCATTAGTTTTATTTAAACTCTGCCTCCATTAATGAATTTCATGCTAATGTAGGTACCTTGTTGCAACCCCAAATATAGACAGTAGAGGAGGCTGAAAATATTCCCCTGCAACTTAAGGACATTTAATGCAGATGATGAGTAAAATATATTTGGGGAGATATAACCTGGGGAGAAATTGGTAACACTGTGATGGGCAGGGAAGGAGGCCCAGCCTACAGAAGAAAACTGAGACGGTCCTTGACACACAAGAGCTCAAATCAGCAAACCTTTGCTGTTCATGCTGAGCCAGTGGCTGCTGTGAGTGGATATGGGTGAGCTGAGGCCTTGTTTGTGGCTGGCAGCCTGTCAAACCCAGCTTCTCTCTATGGGTGTCTCAACAGATGCCTCTGGGATGTTATGCCTCTTTATCAGCTGATACTCAGTGTGAACAGTTTTTAATCAAAAACTATAAACACAGCCTTCGTGCTGGTCAGTTTAAATCTCTGAGTTTTTCTCATTATTACTTCATTATATTGAGATGAGGAATAAAAAAGGGCACTGCTTGAGGACTCCTCTTAGACTGGAATAATATTTCCTCAACAATCTCACTTCCTTCAGCTTTTTTGCTCCTTCCTGTTTTAGTGTGAGCTTTGGGTCATGGTTGGATTTTTTTGCAGAAGAGGCGCACTTAACACAGCGTGCAGATTTCTGACCCTGTGGTCTCAAGAAACTGGATGTGCCGCTGCCCAGCTTAACAGTTTGAACTCCTTTCAGACAATTCGTGTTATAAATTCTACCTGATGTGTTGCTTTGCCCTGGTTAATATATTGTATTGTTTTACCCAGCTGGACAGGACCTACACCGGCCTGCAGACACTTGGCGCAGAAACGGTGAGTCCGAGGGTCGTGGGATGGAGGTTGTGCTTTGAGTGCCTTAAGGATGTTTAGAAAAGACACATAGGACTAAGCACAGAGTCAGACCCATTTGATTTTGCAGTTTCCAGAATGTAGATTTTGCTCTCTTGTTGGATGAACTGATTGTGACACCTCGTCACTACTCGTGACAACAGTAATTTTTTGCCCCTTCCTGGTTCAGGGGAGACTGTTTCAGCTCTTTCAGAAGGAACTTTGTACTACAGCTTTAATTTTTATTTCTTTTTGAAGCTTGTGGTACCATATGTTATGATTTGTATTCTGATGTGCTGCAGAGCTCACACATAAAGAGTTTAACTTAAAGGGATCACCCAACTTTCCTACTGAAATTTTGCAGTATATTAAGTACTTCTAAGTTTCTCCACCTGTCAAGATTCAGTACCTTAATGGAAAATAAACTCTTAAAAAAAATAAGTGAATTAATAAGCCATAGTTTGCTGTATTCCTAAAGTTGTCCTGATATTGTTCTCCCCTTGTTGGACTGTAGTGAATGGAAATTTATGTGGTGAAATCGCATTATTTCAGCTTTTCAGTCTGTGAAGAAAACATTAATGTGACGTGTCTATTGTGATTAAAGAACACGTTTGAAGAGTAGATCATGTGGTGGGTTTCTCAAGGCCTTATCAAAAAAGCCAGAAAAGACAAGCTGCAGTTTTGTGCCTGTCCCTACAGTGGTGTGCAGCCCTTTCCTTAGTGGGATGCTTGGAGCTGGGCTCTGTAATCCTGTAATCAGTGTTCACTGTTCAGATTTCCCCATGGACTGAGAGATGTGCTGTTTTACTCTGAGGACTAAATGTTGCAAGATTTTTGTCTTAGCTGAGGTGCTGCTGGACCTTTGGGAACTGTCCCTGAAATGAATGGAAATGTTATGCAGAGGTGGGGGAAAGAAAAAGGGAAATAGAAAGGCATACCTGTTTTCACTTCTTGTATCTTTGCCTAACCACCAAATACCAACGTCTTTTTTCCTATTTTTGGAAGGTAGTGGATGTGGAGCTACACAGACATTCCCTTGGTGAGGAGTATCTCTTCTCCCAGTCTTCAGAGTCTGAACTCTCTGATGTTCCTACATCTTTATCACTACCACTGAGTATTCCAGCACCAGTCAAAGCTTCCTCACCAATTAAACAGCTGCGGGACTCCAGCCCAGATGCTTCTGTGGACAAAGGTAAAGCAAATGGGTGTCAGTGAATTGTGAGTTCTTGGAACTTCAGCTCCTCTGGATCCCTTCTTTATTGCCTTAAACCTTTCCGTTGCTACCTGCTCCTTGCTCACCCCAGATGAACATTTCCTCAATGTGCTCTGAAATACGATTCAGAAATGGTTACAGATTATTCGAGTTTGGGGGTTTGTTCTTTCTTTTTAATCTGAGGCTTGTTGTGGGGGCTCTATTTTGTTAAATGTTGTGACTATGGAGCAACAGCAGATGCACTTGGAAATAAGGTAGTTGAATAGCACTTGTTTTTTTTCTTGGCAGACTGTTTTCAGGGAGGTTTTGAGATTTCTGAATGTCTTGGAGACTATATATGCATTTAAGGAATTGGTCTGGTGGTGTGTTCAGTTATATGTGTTGGTGCCTGGCATGAGTTGACTACAGGGGAACAAAAATCCCTACACAGCTGTAGTTACTGTAGTGCTGAAGAAGGTGAAAAAGAGTGGTGTATGTTCGTCTGGGGAACGATGGCATCTCTGCTTGTCAAGGGCTCATTCTCACCTTCCTGTGTAAGCTCAGGAAATGCAGTGCCCATTGTGGTGGGGCAGCAGCTGATGGCTTAGGATCCTTTGGGTTGCCTGAAACAAGCTGGTGCTGGCCCTGTGGGCACACTGCTGTGATTTGTAGTTTGTGTGAAGCAGGAAAAGCTGGACCTCTGTTGGCATTTAGCCTTATTTGCTTAAGCACGTGGTGTCCGGGCTTGCGTGACAGACCTTGGCTACCAGGGCTGAGAAACCAGGGCATCTGTTACAGTTTGCACTGCTTAGTGTGAGAAACTTTACGTTTCAAAATAGAGGCAGATGCAGCATGGTCTGATGCTTCTCTTGATTTATCCCAACATTCCTGTGCCCAAGGAATGGCTGTGAGCTGGTGCCTTGCGTGGTGTATCTCCTGGTAGGTGCCGTGATGCCACTGGTGGTGTTTGGGTTCAGCAAGAAGAGTGTCTGCTGTTTAAATGTGTTGTTTTTCTAGTGGCCAAAAAACGACAAACACAACCAGATTTTAAATGCACAGGGTTTTTATTCAAGCAGGAAGATTTGCGAGCCTTTAGGTGAGTAGTGCTACAGCCAACAAGGAAGGAAACTTTCCTCCTCCTTACACTAACACACAGTGGCTTCTCTCAGCAGCTCCAGGTTAATTGATCTCCTACATCAAATAAGGTGAATTCCTTAACCCAGCTCAAAAGGCAGTAGGCGGTCTCCTTGTGCTGTTACTCCAAAATACGCACTGAGATTCTCTGTGAAGGAGATCCAGCCTTAGTCCTGTGGAGCCCTAACTGGGGACACAAACTACCAGCAGCTTTTGGTCAGTGGAAGGGTCATTCCGAGAAGATGTGTAAGAAGTGGCCACAGCGGAACAGGCTGTGCATGCTGTCATTTTATTCTTCTGTTCCAACAAGTTCAATGCACGGGAGGAATCCCCTTTTCCCACTTTTACCCTGGTTCAGTGCTTCTCACCAGTTCCTTTTCTTTCCTTCCTTCAAGAACGTGTTTGTCGTACCTGAGTTTTGTTTCTGTAGAGAAGCACAGTAAGGAATTAGATGTGTCAGCCTAAGAACTATTTCTGTTCTTTTCCCTGTTTTGATCAGGATTCTCTGGGAATGCTGAAACCGAAAGACATGCCGCGTTTTATTCCCTGCCATCTTCGATAGAACGGACTCCCACCAAGTTAGCCACACAGAAAGTTGCCTTTGGCTCTCATGGAAATTCAGCCTTTCAACCCATTGCAGCTAGCTGTAAAATAGTGCCTCAAGGTCAGAGTCCAAGCCCCGCAGAGTCACCAGGAAAATCCTTCCAGCCTATCACCATGAGTTGCAAGATTGTATCAGGTGAATGTTAGTTTAATTCCCTGAGTGCTTCGCTCTGGAAAACTAGAGAGTGAACCAGCTGGGCTTGTTTTGTGTCCTTCTCCTGATTTTCTGCCAGTCTTTGAACATCAGGCAGTAGGAAACTCTAGAATAAGGAGCTAAACATTTCTTAATGCTCAAGGGAAAAAGTACAAGTGTGAAATGTTTTGCAACAGCTAAAAAGCAGGATGAGAGCTGTTCTCTCCCTGTTCTTGAATGTTTTAAAGTATGAAATAGATGGTCTTTAACTGGACTTCTACCCTCAGAAAGGCCCAGGCAAGGACACATCTTCCATGTGTACTATTTTTATCCAGGAAGAAGCCATTCTTCTCCGTCCTGCTTTCAGAAAGCTGGGATGGATTAACAAGAACTATTTTTTTCTCTGATTATTGGGCAAATAATTAGTTTCAACCTTGTAGACTCAAATAGCCCTCTTGTGCTTGCCATATCTCCTGAGATGGAGCAGCTTTGGTCTTCCTTTGCCAGAAGTCCACACTGTGTTGGATTAAATTGCCTGCTGACTGCAGGGAGCAGTGTGACAGCTTCTGAACCAAACGTGGTCAAGGTGCTGTTTTGCTCATTTCTCCTGTGGTCCCTTCCCTGCCTGGGCGTGGTGCCATCCACTGGATGATGTTTTACATCAGGAAGTATTAATGTGCAGGTCACCGTGGCCCTGGCTGTG
This sequence comes from Pseudotriccus pelzelni, assembly GCA_035584735.1. Lineage (NCBI taxonomy): Eukaryota > Metazoa > Chordata > Aves > Passeriformes > Tyrannidae > Pseudotriccus > Pseudotriccus pelzelni. The sequence goes on from JAWMRA010000009.1 coordinate 23,500,454, forward strand.
AAGCTGAAAGAGGACCTGTTGCATCTCTTCGTTTTCTGATCTTCAGGGTAGAGAGGATGAAGAACCAGTTATCAGCATATGTGATTTCTGATGATCTGCTCCCAGATAATTTTCTTAAAGTGTGTCTGGTTTGTTTGGTGGTTTTTTTTAAACTAAATTTCAGTATTGTTCCTTGACATCTTAAACTGTACTCAAGTTGACCTACATTTGAACCTATGCCAAGTGGTGCTTTCTTTCATTATAAGCTCTTCTCTTGATCCTCTTTTCCCAAGACTTCCCAGAAAGCAAGAATTGCAGGGGCCATCCTATCTTTCTTAAAATCCTTGGACTATTGTCTCTTGATCTTTGCTATTTAAATGTTACTCTGCTGAATATTTTTCTCAGGTTCTGCTGTCTGCTGAGAAATGCTCTCCCTTGCAGATTTTAAAACAGTTTAGAAGACATGGGAACTGTATTTGATGAGCATTTATGTTCTGTTTTATTTGTCAATCACTGCCAAGAAAGTAGATTAGGCGGTTGAAGCTTGGTGCTTGCTGCTGTCTCTATTCTCTGATCACTTCCTTGCTTGTCCTTTTCTCTGTATTCCTTGTTTACCCCTTCATGCAGCTTTTTTCCTCTCTAGTCTTTCTCTCTCCTGGCCCTGTTACCCAGAAGTTGCACGTTTTGCAGTTTGATTTCAAGGTTTTCTGCTGTAGTGAGAGCAGTGGAGGGACTGGAGTGCTCGTGCCTGCCCGCTGGCTGCTGTGTCACACAGGCTTTTGACGTGAGCCGCTCAGTTCCCCAAAGGCTCTGAATGCCTGTGCCATGGGCTGCACAAGGCAAGGAGAGCTCAGCTCTTCTGCACCTCCTTGGGTGCACTGGTCTTGGCAGTGAGAATGATGTAGGTAATGTCCCTCGGGATTCAGGGATGGACCAGATGGCTTCTCAAGTTCCTTTGGAACCCTGCTTGTCCTGGTAGGCAGAGCATATCCAGGGTAGGTTTGAGCCATAGTGCTTTAAATGTCTTTTCCTTTCTTTCTGTCTCCTCTTTCCTTCTCCAAGTCCTGTGATCTTGCTCAGGCTGGGAAATGCATCCTCAAAAAATGTTCCTTTTCTAAGCCATTTTAAAAAATACTGCTACTGCCATGTTTTTATGTCCTTACAACATTTACAAGCTAGAAGCATTGGACTTTTTTTCTTAAGGTTCTCCAATATCGACCCCTAGTCCATCTCCGCTACCTCGTACCCCAACGTCCACTCCGGTGCACATGAAGCAAGGCTCTGCTAGTTCAGTCATTAATAACCCGTATATTATTGTGGACAAGCCTGGACAGATGGTTGGAGCAGCAGCCACAAGCACAGGTGTGTAGTGTGATCGTAGAAGGCAGTGGCTTAGAGTTACGCTCTCCAGTTTATTCTCCCTTTAAATGATCGGTGTAACAGCAGCATTTCAGCTTGTGAAGATGGAAGAGTACTCTGCAGAGAAAGAGGAAGGTGTGGTTGGTTTGCACAGCTGGCCTGCGTGACATGGTTAAGGGTATCTCAGCATGACTTCCTCTAGGAAGCGGCACAGCCAAACAGAAAATCAGACACCTCTTAAAAGAGAGCCTTCACAGGCGAAAAAGAAGGAGGAGAAAGTGGCGTAGACAGTGGTGCACAGATTTAGGCAGAAACAGCACACAGGCGGTTGGGTGACAACTGTACCATGGAGGTGGGCAAAAAACATGCCTGGCAGATCAGTTGTAGGTCCCCGTGTGGGGGGCAGTGGGTGTGTTGGAGTGCTTAGACCCCACTTACCAGGAGAACACCATGGCTGTGTGTTACTGCTCTCAGCTTCTGTCTGGTTCAGTTCCAGCCAGTTTGGACTCCTCTAACTGGATTATCTCAGTGGTGACAAAAGCCTGGGGTTGGGGGAGGACTGAACTGCGGGACACAGGTGATGGACATCGGAGTCAGTGGGTAATCTTTGTGTCAGGGCTGAAGGTTCCCCTGAAGTCATTTATTTGCTGTGATTTTTGGCCAGGAACCGCTGTTTTAAAACGCGCTTGTTTGTGTACGTGTGTGCTTCCCAGCGTCTCAGAAGGATGCCCAGAGCCTTGCGAGGAAGTGCAGCATCCATGTAGCACAAACTGTTTGCTGGGTGGGGTTGGAAAGCGCAAAAATTCTGCTTTTAGTGGCGGTTCCTCCCGTTATCTGAGGGAACACAGGTGTCATGTTCATTTTAACTTTATCACAGAGAAAATTGGTAGGGGGAGCATAGTCATATCTGGATTTTTAAAGTATGTTTTATGGTGTTCTTGGTAATACTGAAGCTGTTTCGCTGGTAGGGTTTGATTAACTGGGTTTTTTGGTTGGGGGGGGGGGGGTCCGCCTTTTTTCTTTTCTGTTTCTTTACCTCCAGCCTGACTGTGTACTCTGCCTCAGTGGTTTGTCATGGTTTGGGTAACTTTTGAGCTCTTCAGTAGAGGTTTGTACACAGAGGATAACACCTGCAGATGCACCAGGTGGTTTGGACATACAAGTCTTGGAGCCATTAAAGGTGCAGTTTCCCAGCACAGCAGTGTAATGCAAGTACAGACTGGCCTGCGAGTTTTTTTGTCAGAGAGCCTCATCACTAGACCCTGTGTTGAGGGAGCAAGAGGGTGTGTGGAACTGGCTTTTTGGCAGCAGCAACCAGGCTGGATAGAGCATAGTGTGTTTTCCTCAGACAAAGTCACTGGGATGTTTCTGGTAAGGCTGCAGATCATATTTAAAAAGAGGAGTGAGATCTTCATGCTCTATGAAAGCCAGCCTTCCCAAAGCCTGGATTTTCAGAAATGGCTGCTCATTTACTTCTAGACTTAAGTGCAGATTGTAGTACAACTGTATGAGAGACTAATATTGGTTTTTTGAGTGTAATCCATGACTTTGGTGTCTCTCGAACAAACAAAGATAACAAACCAACCCAAGAGCAGCAGTAACAAAACTGCTGAGCTGCAGTGTTGTGTACACACTCTGAAAATGCAGGGTAAGTTTACTACTGAACCCCATCCATCTTGGGAGTCACTCAGACTGCTGTGGCACATGTATCAGTCTGTCAGTTTAGCAAGGGCAGTCTTCCACTGAGGACCCTATGCCTTCATTCCTGATTTCTGTTTCTTCCTTTTCCTACTCACTCTCTCCCTTCTGCTTGTTACTCCTAACTTTGTCTCCCTCCTTTTCTGACCTTCCTTTCCCTTCCCACTCCAAGCTTTCCTCCATGCCAGTGTCTAAGTGCAGGTTCAGAGGGCTTCTGGGCAGCAGAGGACTTTACATCTGCAGCAGCAAGTTCTGACTGGTGGCTCACTCACTGCCCTAATTTCACGTATTTGCACCTGTAGCTGATACCCTCAGCCACCCAGGGGGGTGCCTGACCTTTTACTTGCATCACACAGAGCTCTGGGTGGAGAGTTCCTTCTCTGGGGCATGGATTCTGCAGGTGGAAATTTGGTAGTGGATTTGTTTTGTGCCCGTGCCAGCTCCCGGTGATGTACCTCCTGGACAATACCATCAAAATGCAGTGCTGTGTTTCTCGCCAGAAGAGGTTTCGTGTGTGCAGTGGCTGCACTTCCTGGCCCTCGCCTGACATTTGCTTTATTTCCTGGTGCACAGGGAGCCCGACCAGCAAACTGAGCAGTGTCTGCCAGGCCTCTCATGGGACTGGATCTCCTGTGTCAAAGACCCACGGGAGCAGTTTTGTTACCTCAGCTGTCAAGGTAATGTTCTCCTTAGGTGCCTACTTCCCGTTTGAAGTCCAGCTTCCTATTAAATAGGGCCTTTTAGCATCAGAAATACTGCATTTCAGAAGAGTTCCTTTGACTGTCATTTCATGTGAAGGTTTGCTGTGTCTAACAGATGGAGCCATATGAGAACATGGTGGTTATACAAGACGATAGTGTCACTTCATGCAGCTCTAATTAGACTTGCCTACACATCTGTTAAAGGCACTGGTCTTTTGCCTTTCTACAAAGAAACCCATGGAGGGCATAGCTCCCAAAACGTCTTATCTTTCAAAAAGGCTGCAGCTGACTTTGATCTTCTTCACTCGGTTAGTGACAGAGTGTGATTAAACCAGAGGTGCCTGCCTCAAAACCTTCGTTCTGCTCGTTATTTTTGTACAGCAGCTGCTCCTGGCAGCCTGAAAGTAGCTCATTTAGTGGTTTTACAACTGCCTGCTTTCAGAAAAATGTTTGTGTAAACAGTGGAGTAACATTTGGATGTGTAAACAAACAGCAATAAATACAGTCCATGCTTCTGATCTGCAAAGCCCAAAAGGTACAGAGCTGAACTGTCTCACATAAAATCTCTCCCACATCTTGTGCTAGGAATGATATTTCTGGCAGGGAAGTGGCGTCAGCAAGGCTCTGAAAGCAGCTGGTGGGTGTGCTGCTGAAAACAGGAACGTTTCCCTGTCTCCAAGCCACAATATTAATGCAGGATGTGGTGGGGTTTGCCAGTCAGGCTGCAGAGAGCAAATCACTTTACATTTGGAACTGAGATTCTTCCTATATCTGTTAGGGAAAAAGACGATTGTTGTTTAGAGGAGTTTTAGTTTGCAGTAATATTTTAAATGTCAGGTGTGCAACCAGCTATTCAGCTTTTAAAAGCCTCTCTGCTCAGGTGGATTTCACTTAACTGTGTTCAAAATCATTCACTGGTCTTTATTTTTCACTGATTTTGGGACAGTTCTTTCTGGAGGCTTTTCAGTGAGTCAAAGTAGCCACATGTTATTAGTAATACTCAAATTCTGTATTTCCAGGACAAAGTCAAAACACTTATTTAATGTATTTAAATATTTAAATTAATTAAATTATTAATAATATATCGTAAATAAATAATAAATTAAAACAACATTAATTTATTTAAATATTAAATATTTTTAAAATACATAAACCCCATACTTCTGTAAACCAAAATACATTCCCGTTTGTCTTCTGGCTGATGAAAAGCTGTCCTTTTATGGTTTCTTTAAAGGGCTGTGTTTCTTCATCCAGTCTAAAATGCCTGATACGCAGCTGCTGTTGGGAGGACGGGTTGTACCTCTAGCCTTCTCTTCACAGCTCCCTCTGTTTGCTACCAGTTGTGCACCACTGGTGAGCAAACGGGGATGAACCAGAGCAGACAACCGATCTGCTTGAAAACTAATGTGTTTTCAGCAGTGTCTGTCAGTACAAGGACGATGCCAAGAGTATTAGGCTGGAGTGTGAGGGCTTGATTTCTGGTCATGGTCCAACCCAAGGATGGGCCAAATGATTTTGAAACATGGCTTTGGAGTTCACAGGGGTTGTAAAAGAGAAGAATTATACTGTAACAAACTTCCCTCTAATGCATTTGACTTCAGTACCAGCCTCAGATCCAGAAGTGCCATGTGCATGATTTTGCAGGTGTGGAAATGGTGGGGTTTTTTTTTATTCTAGTTACACAGCTTTGTTGTTTCCAGGAGAGCTCTGCCTGGAAAGACCGTGTGCCATTGCATCATCCCAGTTAGAGCAGAGCATAAATTCATCTGAGAGAGCATTTTTCCCCTCCATAACTTGTTTCTTCTTTCATTATCTTCTCTCTCTGAGATTGTGCATGGAATCATAGAACAGCTGAGGTTGGCATGGACCTCTGGAGGTCATCCAGTCCAAATCACCTGCTCAAAGCAGCGTCAAACAGAGCAGGTTGCTTGAGAACATGTCCAGTTAGGTTTTGAGTATCTCCAAGGCTGAAGAGTCCACAGCTTCTCTGGGCAGCCTGTTACCTTGTTTGATTGCTGTCACCAGCAACAACATTTCTCTTACGATTTCCTGTATTTCAGTTTGTGCCCATTGACTCAGTCCTTTCACAGGATACCACTGAGGGTTGATTGGCTTGACCTTCATTACACCTTCTCATCTGGTATTTATACGCATTCTAAAGATCTCCCCTAAACCCACTTTAATTTTACATGAAATGTATAAAAAGCTGATTTCAGAACAAGTATATTTCTTTTGCCTGTGTGTGATGTGGTAAGAAACGGTCACTGCTGTTGGAGATGTAACTTTCCAAATAAAATTTACCTTGTAGGTTGTGTTAAGTAAATTAGACTGCTTTTATTTAAGTGTTGATTTTGGAAATACCTCGTTTGCACAGGTAATCTGGCCTGCCTATATGGTCCGTGCTGTACTTTATTAGCAGTCAGTTGTTTTATTTCTTGTATTTCACTGATTTTTGCACCATGTCTTCCTATTCACAGCAGGAGGATTCTCTTTTTGCCACGATGCCACCCCTTTGTCCCATTGGGAGTCATTCCAAGGTGCAAAGCCCCAAATCGGTCACTGGAGGACTTGGAGCTTTTACAAAGGTATTTCTCCTGGCTTTTGTTCTGGGACAAGGAGCCCAATAGCGTCATTTCATGCTGACTTGTGCCACAAGCCATGTAGCTCCAGTGCCTGTAAAACTTACTGGAACCAGTGTGTCTTGCTGACAAGAGCGCTCTAGCACCTCTCAGAAATGTGTCATGTATTCTTTTCTTTCCCTGTGACTCTGCTGTACCTGTGATCTTTCCTGTTTCTGCCTCTTTCATCTTTCCTGGTTTTTTTTCCTTTGAATTGCTGTTATATTGAGGCTGATATTTTAAAAGCTATTTTGGTGGGATATGGTAAAAGTAAACTGTAGTAGATCTGTCAGAAGCTTCTTAAAAAATGGTACAGTGATTTCTAAATCTCAGACATTGCCACTTCTGATTATGTCTCCTTAAATGCTACTGTCCGGAATTTAAGGTTGTTTCTGGCAATATTAGTTGATCCAAGTAAAAGGTGGAAGAATATTTCCTGCTAGTTACAGTATCTGCAGCAATCTAACACAAACCCCCTCCCCAAAACATCCTTTTCTGAGTTGCTGCCCTTAGGGATTAGATGTAGGGCCTATCCCAGAGAAACATAAAACATATACACAAGAGAGTAACGTCAGCTATAATGATTTACCATATCTATAGCTATGATATCGCTTATAACTTTGCAGGAATGAAATAAAAAATTCAGGTTCTGAACGTGCGCTGAACAGGAAGTTGCGTATAAATTTGAAACTTTAATGTGTTGTGGTTTCATGCCGAGATGCAGGATCTGAAGAAGGCAAGTCTGGCCAAGTCCCTTGTCAGTATGACTAGTAGCTGTAATATTATTAGCAATTTCCCTGATTTCTAGGAGCAAGTCTCAAATGTGGGATGCTTTGTAAGTGCAGACACCACCCCACACGCTTGTGTGTTGGGAGGAACCGTGACTTGGAGTCCACGTGGTGGTGAGAACCACAACTGTTGCCTGCCCTTCCCTGCTGACAGGCTGTCCCAGAAACGATCTTCAGCGATTTAAAGTGTTCGCTTTTCTTACTGCTGTTTCTTCCTGCTTACCAGGTGATAATAAAGCAGGAGCCCGGAGAGCTACCGCAGCAGCCGCAGGCCCCGGGGCCGGGCGCGGCGCAGCCCTCGGTGCCGCAGTACGTCACAGTCAAGGGCAGCCACATGCTGGCCTTGTCTCCACAGAAGCCAGTCGTGAGCACGGCCGAGGGGACAGTACAGTCTAAGGTAGGAGGCGCTTGGGCATCTCTGGAGGGGCGTGAGCTCTCTGCCTTGTGGTTTTATTGCGACGCTTGGTGCTTCTCCCAGGGGGCTTGGGTTGCTTCTGTTGGCAGCCCTGTGGTTAACTGGTTTCCCCGCGTGCACAGAGTGGCTGGTATTGTGCTTCCATGTAGTTCTCGGGAAGGGAGCGGGCTGGGCCTGCATTTCCTTATGTACAGGGTCATCGTCCGCTTCTGTACAACCCATTGCAACGGTGTGGCAAAGGTGCTTCTGAACTGTCAGCACAGAAAATTCACTGCCATCATCAGCTCTTGCTGAAACTCATCCAGGAAGAGAAGGTGAATTCTTTCCTAGGAATGCAGACCTGCAACACGAGAGAACAGTACATAGGGAGCAAGGTGGAGGCTGAGCCAGAAGTAGCATTAGGTGAAATCAGTGCTGCTTGAGAGGCAACTCAAGTGTTTTATTGTAGGAGTCGTGCCAGTGCAGTCCTGCTGTGTCAGGAGTGACACAGCTTCTGAGAAGGCACACTGCAGTGACAAGATGACAGATGTGTCAGAAATTGTCTCCATCCTTGCCCGCTTCCATTGCAGATAGAGTCAAATGATGTGCCAAGAATGAAAGATTACATACAGAACTTTCACGTTTGCATAAATACTTATTTGCATTTGCATTTGCAACAGTTCTTTGTCCTTTTTACTGCCTTATTTGCCTGTTTGAGCAGGTATGCAAACTCATGTTTCCCTGCAGTTACTGTCAACACATAAAATTGAAGCACTTTGTGGATTCTGCCTTGAGACCATTTTTCCCAGGGAATCTGTTCCCATGAATGTGTTGGAACTGATTTTCTACATCTCTGTAATTCGCCAAGGCAGGCTTTATCTTCAGCTGGAACTAAGCCATTGCTTATGTATCAGAAAAAAAGGAAGTGCCCTGTAATTTGAATCAACTTAATCTTTTTGTGGGTGCTCTGAAATCCTGATTGTGTTTAAGAGTTTATCGTTTTACTTGGGATTGGCCTCCTGCCGACTTAATTTCTGTTTCTGAATGACGCGCTCCTGTACGTGACCAGGCACGTGTGAGGTGTCGTGAAATATCTGGAGACGGAGGTCGTGCACCAGGATTCACATGCCAGCAGCACATCATCCAACCCTTGTTTGTTGCAGGTTGTTGGTGTCCCGGTTGGGTCTGCGTTACAGTCGACGGTGAAACAAGCGGTGGCTATAAGTGGTGGCCAGATCCTTGTGGCAAAGTCTGGCTCCTCGGTAGCAAAGGCTGTTGGTTCGAAGCAGGTTGTGACTCAAGGTGTAGCCAAAGCCATCGTGAGTGGAGGTGGAGGGACAATTGTTGCTCAGCCTGTGCAGACTATAACAAAGGCACAGGTTTCTTCCACAGGTGCTCAGAAAAGTGCATCTCAAGGCTCAGGTAGAGTAATTTTACTCCTTTTAATAGCTCGTGATGGGTAGACTTTGAGGGTCTGTAATGATTTATTCAGCTGCAAAATAACTGTGTGGTTGAAAGACTTCAAAATGAGTAGAGAGCTCTGTGGGAAAGTTCAGGCTGACTGAGATTAAAGAAAATGTTAACTTATTATCTGTAATAGGGAAGAGGGAGCACAAGCGCTTTAAAACATGCAGTGCTCTGTGAGTGGAGATCAGACAGATACACTGGGGAATGTGCTGGAGACCCAGTAGGCTTTCATGGAGCCAGGTCTTACATTTTTGCCTGGCATTACGGTCCTTAGCTGCTCTAAGGGCTCCCCATAAATCCAACCAACAAGAGCCAGACTGTCCCTAGTGCATTTTCACATCTTACCCAGTGCTTGCAGGTACAGGAGCATGGGCAGAAGCACTCTGCCTGTGTGTGCACACGGCTGGCTCTAGCTGAGCACGCCAGCTGGGGCTCTGGGCTGTTGGAGAGGTGCTGTGTGGTGCCTGGGGCTGGAGGAAGCCTGTAGACCCCACGGCTGTGCTGCTTTGGCCTGTAGCCAGAAGTGGTGCTGTACACAGAGAGATTTTTTTTCCAGACCTATTAAAAAAAAGTCTCTGTGCATCAGTGGTGGAGTTAATCTGAGGTTAGGCCAGCTAAGTAGGGATTATCAAAGGCTAGCTGCGTGTCACTCCGAGTACTTTCATCCTGTGCAGATTTCAGTGCTTCCTACTTCCTGCAAGCAGCAGTTTTATTTCTTTTATTCTTTCTTTCTAGTGATGGCTACACTGCAGTTACCAGCCACCAACCTGGCAAACTTGGCAAACTTACCACCAGGCACCAAGCTGTATCTCACCACCAACAGCAAGAATCCTTCTGGGAAAGGAAAACTGCTTCTGATACCCCAAGGAGCCATCCTGCGAGCCACAAATAATGCTAGTTAGTCTTACAGGGAAATTTAATGAGTTAAATAATGTAATCACTGCATAATTGATATGTTTGGCATTTTTGCTATAAAGCATCCTGGTGCTGTGGAAGTCAGTGATGGGATGGGGTTTCTTCGTTCACAACCACCCATATGAGGTGTTTTTTAAGGCTGAGATCTCACAAGTGGCTTTTGTTTCCGATGAAACTGCTTTTCATGCAGTGCTCTCAAAGCAGAAACTTTTTTTGTTTTGTTAATAGGCTTGTGAATCAAACTTGCTGTGAAATACTGTGGAATAACATGCTGAGATAGTTCTGAGGGGCAGTGATTTGTTTATAACTTGCCGTAGGGAAGAAAAACTTTGGGCTTTGGACTCTGTAGATGAAAAGATTGGTCATGAACCTTCTCCTCGATGCCGTTCTTGAGACTGGGTTTGGGATGAGAGATGTGTGGGTGTAAACTTCTTGCACCCAGTTCTGATTTGACCTCCCTGAGGTATTGTTCAGTTTATTATATAGGGCTGGAAATACCAGCAACCCAACAATAGAGTCACTGAAGAAGCAGATACTCTTGGTGAAGGTATTTTTGGGCTTGTGGTGGGAGCTTCTTTGGTTGAGATTTAGAGAGGCAGCTGGGTCAGTCCAGCTTTGAAAATCTCACTGGCTTTGAGGAAGATCAGATACCCGTGATTTTTGTCATAGAGCCATGAGTGTTTTTTTCTTAATGAAAGAAAGGTAAAACTGCAAAGAAGTCACTGTTCAGCCTGTTCCTTCTGGAGGCAAAGCAATATCAAAATGCCACTGCAAAGTACTGTTGCTTGGTATCCATTATTCTGTTCAAAAAATTGTATTGAAACAGCCAATAGAAGTAAAATTAAGAAGCCAGTGGGATTCAGAGTGTTTTTAGGGCTTTTGCTGCAGTTTCATAACCTGCAAAAGAGCAATGAAAAGACTGGTTATCTGTTGGATAGTGTTTTCATTTGATAGAGCTTTCCTTGCCCACCAGCCTTCTTTATTCCCCCCAAAGCTCCTTGTCTTCGTAGTGTTTGCTGGTCTGTAAGAGAGCACAGCAGCACATTTAAACTGTTCGGTGCTGGGTAATAATGTTACTTGGCTGCAAAACATGTGGCACCAAATGTCTTGCCAAGTGTTTTCAAGTCTTGTACATACGGGGATGCTTTAGCAGCTGACGCTGTCTGATTACCAGACGGTCAAGCCTTTTCCTCTGGTTACAGGTCTTCAGTCTGGTTCTTCTACGAGTAGTGGAGGAGGAGGAGGAACCCAAAGCACAAGCAGTAACCTGTCACAGCACCTCACCTATACATCGTACATCCTGAAGCAGACCCCCCAGGTCAGTGGCATAAGCATCTCATTTGAAGCACGTTGACTGCAGTGGTGGATGTGCTGTGGTTCTGTAGTGCACAAAACATTATTGGGCTATGGTGTCTAGATTCTGTTTCCCTTTTCTCCCCATTTGCTTCCATCAGAAAGTGTTCTGTAGCAAGAAGGCTGTGTCCAGCTCTTAGTGCAGAAGCATACACTGTGATTAGCTTGCTTCAGAGGATGAGATGTTGTTGCATTATATCCACAGGCTTTTATGCTGTATTTCTGTTGCCTCTTAAGTGTGTTTCAAAGTGCTGACCTCCCTAACTTATTTCTGGATCAGGGCACCTTTCTGGTTGGCCAGCCTTCTCCTCAGAGTTCTGGGAAGCAGCTCACTCCAGCATCGGTTGTTCAGGGCAGTGTAGGAGTTGGAGCATCTTCCACACAAGGACAAGCGCTGAAAGTGATAACTGGACAGAAAACAGCTCTGTTCACACAGGTAATGTGCAAATTGTGTTTCTCTTTTACCAGTTAGCGTTTTGTCAGATACAGTATAGGAACCACAGGCCACACACTGAGAGCTTTTCCTTTCACAGTTGCTTGGTTTGATGTGCTTTTTTGTACAATTATGATGCTGGCTGGACTATGATGAGGAAAGCATATCACACTACAGATTTCCAGCTTGCTTTCTCTTCTCAGGGGGGTTCAGCTTCCAAGCTGAGTAAGCTTAGTTTGTAAAAGAGCTCTGGGATTTCATAGTGGAATGGAATTGGAAAACTGAATAGTGTCAGGTGCAAAAATATGTCTAAATATTTGAACCTTAGAAATTGGTCACCTGCTAAAGCTGTTAAAAATCTTTGGGTTTAGTATCCCTTTTTTAAAAAACTACCTTCCGTTTTCCTTCTAAAAACTACCAAGTAGTGCCTATGAAATTCAAACTCCCTAAGAGTACTTGTAATTGACTGTACAAAATTCAAGATTGATAGGCATATATTTGCAAAGTCAACAGTTTGAAAAAGTTGATTTCTGAGGTGTTAATTTTGTTCCAGCTATTATTGCCAGAATTTTATTTTTCCAAGTGTATTTTGAAAATATTTGCTAGTAATATAAAAAGCATTTGTCTTTTCTGTTTTTTTGTTGTTACCTTTTGGTTTGGTTTTTTAAGTCATTTAAAACCCAAACAGATAGACCTTTTTCCTTACTCCACATTCTTTCTCAAAGGCTTCATCCAGTGGACAGACATCACTGGTGAAAATATCAGATGGGTCTATAAAATCAGTGCCTGCCTCATCCCAGCTCTCCAAACCTGGCACCACTGTGCTGAGAGTGTCAGGAGGTGTTATCACCACAACTGCTGCACCTGCCGTGGCCCTTCCCACAAACGGTGTGACCCAGGTGAGAAACAACCCTGCCAGTATTCTGTAATGCTTGTACTCCAGCCACTGCAATCCCAGGAAAGGACTTGGACTGCTCCTTTCCCCTGCTGGTGTCCTTCCCAGTCAGCTTTCCAGTGGGTCTGCTCCTATTTACTGTAACCAGACTACAAATACTTGTGGGATCACAGCTCCTCCACAGTGCTCCGTGCCCCACCTGCTCTCGCGGGTTTCAGAGGCCAGCAGCAGCCTGAGTTTGTGCTCCGTGGTCCTGGCTGTGTTCAGAGGATGTCACTGCTCTCCACCCCAGGGGAGCTGTGGCAGTGCAGCCTTCGAGGGAGGTGGTTTGGCATAGAGGGAGGTGGGAAGCAAAACATTTGTGTTCCTGGAGTGAATGCTCTTGTGTGTGGATGCAGCCACGTATCCAGCTGATGCAGGTTGTCCACCTGGAGTTGTAGTTCATGGGGTGGGGAGGAGGCAGCGAAAGAAAGTGTGTAATTCACTCTGAGGGTTCCCCGAGCCTATTTCTTTCCATTAGCCCCTAATCTTTGCTTCCCTATTGCTGTTACCTGTGGGGAGGCAAAGATTAAACAAGTGGACATTTGACACCATAATGCCACAGCCTTCATTCTATATGTGCCATCATTGCTTGGGGCCTTTGGGACATGAACTTGAGAACCTCCTGCTTCTCAGTGAATGGTAGATAAACACTTGGTTTTGCTGCTTCTAGATATTACCTCGTTGTGCTTACTGTTGAATCATCTATGACACGAAAAGGAATTTGTTATCCCTCTCTGCCTCTTATGCAGCAAACAGATAATGCAGGTTCCAGTTCATCATCTCCTGGAACTCCTGCAACAAAGACATCTGGACAGCAACACCAAATCTGTGTAAGCCAGAGCCAGTCTACTTCATCAGTAGTGAATAAGACTGCGACTTCCACTGTTGTAAGTGTTGCTTCCTTGATGACTACAGCAACGCCTGTGACAGGAAAAGCTACAGTATCAGGTACTAACCTTCCTTTCCTAGAGAAAGTTAGAACCCAGGTGTGAGTTGTCCAGACACCTTCACTATAAGTGGAAGAATATAGTCACCTGTATTTGTGACTGTGTAAAAGTGAAGTCATGCTTTTTAAAACATCTTACTAGCGTAGCTTTTGGCTTAGCCAACGAAATGTCTAATTTATTTGGCACCCTTTTGGCATTGGCTGTATCTGTTACAGATAATAGCACAAGTTGCCCTTTGGTATTGGAGAGGGATTTTAGTTTTCATGCCAGGTTCCCACTAGACAATGCAAACTGTGCCTATTCAGGAGCACAGTGTGTCACTGAGTGCGGAAACTATCAAGGTACCAGCACTGCTACAGACTTGATTAGTTTGTGAGAGTGAAACTCCACTGTACTCAGAGAACTTGCTTGAGCAGAATTTGTCTCTGAGGCTTTGCATCTGCTCTGTTTGGCTTGGAAGGGAGAGAGATGTTGATTAGAGGGAGCTGAAGGCTTTGAAGTCAAAATCCATTAAGTACAGTGAAGAAGGTGGGATCTGGCATGTTTGAGGTAATAAAGATGGACTTGCCCTTATGTGAAGGGCGGTTCTCCTTATTCAGTTTTATTGTATTCCAGTATCTTTTGTGTGAGGGAGAGCAAATACAGCAGGATTGAGTGTTATGGGTTAAAATTGGAAATTTTCATTTAGATTAATTCGCCCGCTGGCATGTTCTGTTCACTTGAAGTGGCTTTTTATGAAGTGAAAGCAGAATAAAAATACAGAAAAGAGAAAATAAGTGACACTGAGCTCATCTGACGGTGTCTTTTTGAAGCAGCTCTTCTTGTTTCCTCTGTACTCAGTCTTCCAAAGTTCTCCTTTTCTATGACTGTGTTTTACACAGAGCTTGAAAATAAACAGCATAGACTGCTAAGACTGACACAATCCTGCAAGAAGCAGTTGAGTATTTTTCTCTTTGCAAAGCAAGCAGCAAGGGTGTCTTTTTTTTTTTTTGTAGGAAATATGCCTTAATAAATAGCTTTCAGGTTAAAATTCCCATTTAGGTGTGAGAATGCTGTCTAGATTTTGGGTTGGTTTAGGTTTTTTTGTAACCTGAGGCACTGACTTCATCGTGGAAAAACTCCTTCAAGAATCCCAAAAGAACCAATGGCTATAAAACATGTTATTTCAATGTATTAACAAACAAACACACAAAACCCCCAAACAAAACTGTGTTAAAATTCTGAACATTTGTGTTTTTAAAGGTAACTTTTCGAAAATAATTTCAGATATTCCCTTGTTTTACAACAAGCAATGTCTCCCGCCCATCAGGCTGATAGTTGAAAAGGTCTCTTCTCATTGGCCTTGCTCTTGGGTCCTTTGCCATCTAACCCGACACATCAGTATGTCACACACAAAGGAATGGGTAATACCAGGTGAGCCTTCTTGCCTGGGGGTGAAAGCCTAACTGACCAGTGCTGGACATCTTTTAAAACCAGGAGGCATCTTCACCAGATCTTGCATGTCTGGGAAGGCAGCTGTTTCTTAAACAATAATAAAAAAACATAAAGAGAAAGGAACTTCATCTCGAAACAAATCACAAGCATAAAATTGCCATTGTGAAGCTCAGGACGCCATTGTTGTTCATGTTTTAAAACAGAAGGCTATGAACTTCCGCAATCTGAAGAAAAGTTAGCTATAGATTGAATACAATTACATGGAAAATAGCTGGTTTACCAGTAAAAAGGATGGCCATGGGCCCAAATCACAGAGTTAGTGTTGGCTGAGGTGGCTTGGGATGTCATCACAAGGAGATGACATGTTATGGAGGAGAGAGAGCTGACAGAGACAGGTGCTGGGTGCTCCTTACCCATGGGACTGTGGCACCGCTTGGAGCTGTGCTGATTTCCACCGAGGTTACAGAGTGCTGCCATTGAGAAAGCTGTTAATATCTGGATGGTCTGCTTGTTCTTTTGGCCTTGACTTAAATCAGGGATTTAGTTCAGTCCCCACTTTAATGTACTTCCTAGCCTGATAAACCATCCTTGTGGATGTATGCAGTGCATGTTAGAGAAAGACAGAGAGCACTCAGTTCAGGTACACCCTTCATCACACTGGCTGCACAACAGCCTTGGGCCTGTCACTTAGTTGGAACACGGTTGATTGTGCCCTGCTGGCCGCAGTGGATGCTGCAGCACTGGGACACCTCCGTGAGAGTGGCTGTGTGAGTACAACAGAGCTGTAGTTCACTGGCTTACCAGACCCTTGAGCACGAGGTCTGGTTCTGACAAGAGTGTTTTACTCTGTGCTGAGCCTGCTTCAGTGGAAAGGTTTGCGTTACATCAGTTTTGCTTAAGATTCCTTAGGCAATTAAGAGACTTGCTTTACAACTGTCAGAGTGCTGTGCAGCATGTCATACTGCGCACACTGTGGTGCAGCACTCCAGTGTTTCAGCCATCATTTGTGTCAGTAAAAACTTGTCCTGACAGTTCACCGAACTGTGGCTTGTTAAGAGGGCGGCACTGCTCGCTTACGTGCCATCCTAGCTCAAGCAGAAAGGGAGAGAAGTAGCTGGAGATAAACTAACTGGTGTGTTTTATTTAACATTTTGTCTTCCGTTCTTCTTGCAGGGTTGCTAAAAATCCACTCAAATCAGTCTAGTCCACAGCAGGCTGTTCTGACAGTTCCCAGCCAGCTTAAACAGCTCGGTGTAAACACAGCTTCTGGAGGTGTTCAGACAATACTCATGCCTATGAACAAAGGTAAAGGGCAGAGGAGGATGACAGATGGTGTTTGAAAATCCCCTTTGACACAGAATAGCACTTGGTCACTGTTGGAATACACGGTCCAAAGTAGAGATAGAAGAAAATGTAGCCAGGAATTCATCCCTAAACTTTGTGCTGCAAAAACATTGTGTTGCTTCTGAACATGATTATTTGTCAAAGTGCATGAAATTTGATTTTTTTTCTTCTTTGTTGCCCCCTTGTTTTTCTTTTCATCTCCAGTTTTACAGTCACTTTCTACCAGCAAAGTTTCAGCAGTTTCAGCTGTTACAGCAGCAAGTATGACTGCCCCTAGTCCCTCTACAGTATCCATCACTAAAGGTAACAAGAAATTTCTCGGTAAGATAAGTAGTAGAAATAAGCTGGTGCTGCTTTATGCGAGTGGCCTGACTATGACAATTTCCATTGTTAATAGGGTTTAAATCAAGTTAAAATGGCACTCGGGGCCTAGGAAATCACAGTGATTTCCCCCTCGACAAATGCCAAAGCATAGACAAGTATGGAGAGAAATAGGGATGTCCTAGAAAGCTACCGTGAGTACCTTAAACACTCATGGCGTCAATCCATATTTGCAGAACTGCATAGAGCAGCAAGCATTCAATCACACGGACTGCTTTCCTCAGACAGGGACTGTGGTGGACTGTGCTGGAGGTTGCTCTCCAGCAGCACTAGGTGCAGACAGCGTGTGTCTGTGTGCACAGAGGGGGAACAGGTACTTTTAGTGCCTGCTGGAATAAAGCGTGGGACAGAGCTGAGATACTTGGAGTCCAGTTCTTGCAGAACTGTCCTGTGTCTCTCCATCCCAGGAGCATGACCAGACTGTCTGGATGTTCGGGGTTGGGCACGTCTCTCTCCCTGCTGCTGTCTCGCCAGAGTTCTGCCCCAGACTTGAGAAAGTTCAGATGTCAGGATCAGTGATGTCTTCTAAAAAGTTACTGCTTTGAGGTGTCACTTCTGGTTAAAACCTTTCTATCCAGCTCTTTGTTTACAAAATGGCCAAGTACATTTGCAGCAGTTCAGTTTAGATCAGGCAGTCGTATGCAAAACAGCAGCAATTGGTTATGCAGATTTTCCAAAAAGGATGAGATGTGAGCATACTGAGATTTGGGGGAGGGGGAGGAACATGTTGTCGTGGGTCTCTTTCAGCAGAACTGAAGGTCAAATATGTTCATGCTTTGCAATCAGGATGCAAACAACAAAGGAAGTGATGTTATGTAAGACTCTTAGTCTTCCTGGAGTCTCACAAGACACTATTTATCAAGCTGGCTGGTACTTTTTGTCTTAAAATGTGTTCTGTTTCTTTGAAGTTAAGATGGAGCCTGATTCAACTGGACAGAACTGCAGTTCTGTGGGTACCCAAGAAAGCCAAGCAGCAGTGAAAACAGAAGAGAGCTCTGAACTTGGGAATTATGTTATCAAGTAATTGTTCGTTTCTCTATAAAGGTTTCTGATCTTTGAAATACCAGGGTAATGGAGATGGTTCTAGGGATACATGCAGTGTGATACTTCTGACCTAGAAATACATGGTAAAATCTTCCATCCCATACACTGCTGTAACAGTGCTAATCCTGTTGAGTGGCATTTGTTTCAGTGTTGCAATATTTTCTTTGTAAATGGATTTCTTTGCAGGGCTCACGAAAGGGGAAAAATTGAGTATTTGCAGTTGTTTTGGGCTTTGCTAAAATCACAAGCTGCTAAAACCTCTTTATCATCTTCTGGATGATAATTCCCATTGCTATTGTGTGTCCTTAGTAAGGTCAAACTGCCCAGTGACATACAGGTCAAAAAAGGGGCATCTGAAGTAAGTAGAACTGTCTGTCTTCTGGTCCCTCTGGTCTTGTTAAGGTCATGTTCTTCTGTAATTACTTAGCATAAGGGCTGCCTTGCTTCAGAATTGGAATTAAATAATAACGAGTATTTATTCACTGGATGCTGTGAAATCCAGTGCCTTGTTTGTGATGCTCTTGCAAGTGCTTATTAGTGTTTTTTTTGCCAGAACTCAGTCTGCAGAATTTTCTCTGCATATTTCTTGCAGTGTGTAGGATGTTTCTTCTGCTCTTGATTCCTCCAGTGGCTGACTCTCCTGTCTCCGTGTTTTGAAAAGTTTTGTTATCCCGACGTATCCCTCAGACATTACCCTGCTGGAGAGTATGTGTAGGAGACAGGAATAAATCTGAAGTCACTACACACTGGAAATTATCTTAATTATAAAATAGCGGTTGGAACGTACAGCTCCTGACAGTTAAGTAGGGTATGGCTGGTTAGGTAAACTCCCGTGTTCCTATTGGGACAGGCTTCACTGGTAGGTGCATCTTATCCCTTAAAACAGTGTTGCACTTGATGCAGGGATTTCTTCCAAGCCTACCTTTAGTTTCTTCAGCTTGGAAATGTAACTTCAGATGTGGAGACTTTTTGGCAAGAGGAAGGGCTGTTCGAAATACCTCCTCTGGATTGGGGCATAACAGTTTATCCTCATTTGTAATACCTTGGGGCTGAAGACTTTAAACCATGCAGTGATTCTGAAATCTTTTGCAGCTGATTCATGGCTTCCAACAGTCTTCATTGTGATTCTTTTTATCCCTTGCAGCATAGAATATTTGGAGAACGTCCAGCAGCTTTTAACAGCAATAGTGAAGAAGGTCCCATTAATTGCTGAAAAAAGTAAGCAGTAAAATGAAAAGACTTTGCTTCTTATTTTTGGTGTATCAACAGAATGCCTTGCATATTCTGTAGCCACAGAAGTTATTAAAAGGTGGAATGAAGTGAAGCCATTCTCCCAGAGAGCTTACTCCAGGGGTTATTCTAAAGATGCTTAGAATTAGGTTCTTCCAGTAAAGCCAAATACATTGTTATCAGCCGTTAATAACTTGCATCTGGTTTTTGGTTAGAAATAGATTGTATTTCTTCACATAATGGCTGCAAGTAGGTCTTCTTTTCCCTGGTTTGTCCATATGGATGTGCTTTTTTCTTCTTTTTTTTTCTTTTTTATTTTTAAAATATAACACCAGGGTTTTAGACTGCTTGCAAGTACAATAACATAGGTCAACACTGTAACGTGTTTGTTATTGGTGTTTTTTGCCTTTTTTTGTAAACAAAAGGTGGTAATCTGCAGAGAAACATTTTAATTGTATATGGGACTTTATTATTTCATACCTCTTGCTCATGTACCTAACTGAAAATGGATCAGCTTTCTCTGGTAACTAATGCACTTTGAGCAAGTGGTCCTGGAGGCTTCCACTGCATACACCTCTCACGCTTTTCCCAGAAAACCTTTTCACTGTTGTTTATTTTTACATTGTAATTTGTTTGGGGGGGGGAAAAAAGTTTTCCAAAGGAAGAGATTTTGATTATTAAGACAGACTTACAGGTCTACATCATACAGTTCTTGAGTGAAGAACAGGTGTTTCTGTATGTGACCAAGAGGGATGCTGGTTTTGCATCCAAAAATCAGTGTCAGTCCCTCTTGGAAGAAAGCACAGCATTTGTAAGAATTAGTTACACTCATTGAGCCTGTGAGCATGGTACACATTTCACTCTTCCTCTCTGCTAAATAACATCAAGCCTAGAATCCATCTTGCTTACTGAAACCTTAATTCAGTTTTTGACTTTGTGTTTTTTAGGTGAGGATGTAAGCTCTTTTTGTGCCGGTTCAGTGGAACAGTATTACAGCTGGAATATTGGGAAGAGGAGAGCAGCCGAGGTAATCCTCTCCTGTGTTTCATAAGCAATCATCAGGAATACAAGAAGGATTTCTGAATTATGGAGCCTGCCTTGTTGTTGGCTGATTTGTTTTCTGAATCAGTCTGTTATTTTAAATGGCAGCATTCCTTACAGCAGGACACACTGACTTATGTTCAGGTAGTGATCCTGTTTACTGTTCCTTCTGCTTGAGAAAGCCTCTGGATTCTGAAGGATGTTTTTCAGGTTATTCAAAATCAGATGGTGTTGAAACATTTTAAAACTCAAAATTTTTGCGTATTGTCCTGTTAGCACTTTATCCCCAGCACTCTGTGGCATATTACAGTCCTGGGAATTTTATAAAACTTTGTCTACCTTTTTGTGGGATTGTGTCTGCTTTCTGTAGGAAGAGAACTGAGGGATCTGCCATAAACAATGCTAGTGCTGAAACAGATTGTTAGTTCACCAAAGATAAATATTTCAGTTAACCTGAACCTTTTTGTATTGTGGTTATATTTCTTCCTATGTCTTTATAACTTTGCCATTTTGTGTAGTTTTACAGGGAGCATGTTAACATTGATTAGATCCTTTGCTGTTGCCAATGATTGCAGAGTTTAATCAGATTTTAAGAAGCGTATTTGCTCTAGTGGATTTCTTGCACTATGCCGTCTTAGGTGTTACTTGGGAGATGAGACATTTCAAGTCAAGACAGATTTGTCTAGGGCCCTGTAAATGCATGTCCCTTTTCTTGAGACTTACTTTGGATGATAAAGCAAAGTTTAAATGACCTGTCAGAAGTCATTCTGACTTCTGAGAGAATCACATTCCTTCTTTTTTTCCTTGCCACCTGGATTATTGTTCTGGGCTGTAGGCTAACCTTAAATGCTTTAGCCAGTGTGATGAGCTTTCCCTTTGGTTTGTCACAGTGGCAGCGAGCAATGACAGTGAGAAAGATCCTACAGGAAATTGTAGAGAGGCATCCCAGGTTTCACAATATTACCCCTCTGAAAACAAAGCACGTGGTGCACTGGTGTCGGTGCCATGGCTACACCCCACCGGACCCTGAGACCTTGCGGAACGATGAGGACTCGATTGAAGACGTGCTGACACAGATAGACAGTGAGCCAGGTGAGTGTGCAGGGACAGGAAGCTCCTTTCTGCCAAAGGCACTGTTTAATTTCATAAAATGCCGTGGGACTGTGTGTTTGTGCTGCTGCTTTGCTCTTAACTCGGTTCACTCTGGAATAACCAAAGTTGGAGATTGTAAGGGCAGGCCTACAAGTGAGGCTGTCCCTTGCCCATATTAGTCCTGATGTTCTTCTGGGGCCTCGTGGGTTTTATTGTGCTTTGGGTCCTGGTGGAGGCCCAGCGTAGATAAATCTCATGAAAGATGATTATTGCTCCACAAATGCAATCTTCTGTAAGCGGATACACAAGGTAAGCATAGGGAGTAATGACATTTCTGCCCTTGGGCAGGCTTTAGACTTACTGTGAAAACAGTATGAATGAGTTCAGCTACAAAACAAAAAACCCAAACCTGGCAGTGACAGTGTGGAGTTCAGTGGGGCTTAGTTTATCTCCAAAGGTGAGGTGAATTGGCTTATGTGAAGCTGCTACATTATTCCACTAGGCATGGCTCCGGGAGCCCCACAGTTCATTTGAGTGTGTATTAAAGGTACATCTTTAATTTCATCCATTCTTCCCAGTTAAGCTCTCTTGTTTCACCTTCAGATAATCCCTCTCCCAAAGCTGAATGTTTTTCTGGTCTGATCATTCAGGGATTTAAGGTATTTCACAGAAGTGTATGGAATTGATAATACTTTGTGAAATCTGGCCCTGCATTGCAGTTGTTGAAGGTGGGAAGGAAGGCTAATATTTACCTTTTAATATTTTTACCTAAATCACTAGACTTTTCTTTGTCTTTGAGGTTTATTGCATAGTTTTCCACTAAAGGTTTTACTGGCTTATGTTGATCATGAACAGAAGAGGTTGCCCTTTTGTCATTCCACTGTGAATGTCTTCTGATTTTTTTCTCAAAAATCATGATAATGCTTGTCACAATGTGAAAGATGATTTAGTGCTACGTGATGCCTACATAGTAAAAACTCCACTTCTCCAAGCAAGTTGAAGAGCATCAGACAGGTTTGCCAGTTGCCAAAAAGCTTAAAAAGCTTCTGTGAGAATGTTTGGGAGGTTGACATTATCCTGCTTTTGTTTGAAATGCAGCCTTCTTGATTGGTGGAGGAGCACATGAGGGAGAGGACCACAAGTGTCATAAAGATATAATTAGAACGCTCTCCATGGCTGTTTGCGTTTGTGTTCATCTTTGTGTTTTGTAGGAAATACAAAAATAACTTGCAATTACCTTAATTTCTCCCCATATTTTGAGTGTGCATCTGTTTATAAACAGCTTTTGATAACCTATCATGTGTTTAATTGATTGCTTCTTTTTCAGAATGCCCTTCATCTTACAGCAGTGGTGAGGAGCTGTGCCGAAAACTAGAGGAACTACAGCAGTTTCTGAAACAAGAACCAGAACATGAAGAGGAAGTAGATATTCTCAACTTTAACGAGCCATTAAAAGTAAACATTAAGAAAGAACAGGAGGAGAAACAAGAAGAGATGAAATTCTACATGGCTTCCTTGCCTGCATCAGAGTTCGTGAGGGACACTGCTGAGAAGGTAATAAGTGACTCATAAAGCTAATTGGAACTGTTGTTAAGCTGGTTGTGGTCTTGCATTTATTTAGTTGCCTTTTTTTTCATCTCTGGATTTTTTTAATGAAAGTTTATATAAATGCCCTGGAAAAATTGGACCTTCTGGCTCTTGACACTCAGCTGCCACTGCTGGCAGGAGAAAGGGAAGTGTACCAGCTGGGAGTTCATTTCAGAATGGCTGTGTTGCAAGGCTTAGTACAGAAAAAAATCATCTTGGAAGGCTAAATGCAAGGATAAATAAGGGGTGAGGAGTACTAGCACTGAATTTTTCCTGTTCCATTGTGTGAAAGATTTAGACTTGTTCCTTGGACCAGTGCTGTTTAATAGCAACTCCTGAGAAGGGGTTGTGATAAAGATTAGGTCACAGCAAACTTCTCTACTGCTTGGATTGCTTCCTCCCATTCAAATCAGGGCAGAAGGAAGGGAGAGGGAGGTGTTCTGTCACCGCAGCAGGGAGGAGAGAGAGAAGACTGGCTTGGCTTGTAGGAAAGAGTGCTCACCATTGTACCAGCGGAGACGGGAGCAGCAGGAGCAGTTTGCGTGGAGCAGTTGTGGGAGAAAGAAAGGATCTCTGTCTCCACCTCACATGCTGACATCAAGGGACAAAGCTCTGGCTCTGCAGTGTATCCAGACTCTTGCCACATAGGTGACAAAGGCACGGACACAATGAGAGTGAGACTGAGGGATGAAACACTCCTTTGATGTGGAACTTTTGTGCCAGGAGTACTGTTCGAAGTGGTTTCAGTTGCCATAGTTGGGTGCAGGGAAGCTGATGAGTACATGGATTGAATATATGTGCAGCTTTGAAATAGAGCTACTGTTCTCAATCCAGATATACCCAGTGCATTCTGGGTTTTGTGTGGACTTTCTGAAACAAACATTAAAACCTGCTTTTGTTCCTTCTGACTTTTAGAGGCATTTCTGCAGGCTGTAGTAATTTTTTCCATATTTTTTTTGAATGAAGCCTGAGATTATACTGCTTGGAAGTTTTGCAGTGTCTGCTTGCATCTTTTTTAACTACTCTTTGTGATCATGTTTTTTTTTCTGTTAATCTCATCTAATCTGTGGTACACCTGTAGTACAACTTGAGTTGTATTATTTGATGTACTAATTTTTTTTTCCTCTCATATTTTATAGATAGGGATTTCTTTTCAACCTGCTGAGGTACAGAAGAATGTTTACGCATCTGTAATAGAAGATATGATTTTAAAGGTAAGAAATTATTTCACAATAAGGGCTTAAGTGTAATTGTATTAACTCAGTAATTAGAAAAAAGATGGAATAACTTTATTAATATGCACTTATCAAATTAGGAAATCGGGGTCTGATGTCTGTCTCTCTGCACATATAGGCAGGTATACATCTGCCCAAAGGGTCATACACTTCTGTGAGTGTTTCCAGCATTCTAACTGATTTGTTGGATTGGACACAGAAGTGTGTAAGACTTGATTATTTTATACAAAGTTAGCTGTTTTTCCTGAAATACCTTTCGGGTGCTTTGCCTGTGTTGTCTCTGCTGGGAAACTGCTGAATCCCTGCAGACAGTAACAATTCTGCCTTGTGCGAGAAGCCATTTCTCTATCGTAATGGATTTTGGAAAAACAGAAAAATGGTTTTGTACCAAAGCTTGGAATAGCATGGAGCTGGAGTTCTTGGGTTTGGACTGAAGGCTAATAAAGATTATTTCTAGCTGGACTCTGCTGTATTTCATGCCAAAGATGATTTTTGGTGGTGTTTGTACAGACTGCTGTTTCTTGGAAGATGACTTTTAAAAAAAGCTAACTGATTCCAGGTGGCACACGCACTCATGTGCATGCTTGTGCTGGGCTCCCTGTTACTTACCATAGTTAAATTCTGATATAGATACATCCATTTGTAGACACAGATTGTAACCATCAGGTTGCTCCATTACAATTGTAGGGTTATGCCAGTTTTCCTGACTGAATGTCCCGGAAATCTCTGCTCTGGTTTTGACACAGCACAGAAAGCCAAGAGCCTTAATTACTTTTGACTGAAGTTTGGTTAAGCCAAGTGTTGGGCATACACCTGCTGGCTTCTTGCTGCCCAGGCTGGAGGGTTTCTGAGACAGTGTCTTGACCACAGGGAGTAGCTGGCAAGCATTTACCAGCTCCCAGGAGAATATCCGCAGTCTGCCATGTACAAAACCAGCTCTGGTGTGTGAGAGGAAGGGCCCTGAAATGCTCTTTGAAGTGCAGTCTCTGCAGGTCCAGAGGGAAACCAGGCTGGGCAGTTACAGTCTAAGCTCTGTGTGTCTGCTGGTCTCTTTTTCTTTCTGTTAAAAACACACGTCTTAAGTAATAAAACTCACTTGGGCATTTTGAGCTGCTGTCTGCTGATTGACTGAGGATTGAATTGAGCCAAAATTTCTGCTGCTTGGACACTGATACTCGAGCAAATAGCAAGTTTCTTGGCTGTTTTTGTAATGCTTTCTCCTAATGTTGTCTCCTCTCGCAGGCCACTGAGCAGCTCATGAGTGATATCCTGCGGCAGGCGCTGGCGGTGGCGTATCAGACAGCTCCTCACAACAGGTACAGCAGCTTGATTCTCTGGGACCACTTACACCAGCACTGAGGGCTTGAACGGCTTGAGACATTTAGTCAGTGTGGGGCTCAGATCATGACAGTGGGGGAATTTGTGGGCTCTATTTTGGGAAGATCCAAGCCTTTTAAGGGGGTTTATCATCTCCCGGCTCCATAGTGGCAAAGGATGAAAACATAAACAACATCAAAGACTGAGGCAGCATTCTCTGGCATTGCCATGCCCAAAGGCAGATGACCTGTTTCTACAGAGCCACACTGGAAGGACCTGCTAACTCTTGTCCATCTCAGGTTACTGTGTAGACGACTTAGCCATGGCCTGCCAGAACTTAAACAACCTAAATAATCTCTGTGTTTTACAAATATACAGTTTTCTGGCTCAGATGTTGAGTGACTTTTATGGAATCATAGAATGGTTTGGGTTGGAAGGGACTTTTAAAGACCATCTCATTCCAACCCCTGCCATGGGCAGGAACATCTCCCACTATCCCAGGTTGTTCAGAGCCCCATCCAACCTGGCCTTGAACACTTCCAGGGATGGGGCATCCACAACTTTCTCTGGGCAACCTGTGCCAGTGCCTCACCACCCTCACAGTAAAGAATTTTTTCTGATATCTTATGATAAGGCCATGTTTTGATTTCTGTTCAGCAGAATGATTTGGGATAGCTTGAAATTGATTTAAAAATAACACTATGAGAAAATGCTTAGTTTAAATATTCACTTGCATGCAATGTATGAATATTTATAAAATATATATAAAACATATGTGTTATATGTAGAAATACATACACAAGGTCTGCACTATAGACAGTCAGGAATTAATATTTCAGCACTGGATATTCCTGTCCCAGTGGCCAAGAGTTTTCCCTAAGTCTCACGAGTGGCTTTTTTTGTGCTGTGACAATTTAATGCTTTTCCTGTGTTGCTCTAACACCTGCTCTCATATAATTTTTTTTGATTGATACTTTTATTCCCCCCTCCCCCCTCGTTGGTAAATTTATTGGCTTGCTGCTTTATGGACACGTTTTTTTTATGTATTATAATAGCATCTCTGATGCATTCCCTGCAGGACTCCAAGAGAGATCACAGTGATGAATATTCACAAAGCCATCTGTAATATTCCCTTTCTTGACTTCCTCACAAACAAACATATGAAGATACTAAATGAGGAACAATGAAATAGAGCAGAGAAGATGCTACAGGAAAGGTGGATTTATGACTGAAGTTGGGTTGACAAATCCAGTATTTCTGTAGGACACTTATATACATTTATAACGTTGGGCTACTAGATTGTTACCTCCAATTAAAGATGCACCTTAATGCAACAAAATGATGCTCTGTTCCAAATCAAGTTGTTAAATGTCAGTGTTTACTTGGTAAGTGTATGTTCAGTGGCTGAACAAACATTGTCAGTTTGCATCGAGTTGCTAGCTGTGAGAGACTCCACAGGCCTGGTCCCTCTGAGACAGCTCTATTGAAGAGGTTGAACTGAGTTTTAAGATAAAAGTTACGCTTTTTGATGCAGTCTGCATGCAAGTTGGTTTCTCCATGCAGTGGGCAGGGCACTTGCTTTGGCACTCTGAGTGTGAGAAAAGTCAAAGGCAGCTTTTAAAGGTGGGTCACTTGATGGTGATGGGTGGGGTAGGTTTGGATGTTGGGGAGCAGAAAGCTGATGGCTGCAGAAATTCTGCCAGTTCTGTCGAGCATGATGTGTGTGACTGAGAACACAGCTGGGGAGGTTGATCAGTAGCTTACTCAGCTAAGTGTCACCTCACCAAATTCCTTACCACTCTAGAGGAGGTGTCAGATGCTGCTTTTCTGTCACCTCAGAAAGGATAGACTGGCACGTCCTCAGACAAGATGAGCAAGCCATAGTCAGGCCTGGGGAGATCTGACTGACCACTTGTCCTGCATGGGAAGGAAAGGAACAAGGACAGTATTCAGTGTTTGTGGGCTTGGACTGGCTGAAACACTTTGCTTGCCCAGCAAGTGCCTCCCCAGGCTGTCAGGAGGTTTGGAGTGAGCTGGAGGGCAGGTGACCAGCTGTTTTGCGCAAGTCTTAATGTTTTGGCAGTGTTCACCAATGATCAGCTTAGGCCATGAAATGCTGTGGGAGCAGCACTACTTTGGATTAAGTTCTGTTCTACACAGCCTGATAGGATGAAAAAGTCAGACATTTGCTGCTTGTGGGGAGATCCTCTGATGTCTTGACTGCAGGAAGAAATTCTGCTACTAACCCCAGCACTTACCTGTCTCAGGAACATCACTGGTGAAGGAGACATGTCTGCAGCCTGGCTGTCAACACCTCGCTGGAGAAGGCTTCGCTGACAACATCCTGACCGCCTCACATCCACCACCCCTTTGTCCTGCCTCATGGGGGCTTGCTGGTTGTGTGAATAAGCCATTGTGGAGCTGGTGGGACTCCTGTGGGACTGTCAAGCTTTCAGCGTGCTTGTTTTGTGTGGCAGTGCTGTCGTGTGGGTGGAGCATGGGTCAAACAGCCAGAACCTCCAATGTGCTGATCTCAGCTGGGTCTCTGATCTGCTGCATGGCCTTTGATTTAATCACTCTGTGCCTCAGTTTCCCCATCTCTGAGCATGGGGAGCAGGATACCTACCTCACAGGGGTGTACTGAGGCCTCGCTCTTGTTGGTGCCGTGCTTTGACAATACAAAGCCTTTTATAAACATTAAGCTACAGTTATCTTTCCTGGCCTGGGGTAGGAACAGAAATCTTCAAAATGTTATCTTTTGGTGCTTTTTTTGGGCTAGAAGACAGATGATGGTAACTCCAGTAGTGTGCACGAACTGCAAAAAATGGTTGTTAGAGGGTGGCTTCAGGCTTTGAAGGAGAGTAGCACAGGTTTAATGCAGTTGTTAAACTGAAGAAAGCACTGTGTACCTCAGGTGAGGTCCTGCCTGTCCTCTCCTCAAATAAAACTGGGGTCTGCAGGAAAGCCCCTCTCAGTTCGTCACAGCTAACAGGGAGCTGTAGTTCTCTTCAGTGTAAAAGTGGCAAAACCTGACCTTTGAATCCAGGAAATGGGACCAATGGATGAAATCCAAACAGCATTCAGAGAAGGACTTAAATGCCCCCTGGGAAGGACGTTACAGATGCTCTGGATTCAAAAGCTAATCCTGGCTTGTTCGGGTGAGCTGAGTGCAGGATTGCCTGCGAAAGGAAAGGGCACAGCTTAGCCCTGACATTAGTTTATCAGCAGAGGTCAGTGTGACGGAGTCGAGCGGTGGTGGTTATGTTTCAGCTCAGTGTGGAGTAGAGAGGAATCCAGGTAGCTGGGGAACTGCAGGCCCTATGCTTTGTAGGCTGTAGTGAATTCCAAGCCTGTACTTTCAGGCACCCCTGTGTGCTGCTTTTAGTGCATAAAAAGAAAAGAGAAGGACATTTTTAAGATGTGTTACTGTCATGACTGCCTGCAGGTTGTGTGGGTACAGCCTTTTGGACAAACTCAGTCGTGTTGTGATCTGCAATGACCTTGAGTACGGTGTGCAGTTTTGGGCAGCTCAATATAAAAAAGACATTAAGCTATTAGAGAGCGTCCAAAGGAGGCCACAAGAAGGTGAAGGGGCTGGAGGGAAAGCCTTATGAGGAGCAGCTGAGGACACTTGTTCAGCCTGGAGGAGACTGAGGGGAGACCTCATTGCAGTTACAACATCCTCATGAGGGGAAGCAGAGGGGCAGGTATTGATCTCTCTTGTGACCAGTGACAGAACTCAAGGAAATGGCACGAAGCTGAGTCGAGGGAAGATTAGGTTGGATCTCAGGAAAAGGTTCTTCACCCAGAGGGTCGTTGGGCACTGAACAGTCTCCCCAAGGAAGTGGTCACGGCACCAAGCCTGCCTGAGTTCAAGAAGCGTTTGGACAACGCTCTCAGGCACATGGTGTGACTCCTGGGGTTGACCTGCACAGGGCCAGGAGTTGGACTTGATCCTGATGGGTCCCTTCCAACTCAGCATATTCTATGATTCTGTGACACACATTTCCAGCCCCGGTCTCTTGTGGGCTTAGTTTCTGGGATTGTGATATACCCAGAGCAACTTTTGAGGATGCAGGAGCTTGTCTTTGGCCATCTGTTTGCAAATTGTGGCTTCTTTGCCTGTGTCCTGCTTTTCTGTGAGGAAAGGAATTTCAGAATGAGTTTTGCACCTGGCCCTGAAGCAGGCAGGTGATGACCCCTCATTCTTAATGGGGTTCTTGCACAGGAGATCTATTGCTACATTTCTGAGCAACCACAGGTTATTCTCCTAGGAAATGCATATGAAGAGTATATAAAGTTTGCTGAAGAAAAAAATAAATTGTTAAAAGCAGATAGGAAATGACAAATTTGTTTAGTCCTTCAGATGTAGGAAACGTTTGCAACAAGTTCTTTGCAGTTTTAATAGTGGTGGCAGAAAAATTTGTTGGTGAGAAGTTCCTGTGGAAATTGCTTGGAGATGAGGTAGAGGTTGTGGAATTTCACACACCTGTTCAGGTGTTTGTGGAATGCTACAGGTGATACGGTGTGTTGAAATGTTATGGTGTATTTCTCTGGCTTTTGAAAGAGTCTAGATACAAGTTAAAGATCTCTTTACAAATATTGCCCCTATTTGTAATGCTGAGTGTTTAAATCCTTCATGTTATCTGTATTATACTGT
This sequence comes from Pseudotriccus pelzelni, assembly GCA_035584735.1. Lineage (NCBI taxonomy): Eukaryota > Metazoa > Chordata > Aves > Passeriformes > Tyrannidae > Pseudotriccus > Pseudotriccus pelzelni. The sequence continues at coordinate 23,530,408 of JAWMRA010000009.1, forward strand.
ATAATTGTGTAAGATACGTATGTTTACAATAAATTCTTTTATTAGCTGTGCCCTAGCACAATCCTAATTTGTCTTGACTGTCACCTGTCACTCAATGTTTCTCCAAATCCGCAGATACTTTTGTGCTCTGTGTATTCAGAATGTCCTAGTTAGTTCTGGATAAAAATTGCTAGTTGTGGAACTGATCTGAAGGAAAAGGTAATTTTTCCCTTTCCTAGTTATTTTAAAAAGCTCCTGGGTTTGGAGGCTGGGGGAAGAGAAGCCAGGAGCTGGCTCCAACCATTCGTCCTGCAGAGCAGCCTGTTTAAACGGCAAGGCATTGGTTTATGTGCAAGATTGAAAAGCAAGGTGGGGTGAGGTTGGCCAGCTGCCACACACCCACCAAGCCACGCTCACTCCCCTGCAGCAGAGCGGCACAGAAGATAAGATGAAGAAGCTTGTGGGTCAGGATAATTTACCACAGAATCATTTAGTTTGGAAAAGACCTCTAAGATCATCTGGTCCAACAGTTAACCCAGCACTGCCGTGTTCATTAAACCATGTTCCGAAGTGCCACATCTGCTCATCTGGTAAATCCCTCCACTGATGGGGACTCCACCACTGTTCTGCGCAGATCGAGCAGTCTCTGCAGATAAAAACAGGGACAGCACGTACCAGTTATTGCCATAGGCAAAACAGACTCGACCTGGGGAAAATTAGTGGAACTGATTGCCAAATGGAGCTGGATGGTGAGAAACAAAGACAAGAAAAAACTAAAAAAACAGTCGTGTCCCCCCCAACTCCTTTTTTTTTTTTTCAGATGGATTTCTTCAGTCCTTCACTCCTGAGTGCTGCCTCCTCTGTCCCTCAGGCACTTTGGGTCCCTCAGCTGCCCCGGGGGTGGCAGGAACCGGCTGTGTGTGGCACAGGGCAGTGCTCTCCCCTCAGAGCGACCCCCACACCCTGCCCTCTCCTCACAGAGACCCCCATACCCTGCCCTCCCCTCACAGAGACCCCCATACCCTGCCCTCCCTTCACAGAGACCCCCACACAGCTCTGCCCTCCCCTCA
>JAWMRA010000009.1:23531556-23567382 GCA_035584735.1 Pseudotriccus pelzelni
AGAGACCCCCATCCCCTGCCCTCCCCTCACAGAGACCCCCATACCCTGCCCTACCCTCACAGAGACCCCCGCACAGCTCTGCCGTCCCCTCACCGAGGCTCACCCACAGCTCTGCTCTTCCCTCACAGAGGCCGCCTCCCACCACATTCCTCCCGTCTCAGAGACCCCCCCATCCCCTCACAGAGACTCCCCCGCCGCCTGCTGCCAGCGTTGGGCACCAACACCTGACACGGACAGGAACGCGAAAAAGTAAGGGAAACAAATTCCGTGTTCTCCCCCGGCTGTGGGGAGGAGTGGTGGGTGTGCCTGTGAGCAGATTAACGCGCTGCTGTCTTTTGAAAATGCTGCAAAACTCCTTGTTTGCGCTCAGTCCCGCAGAAGTGCCTCCTGAACTAGCACAGGGGGCTGAGGAAGGCTGGCTGTGCCCTGTGCCCCCCAGTGCCCCCCTGCCTGCCCTCGCACAGGTGGGCACATCCTGGGATGTGGGGGCAGGTGCAGCGTGCCCGGACACGCCAGATCATTACTTCAGGAATTAGGCTGTCTGCACACAGAGCTGGCGCGGGCACAAGCGGTGTGTCTGGGCCTCAAGGCGGTCTGGGTGACACCAAAGCCTGTGGCGCCAGGAACAAGGGATCTTCCACACCTGCTGTGCCATCTCTGCTCTGGAAACAAACACAGCCTCTCTGGGCTGCATGGCCCTAGCAGTCCATCTGTGGCAAACCATGTAGATCCTTAGGATCGTACACTACAGCAGTGGCCAGGATGGGGGAAATTGGTATGAGAAAGAGGTCACAGGTCTACACATCGTTGTTCACCCTCAGAGAAATTAGGGCAGTGCAAAGAGAAACGTGGTGTTTATGTAAGCAGGCAAAACAGTAACGTGCTGCTTGTGAACTTTTCAACAAGAACTGCTCTGACCAGTGGAGTATTTCACACACCAAAGCTTCACCTGAGCGTGTGGCAGTGCAGATATTCACAGCTGCCTGGCACAAAGCTCACCGTCAGCATCCCAACAGGCAAGGTGTCAGGAGGATTAAATGAAACAAGTAGGTTCAGTGTCACCATAGAGGTAGTAAATTATAAAGCTTCAGGTGTAAAACTTTCCTGTTAAAAGGACATTTCTTTATGTGTCAAATAACCCTTGTTTGCAGTGTGATTCACAGTTGGAAAGCCTTGAGGGACTTGGACATGGGCCCAGAGCAATTGGGAAGACAAATACTAGCGTGAGAACAGCGTTGGAAGCAGTCCTGGCACAGTGACTCCCTGGAGCCTGCAAAACGCGTGTGGAATTGCCTTCTTCAGAGGAACTTAGCTTGATACCTTTCAATTTGGCTGAGGTGAGCGTTTTCATACAAAATCAGGTAAGCTGCAGACACCGGCAGCCAGCAGCATCACCGTGGACCTTACAGTGGTAAGTACCTGCTCAGTTTGTCCCTCATGCAGTTGGAGCCAGGCAGCAGCTCGGGAGCCTTTGGCTTCCTTCTGGAAGTCTTCTGAGGCATAGCTAGGAAAGGTGGCCTTGCAGTGTCTGGGGAAGGTCGTTGTACTTTCAGCACCTTTACTGACAGAAATATTATTTGGAGTAACTGTAAAATGATGGTATCTGTGAAAATTCAATTCCTGTGATCTCTGTGAGATGGCAGAGTAAAACTGAGGTGACACTGTTAACAGGGAACACTGTGGGCACGTCTGAAAGGGGTCTTGAAAGCGTGGCACCTGCGTCAGAGTCGATCTACCCTCTGTGCATTTCATGGGGAATGTAGCAAATTAGTGTCATTGGTTCATCCCTTTTCCCCTTCACGGTGTTGGACTGCTTGCTGAATAGTTTGCTTTCCCTTTGAAAAGGTCTGGGAAAAGTCCCATAAGTGACTGTGGGTTCTGCAGACCAACAGCTCTCCTTTGGAAAGCAGCTGTGCTTTCGGATCAGCAGCTGGACCACAGCTTGAAGTGTGCCTTAGAAGCTGTTCTTGCTGGGGGCTGTGCCTGCACAGGCAAGCTCCAGGAGTGAGGAGCTGACTGCTGATGGCTCTCCCCAGCAGCTTGCTTGGTGCCTGCTGTGCTCTGCTGTCCTGCTCGCACAGGTGTGCAAGACAGACAGACGTGCAGTGACAAATTGTCCTGCAAGGCTGAATTACCCGAGGGTTATGCTTTACAACAACAAAATTTTGGGAAAGAACCAATAGACAAAATACATTTTAATTTATTAAATTAAATCCAGTCCATTTGATAAAATACAAGCTTATTATATTACCAGTTTGTTTAAACATGGGTTGTTTTTTGTTTTAAGAAATACAGTGAATTAAGAAGAGAGAATAGACAATTTATCCTTTTTGCCTTTTTCTTTTTCTTGCTGTTAGTAAAGTCCAGGATTGAAATGAACTTAAATTATTTGAACAAAACTGTTAAAAACATTATAAAGAGATTAAACAAGCAGATCGAATTCTTAGAAACATCTAACATGCAAAACTTTTAGTACAGTTTGAACGTTTCAAATTAATGTCCTGAAAAATTAATCTCCTGAAACATGATTTTGGCAAGCACTGGGATTTCTGTAGGTTCCTACGGGTCCAAGGATGAGTGTGGGAATGCCACCTCTTGTCCCACCCAAACACAGCTTACTGCAGGTGTTCCATGTTCTGGTGGGTGTGTTCGGTCCTGCTAGAGCGAACAGAGATGGCACCATTAAATTCTCACATGCTGCAGTGAGAAGATGCTGTCTGCATGTTTTCCAAGTACAATCCACATGCCAGCTGTTCAAAAATTGTTCTTATGGGAGTTATCAGCAATGCCTACGTGTTTGCAGAATCCCCAAGTTCATTAAATTTGCCTTAGGCTTCAGCTAGAAGGAAGTTTAAGAAAAAATCCTCCTGAGTTAAAGTCTGTTTCATTACAGGTGAATGAGTATCTGATCCCTGTTCAAGTCTGAGGATAGTTTCCCTTTGTTCTGGACAACACACATGTGTTGCAAACACATAAAGTAAAAGTTTTCCATTTTTTTCCCAAAATAATTAGTAAAACCATTAAATAAACAATAGACTAATTATATTGCATAACTTATTAATAGAAATTTTAAAGTCTTGGTGAACAAAGGCTAAAAAAAATGGTTCCTTAAAACACATGTACCTCAGCAAAAGTTAAATGCGCAGCAATCTAAAAAAATCAGCTTCAGAACAATGACACTTGAAACGGCCTATCTTAGAAATGACAGATGGCTTACATTCTACATTACATTTTTCTTTAAGAAGAGTTTCTAAGTAACATTCGCTTGTGGTTGTTCCTAGCATTAGCATTACCAATATACAGGCAATAATTTAGGAATTTCAAGGCAATATTTTCCACCTTGCATATGCAAAGAGTTAACATTTATTAAAAGTATAAGCATATCCTTTTCATTAAAGGATCACAATTACTTTAGGTAAAATCCATGTTACAATATTTACACTCACCCTAACAGCTATACAAATTACATAAGTATCTTAGATCCTCTGGAGGAGCCTGGTGGGTGCCTGGCTGTGTCCATGTACTCCTCTACAAACTAGCCCGGTGCACTGCTATTAGGACTGTCTCCTGCTGTTCAGTCCCCTCTTGGTCTTGCATCAGCCCTTCAGTTTTAGAAATATCCAGCCTTCCAGCTGGAAAGCCCCAAAACACTGCTTGTGCCAGACTGATTTTAGAGTTTAGTGATCTTGGCTTCCTCCAGCTACTAAAACAACCCTCGAATTTCAGATCAGCCCCTGTGAAGCTGTGCTTTCTGGTGATGCCATTTGAGGTCCTGCTTCCAAAACCCCTCAAGAAAGGGCCAGACTACTCCCAGGTCTTTCTCTGGCCTACTTAGAGGGTGTTGCTAAATAAAACTGGTGTGGGTTTTAATTATCCCTCCCGTTGTTATTGTTTTCCCTCGCACCCTCTGTAGCTATGCACAGGGACATGGCCTGCAATCCTACCTCAGCTGCCCAAAGTCAATCTCCTAATGTGACGCCAGCTGGCATAGTAATGAACCTGCTCCTGTGAAAAACTAGGTCACTCCTCGCAGGGTGTTTTGCCAGTTCTAAACCAAGCGCTTTGCGGTTTGTTGTGTTAACAGAAAGAGTGTGTGCATATCATTAATCACTGGAGCTGCTGTTGATAACACCGGTTCTTTGATCTTAACACTCCTCGTGAAAATTGCATAGTGATACATCTTAACAGAAACGCCCCGTTTAGGCTGCCTGGGTGCGAGGAGGGCCCAGGTTCAAACGTTGAGGATCCGCGATGGCGCCTGGAAAACGGCAGAAGGGTTGGGGGAGAACCTGGTCTTCACCTCTGGGATCTAGTGGGGTGAGGGGAGAGAGAAACATTAGTGTGACACAGAGTACAACTGTCTAGAGAGTCTGAGATCTGGAGTGCTGTGAGGATCTATCTGCTCTCCCTGTAACGTGCCACTACCCAACAAGTGTTATCTCTTGGCTGGGCACCAATGAGAGTGGCCTTGGCCTGCAGGGTGATTCGAGGGCAGGTGTGATGCTGTGTTAGTGAGGAGGAGCTTGGTTGTAAGCCAGCCCTTGGACCTGGAGGTGTGTGGTGTGATGGGCATAACCATGGCTGGGCAGGCCTTGTCTGGAGCCAGCTTCTGCAGGATGAAGAGCTGCCTCTTCACAAAGTCCTGCTGGCATATTCTCTACAAACGTCACAACAAATTCACTGCTGGCATGGTGCTGGATTTTAAGTGAGAGGAATTAGAGTGGTGTGTGTCTGGTCCTTAACCTTTTGGAGAATGCCATCCAGGCTCCATCAAAATGTTCCATTGTAATGCCTTATGGGGGCTACGATCTATGTCTGCTGTGAACGGAGGTGCAGACCTGGAGTACCCAAAGGAGAACAACTGGTTACTGGCCGTGCCAGGCTGTGAAACTTCAAGGGCTCAGATTAGGATGTAGGAAGGAAAGGCAGAGATAAGTGGCTGTTCTCTCTAATGTCTGTGGAGTCATAATTACATGCAATATGTAGCTGTTTTGGTTGTACTGAAGCATGAAGGACACCTGGATGCTTCTGTCATCCCTAATGCTGAAAACCCAAAGGTTTTGAAACAGCACGGGCCACAGATGTGCATCCAGCCAAGGACTCTGGGTGAATCTGGCCATAAAACACGAAGGGGTGGAAAGCTCTGCTGGGTATGCTGATGGGCACCATCCAAGCAGAGAAAGAAGAGCAAAACCACAGGCGAAGAGAGTATAGGGAAAAAGGGAAAGGTATTGATCTGGTTGTTATTGTTTCATTGTTCTGATTATTTTTCCGTTCCTCTGGGGATGCATCTGACAGACTGAGGAACAAGTGAGATGTCACAAACAGCCTGTGCACAGCTCAGCAGCTGGGGAGAGCCATTCCCCTGAGTCCTCCATGTAGGCTGTCAGGACAGAATGTAAACCTGATTCTTGTGTGTTTGGCAAAGCCAGGGCTTTCAGGCCAGAGGGATAGTCCAAATGGTCAAGTGCGAAACAGGGACAGTCTGGCTTGTCTTTGAACTGGTGGCTCTTTGGCACCATCTTCATTGCTGACTACACCTTTCCCATGCTGTGAGAGAGGCTGTACCCTGGGGCTCCAGGACACAAGACCTTTGCTGCATGGTCCAGAGTGCAGTGTCCTCAGTGGCAAGTGTTTGTGTCTGGGATTCCAGTCTTTCCTTTCCTTTCTTTGAGAACTGGGATAGGGACTCCGAGGGGTTCATCTAGGACCCTCTCCTTTGCATCCTATCTGCCAAATAGGACGACACTGTATTTTGACCCCTCTAGGGTCAAAATAAAAAATTAAATTCACAAGGGTCAAAATACAAGGTTTAAGAATTAAGTACCCTCTATCCTTGTTGCTGCACCTCGGTAAGCAGCCCAGACTATTCAGAGCAAGGAAGAAATTTTGGTGAGGTTTGCAAATTCTGTTTTGCCTGAGGTCACTGTCCCACTTGAAGCAGAGCTGGATATACCCATCGTGTGCCTTGTCGCAGCAGTGTGCTGGCAATCCTCTGCGGAGGAGGCACTTGACTGTCTGCTGATTAAACACTTCTTCCTTGTCTCCTCCAAGGCAAAGATTTACTTTTTACGTGTGGCCCTGGAGTAGCTGCTATTACCTCTAACAGCACAGCACACTGCGGCAGGGGAGTTCAGCCCCAGCCCCAGCCCCAGCCCTGCTTTCGTGTCACTCAGTGCAGCCTCTGAACCACTTCTGCGGTTGGCTGTGAGGTGCTGCTCTCCTTGGTGGTCTAATGCAAAAAGCAGCTAAACCAGAGCCCTGTCAGTGTGCACTTTCCTTCCTTGTGGGGATGGGGACTGTGTGGGGCCCTGCCAGGGAAAATGCTGAGTACAGAGAGAATGTTTCCTCGTGGGATTTTCAGTAACACGGGTATTTCATGAACAGGAAAATGATCTTCACTGGTATAGAGGGTTGTAGAAAGACGCAGGAAAACCCCAAGGAAGTCTGAGGCCCAAGAGCTGTGCAGCTTCGCTGCTCACCACAGCTGTGTCCTCCTTGGTGTTGGTAGTGGGGGCAGCCTCTGCCTGGGTGGGTGCTGTTCCTCAGGTGGGGATCTGCGAAGGTTCCCATGCAAACACCTGTGCCTGTGGTCGGTACCAGAGGTTGAATCTCACACTGCAGCCCTAGTGCTGGTGCACACTGACCTCTCCAATGGCGTGCAGACAGTGTTGATTGCGCCTTACACACAGAGAGGGGGTCACACACACACACACCTTGCACATATGGTATTCACTTTAGGGATTGGATTATGGGTTGAATGATGACCAGTTACAGTATGACATTGTCTGGCATGTCTCTCTAAAGGCAAGGGATGGCCACATTACCTAATGAACAGTGATGAAAGAGGGGTCAGTGAGGACATGGCTACACACATCACACCGATAAAAAATGAGTAGTTCCTGATGTGTACACTTTGGGCTTTACTTTAGGATTTTTAAAACCTGTTAATTACCTTAAAGTCTGCCTTGTAGCTTGTCTCTTGAACAAAATGGTCTTCTGGCATAATGAAGCCTTGTTTTATCTTTATGGGCTTGGATGGTTTTGCTCCAGTCCATGGGCGATACTCTTGTCTGAAATGAAATTGTCAAGACAGAAGAACCCATAAAACACAATATACTCACAGGGTGCTTCTGCTCAGAGTGGTTGCAAAGCCAGAAGGCAAGGCTGGTTGTAATCAGCTCATATGATTGAACTTGTCTAAGGCATACTGAGAATAAAGGAAGAACTGAGCTTAGAGGCCTGCCTCTCTCAGGAAGCCCTTGATGAAAGGGGCAACAGGGCACAGGCTGGGTTAACTGGCTGCCCTGACTTAACTCTCCTTTTATTCCTGCAAAATGTGCTCTCTCCTGGCGGTACTTGGTGCTTCCCTCCTGGGTAAGAAAAAGTCAGGGTGACTTTTTGCGTGAAGGCCCATAGACCACTTACAATGTAAAACATCATCTGGCTCATTGGCCACTTAATATGTAAAACCCCTTGGTCTGGTGCCTGCCCTCCCCTGTGGAGAGAGTATGCTGATATTCCCTCCCTTGGCTGTGGCTCCCAACAGCAGGCAGGTTTGCCAATGTGCTGCACAGCTGTGGCAGCCCAGTCTGAAATGCATCCAAAGGGAGACACCGTCTCAGCTGGCAGATGCTTCCGCCGATGATTCTCCTTCAGAGGGGGGCAAGTGCTTTAAATCTGCTTGGTGATGCCTGAGACGGCATCACTGCTCTGAGGATTAGTCAGCCAAGTGCCATCTGAGAAATGGGTGCCGAGACTGCACTGAGAAAGGGGCAGCGTAGATTTCGAGTGCACCAAAGAACAGCATGGCAGGGTCAGGCTTAGCTTGTCTGCCAGCTCCCGTCTGCAGCCTTTCCCCTGCTTCTCTGTACCCCTTGTCACAGACAGGCCTCACTGATGCCCTCTCCATTAGGACTCGGGGTGCTGCAGTAGCAGCCAGCTGAGCTGGCTCATTTCTCTTGGGAGAAGACAGGAGTCTGCTCTGTTTGTGTATGTATCTCTGGCAACCAACAGGCAGTTTCTGTAGCGAAGGGAGAGGTGACTAACTGAGATGTGACAGTTTTATGTTCGTACCCTTGCTTACTTCAATAATATCTGCATTTTACTATCTGCTTATACATGAGATCAAGGGTGAGACTGAGTCTTTAGTGGCCAGGCTAGGGAAACACACTGTGTTTTAATGTGTCCAGTTTAGCTTCGATCACAGCCTTTCTGTTTTTCCTTTTTCCCAAGCATGCTAATTGCTATTTTGATAGTAGATACAAATTCCCCTTTTAAAAAGCTTATTTTAAAGTGTGTGAGTGTGGAGTATTATTTTAGAACGTGTTGTTTGGACATGATCCTTTCAGTATATCACCAAAGTGATATAACCACTGCTTGGTTTATGTTTTATTTCTAATAATAGACTCAGCCTTAAAATGCTGCCTCATTTCTTTGCTGATTTGTGGATATAGGGTACAGCCCTCAGACTGCAACTAAGCCAGTGAGAAACCAGCATGCTAACAAAATTAATTCCAAAAAATTAAATAACTGTTTCTTGACCAAGTTAGCTGCTGGCAGCAGCCTCCTGCCAGGATGGATGAATACAGGTGCAGGCACAGGGAAAGGGGCAGAAGCCTGCTGCTGGGGCTGACAGCAGTTTGTCAGCTTGAGAGAGGGTGGAGTGAGTTCTTAAATCCACTCAGTCAGTAACGGATATTGCTCTATGGAAGAGCTTCCTGCTGTCGGAAAGCAAAGCCAGGCCTCTGCCAGGGCTGTCTATGTGCAGTGCAAATCTTTTTTGTAATCAGTTTGCTCTCACTGTCCTGAGCTTCTGCCTTCTCCGCACCTTGCTGTTCGGGCCTGCTCAGGCAGCAGGTGAGTGCCCATGCAGCTGTCCTGGAGCTGGTAGTTGGGTTCCTGCTGCTCTAACACCTCAGGGGCAGGGAAGACCTTTGCAGAAAGGTGATTTTGGCCAAGTAATGCCCCAAGAAGGCAACCTTTCAGCAGGGAATCCCAGATATGTGTGAATGTTAAACCTGAGAGCTGCTCTGCTGCACAGACAGAGGCAGAACACAGAGCTACTGGGCAAAATACCAACAAAATGGTACAAAACCATCAATTACATCCCAGCAGTTTCTAGGAACTGGAACCTGCCACTCCACATAAAGCCCAAATTCCTCAGGAATGCTGGTGGCATTGATTCCCAACCATTCAACCTCCTGCTGACTGATCTCCTTGCTGCAATGGAGTGTGTCCCCAGCTTGCAGTGAATGACTGTGCTGTCTGCCTGTGCAGCCAGCTCTGTCTCACTGCTTTATAGCAGATCATTTGCTGATTTGGCAGACCCCCAAACACGGCCCTTTTGGATCACAGGACCCTCATTCTGGCTGGAAGCCAAACCGTTCTCCTCTCAGCCTGGACAGTCAAAACTGTTTTTGGGGCACCTACGTGCACTGAGGAAATGCTCTGCCTTCAGCCACAGAATCAGAAATGTGAGAGCAGATACAGTCACAGCCCAGACCTACAGCAACATTTCCAACCTGGGCTTGGGATTTCCCACTGGGTAAACCCAGTACTCAGTCACAGAGAAGGACTGGGCACAACATAGACAACATATCTCCTCTGGGAGCTGGCGTACTTGAAACAAAACAAGAAATGAATATTGTAACCTTTGATACAGAAAATGCAGTTAACTAAATCTGCTCTGCCTTTCAGCTAGCAGGACAAAAGCTCTCATCTCTAGCTCTATAGCCAAAAGTCAGAAGGAACACAAGCCCAAATACCAGTTTGGTGACTTGATTAGAAATCAGTCTTGGAGTCATGAATGGAGTTGAAAGACATGAGCTACTCCAAGCCTGGGGAAGAGGAATGACCTGGTTTTAATGTTGCTTAGTTTAAGATGTCAAGTGTCAAGATTAGTGACTGTCTTTCTTCTCCCTTGTACCCTTGTGTGATGTGACATCCAGCTGCTGCTGGGGATGAACATGCAAGACTGACTGTTGCTGCTGGACATGGTCATCTTCATCCTTCCTGCTGTACCCCTCCTCCTCTCCTTGTCCCTAGACAGCAGCAGTTGTCAGGTTACTTTGGGTTCTGCAAGTCGAGGGAAAGTAGCCTGCAGGCCATAACTCAGTGTCCAGGCTCTCTTTACATTCTGTTTTGTCCTCCACTATTACAACCTAGAGGTGAGATTTTTGATCTCCATATATAGAAATGATCCAGTGGTGCTTCTAAGTACTAAAGCATTGGGGTTGTGAAAGAAAAAGGCCTCCTGAGTAGCATGCAAGATTTAAAACAGTAGGGATCGAAAGGGAAGGGCTGCTTTTTTTTGTATTGCTGTTTCTGTATCTCCGACTCACTCTAGGAAGAATTAAGAAGTGACTTTTTGCAGGTGGCTGCCCCTTGTGGAACCGCTTTCATCATATAAATCAATGCTTTGTCATTTGTTTCTTTTCTTTCTCAAAATTGGTTAATAGAGACCGAGGAAATGCATTTTTTTGGTAATGCGTGGGGATGTGACTGGAGGGGAAGGTTTGGATCTGTGCAGTGTGGAGAGGGAAGCTAGTGGCCTGCTGGGACAGTTTAACCCCCATGGGAGTGCAGCTAATGTATAGGCTAGAAACACAAAAAAAAAGCACTGGACTATTAATTACCAGGGGTTTACGATGAAGCCCAGCTTTGACAAGAGCTGGTGACGGGGTGCCGTCTCCCTCCCTTTGTGAGCAAGACCAGCTAACAGCCCAGGCAGGGGGGATGCCCAACCATGATTTACCCAGTGGCCTTGCAAACTTCACGGCATTATTTAGGAATGATGGATTTGGGATTGGTCCTTCTGTTCTTTCTAGACACAGTGTACTTACTGGTGCTGCTGCAGCTCAAGCTGCTGGGGGCTGTGATCCATGTAGTGACTAGCCTAAGGGCTGCCTCCAGCTCTTCCCATTTCATGTGCTCCACAAATATTTTCTGGCCCTGCAGAGAAAGTTGTCTGCAAAATCCTTTTAATTTCACTGACCTAGTGAAAATCTAACCTAGAAATGTTTCTGATTTCACAGAGATGGAGGACTCTTTTTGTGGGTGTGGGGAGGCAGACAATGGAAACACTGACCGTGCTGTTTGCAGTGCTGGAGCTGCTGTTTCCATGCAGATTTATCTTCAGCATTGATACTATTCCTTTTCCCCATCATACACCACCAATGCCATCACAGTTGTCATTTCAGTACTTCATCTTTATGTCACGGTTTGCTTTCCATGATTAATTATCCATGGCAGTTCTGAGCCGCTGCATTACAATCCCATTTCTTATTTAAGAAATGGAGAAAAAGGCTCATTCTGTATAGCTGACCATAACTCAAAGCTACGCTGCCTGAGCTAGCCTGTGCTCATTCTTTCAGTGTCTTATGCCTTCTCATACCCATCACGCCAGTGAGAATTAAACAGCACAATGAGCATTTCTCCAATTTTCCCTTCAGGAGGAAAGTTGTGTGCATGGCTTAGGAATCTCTGTTATTTTCCTTTCAAAGTACATGCTACTCTAGATGTCTGTTGGGGAAGCCAGACAGGTGTGCAAGGGGTTTGGGCAGAAAGTGTGGGGTGAAATATCTCCCTGTTTGTGACACAGCTCCTTGCAGGTTCCTAGCAGGGCCATGCAGCTGGTTTGCCCAGGCAGAGCTGTGTGGCCAGTGGTGCTCTCCCAGAGGACAGGTTGAGTCTGCTTGTTGGCAAAGACCCCCCCTACGCCAGGGAGGATGCTGTGACATATCCTGGCAAATGGAGGATTGCAAATGTCACGAGTCATGGTTGCAGTGGTGAGAGCTCTGTGTGGTGCACAAAGTCAGAAACCCTCCTGGATAACTGAGCCATCAAACTGCTTCTCCTCTGAGCTGTGGCAGACACTGGTGGGGTGCTGGAGGCCCTTCCAGTCCTTGGACACAGGAGCAGATTGTGCCCACTCTCCTACCCAGCCAAAGAGCCCAGCACGAGGACAGAAATGGGGGAAAGAAAAGGCTGATGGAGGTTAAATAATAGAGGGGTAGAAAAAAGATAGCAGAGAGGTAGAAACCAGCAAACAGGAATTATAGAGGAGGAAAGCAGAAGACACCTGGATAAATCCTGTCTCAGCTCTCACCTGCGGGAAGGTCAGGCAGTACTTGGAGCTGCGCATAACTCACAGGAAAGAAGCAACAGCAAAAGACTGGACTGAAAGGACCAGACAAAACCTTAACCTCAAACTGTTGTCTTAGGAGCTTGCTCTGCTCACGAGCAGATCCCCAAGGAAGGAGTACTGACAGTGGTCTGACAGGACGGGCAGCTGCTTCCCTCTTATTGGAGCTGTGTGAATGGGGGTGTGTGGGTAGGTCTGAGGGTCTTGACTTCTATCCTTATCTCACTTTCCATTTTTTTCCCTTTTTCTCTAACCTAAGGTTGTGTGAACGCTGAGGGGAGGAAATTCCTCCTACTTTACACAACAGCTTTGAATCTTCCCCATTTCGGTTCTGCAGCATACTTTGCACAACAGACACCCTCTCTTGAGCCTCTATTCCCAGCTCACCTGGCTCTCTCCTCACATCTATCCCTCTCCAAGCCCTCCATTCCCCACCCAGGCTATGCAGTGCACAGTGAGTCCCTCTGGATCCATCCCAATGCCTGCACCAAGTAAGCTTACTTGTTAAATAGCGTAAAAATCAGGGGCTTCAGTATTAATTTCCCCAAGCAGCACGACACTTAAGAATGTAAAGATAACTGTAAGCCTCGATTATAAAAGCTTTACTGCTATTATTGAGGATAAGCGTGCATTTAAAGATCTTGCTGGATCAAGGATGGAGCTCCTCGTACGCAGTACTATTAACCCTGCTGGCTCAGGTGTGTGCTTCGATCCCACACGTTACTGAACACAAGTGCAGGTATTTTCTTTATTTTCTGCACAGCTGAAATAAGATGCTTTTCATTGTGAAGCATTCACCACAGGTCACCTTGTTTCTCTGCACAAGCACTACTTGAAGGCGAATGAATAGGATAGAAAGCCAAGTAACATGTTCTGTGACTGCATCCATAGCTCTGGGGAAAAGCGTCATTCCCCTTCATTCTGCAGCGTCTCTCCTGGTGGGGTGATGTCTGTTCCATGGTCACAGTGAATGGCACATGTTGAGTTCTCATGCAAAAAGGTGGGAATTCAGTTTGCTGGGGTATCTTCTACCCTACTCTTCCAAAAAAATCATTAGCGATGGCACATCAGACACCTTTCCCCCTAATTACCCCAGCTCTTTATAAGGTTCCTTCTCATCAGAACAAAACTGCTTGATCTCTGGGGCCCAGTTTGCTCTGCTTTACTGCTGTGCCTTCCACCTGTGAACAAGTTGGGTACTCTTGACTCTCCTGCCTGCTCAGAACACGTGTCCAGTGGAAACCCCAACTGCAGAGAGCAGGCTCTGCTCGGGGCTGGTGTTGTGCACGTGTGCAGAAGTTTGCAGTCATCTTCCCAGTTCGCTGAGTGCCAGTACAGGCAAAGCCAATGGGTGGGGGGAAGAACAGGCAAAACAATCCCTTGCAACTCTCACGCAACATTTTCATTTACACATTTGAAGTGCTTTCCAAAAGCTGGCAGGTTACTGAAGGGAAAACTGAAGTCTGAAACGACCAGTGTAGCAGAGCACTGAACGGGGTTCTCTTGCCAGCAATACTGGCCCTGGCAGGGAGGTTGTGCCTTATCCCTGTTGCCTTCTAACAAGGTAAGAAAATGAAATCCAGAGAACAGAGCCAGCTGGAGATACCTGCTGACAGCACCAGCTTCTCTCATCCTCTATTAAGAGACTAAGTAAAGCACTTCCTCTATTTCTAGAGTGTCTGCTAAATGCAATCAAGACCTAGTACTACAATTAATTGTGTGCAAAGCACCTGCAACTTACTGCTGAAGGGAGAAGTCACTTCCATGATGCAAAAGGTCAAACGCTTGGGAAGGTGCAGAGGGGCCACTCAGCACTTTCTTCTGCTTCCTCCAGCGTCAGTAAGGTATAATCTACTGCAACCCTCTGCAGTAGTCCCTGGGATCTTTTCACAGTTGGAGCACATCCCATTTTAGCCTTTCAAGTGCAGGTTGTATCGATCTGCCTCGGCCTGTGTGCCTGAGCACCCACCATGCAGCCCCCCCCTGGGGTTTGATTTCAGTCAGACCCTGCAGAACTCCAGCCAAAATCCAAGGACTGAAGGGAACAGGAAGCTGCCCCAAAAATCTGGGAACATAGGATAATAGTTTGTAGGCCAGGCAGCTGTGCTGTCCTTCCACCTTTTATTCAGAGTTATTATTTCAAAATCAAAAGTCTTTGCTTCCTCAGGGGTACAGGTATTCTTCCAACACCCCCTCCCCTTTATCTTTTTTCTGGCCATAGAAAGATTCCCTCAGTCTTGGACATTGATCCCACGGGTTTACTTTGTGCTGGGAAATGCCAGGTCAGGCTGACTGGCTTAACCAGGTACAGACAGTTTTGTATGCAGCTGAGTTTCCTTCTGAACTTAAAGCAGCGTGCAGAATGAGGTCTTACAGGAGCAGTGCACTGATGCACAAAAGCACATCAAATGTTGCTCTCCACATTACAGGGGACTCACCACTACCCTTGGGTGCTTCATAGAAACAAACACAATACACTGTTTTAGAACCATGCAGTCAAAATTCCTGAATTAAAAAAAAAAGAACAACCAAACAAGCAAACCACAGAACCTAAAAAAGGAAAACCCCAACATCTTACAGAGTCAAGCGAGAAAACCACTGCTGCCATTAAAAGCATGGAGTGGACTGTGTATCAATGCCAGCTCTTCTGCATGTCCTGTTCAATGCCCTGCCTTGCCCTGTCTTTCACACTAAACAAGCTCAGCCAGCTGCTGTGACCTGGCACAGTCACACAGTACAGCTGGAGGCTGCTGACCAGCAGTGTCCACACTGCAAGAGCTGATCCTGCCAGGAAGAGCCTCATGGGGTGTGCCTGACCTGGCTGGGCACGGAGCTGCTGAAGCACCTGGAGCACAAAGGACTCAAACGACCTTGTGAGAATGGACATAGCCCCACACACAGAGAGCCCAATCCTCAGGGCGGGGCCTTAGGGATGGGCTGATACTCCTGCAACAGCAGAAAATGGGGAATCTCCCCAAGATTCTCTGTAGCAAGGAAATGAGTGTCTCACCAAAAATGTGTGTGTTTTCCATACCTTTGCTCCTCTCTAACCATCTACCCGCAGTGGTCCTTGCCTGCATGTCTCTGTGCAAGGCACCCTCCCTAAAGACATCATGTGGCTCACCAACTGTCTCTATGGGACACAGCTGCCCCTAGTTAGAGAAACCCCTCCTACTCTGGCTCTACCACAGGTGATCTGACTTTCCTTCTGCCTTCTCACCTGTGGCTGGGCGTAGTCCCTGCTGCCAGAGTGTAGTGGAATTGTGTGCGGCCACCAAGGGACAGTTTACTGAACAAGGAGCGTCCTTCTAGTCTTTGTCAGAGAGAAAGTTGAAGAACATCAATCCTTAAAGGCGCTGTTCAGCTATTACCTGAAGATAAGTGTCTGCAGAGTGCAATGCTGCCTTTGGAAAATAAGGTAAGAGGAAAGGAGTGAACTGTAATGGTGTTAGTGGAAATGTCCTTGTGGTTGTGAGTGCTCAGCTTACCAAAGGTGGGGGTTCTGTGATCGCCCTTTCCCAATTCAGACTGTGGCAGTGCTCCTGGGGCTTTGCATTGACTGAAGCTACCAAATACAAACCCAAATTGTAACTGAAAATGAGCAACTCTGCCAAGTACCTGCTTAGTCTTTCTTAAAAAACAAAAAGGGACAAATATAAATGAAAGTAGACTCCTGCAGCCTGTGCAGCTGTTGTAAACTTTTCTCCTGCTGCTTGTTGTGACTCTTGTATGCTCAGTGGTACCTTAAATGCAATGTTTTACTAGGTGATAATCCAAAGAAACTATGGGAATTACTGGAATAAGGCAAAAGTGGCTTGATTTACATGGTCCTGTCTGTATTAGTTGTATACTGAGTATTCAAACAGCTTAAAGGTTTTACATGAGAACTTTGTTCTAGTGTGGCTGCCCTGGCTTGTGCCTCCATCCTTGTCCTGCACTCCTCCTCCTTTCAGCAGTGAGTTCCTCAACTAACCTGAAGTCTTACTTTTTGTAAAACTTGTTTTGATTTCCATGTTGATATGTTGCCCCAGCCAGTACTTTGTTGTGTGTTCTGTGAACTTCTTGTGCTTTGATAATAGTATCTGAGAGCCCTGTGTAAGAACAGACAAGTCAGAGGGAAGGAAGGTGTGAGAAGTGACTCTGCTGAGCATTGGAACAGCTCTAGGGCAGCTGCAGCTCTAATGCAGGCTAATGCAGCCTTCCTCTGGGGTCAGGCTGAAGAAGCAGGGGGAGGCTTCAACAAAAAGGTGGAGATGGATGTGTTTCTGAGTCATGAATCTTGCTAGTCTTGTTCTAGGCAGGTTTCTCTGAAGTAATTCCTGTGCTCCTTGCAAATTGAAAAGTGCTTTGGATCAAGAATAATAATCACTCTGATTGTCCGAAGAGATGTGGCAAAGGAGAAAATAGTGCACAAATTCAAGCACTGCGGTTATTCTTCCTAAGTCTGCATGTTCACTGCACATGGAGCAGGGCAGCTGCCTGTGTGAGGAGGAGTGGGATAAGCAATACTGCTGTGCAGGCTGGTAAATCCTCCCCTGGGCCCCCCGTTTGTCTTAAAAGCACTGTGATACATAATCTAATGAATTGCAGTGATGAAGAGAAATGTCTCCTAGGTACATAACAGGTAATAAGAGTCTAAATACTTGAGAATCGATTGGAATAAAAATAATTGCTCTATTAATATACCTCATAGGTATATTAAAATCTGCCAGACATCATTATGAGGGACCATGTGGTAACAGCATGAAACTGATACAATATTCAACAGCAGCCTTGTAAGAGCTGAAATCTCCCCTCTTCTCGCATGGGGAGAGTCAGTAAGAACATGAGTTGAATTTAGGTGCATCCCGCCTGACTGTTTGTTTCAGGAAATAAATATCTGTAATCAGTCGTGCTGTTCAGAGAGAAAGGAAGGCATCAATAACATAAGTAACTTAGTAATTTTAAAAGACTGAGACAGGTGGTTTGTGACAATTTTTTCCATTACCCGTTAGATGACATAGGGGATACATCCTGAAAATGTCTTCTTGTCTGACTAATCTTTTAAGGCTGTAATTTGGCTCGCCATGAGTGTCGCATTCCAGGAGTTTTAAAGGGAAAACGATGATGGCACCGAGGGATTCGGGGAACGCAGCTCGGTGCGGCTGCTGGGCACGGACGGCTGGCGGGCAGCTCTGGCTGTCGGAGGTGCCGAGTCTCCCGGCAGCGGGTGGGCAGCGCGCTGCTGCGCCAGGGATGCAATCATGGATCTCCCCGGCGTGATCCCTCCTCTCCCTGAGCGCGGGCCGGGCGCCGGCGCGCCCGGGGACGGCTCCGCTGCCCCGGCACGCACAGGGGCCAGGCACCTGCCCGGGGCGCAAGCGACACTTTAAAGGACCGCACTTCCAAAAGCAAAGGCGGCTTCGGCGAGAGGCTGAGCCCGCCGGCGAGGTGGCAGCCCCCGTCCCCCTCCCCTCGGTGGCGGTTCCGCCCGCCGGCATCCCCGCGCTGCGGAGGAGCGTCCCCCGCCCGCGGCAGGAGCAGCCCCGGCTCGGGGCGGCCGCCGGGCCCGGTTACCTGTAGGAGGTGGTGTGGCCGCCGTCCGCCTGCGAGCGCGGCCGGAGATGCTCGGGGCCGTCGACCGCCGTTCTCCCGCCGCCGCCGGGCAAGGCGCAGGCGGCGCGTCCCGGGGCGGGCTGGGGGGCGGCCCCGTCCCTCCCGCCGCCGCCGCCGCTACTGGCGCTGACCCAGGGGAAGGCGTCCCTCCTCGGGAGGGGCCACGCTCTGAAGTCCTGCCGGTACTGGGTCTCCGCCGCGAAGGGCTCTCCGGCGGCGGCCGCCCGGCCCTTCCTGCGGCCGCTCGGCTTCCCGGCGGCGGCGGCGGGATCCCGCGGGCGGCGCGCCGGGGCGGGCGGGCGAACGCTGCCCCGCGAAGGGGGCCCGCCGCGCTGGGGCGGCCCGTCCTCCTGCTCCTCGATGTCCGAGTAGTTGTGGATGGTGAGCGGCACGGAGAGGTCGGACTTGTCCAGCTGGCTCCAGAAGCGGGCCAGGCAGCACACCCGGCTGATGCAGGGCCAGGCCATGGCCGCGGCCGCAGCCCCCGCCTCGCCCGCAGCGGCGCCCGCGGCTCCGGCGCCCGCAGCCGGCCGCGCTCCCGGCTTCAGCCCTCATCGGCGGCAGCCCCTCCTCCCGCCGCCCCCTTCCCCGGTAACGACACCCCCTCGCCGGGATTACGGCCCGCACACGTGACGCGGCTGCCGGTGGGAGCCCCGTGCAGCTGCGGGGGAGGGAACGCGGCCGGGGCCGGACCCCGCGCCCCGGGGGGACCCGCTCTGCCCGTGCGCCACCGAGTGCCGCTGTCCGTGCCGCCGCTTCGGGACCCGCTCTGCGCCCGGGAGCGCCGGAGCGCGCCCAGTCACGGGCACCGGCCAGGCGAGGACCGCTGCTCCCGCTGTACCTGCTTGGTGCTGCTCAGTTATACCCTCGAGGCAGCCGTCAGCAGTCATGATTAGAGAGAGCGCTTATATACGAAACCAGGCGTTTAAAAAATAAGTGATCTGGGTGAGAAACAGCAGCTTTGCAATGTTAGTTTCCTATAGCTGCGTGCAAAACCCCACGTCTCTTAATCCCCTTCTCTCCATTTGCTTTAGCAGTTTAACCACTTCACTTTAAAAATACCTCCTATTGACCAAAATCCAAGCATCTATTATGTATCTTAATATAAGGCTCACATCCTTTACTGTTTGTCAGAGGCTGCAAATTACAGCTTTCCTTTTGTACATTTAGGTTCAAAATCAAACAGTCCTGGCACAAAACGGTGAAACTGACGGAATTATATCTGGGATAAGCTGGGCTTTTGAAATTTTACATCTTATGTAATAAGTGGCTACGGGCCATAATGCTCCTCCACAATTCCTCATTCAGCGTGTTATTACAGAGGAGGCTGAATCTCCCAAAGGGTCACCAAATTATGAATTATAAGGCTATAAAAGTGAAGAATGCAGATAAACTGAGATCTCTCCTACTAGAAAGTCATCTATTCTTGTTACAGGTGATTATCTGATAAGATAGGTGTAATGGTTTTAAACTGAAAGGGGGACAGTTTACATTAGATATCAAGAAGCAATTCTTCCCTGTGAGGGTAGTGAGGCACTGGCAACAGGTTGCCCAGAAGACCTATGGCTATTCCATCCCTGGAAACATTCAGGGTTGGATGTGGCTTTGAGCAACCTGCTCTAGTGGAAAGTTCCCTTCCCATTGTAGAGGTGTTGGAACTAGACTAGCTTTAAGGTCCCTTCCAGTGCAAACCTAACATTCTGTGATTCTGTGAAGCGTTATTAAGAAAATAATTATGCAGAAAAACTGGAGAAGGTAGGATCTACTGTGTTGTTTTAGCAGAGCAGCACTGTATCTGTAGTGTTTTAGCACCTCAGTTCAGTCTGGACTGGCACTTGCTTCTGGTGGGGAGAAAGGCTAGAAATGTGGGTATGGGCTGGGGCAGAACCTTTCCTTGAGTGTTTGGCCTCTCGCTGAAACAGTCATCAAAGATAAGAAGCAGTTCCTTTGCAGATGGCCCTGTTGTCCCAAATACCTGTTTTGGCACTTGTCAGTGTTACTAGAAGCTTTGATTTGATCACCACCCCCTTGCTCTCATGAGTTAGTAGGGACAAGGACACTCCGAAATTTCAGGTAAAAACATTGTGGTCTCACACAGAATTCTTGTCACAAAACCATATAGGCTATTGGATGCTGTGTTTAATTTGTTGTCTGAAAGCCCCACAAACATAATTTTACTCTTAGGAATATGCAGGGAGACATTTCTGAGTTTTGTGCTCTTGTTTTTTTTGAACTGCTCTGTTCCACATTGTAATTTTAAAAAATCATATCTGTTAAAGAGAAATAGACTTTACAGCCATGGGAGAAAACAGAACATCTGCTTTATCATGTTATCATTGGCACAGTACAAATGGTGCTCTGATCCTTGTTCCTAGGCCTGACTTAGCAAAATACATTAGAGAATAAATCGGATGTCTCTGCTCATCCTGTGCCTGCCACTTCCTAGTACTGAATTCAGCTCTGGCAGTGCATGTCTCAGAGCCCACCTACAGCATCAGGGAGTGCTTGGAGCAGCTGCTCATCACAGCTTGTAGGATGAAATTGGCACAAAGGCTAACTGAGACAGGAAAACCAGAAGATGCTGGATGAGATTAAAAAGTTGTCTGCATTTAGAAGATTTGTCATGATTAAAAGCTGGGGGGGAAGGGGGTGGAATACTGCAACAGTAAGACAAAGAAAACCCATCAAATCAGAAAGCAAAACAGCTCTTGCTGCCAGGAATGGGGGCTGAAAACTCTAACAGTTTTAATACTAAAATGAAATTCCAAATAGAGCAGATGACTGTAACAAAATATTCCTTAAATATGGCAAGGCCAAAGCAGACTTTAAAGCCACTGAAAAAGGGTGAAGGATTGTGTCTCTACATGATTAACCATGACTTTATACTTATTGCTGTTTTCCTACACAAATACTAGCTGTTGTCTCTGCCAAGTGTCTGCATAATCACCACATTGTATTTTTATTCACAATAATCTCTTTGAAAAGTCTTTCCATGTGGTTGATTCTTTTTGTTGGTTTTTTTTCTAGAGTTGGGGTTTTAGTTTGGTGGGGTTTTTTTTCGATCTTCTAATTTGTCATTCAAAGCTGGGACTAAATACTGAGATACTGACAGATTTTGCAAGAAGGGTATTTGCTTGCCAGAAAGGTATCTTACTTACTCGAGTGAGCTGTCATGACTCCAGGGCATTCCTTGTCTGACTGACTTAAGAGCTGACTTTCCTGTTGCAATTTTAAAGTAATTTTGGACCAGAGAAGACAGTTTGCCTTTGCCAGACAATGCTGCACAAAGGCTCAGGTGCAAAAATGCACGGCCACATGAAGATTTTTGTACAACCTTACGTGTGTTACACACCTCTAGAGTTTTATGAAGGAGGAAGATTCAGACATTGAACAGCCTGTTGAAGGGTGAATGCTCTTAAACCTAAAGTTAAGGGTTAGGCAGGAGACCCTCAAACCACAGCCACCGGCTGAAAAGCTGGTGACTTCCAAACCTCTGTGGCAGTTCTAGGATGGTTTTCCAGGTGCTTTATGCCCCTTCCTGCAAGCTGAAAGGGTGCAGCAACACCACACTGCCCTGGGAGGTGTAACCTCTGCAGGCATGACTTCGCTGAGGTACTGGCTGCTATGCTGAAGAACTTAATAGCAACTTCGGCTTATCCTTCTAGACCAGTAAGAGATAATGTCCTTCAGGGCTTACACGCTGTATTTTCTGCAATATTACTCCCTGTTTTCAGCCAGGATCTCTGAATAACTCTCAGCAAATACCTAATTGCTGAAGGCACTAGATAAGTTGTCGAATGGACAAGAGAGGTAACGCAAGTAAGAGAAGGAGCCGGGGGAAATAAAAGGAAGCAGACCAAGACAACAATAGATAAACCCAATGTGTGAAATACCGTGAGCTATGGCTTTTGAGCTTCTTTGGCATGAAATGCTCCCATGGGATGAGCCCGTTCAGTGGCATCTTCTGACACTGCTGGCCCCTCCCTGGCTGTGCTGAGCAGTGTGCTCACTGTGTGTCCGGCTGCCCCCTCTCTGCTGCAGGCAGGGCTGCACTGTGGCTGAAGCCCTGGAAACGGGCATACTTGTCCTGAGTATTACAAAACCAAGTAGGAAAGGGGATGTGACAGATTAGAAGTGAAAGTCAGGAAATTTCTGGAGCAGAGCAAAAGAGCATCAGGTACTCCAGCGCCGTAATTTTTTTATGTGTTTAAGTTGACAGGCACATAGAGTAACAAATCCTCAAATACCTCATCTTTCCAAGGGAGAAAAAAAATTGGACAAGCACTGACCTGTGACAGTGAGGGAATTTACAGCAATTTTTTACTCCATCACTTACTAAAACTGATACCACTTAGCATTATGTATTCTTTATCCCCACAGGACATGTATTTTCTGCAAGACACTATTGTAAAGTAAAAAACCTACAAGTTGCTTCTTACAAATGCAACATGTTCTTTGGCAGGTCAGTCCATCTGGAATGACTAACTGATTACAGGGAAGAGTTAAGGGCTTCAACCCTCCAGTTTTTATTTGGGAAGATTCTGCAGCCTTTTGCGAGAGGTTCAGTATTATCCTTGCAGGACAGGTACAGAGCAGCAGCATACCCCAAATCCAGTTTTTCGTTTTATTTGTAAAATTAGGAACATTAGTCATGGTACTACCCTTAGATTTACTTTAGTAGTTACTTCTGGTTATGGTGTTGCTGATCTCAGGGACCTCACTTATTTTTGCTGAAGCTGCTTATTTTCTAGTACTGTCCCATTCTGAACCAAATGTTACAGTTTTAAAATATGGAGAAGAACCTTAAATGGAAGTAACAATAGAGCACAATTGAAAGAACATCCCCTCACCCCACCCCCAAATTAATGTAGTGAAAGAACACAGAAAGCAGTATAACTTATGGTAGAATATCAGAAACCACAGTATGTCATTCTTCCCCTGCACATAATTATGAAAATGACACCATTATAGTAAAATCCAAGAAGATGTGAAAGCACCTTAGAAGTGTATAGAAATGAAAACCACAAGTTGAATAAGCCACAGCTAACAAATAAAGCTGGACCTTTAATTAGTGTGTAAACCTTGGCAAACAGTCCAGTATCGCTTTGAGTATTTAAAGATTAAGAATAGAAGAGACCTTTGGCTCTTCCCACCCAATCTTTCCAACAATAAAGATCACTGAACTTCACCACCTTAGCCTTACGTTGAGTCCAATTCGTTTAAAGCTTGCCTTCTAGGAAAGCACCTTGTGTTATCTGGCAGACAGGAGGGGTGTGTGTGATCCAATAACTTCCTCAGTTTATTTTCCTGGGTATTAACCAGTTGCACCCCATTTTGAAGGTGGTTTTTTTTTTTTTTGTGGACAGAGATTTAGATCACTTAATTGAAAAACACGTTTTATTTCACCTTTAAAAATGTAATGCAGACTGTTACCTCAGAAAGCAATAGGATAAAAACCTTTATTGTTCCACCTTCGTCAGAGTTCATTTTCTATGGATATGCATTTTTGTAACATAATTTTGTTACATTAGAAACTTCAGCTCCTCGGAGGCATAATGTGGAGTAGCAAAAAAACCCTTCAAAACCAATTCAGTCCCACATCTTCAAGTAATATACCACGTGGGCACAAGGAATCTCTAGTATCAGAATCAGTTAGATCTTCCACCTCCTCCTTTTCCTGCGTTCTTTGTCCTCAGTTCATGCCAAGCTTTGACCAGTGGTTCTCTGTTCTTCCATATGAGCTCATGGCCGTAAGTCACGTACCACCTGGGAAAGGAGACAATAGTTAAAACAAACTGCAACTCTTCTTTGCATCTAAGAAAGAATAGGTTGATCACTAAAATCAAGTATATGTTTGGTATCGAAGACAAGATAAACTGAGGCACAAAGCACAACATGCTTGAAAAGTGGCAGGTAAGCCACTTGTTCTTTTGACTCCAAACAATTAACATTGTGTTCTTGCTTATTTCAGTCCTAAGAATGAATAGTTTTTTCATGCCTTTAAGCTCGTGCTTTTGTGGTTTCTTAAAAAGACGCAAAAAACTACCTCCGCTTAGGAGACTGTTAAAATAGTTCTGTTGCTTGTGCTAATCCTTACGGACAATACCAAGTAAAAGTGGTTTTATCCTATGTAAATACAACTGGCCCATAATGAACAGCCACGTTCCACTCAAAGTGATTTTTCTTCTATAAGCATCTAAATGAAGATTTCATCTATCAAAGTGTTCTAGCTTAATTTATATTCACAGAGAACTATATATGCTGATATATGAATATCGACATAAGTGATAAGGGAGGTTATGGTGGAGAGGAGAGGCATGAGAAGCAACCACATAGAAATAGGTTGAAGGTTCTCCCAAAAGCCTAACTCCACGCCTGAGTCCTGAAGAACAAAAGCACTTTTCTATGAGGTAAACTGGACACTTTCCAAAGTGGACAATTGTCTGGGAGGCAATATATAGAAAATACTTTGGCCATTGAACATATATCCTAAATAAAGGCCCTGTTTTGGGACGAAGTGACCAAAATGATCACAGAGCAGAACAAACAGGTAAAACAATGTAGGTGAGGAAAGCAAGAGACTTGTCAACTCAAGACAGTTTTACTGCAACTGCTATCCTATTTTAGTACGTGAATCTGCATTATAATGCAGATTGTTCATTCACTTGTGATGCCAGAGAAGGGGAGGAGACTGTGCAGCACAGAACTTACTGACACCAAAGCCAAGACATTTCAAACACTTTGGTCTACAGACTGGTTTGCCGTTAAATCTGGCCTAGTCAAATCCCAGGCAGGCTTTTCAAATGCCTACGTAAAATGTTTAAGAAGGCTCTTAGCAATCATGTGCCAATTAAGACAACGTTGCAGTTGGGTTGAAGGGAAAAAGCTCAGTGCAGCAGAAACATGGAACAATACAGAACTGCTTCCTACAAACTTGTTTCTAGTAGTTCTTACTAATTAGGAAAGCTCTGCACAAAGGCAACGCAACAACACTGAGAAAACAGCAGTACAGGCTGCCCACAGGAATTTGGCCTGTGCTTATATTAACTCTGTAGCACTCTCTAAATTGGCAATTAGAGGAAAAACACTGAGACAAAGGCATTTTCTTGGCTGTTTAAAGTTATTTTAATTTGTCCGTGCTGTGTTTTGTGAGATCTTTTCTGCCTTGTGACTCTCTTCAGTATTCTGGGAAGAGCTGGGCAGCCAGCCAGCTCAGGTTATGGTGACAGGACAACCTGACATGTAATCTATGATTCTAAGGCAGTTCAGCTCAATTCTTCCAGTCCTGAGCCTCTGTTAACAGCATTTTCCACACAATTTTACAGCACTACAAGAACAACAGTGAGTTGTATTCAATGCTAGTTAAGAAAACTTTCCAAAAAACCCCCTGTACTTTAGCAATAACAGGAAGTAAAGGGGAAAAGATACAGGGTTAACTTAAATACAAAACAAGCAGAAGTTAGCAAATACAGACTTACATTCCAAAGAGAGCTCCCCCAAGGTGTGCAGCATGGTCAAAAAGTCTCCAGCCTAAAGCAAGTCCTGCAGTGTCAAATGCAATTATGGCTTTTAAAGCCTAGAAAGGAAGAGAACACGGAAGGGACAGGACTAGTCACAGCATGAAATGGCCACTGCTAAGAGTTTTCTATTGTGGCACAGAGCAAATATTTGGGATCAAAAAACATCCTATATATTTTATATCAAATGAATCACTGTAAAAATTAAATTGTTTTAAAACAACAGACTCAGTCCTCAGCTGTACTGTGCTGTGAAAATAGACCTGAGCATCTACAGAATAGTGCAGGGTAGGAATGTGTCCTTTTCAAACAAAATACATTCCAAACTCGGGTCAGGAAAAAGAGAGAAGTTAGCTGAAAGAGTACATGCTACAAAACACACCACAAAATATGTCATTGCAGCATTCTCTAATTCTGACATAGCTTAGATTTATGTACATCAGTCCTCCCAAACTCCAACCCCCTAGTGGATGGAACATGTGGGAAAACATCCCTATTATCTTATCTGGTCTAAATTGATCATCACACTTTGGTTCTAAAGGGTATGTGTGTTAGCAGACAGAAAATCAGGATGACAGTGAACATGAGCAATGTTGTACCATCCTCAGGAGACATAAGCCACCATCACTGTCAATGCACAAAATTTTACTAGATGGCCCATTTTATAAAGACCAACAGATTTAATGTTAGGATTAAATGCTACTTTAGGCAGGATTTCTTTCCTTTAAAATATGTATTATAATAGCAGCTCTACTGCTACATTGGCTTATTTTAAAAGCCCATTACAGTATAGGTAAGGCTAAAGGATGTAAAGTTACATACAATTATATAAAAGGGCTATAATTATTCCTACCTTTCTACTGCAATAGCCAATATTGCTCTTGCTCTGCTGTTGCAATGAGCACTTGATGATGGCAATGCTCTCTGCAGCTCTGCCAATATTTCTACCCTGGCCATCTTTTCTAAGAGAGATACAGTTAAAGGGGAGCATGCAAAAAAACCACATCCACTCAAGCAGAAGTGCAAGGAAAACACAAAGGCTACATCTAAGAACACTTGTTCCCTTACAAAAAGTATTAAATCTCATGATCTTGGAATGACGTGGCTTAACTGCTTTAAGCAGTAAAACAACCTTAAGTACAGGACCAAGGATGATTAACTTATTAAAACAAGTTAAGATCTACATAAGAAGCTTTTCTCAAATGTGGAAGTGGATGTGCATAAAAGAACTTAACAAAACAAAAAAAGGAGTCCTACTACTACACATGAAGGAAAGTCTCAGTGGTCTATTTCTAATCCCAAAAGTGTTCCTAAAAGTATCAAAAGATGATATCCAAAAGAGGCAAATAGTGCTCCAGGGCTGGAATGCAATTTCCCATGAGAAGTGAAATTCTGTGTTTCTCATCTTGATAAGTTTTTCTTTAAAGGCAGTGTGCCAGTATTAGATTAGCCTGTTACCAGTGCTGCTACCAAAAATATCACCCATCAGAAAGAACAGGATGTGTATGCAAGGTTTCCTCAGAGAGGCAAACCTGTCTCCCTCCCAACTTCTTTCACCTCTTGGGATCAGATTTGAAACCGGCCCTTGGATGATGGGATTTAGGATAATTCTGAATTCACTCCACACTGGTGTAGTGACTTCCAGGCTGCAACAATTCCAATTGGTCCCCACGACTTTCATGACACTATTCTCTTTCAAAATAAAATTAACAGCTTAGAAACACAAACGAAGAGGACACCTGCTCAGATACTGGAGAGGTGCGGGGAAAATATTTAAGGAGTAGAATTTCTTTGAAGTTCAGTGGCACTTACGCTTCCTGCTGTAAATGTGAACATGGGAAGAAGTATGATGGCCAGTTTTGCTTCGGGCATCTTTGTACATACGGCTGCAAGGACAGTCATTATAGCTCCTGACTGTAAATACATTAAAAGACATCAAAGTAAACCGGGATGTTACATAAAGGAAAAATTATTTTCCTGCATGTGAACCCCTTTTCCTTTTGGGTTTTCATTTTCAAATGCAGCCCTGCGGTAATACTCAAAGTACAAAGCACCACAGCGAAGTTCAAAATAAAAATAAACCAAGACAGCATTATTTAATTTCAATATCTGAAATTATAAGTACTGGGAAAAAAATATCCCTCAAATGCTCTTACATAATTAAGAAATACCCATCCCCCACCCCCATTTTTAAGATAACAATTTATGTAAATGTGCTTTTGCCCAAGTAAGCCCTGAAAATCTAACAGAGATTAATCAAGCACAGTCACATCAAACGAAGGGAATAATTCTGAAACTCGTACAAAATCAAGGAAAATAACAGATGGACAGGGACAGAAATCTTTTGTCGATGAAACAAGTAATTCCCTGGACTGCACTAAATTGACCATGGGCTTTTGTATCCATAAAATAGTCACAATGGAAAGACTTTGAATACAGTAAACTAATGCAATGTGTGGCAATTTCAGTAAGTTCAGATCACTAAGACTAAGGGAAAGTAACTTGCTCCAGATATAGTTTATTCTTAAAATAGAGGGACAATACACAGCACTTCTAAAATTTTTACTGCAGCACAGCTTAACAGATTTTTAACTTCAATAGAGAAATGAGATTCTGACTTCAGGCTTTTATCAAAATTATTTAGTAAAGTAAGTTAAGAAGCAAATGTTAATCTCAAACTTAAAGCAAGTTAAGCATTTTAAAATGTTCTACTACTAAAAACACTTGTAAAGAACTGGCAACCACAAGAGCTCCTCAGCCTGCCTCACATCTTTCATCCAGTGAGACTTTTGGCAGGAGTGCTGCCCTTCCTGCACAGCATGCCCTACAACTTTCACTGGGATCACACGCTAAGTTTGATTGTCTGATTACAGATCTCTTTCTAAAGTATTCTACTTTCAGTTAGGGAAGACTGATACACAATTATGAAATACCATTTCTGCAATAAGTTACGTAACCAAGCTGCTCAGACACAAGAGGTCCTGCCGTTAAGGACTCATTTACAACCCTTAGCATTAAGTGGCATTAGTTCTGGGTGGCTGCTGCAGTAGAATCAAAGTTACTGGAAGAACAGGGAACCAGTTCTTGCCTGGTTACTTGGCTTTGGGTTAACCTTCCTAGTTTCCGTTATCCCAAATATATTCTTGGCTTTTAAGCAGGTTAAAGAATACAGCAGACTTTCAAAGTGGCTTCACAGATCACTATAAGGTCTTTCATATTCCAAGATACTTACAGCTCCAAGGGATGGTTCAAACCTTCCAGTGGCCATTTTAGCAACATAACTGACAAAAGTGGAGATAACCCCTGAAAAAGAGAAATTACTATTGGAAACGATGCCAGCAATGCAGACGAGCACCCGAAAGCACAAACTAACTGTCGTCTTTTCTCACAAAACTTACATGAGTCTGTATTTAAGAGCTATTTTATTTTGGTAGCAAAGCATGAATTAAAAACAGATACTGTTTTATTGTGGTATTTTGAAGCCCAGTATCCTAAATCCACCAAAAATCTGTATAACAGCAAAGAAGTATTGCTTTAAATATAAAGCAATGGCCATCAGTCCTCATACAGCTGTTAACCGTGTGCACACTTTACTTGCACGAATACATATTTATATTTTTAAGTGTTGTAAATACATTACCAGCAGAAAGATATACTGCAATGAACTGCTCGCATCCCAGAAGAGAGACAATGCTGCTGGAAAAACTCCATAAAACATACATGTTTGCTGCCATGTGGAACAGAGAGAAGTGACTAAACGTAGAGAGCAGCATGGGAGAACACAGGGCTTCTAAAAAAGAGAAAAACAATGAACATAAGTCAGTGCTTTAATTTGCTTCAACTTACATGTCAACTTACATGCAGACCGGACATTTATCAGGACACACTAGGGGCTAATTATGCTTAGATTCTCAAATACAAGCTACGATATAAACCCAGAAATAAAACAAATTTCATTCAGTACCTTAGCAAAGGTAGAATACACACCCCAGAGATATGCAAGCTGCATAGTCTTAGTTACCTACAGAGGATTGTTTTATAGAAAACAGTTATCTTATGACATGTGTCCTATCCTTTGAAAAAGAAAAAAAGATATTTATATTTGTATATGGTGAAAGATTTTTAATATATAAGCAGCTATATAAAATTAATTTGCTATAGAGATGAACAGATAAATCAAAAACAGTTTTATTTTCAAAAAGCTACTAGGTCTCCTCACTAAAACAATAGTCTTGAAAATGCAAACAAGCCAATTAGCAGGTCTGAAGGTCAGCATTATTTAAAACATGAGTGTTCGGGGTGACATGCTCAGATCTGGATAGGAGCTAATCTTTAGCTTTAGAGTGTGTAGGGGAACTGGTTGAATTTCCAGTTTTTCCACAGAAATTAAGAGGATATCAGGAAGTACTTTCCAAATAGATTTGTCTCGTCCTTTTAGTTCTTTGCTGTAGAAACGAAAACCAATTCTTCTGCTATTAAATACCAGTAACTTGCTTTCCTAAGGCTATCTCTTCAATACATTTCACACACAGTGAAAGACAAGCCTGTGCTTAGTTTGTTTTTTTTAACGTGACTCAAAGCTTTGAAACAAGGACCCGATACACAACATACAGACTAATGTTTGTCTGAGGACAAAGTGTATATGCATGTGACTGATGACTGTTCTATCTGCTCCCACTGAACATTAAAGGGGGAGCAAATAATCATATTGAGTCTAGGTTTTGAATGGAATTACGTAGTACAATTTATTTTCCTTCTTCCCAAAGAGTGGCTTGATTTGCACTCTGTCCCAGCAAAGCAGCTGGGGTTTGTATCACTGGGAGGAGCTGCATCCCACTGAGTGCAGGAAAAAGCCAAACATCAGGCAACAGTTTCGATGTTACAATATTTAGAAAAGCACCAGTTTTTAAAGACAAGAGTTTGTCATAAAAAAATCAGATCCATTGCTTCTAATTTTTTCCCCTTAAACCATTTCCTGCCTAGACAGAATGATGTGTTTGGGCATGACTGAGATTGCTTGTGGGTGCAAGTGAGGCATGTGCCACCTGCAGCTTCTGCAGTGTGATCAGAGCTTCTACTACACCCCTATGGAGGAAAGTCCCTCAAATTACCGTTCACTTACTGGAGGATGGATTTGAGGTGAAATATGTAAACATAATCCGTCGCATGCCGGGCAGCCTCCACAAACAGAATACAAAGGCATTTGCAGCTATAATACCTATTAAGAGAGAAAAACAAGTATAAAAGCAAATTGTGAATGTAACACACTATAATGCTTACTGTAAATAAGCGTCTGAAAGGAAGCTTACAAGAATTATACATTTTTCTTCTCTATTCCATAAAAGCAGTATCCACTTCTTACTTTGCACAGAGTTTAGAAAAAGCAAAGAAAAATACTGGAAGCTACATATACATAGTGGAAGTCTTTCAGAAAAATGACATTTAATTGCAACTGTTTTAATGTAGTGTAATGAACACGACAGTCCAGAAAAATCTGTGCTGAGAACGTTCAAGCTGTGGTTTCAAACTGCTGTTCCACTGCAGAATCAACGAAACAGGAGCCAGCTAAGAGGTCCCATTTCCTGCCCATCTAGCTGTTTATTCCCCAGTGGCACTGTCTGCTGCACAGTTGCATTTAACTGCACAAGGGAAAAAGACCGGGCGAGCCCTTCAAAGACACAGTCTGCGTCCTATCCATTTTTTGGGGAGGCAATTGTACAGATTCTGCTTAGAAATCAAGCGTAAAAAGTTGAATTGGCAGTGCTAGGGCATAGTCACCTTTGAGAGACAGCAAACGCACAGCTTTTTACTTCACAGATGTTACTGCAGTCTTTAAATAAGAATACTTACTTTAAATAAGAATGTAATTTATTAGAAACATAATGGTAATTTATTATTTCCTGTTTAAAGTGCCTTCCTTATTTCTGTCCAAGCAGTTACGTATTTAAAATGTTTTATAACAGCTAGAAATATTAAGGGGGAAAATAATTGTGATTCTTTTACACAACAGTAAATCTCAGATAATTAGTCTCATTTGAAGTTTGCAACAAAATGCAAGAACTGTGAAAAGCTATGACACATACATGCTAGAACTAAAATTTCAATCATCTCTTCTTTCAATACTCCATCCCACTGGACCATGGTCCTCTATTAGAGAAAATACTTTCCCTGAATGCCAAACCAAACAGTTACAGAACTATCAACAATTTTAGTACAGTAAGTCCAATCCCGTTATGGCCATGAAGGGTAATTATCTGAATGGCTCAGGCTCTACCAGCTACATTTTTTTATTGTTCCTTAGATTAACGTGATGTTGAGGGACACAGAGACTGTATCAATTTTCACTGCCCCACAGGATCTATGTCATGACCTGCCTTGCATGTTGAAGTGATTCAGAGCATTGTACAAAACTTCCTGATGGCACTTGTAAATTGAGTGGCTTGAGATGGTTCTGGCCCAAAACATTCAGCACTTATGCAATCTATTCTTAAACTGAGTCAACACTTCCAAGACTCAGTAAGTTGGTTGAAAATTTTTTTTTTCCCAAATGCTTCAGTAGAAAGTTAAATGACATAGAAATAGCACCTCAAGTAACCTTATGGTAACAACCTAATATAGATTTCGTATACACTTAATGTAGAACACGTAACAGCAGATAGGGCTGAGCTACTTCATTTGGATTTGAATCAAGTTCTCACCAATTTTTCCACCTATCACATTTACCTTGGGGATTTCAAAGGGCATCAGGCTAACCAATCAAAGCTACATTATAACCAAAGGAAAGCTCCCAGGACAAGTTTTGCTACTTTTTATACAATATGCTGCAAGTAACTATTAGGGAATTTTATTTTCACCTATCAGTGGCACATATGTACCTATTCCTTCTAAAAGCATTTGCTGTTTGTCAGAGTTCCTGAGAAAAATGTTGCTGGGGGAGGATTATAGTTAATCCTCCACACTCGCTCACCCAGATGAACAGGAATCTTTTACCGCGTACAAAAAATAGTTTGTGAGAAGGAAGTGTAGCAGAAATAGTGTATGTGCAGGTGTAAGTTTACACATGCTTTGTGCCCAACAACCTAAACGTGGTATGAAAGCCATCTGTTTTAACATACTGTACCTGTTTGCCATATTTCTCTTCCTGTGAATGTCTAATACTTGTAAGCTAACACAAACCTGTCACAGTCCGCTGACCCTCAGTCAGGCTATTCCACCAGCTGTTAACCTGAAACAGAATTGTTGTACATCAGTGCCACGGGGAAGTACTTGCAATTTCCAAAGCAGTCACATAAGGTTATGTACCTTTCTTTAAGAATAGAAAGCATTTGTTTGAAGGCTGTGAAGTACATCGGTTTCAAACTTTTTTATTTCTGATTGCTTTAGCTTTTCAAGTTGACATTTCCTTTCTCAAGAAAAGTTATCTACCCTCCTTTTCATAAAATACCCCAATACGGACGAAGAGTTTCTTGAAAAAGAATGGAGTTATGTCCTTTGACACAACTTCATAAGTTTACCCTGCTTGTACTAAGCAAGGATCTAGCCTGTAATGCTTACTTTAGCAGATTAGCCAAAGTTAGCATAAATCCTGCCTCGACTAAGCCTCACCCTAATTCCGTCTAACATCACACCACCCACCTTTGAGAGATTCCACTTTTGTGCCAGGATCACTTTTGCAGAGGTGGCTCACAAGATGTGGAATCCATTCCCCCTTGCGTCCAGCTCACCCAGCCCTCCTCCAAGTATAAAACCCCTGAAAAAGTTTATTTTGAGTGCAGTCAGCCCACAGACAAATTGCACCCCCCTTTCCACTCCTCAGCTTTCAGAATCATTTTGCACAAATATTTTGTTGATAGCTCAGTGACCTTCCAACCATACTGATGGTTGTCATTAACATTATGTGCACGTTGGAGGCAGGGGAAATAACATGTATGAAACAAAGCATTCAGTATTTGATATCAAAGTAACAACTTCATTGCATTTTTATATTAATTCTCTGGCACAGGATACAGGTATCAGTTCTCCAGTATAAGAACACTAAACAAACACGACTTTTCTAATATACAAGAATTAGATACCCTCAGAAGCAACGGGGAGAATCCTGAACTCTTAAAAATAGAACTTACCCGTTGAAGATGGGGATTGGCAGTTCAAGCCTATTAACAACAGGGCAGTTTTGTTTTCTTTTTTGAATAGCTAATTATCAGACCTTCCCCTTCAGGTTTTGAAGGAAAATAAAAGTATAAAACCAAAGTTATTTAAAATATTAAGTGCTGATCATAATATCACCTGCAGTTCATATACACCAAGCAAGAAAGCGTGGTGTGATAGAGTTCATTTTCTTTTTAGCAGCTTATACGTGGTGTTGTGCTTTAGATTTTTGACCAAAACAGTACTGATAACACACTGATGTTTTAGGTTTTGCTTAATGGTGTTTGCAAAACATGAAAACCTTTTCCATTTCTCACTTTGCCCATGCGATGATAGGATAGGGTACAGCAATAGGCTGGGAGGGGAGAAAAGTGAGCAGATGAGCTGAACTAATCGCAAAGATATTCCCTACCAAATAATGTCATCCCCCCAAAACAGTGGATTTTATATATAAAATAGGACGTTTTATATATAGATAGGACGTTTAACATATTTTGCTCATGAACTGGCTGGGCACTGGTCTTTCCACAGGAGATTGTGACTGACCGCCTTCACATCACTTGTTTTCTTCTCTATTCTCCCAGTTACTGAACAATTTTTTGGTGGTTCTTTATCCCTGAGTTTTCTTGCTATTCTTCTTCCTTTCCTCTTTCCTCAGCCCACTGTGGGTTTGTGAGGGACATGAGCAAGCAGCCGTGTGGTGTTCAGCTGCCCACCAGGGTTATCCCACGTGCCCATTCCCAAAGCAATACCAGTGTTGTGCACAATATACATTATAAACACAGCTGCTGTGTCCTGCCCAGTACCCTGAGCTTCTCCAGCTCTTCGCTCAGCCCTCCTTCCCTTGGACAACCAGACCTTACAGAGGTCAAGCCTGGTCTATCACAACTCATAGTAGTAACATCGAAGCAAATGTAAAGCAGACGTGCATGTTTAGTTTAGTTTTAAGTATACTTAATTAAAAACTAAATGACTGATACTTTCGGGGTACCAACTAAATTTGTAACAAATCTTGCAGCACTAATTTTGTTCTTGCTGTCCAAACTCCAAGGCATGCAAATGTCAGCTCTCAAAGTGAAAAAGACCTCTAAACCCTCATATTTGTGAGATTTTAGAGGCTGAAAATACAAATGCATTCCAGAAGCCAGAGCACTTAAAAATCTTATGCTTAACATTCAGAATTTAATCTAGCTTTGTCCTCTTTAAGAGTTCATGTTCACTTCTGAGAACACTTAGTCACAGCAGGGATGTTTGTCTGGGTTTTTTTTAATGGTGAAAAAGCAAGTGGTACCTGGTTTGGATATACAAACTCCTTTTCTGCATTTCTAGGTGAAGGCAGTATTTTTTTCTATTTTTCACTATAACTTTCACAGTGACATTGTGAGTTACAGCTTTCTGGAACCAATTCTATCAGTTTTTCTTGTAAGGGGAACGCCTGTGCTGTAATTTGCTGAGAGAAAGATACAAATCAGGGCAACGAGGATGAGTATCTGTCACACAAATGGTGCTCACACTGGAGGAGGGATGCAGATGTGCCTGACTCTCCTGCAGGAAACCACCCGCGTGCGAGCAGCCCGGGCCTGGCGCTGTGTACCTGCTTTCTGAAGTCGCCTCTCTTCTGCGGCCGCATTTTATCCATCCAGTCCGCTCGAGCTCCCTCGAAGTAGGTCTGGACCCGCGACTTGAGCGACTCATACTGCCAGATGGCAGCAGACCCGAAGGCCGAGCCTGTAAACTGGGTGATACCAGACAAAGGTTCAACAACTGCTCCATCCTGGGGCT
The DNA here is from genome assembly GCA_035584735.1 of Pseudotriccus pelzelni. Taxonomy (NCBI): domain Eukaryota; kingdom Metazoa; phylum Chordata; class Aves; order Passeriformes; family Tyrannidae; genus Pseudotriccus; species Pseudotriccus pelzelni. The sequence goes on from JAWMRA010000009.1 coordinate 23,566,744, forward strand.
CCGGCCGGGCTCATCCCAGGCTAACACCATGGCAATGGGACCTGAGCACCACGGACGGGCAGGGATCATAGAAACTTTAAGGCTGGAAAAGACCTTTCAGATCATGTGTCCAACCGTCAAGCCAGCACCACCAACCCCACGCTTACCACTAAACCCTGTCCTCAAGTGCCATAGGTTTTTTGAACACCTGCAGAGGTGGTGACTCAACCGCTGCCCAGGGCAGCATGTTCCAATGCTTTACAACCCTTTCTGTGAAAAATTTTCTTACTATCTAATCTAAGCCTCTCTTGGTGCAACCTGAGTGCATTTCCTCAGGTTTACCGAATGCTAAGTGTCACAAGATGACACTTTATCAAAGAGGTTCACAAGCAAAATGCGTAAATCAAATTATTTAAGTTCACTGAAATGTAATGAAACTGGGATATCTTTACAATACTTCCACTGATTTATCTGAAGTTCCTTCGTAGCATCTCAGCGTAACGGCACAGCATCTGGCCACCGACCTTGCGCCAACTTAGAGGTGCTGAGAAACGAAATCCAAGAAGGCGGAATTCCACCGAGAAAGACGGAACGCGCTCCCTGCCGACCCCGCTCCCCGCAGGAGCCACTTACCCCGACGGCGAAGAGCAGCGGCCTGAC
>JAWMRA010000009.1:23567482-23938594 GCA_035584735.1 Pseudotriccus pelzelni
GGCGGGCAGAGGCTGCGGCGCGGGGGCAGCGGGGCGGGCGGCGCCTCGGCCGCGGCCGCCGGGGGCTCCTCGGGCCGCGGCCGCGCCCGGCGGAAACCCCGCCGCGGCTGCAGCAGCAGCACGGCGAGCCTGCGGGGGAAACACGCGCACCGTCAGCACCGCCCGCCCCAGCCGCGCCTTCCCTTCCTTTGCCTCGCCTCGCCTCGCCTGCCTCCCTGCCCGCCCCGTCCCGGCCGTACCTGTGCGGCCGCGGGGCCCCGGCGCGGGCCCAGCACCGCCACGCCATGTTGGCGCCTCCCCGAGCGCTTCCGGGGCGGCCGGGCGACATCTTCCTATGGGTGGCGGGGGAGCCGCTCGGTCACCGCATCGCGCCGGGCGGCCGCGGCTCCCGGGGCCGCTCCGCAGGGGGGTCGGTCGGTCGGTGGGTCGGTCGGTGGGTCGGTCGGACGGCGCCGCGGGATCGGGGCAGCGCGTCCCGCCTCGGCCGCCATGTCGGGTGGGTGGGCCCCGCTCTGCCGCCATGATGAGCGTGGCAGCGCCTTCACCTACCGGGCCCCCCTGGCGGCCTGTAACCAGGCACTGCCGTGAGTTCAGTCACGCAGTATTCTGAGCTGGAAGGGACCCGCGAGGACTAAAGAGTCCAGCTCCTGGGCCTGCACAGGACCATCCCCACCAGTCACACTGTGTGCCTGAGAGGATCGTCCAAACACTCCTTGAGCTCTGTCAGCCTCGGTGCTGTGATCACTGCCTAGATTGGCCCTCCTGGCTGCCAGGGCACTGCTGACTCATATCCAACTTGCCATCGACGAGGACTACCAGGTCCTTTTCCTGGTGCTGCTTTCCAGCATCTCATTCCCCAGTCTGTCCGTGCATCCAAGGCTGCCCCATCCCAGGTGCAGAATCTGACACTTTCCCTTGTTTAACTTCATACAGTTGGTGATTGCCCAGCTCTGTAATTTATCAAGGTCTCTCTGCAGGGCTGATTTAATGTATACTGTTCCCTAGAAGCCCTACGGAATAGGCAGAGACTGTCTCCTCCTAGCCTGGGGCTCCACCTGCAGCAGCCCAGGAGGCGGGGAGAAGGCTGGGGCTGCTGCCTCAGCCCTGCCTTGCTCTGTGTGTGGTTCCTCACGACCGCACCACCCTCCCTCACCTGGCTCCTCCACCCTGCCTCACCTTGCCTCTCCACTGCGTTGCTCCAGCAAAGGGCTTCGTGAGACCGATCAGGTGCAAGGCAGCTGCTGCCACCCCACAGCCTCCTCCCAAGCTCTTCCCTGTATCTGTATCGAAAATAGTGTAGCCAGCAGGACTAGGGAAGTGATCATCCCCCTCTACTCAGTTTTGGGGCTTTCACTTTAAAGAGGAATTTGAGGTGTTGGAGTGGGTCCTCCAAAGGGCAGCAAGGCTTGTGAAAGATCTAAAAAACTTGTCTTATGAGGAACAGCTGAGGGAGCTGGGTTGGTTTAGTCTTGAGAAGAGGGGGAGCGGGAGGGACCTCATTGCTCTTTACGACCACCTGAGAGGAGGTTGCAGTGAGGTGAGGCCCATCTTTTCTGTCGTACCTGCAGTGGAGAGGACAAAGGAAGTACCTTTAAGCTGAGACGGAGGAGATTCAGATTAGATACTAGAAAAAATTTGTTCCCCGTTAGGGTGGTCAGGCACTGCAATAGGTTTCCCAGGGAGGTGGTGGAGTCATCCTTGGAGGTGTTCAAGAGGAGTCTGCATCTGGCACTGGGCAATGTGGTTTAGTGGTTTTTAGTTTTTAGTGGTAGCACTGGGTGGACAGTTGGACTGGAGGATCTTAAAGGTCTCTTCCAACCTTGATGATTCCATGATCCTGTGATTCCCCATGCATGCCTGAGCAGGTGCCCCAGGTGCTTTGTGGTCCCCTTGCTGCTGGCTGGGGCTCCTGCTCTCTGGCACTCTGCTGCTGTTTCCAGCACCATCTCCATGCCAGCTGAGCTCCGCAGGGCTGGAGAGGTGTGTTGGCTGGCAGCAGTCCACTGTACACACCGACACCCTCCTGAAATTAAACGGGAAAACGGGTGTTTGCTTTGCACGTAACTTGTAGGTTTCCAGAAGCTGTGTGCACCTTCCTGGTTATCTGTGTTCCCGTGGAGAAACCCATGGGACAGCCAAGCGGTGTACATGCCAGTCACACGTGGGCTGCCAGAGACCAGAGGGCAGAGCCTCCAAAATCAAGCAGCTGAATAAACAGTGGTTTATCTCAAGGGTGTATGGAGAGGGCGAGAGGCAGCAGTCACGTATTGCAGCAGGAAAGGTTCCGCATGGGTGTGAGGAACACGCTCCGTGGGAGAGCAGCTGTGCAGTTTCCAGCCCTGGAGGCCATTCCATTATTACAGGACAAGGCTTGGGTGACCTGACCCAACACTGAGGCTCTGCTTTAGCAGGAGGTTGGCATCAGTGTGGCCCCTTCCAGCCCAAGTTATTCTATAGTTCATTGTGTGAAGGGAAAATTACTAGCAATGTGAGAGTAATCTAGGTATTGTAATTGGAAGTGGTTATGAGCCTGATTAGATTCTTAAAAAGTTATGGCACCTTCAGGAGCAAAGTCACAAAGTCAAATTCTTTGTAAGTGGGGAGGAAATGAATTAACGTTGTTCTGCTTTTTTTTTTTTTTTTCCTAAGTAGTAGTGAAAGGGTTTGCCTTTTCAACTTAAGGTCAGACTCTGACCGGAGAAAACCTCTGTGAGCTGTGGTGGGAAACTGCTCTAAGTGGTTTAGTACTGTATTCAGATCTGCATTTTATCTCTTTCTGATTGTGCTGGTGGCCATGGGTCAGCCTCAGAATTCTCTTGAACTATGGAGTGATTAGCAGGTTCAAAGCTATATAATGCTGGTGTTAGAAATGTATATAAATATATGCAAATGAATCAGTGTTGTAACCAATGCTTTTTCTCTGGTTTTTGATATAACAAAATGAAAAAGAGGTAAAAGAATTTTTTAACTTTCCAGTTTAAATACTTCTACCACTCATTTTTGCTTACAAAAATTACCACCTTATCAGAAGTAATTTGTTTGTTTAAGTGACTTAGATGTTTTTCTTTGTTAACCCTTCCTGCCTGGTGTTAAGACCACAAAAAGTTTCACAGTTTTTAATGCTGAGATGATCTTTTTGTTCCCCTGGGGCTTGTTTTTATCACATTACAGCTCTTAGTTGTATATAGCCTATGTGTGCACTTTGCGAGGGATGATGCTCTGGATTTTTTTGATTTATTTGGTTTATGGTCATTCTCCTTTGGACAGTTGCAAAGCATATTTGCTATCAGTTGTGCCATCACCTCACACCTATAAACATGACAGTGCATGACAGCTGGTACAATCAAGTCCTGAACGGTGGGGTGTCCCTCCTAGGAGAGGATGGATGTGGTGTCAGAATAAAGTATTACCTGGATAGTCCTATGGGCTTTGTGTGGTAGCAGCAGGGTCAGGAAGGGGTGAGTGAGAGTGGCATCTTGGGGCAGAGGAAGGCAAAGAGAGGAGGAAGAACAGCAGCAAAGTAGTTGCAGAGCTGTCCCAGGTAACCAGACCTCCTTTGGCTGGGAGGTCTGTCCTGTCTGTGGGCATGGCTGCAGCCAGAAACAGTTTCATTTGTTAATGTTAGCCACTGCAAAGGTGTCTGTCTGCATATTTCTTCGTGGTGTGGGCTGCAGCCTAAAACAAATGCATAAAAAATTTCAAGTGAGACAACCACTGTGAAAGTTGTAGTAATACATTTCTGTAGTGCTTTTTGGTCTGATGGTGTGTGGCGCTGGCAAAGCAAATTATATGCCAGTGGGTGCCAGGTTAATCTGAGCATCTTTGGTACTAACTTAGGGGGTTTTGTTGTAATTTTCCCCTTTGCCGACACCTCGCTGTAGCGAAAAGCCATGCCAGAGGTTTGTGCAAGTCGGGCAGAGCTTTGGCCCTGGGTCCTTGATTTTTAGAATGGGAGCAAAGGTCCTAAAGAGTACGAAGCTTTCACTTGGTTGATCAAATTGATCCTCACAAAGTGCTGACACACAGGAAGATAGATGAAACAGGTTACAAGCTGACCATAAACGTGAGTATCAAAATTTATCTTGCCTTAAATTTGTAGTGGTAGGTATTGTAATAGGGAGATGAGTAAATGCAGTTGATTGTCCTAATTTTAACAGAATTTTGAGTTAGCAAACAGATAAAGACTGGATGAAACACTGCAAATTTAAAATAGAGAAGTCCTCAGTCCGATCCTCTGGTTTTGCTCTGTTGGTACTTTTTTGTGGTAAACACGTGCAGTAATAAAAGTTTTCCTAAAAAAATACTCAATGTCATAGAATATTTAAGTATTCCAATTATTTATTGAGATTTAGATTTCAGTTCTGCAGTTCCCTGGTCAGGCTTATTTAAAGGTAACTCCATTTACTCTGTGTGTATAAACTGTTTCAACAGGTTTCTAATATCAGGAATCTGGGGAGGTTTCTTTGAAGACAACTCCTGCCCGAAGAATGGCGTCATCCTCTCTGCAGATCTGTGCACTGCTGCTGGCTTTATCAGGATTCACCACGTTACTTGTTACGACCATGTCCAACAGATGGAAAGTTTTGGACACTGCGACAGAGCTGGTCACTGCAGACTGGGTTTCTGAAGGTCTTTGGATGGACTGTGCACCAACTGCTCTTGGATCGGTAGAGTGCAAGAAGTTTCTTTACATGTTGAGTTCAGACAGTAAGTGTGCACGGCATGTGTTTATAAAATCCAAGGATGTGGTTTTATTCCTTCTTTCTGGACGTGAGCACAGTGGGGTGGCACATAGTGCCGTTGTCACAGAGGGTCTGGTGTGGACAAATCCTGTAGTGGGTGCAGGCAGGTTAAAGGGCCCCCGTGAAACCTGTGTCCTTCAGCCTGCAGTTCAGCTCCATCACTGCTGTGGCTTTGATGCCATGTCTGTTGTGTTGACATAGAGATATCAGTGATATACAACAAATCTTTAGGTTTTTGTTTAAATTGTCTTGGAAGAAATAGTGTTCTTTCACTCCGCCTAATGCTTAAATACAAGCAGATCGTAGTTCAATGCGCACTGGTGCTTGCTTGTACTTTTGGGTGAGACAGATAGGTAACCCAGAACTGGTTGGATACTTTGCGCTAAACCTGTGTATTTGTTCTGGAATTTCTCAGAGATAGGCTTAGATTAAAATACATCTGTGCCACTGGTGCTTCTGTGTTTTCTAGGGTAGATCCTGCTAGCAGGGTAGTTTGTCTGCAACTACAAAGAGAAGAAATGTCTGTAGGGACTGAAAAGTATTTGTTTGAATTGTTCTAAATTCTAAAGACATCTTTCTGTAACCACCATTTTTGTGGTAAAGGACTGTGAGGAACTAACGCTGAAGATCTTTCCTCAAAAGAGTAAGTGTAGAAATACTTTCAGCGCAGCCTTGGAAAACCGGTATTTTGTTACGCTTTCTGTTTTAAACAGAGCTGTTTATTCCTTTACAACTTTCAGTTTTGTGCAGTCACTTTATGAGTGATGTTAATGGAACCATTTCTTCAAGTGTTACCTGCTTTATTAGGTCCCTGATTACTGTCATTGCTGTTTGTCTGGACTCTTTCCAGCTGATTTATTCTTGATGTGCAGTGGTCAAGAATTCAAAATACCACGTCTCACAGACTATGAACCTTGGGTTTTTTGACACAGACTATGAACCTTGTTTTTCTTGACACAGACACGGACTTTCCCAAAGTCAGAGCTGCCTGAGACACATCTCTAAAGCATGAGAGTTTAACTCTCAAAAGTGAACTCTTGAGATCCAGCATATTCATGGTTCTTCCACAGGACCCTGGCTCTGATTGCCTTTTGCCTTCTTATCAATGGTGCCAGTTTAAATATCAGCATCCTGTAATGAGGCCAGAATCTGTAGCCTCAAAAGAAGGCTAATCATATGCTTCTAAGCATTTTAAAAACACTACTCATTGCATCAGAGGCAATGTCAGCTTTTCATACCATCCTGGTATCCATTCTGCTCCTCTCTAGGGCTTCCTCTATGTAGGTAACAGGATGCCTAAATTTCATCTAGAAACTTCAGTATGATTTATGGAAATTAGAGTTATGAGATGGGGCCAACAGTCCTTCAGTTCTCATAGTAAGATGGCAGGGGTGCTTATGATGGTGTGGCAGCTCTGCCTTGACTTGTCTAATAGGGAGAAGCAGATGTTACAGCTCTGTTTATGGAGACAAGCAGAGTCCATGTAGGAATGCAGGACAGCCTCCTTTTATTATTTTTTTTTTTTAATGAAGTTTCACTACACCCAACATGGAAAGAAAATATTCCCCAGGAAGAGAAGAGTTCCTGGTGAACTCCAGCAGTCACCTCCTAGGGATTCTCTTCCCTCCCTTCCCATGGCCTCCACATTTGGAAGACTGGACCACTGGTTGGCAGGGCTCAGTGGATCATCTTCAACTATTCAAAGAACTGCATGTCCCCTAAAATCAGCACAGGTTCCTCATGCCAAGGCACATCATGTGGTGCTTGCAGAGTAATTGTCATCTGTTGAAGGGCTGTTTCTCTGCTTGCAGTGCTCAGTCAGCATTCCTGGGTCTTGATCAAACACTCAGGTTGTTCATATTTTTAGTATTTTTTCCTCAGTTGTATTGGGTGATCTGATTTTTGAAAACGACTATTTCTGCCTATAAACTCTCTTTCAACCATATTACACACAAATGTGCTCTGTTGTGACAGCACCAGAGGGATTAGGAGCAATTTCTCTCCTCATGTGTTGCTATGATCATATATGGTCATGTCTTGGCATGTCTATGTAAGCATTTTACTTAGGAGTGCACTTTTGGAATGAATTTTCCATTTACTGCACCTCGTCTGCACTGCGGTCTTGGAACATGCAAATTGGTTTCCTTGTGGATGAGGCAAAGCAGGGGAATGTGCTCCAGGAGCGCACTTCAGAATTCCAGCCATTGACAGCATTCAGTTCACCTGACCGGGTTAGAGCAAGCCTGAAGGGAAACTCCCAAGCTCTGGAAGGTGTGGATGTGAAGCTGTCAGCACCAACTCTTGTTTGCTGCTGATCCAGAGCCTCGGGCAGAGCAGCGCTGGCTGTTCTGCCCATCGCTCACCAAACCACAGTTTACGAAACTTAACAAAGAATAGCCCTATGTTCTTTAGCATATTGAAGAGTGACTTCCCAAAGGGAATGATTAAAATTCCTGGTGCTGTATAGGAAAAGCTCATGCATTATAATCTGCAGTATAATCTCTTTTGTTTATATGCGTGCTCTGTCTGTTGAAATAGATTCTTAATTAGGAAGTGATTTTTTTAAAAACTATGTCCTTCAATTTTTTATCATTGGCAGCAATATAATATCTGGTGACACTTGATTCAAGGTCCCAACTAATCTCATCTTTGAAAGTGCTGTCAGCAGCAGTGATTGCTGAGGTCACCAGCATAGTCACCAGTGTATGGATAAATTAATTTGAAACTCTTTGAAGAGCTTTTAATGGGATGAAATGTTCCAGGGTACTGGTACAGTGTATTCATTTTACCACACCGTCATTTTTCAAATTGCAGTGATTTAGCAGAAGGAGAGAATTCTGTAAGAGTCACCCAAGAAGACCAATTATTACCACACATTATCTGGTTTCCTTGAAAGATTGCAAGTTCAGAGCTGCACAGGATCACAGGATCTGTGCTGCCAGATATGGTCTTGTTTAAATCAATGGCAATGATCCTCTAGGCTGCCAAGGGAGCAAAACACTCACAGTGGCACCATAATATCCTTTTGCAGCTGAGCCTGCCGACCTGCAGCATCAGTTCAAAGTGACCAGGAATTTTGAAAAAAAACCCAAATACCTGTTATGGGCAAGTTGTGACTTTCTCGAAGGCTAATCCTTCTGGTAATGCTTATGTAAATGCTGTGAATCTATTACCATGTTGCATCATAGCAGAATTATTTTATGAAGAAACTCTGACTCCATTTCCTGGAGATAAGAGCAGGTTATCACTGCAAGAGATGGTTAACCCCATTTGGATACCTTAAAGTATTAACATTCGTGGTGATGTGAATTGTGTCTGTGATTCTGTCTACCCAAGAGCAGTAGCAACTAAACAAAGTTTAACATCTTCTTTGCCTCGCATAGCTTTTTTTTAATACTGAGATATCCCAGCAAGCAGATGCAATTGGCTGATATGTCTTATTTTTCTTATAGCTGTTTTTCTTTATCATTTTATTCTTTTTGAGATAGGTCTGTCACATTGGCTCCTTCATTTCCTTATTTTTAATTTCCATGATACATACATTATTACAATGTAACACATTGTAATACAGTGTAAATGGCACTATTTTTAAGACTGAAAGTGTTTAACTATAGATCAATAGATGGTAAAATATTAATGGAAACCACTTATCCACAAACTTAACCTTCCTGAAGGAAGCTGGGAGTACAGTTGTTATGGATTACTTATGACCATAACTCAAAAACATGTGCTAAATTTTCTAGCAACAGAATAAAGCTCCTGTTCTCAAGCTTTCCTATGTTTGAGTCCTCAAGAAAATAACACAGTGAAGTTTTTTGAGATCAATAATAAAATTATAATCAATTTTAATCTAGTGTAAAATCTAGTTGACTTCAGAGAAGAGACAGAAATAAAATATTTGTCCCACTCTTACTAGGCATTTTGTAGATATACTGACTGGACTTTCTAGGCTGAGAAGAAGAGGAGGCTCATTTTTCACTTCCTATTAGAAAAAGAATTAATATTGTCATTTTTTTTACACGCTAATATCTTTATTATGAACTGCTCCCACTTCTTATTGTCATGCCCAGTAAGCCTTATCTCTGGGGTTGAGCAAAGAGCAAAGGTAGACTCATTTTGGAGTGAAACCCAGACATAAAACAGCAAGGAGGCTTCTGAAAGGCTTCACTTGATTGCAATCTAATTATAAGGATACTTAACTGTTACTACTGACAAGCATGACCGCCGCGTTGGAAATTGTTGGTCTTCTTTTGTGCCTGGGTGGGTTGGCAGTTATTGGAGCTACTTTGCCGAATAATTACTGGAAAGTCTCCAGTGTACATGGCAGTGTGATCACAACGTCCACGTTGTATGAAAACCTGTGGAAGAGCTGTGCAGAAGACAGCACCGGAGTGTCCAACTGCAGGGAATTTGACTCTCTGCTCATACTGCCCGGTACGTGACTTTGCACAGCCTTGTCCATATTGCTTAAAAGTTTTATTGGCAAAAAGGAGTCAGGCTTTTGTTTTGGTAATCTGGTAGTGCTCGAAAATAACTGGCCAAGAAGGACTCTGTGGGTTGAAGTAATAAAAATCTCTCTTAAGCAGCAGAATGTGTCAAGCATGTTAGGAGAGGCTATAAAATATGGCAAATGAAGTCGGTTGATCGTTTATTTTAATAGGCATTTTAAGTATGGTGTAATCTCTTCTCTAGCATCTTGTGGGAGGAATTAGTAGAAGACATTTTTTAACTGTTTATTTATTTTGAATTATTGTATAGGCCTTCTTTTGCAATACTTCATAGCTAAAGTACTGTAGCTGAAGTTTTTTCATATAGTAGGAAATACTATTTACAGCTGAGAAGTGGTAGTGGTTTTTGTGTATTGAGACTGAAAACTGTAGATAACCCAAGAAATACAGTAAGTATATGTTATACATATTATAACATTATAAGTTATACAAGGAGTATATGTTATAAATTAATATACTTGTCAGGGCCTGTTAACTAATGTCTTTTTGGATGTGCTTGTAAATATCAGGAAATTTAAATCTGCTGGTTCCTGTCCTCTGTATCAGTCTTCAGCAGAATTGTGGACTGTCCTCAAATGTCCCACTAAGGCAATATTCTGTGGATGTTTATAGGTAGTGAAGCTATTTTTTATTGATCTTGAATAATTCAGTATGTAGATACTTATCGAGAATAAAAATGCCTTCTTTCTAGTTGAATATACCCTGGGAGGTGGTTAAACTGAATAGGTAGGAGGATACTCCTAATCTGAAGAATGTGTACTATAGGATTAGTGGGAATGAGGTATTAAATTCACTTTCTCTCTCAGTCTGAACTAAAGGGATGTTGTTGACCAGCTCTGACACGAGCATAGCAATTCTCTGAAGCTTTCTGTGTGCAGTTCTTTTTATCTTTCAGTCTTCAGTTAGATAACAATTGCTTTTAGGGTACATGTGTGTATTAGGAGGAATATAACCCTTTTTAAACTTCTTAGAGTCAGTAATAGCAGGATCATGTCCATGGGCCATTATCCTCTGCAGAGCATTTATGTCAGTGCACTGGCGGTGCTGGTGAACAGCTGGGCTCGAGGATGCCAGAGGATCCCAGCCTTAATGATCCTGGGATTTTATTTGGTTCTTGTCAAAAACACTTCAAGGCCTGGTTTGTAACTTCCTGACACTGACTCTAGGCAGCATCTTGTCCTTGATGGATTTACACAGAATGCTACCTCTGAGAGGGTGTGCAGATGTGGGCAGTGGGGCTGCAGGGCAGCATCGTGGAGCTGCCCAGGAAAAAGTGGGTTTCAAAGAAACTCGTGGGGGTCAGAAAAGAGCATTATGATGTGCTAAAGTAAAAGAGAACACAAGGCAAGCAACAGGAGGGCTCCTGAAGCACTGCAGATAACATGGAGTCAGCAGGATGGAAAAAAAAAATGGGGCCAGACAGAAAGTAACTGGCTGGGCCAGGCCCTGAAGTGAATTTGCTCTGTTGAAAAGGAGATCGGTTCTGTGGTTGAGAAGACAGCAGTGTATTTGAGGGGGATATTGTATACTGAAGGAAAAACAACTTGCGAAATTGTAGAGAAAAAACATTTTTAGAAAGGAGAACTGAAAAAAAAAAAAGAAGACACTGAATTGTGGTAAAACTGGAAAGGACAGCTGGGCAAAGCAGGAAAGAGGAAGAAAATGGGCTTGGTAAACAACGAGGGCTGAGCAAACAGTGGGACCTCTAAGAAATATCTATAGTACTGGCAGATGTGAGCCAAGGCAGACTAAAAATTATCATTATCAGTTTAGGCGTGGTTCAAATTGCTGTTTAGAAACTTAGCTGAAACTATTGCAAAGATGTCAGAGATTGGTGGGAGGAGAAGAAAGAGAAAAAACAAAAGTGTCTTTGTTACCTCTCATCAAAAGGATCATAAAGATTTTCTCTTGAGGTTTCCTTGTTGGAAGCTGAGCGATGTGCAATACTTCTGGTTTTTGGTTTGTATATGGAAAATATCAAACTTGGCTCTTTTAGACAGATTTAACACTTTTGAGTTCAGTAAGCCATTAGTCTAAACCACAAACATTTGAAGTGAGGACCTTTTTAAATGCAATATTGTACAAGATTGAAACCATGACTGGCTACTCTGTACAGCTAGCACTATCTATCCAGTCACAACTAAGTCAAACATTTGATAGATCTGGTTGCAAATACTTTTTATACTCTTTTCTTTTTCTCTCTTTCTTCTTTTTCCCTTTCCATAATAGTTTCTTCCAATGGCAGGTTTTGGGCATAATCTCTTACAATTAGTATTGACTAATAAAATGAACTTACTTTTTATCTTGTTGAGTAAGCCAATTTTAAAAATAAACACAAAACCAAATTGAGCTTTCTGAACTTTGAAGTAAGGTCCTCAGTTAAGGCAGTTGAGGTTATCGTATTGTGGTACAATGGTATGAAATTTCTACTGTTAAAATAATACAGCCATTGGCTTGCAAGCAGTTAGCCTGAGCATACACTTGTGTGTCCTGGAAAGATGGGGAGTCCCATCTAACACTGCAGGACCTGGAATGTAAGTGGTTGGACCCTGCTATGGGTGATTCCTGATGCCGTGGTGTAAGACCCCAAACCAGAAAGCAGCACTGTTGAGTGCCTGTCCTAACAGTACCTTCTGCAGGCAAAAGCCTTGAAGCATCAATGGTGCTTTCAGAGGTCTTTTCACTTTTTTTACTCTCTGTATTTCTTTCCATAAAAATTTTTAAAATTAGTGCTTAACAAAGCATTATTTTCTCAAGTGATTTTATCCCTTAATATCCTTTAATTTATCTCATGAGTGCTTACTACTATCTTTGATAACTCTCAGGCTTGCAGGACCAATACTCTTTAGCCACATTAGGCAATACAGCCCACTGAGTCGGAGTGTGATTATCACTTTGCCTCCTGTTTCTCTCTCTGATTTTTGTTGTCTGGAGAGTGACGAGCTCACTCTGCTACAGAAGTGGCCAGCAGGTTACAATGGAGGGCAGGGAGGTGACCAGGGAGCAAGAGCTTGAATGTTGGCATCAACAAAGCAAGTGTCCAGTTGCAGTCCAGTTCTGACCCTTCTGATGTGAGGTTAGAATTTTAGTCATAGAACCATTTAGGTTGGAAAAGAACTTTAAGATCATCAAGTCCAATGAAGTTTGCAGTTGTGACCTGCCAGATTGGTGACGCTTGGCATGTTTATCTTACAACAAAGGTGCCGAAATGCCATTTGACCCGGAACCTGCCAAGTGCACGGTGCCATTTTAGAGGAGCCCAAAGTCTCAGTTTGATCTTTCTTCTTAGGCTGATTAATAATCTTGTCCAGGTTTTTGTGCAATTGATACCTAAATGTGAAAAACGTGACCTTAAGCGATACAGAATTGTCCTCATAGCAAATTCCCTAGGAATTTGCCCACAGGAGCTGTAAGCTCTCCACAGGAGTATGGCTTAGGGAGGAGAGGAGTGCTCTAGCTCTTGGACCCACTTACCTCCTGTTTGTTACACCAGCTCAGAGTTTGAAGTGCTAAATCGAGCACCTTCTTTCCTATCTCTCCCTGGAAGCAGCAAAGCTGGTACAGTTTTCCAGTTCCTCTGTAATGCCCGAGCCCCGCACACCTTGGCTAGCACCTGGATTTCAGATGTGTCCTGTGTGTTCAGGTGTAAGGAACTCACCAGGACTTGGGAGTAGGAGACTTATTTCTGCTCCTATAAATGACCATATAAGCCACTATGCATTTTTCAGGATTTACTAAAGGCCCAAGAGGATTTACTGAGCTTATGAAGTGTAAGTGCTGTTCAACTCTGAAATCTGATTGACTCGAAGGCTGAACATGCTCAGGTTGGAGGCTTCTCTGAACCATATGACAGTGTTGGACAAGATTCACTTATTTTATTACTGCACCTGTTAATTTTGTCAATCCCTCTAATCACTTTTACTTTTTCAGCACAAGATTAATGTAATTTTGGCAAAGATCCTGATTTGTTTTCTCTTTCTCTGTCTTAGCTCACATTCAGGCATGTCGTGCCTTGATGATTACATCCATCCTTTTGGGATTCCTAGCTACAGTGGTCTCACTGCTTGGTTTGAAGTGCACAAACATTGGGTTGAGCGATGAAGATGGAAAAATGAAGTTCGCTGTCACAGGAGGATTTCTTTTCATTTTAGGAGGTAATACCGAGGCTGGAATGAGAATTCTGACAGTACTTTGTGTTGCCTTCACAGCCAGACTAAATGAAATGAACTTTTTCTTAGTTTAAAGCTGTTACAGCCATTACAGGAATCACTCACCTGTGTGCTTTTTCAACTGTTTCCTGTAGGTCTCTGCTCCATGGTGGCTGTTTCTTGGTATGCTGCAATGGTTACTGCTCAGTTTTTTGACCCACTGTACGCTGGCACCAAGTAAGTTAACGAATCTGTCGTATCAAAATCCATCATGTGTTAGAAACCTGCACTAACCCCAGCTGCTCCAGAGTTTCAGAACCTGGATGGATACCATTATCCAGTCTTCCAGGAGGAAAAAAACTGTCCTCAGGGAATCTTTTCACCTCAGAGATGTTGGTGGGGAGGGGGGAGAGTTCTTTTCTGGAAGAGTTAGTGAACATGTGAGGAATATGAACCCCACATCCATGCGGGTTTCGTGCTATGTTTGCATTTTCTTGTGAGACTCAATTAAGTGTACATCTCAATGTTATGAAGAAAAAAGGTGTCTTAATTTTCTTCAGCATTTAGACCAAAAGAGGTACAAAATTCTAACTATGACTAGAATAAATTGCCTCACATATACAAGCAAGGGAAAATTGTCCAGAAAGCAGCTTGAGCTGTGTACAAGTGACCTGCAGAGAAATGTGCTGCTTGTCTGTCTATTAACATCTCAACATTTGTTTGCCTTATGAATAAAATGAGGCAAAATTTGGGGGACTATCAGCTAGTGCAGTTGCACACAAACAAGTTTCAAGGTATAAAAGCCCTTACTCTTGCCTGATATAAAAGCAATGGTTGTCAAAACCAAATGGCAGCTTATGGCACTTTATCAAGGTGCCCTATTTAGCAATGAGGAACAAGGGTAGAGGTCACCAGGCCTCTCCTTCAGAGAAGGGGAAGAGGAGAGGGAAACATACTGTCTGTGGAACATGAGACCTCTATAATTTGTCAGTACCTCTACCTACTATATAATTCATAGACCAGTAAACTATAAATTTCTAGTTGCTAGGATCGTACTTGAAGTGTTTTGTAATTTTCCACCTGGGAATCAGAGAAGTCAGAGGTGAAGTGCTTTGTGATGAATCAAAGTACTTTACGCAATTGCTTTAGTTGTTTGTCAGTTTTCCCTGTGTTTTCGATGAAGCACTTACAAAGAAATTGCACTTGTGCACTTACTTGTTGTTTTATATCCCCTTCAGAGAACTATATGAAGGGTAATAAATACACTGAAAAAGTGTTGATAAGGAATTTCAGTTAGTGGGATAGTTAGTGAGTCTTATAGTTATCTGCTATAGCTTTGGGCCTTCAACATCAATGGCTGTTAATCAGTTACCAGGTTGTTTGCATTCGGTAGCTGAAGAAATCCTTTTTTTTGATATCCAAATGTCATGTTTAAGCTATTGATTCTCTAAGCAGTTCTTGGTGAATTAACTTTGGTCACTGGTAAAGCTGGACATGGACTCTGAGAGAGAGTTAAATTCAACTGCAGGCCAGTATTGATCTTCACTCCTAAGTGAAGACTAGTCCTAAGACTGGCAAATCTGGTTTTTCAGATTGCTTTTTTTTGTGTTTTTTTTTCTGACTTCAGCAAATTAGTGAAGTTAACCTCTGCTAATTCTTAGAGGAGTTTCTCAAACAGCTGTGAAGGCAACCTAGGTTCTCCTGCAGATGGCTCCCATCTAGTTTCTTTAGGGATGGCATCTACAGCATTCCTGTCTGTAGGTGACTGGTGAGCAGAGACGATTTCAGACACTGGGCAACTCTCCCTGGCTGTTCCTTGGTATTCCTTCAGCAGCTTACACTGCTGTTTTTTTGAGATAATGACCGTGTTTGGAAAGCATCTAAACCAGTGGAGACCTTGTGGCTCCAATGTGTGATGAGAACATGGAGAGCAGGGAACGTGTGGGAACCTCTGAAACCCTCCTGTTAGCAATGAATTCTGGAGTCAGAAGCTTCAACACTTTTAAATGATGGTTTTGTGTTTACAAGTGGAAAGAAAACACAAATCTCTGGTTCCAGTGTACTTCCAACATAGTTCGTAACACTTATTTTGCCCCTATATTGGGTACCTCAGACTACAGAGGTACAGGTGTATTGTGCATATAGTATTCAAATACAAAACTTGTTTTCCTCTTTTTGTGGAACTCCTGCCAGACTTTTCCAGACTCAATTGTGTCTAGTCTTTGGGACAAATTCATTATCAATTGATTTCTTGGACTGGACTGGGGGATTTCCTGAAAGGTATAGTTTTGCACAGTAAAATGGGGAACTATTATTTTTCACCCTGGGACACTCATACTTGGATTTCAGCCATACAATCACAGAGGGTGCTGAATATTCTTTAGGATACCTAAGTCTGAAAGCCAGCCCTATACAAACAGCTACCCGTAGGTCACCTAGCATCATGCCCATAGAAAACTGATATAAGTGTTGTGGATGGCACAGAAAGTATGTTATTATTATTTATTATCAACAATTTGTTAAATATACGCAATTATTTATTGCTACTTATCTTAATGTTGCTTAGCACTTCCCGTACTATCACTAGTTTAGCAGAGCACTTAAATATACAGGTAAGAGTTTTACTGAGCAGACACGAAGCCATATCTGTTCTCTGTTATCTGCTGACATACCTTGTGGTTGGCTGATTTCTGTGTGGACTAGAATTTGACTGTTTGCATGATTCGTGAACCTTATGGCTCAGTCTAAAATAATGGCTTTGTGATCCTGTTATAAGCTGTTTCCATAAAATCTTTCATGTTTCAGGTATGAACTAGGAGAAGCTCTGTACTTAGGCTGGACTGGTTCTCTTCTTTACATCCTTGGTGGGATCTTACTGACCTGTTCATGCAAAGGGAAGGAAAACCAGAATTACAGGTAATCTTGGGTTTGTCAGTCAAAACAGTAGCTGTCAATCATATACCCCTCTCTACCTGTGCACTTTTCTCCCTCTCACCCCCTCTGGCATAAATATGTAGCCATATAAAGTCCAGCAGTGCTATGGCTGTCACAGACCTGTGATGGCAGGGGATGCTACACCGAACACCTGTACAGTGTACTTGTTGATACTCCACCATCAGTGGTCCCTGTAACTTGTGTTTGGTGATTCTGCGTATGCTGCTTCTATTTCTAAGTTCTACATGGTGAAAACGTGCAGTGAAAGAGTGAACTGTCTAATGGCAAAAGTATTTCAAAGAACATAGTGTATTATAATCCAGCTTCTCTGCAATACTCACTGTGATTAAAATATTCAAACACCATTTAATTTGCAGAAAGCGTAATGGCATTTTCTTCCCAAAGCACATCCAATTGATCATTAGAAACATGATTTTTTATCTTGTTCTATATGTAAATGTCTTGTTGCACATCAAATCAGAAAAGTTGAGACTTCTGGCCTCAATATTTAATCTTTCCTGGACTTTTTTTTCAACCTTAAATTATTGATACAAACGGAAGATACCTTTCTGAAGAGAAGGGATGAAACTGGCAGAAATAGCAGAGGTTCATGTCTACCCAGAAGAACTCAAATGGCTTGGAGGTTGTGCTGGCTAAGCTTGAGAGGTTGATTACGTGGAAAGAGGAAGTGTGCTCACTGCTGCTGCATTTAATCTTAGGAAGGTTATGTCAAAACACATGGTGAGAGTTCCTCTGATACTCCATTGCCTAATCTGAAACCACTCCAGTTTTATGGTAATATTTCATCAGCCACATTGGACTTTAGATCTTGCTCACCGTATTTTAATACAAAGTACCGAATGTCCTGAAATGTCCTGAAAATCAGGTAAAACCATCCTATGAAATACAAGTTCAACATGACAAATGACAGCTGAAGGGATTGGCTGAAGATACTTGTTTTTCTTTCTCGTCATCTTGATTCCTGTATTAAAACCTGGAGCTTGCACAAGGGCGCTGAGGGCCAGGTTCTCTTCTGCTTTAAGGCCTTGACTGAAATGCCTTGAGGAAGAGCACAGGTGAATTAGGAATCCGGAGTGTGGTTTTGGTTATGAGAGAGATGGCTGTGCTGCCTGTCAGGGAGCCCTTGTCTTTCCCCTTAGCTACCAGACTGAGGAGAACAACAGACAGCTGATTTCTGCACCTTTGTGAAGAGCGTGCTATTGGTGGCTTTGATAAAGACCTGAACGAGTAAATTCCTAAGTATCTAAACTGTGAACGTGAGTTTAATACTTATTATTTGTTTTTTTTTTTTTTTCTTATGTTACAGAATCAACAACAAATACACATATTCAGCAGGCCAGGCAGCTCCTCAGCCACACATGTACTCCAGGAACACTGAGACCATCATAAGCAACAAGGAGTATGTCTAAAGTTACATTCTGCATCACCAGTAACATTAGTAGGTTATGAACTCGAATACAGAAGTGAACTACTTCCAGGGTTCCGGTTCCAAGTTGCAATCTTATCCCTTAGTTCGGAGCAGTACAGGAAGAGGCATGCTTTCCAGTGTAAATAGGAATGGTTTTCAGATGTAAATAGCTTTCTACAGAAGATGGGATGTGAAATCCTGCTTGCAAGAAGGTTTTCTGCATGCTGAGAAGGCTGGTAAAATTTAACCAGAGCGCAGTATGTGCTGACACTTGAGAGCAACGGTTTCCATTTCAGCTGACTCAAACATGTGGAACTGATAGCTGTGTCTGACTGCGAGTTCATGTGCCTTACAGTTAAAAAAGTATTGTGTTTTCATTAATGTTTAGCTTCCTACTTTTGTTTAGCAGCTTTAGCTTTTGACAGGAAATAAACTTTATTCCACGGATTGACTGGAACAGATTTTTTGATGAGTGGTATTCTGGCAATTAATAAGGATCTGATGTATTACTGCAATTCTTACTATGTATGATAGTCAAGGTTTATAAAAGCTACAATAAATTCTCTAGCAACCACTCACCTTCAAATCTGCAGATGTGCAACAAATTTCATGGTTGTAATGCAGATACCGAAGATAAATGATACGGAATGAACCAAACACAGCTGGGAGTGGAGAAAGCATCTGGTGTGAAAATGCCTTGTGGTAACTAGGAACACAACAGCCTGAATTTTTTATTTCTCTGTTTACAGCTTTTAAAATAATCCTGTTTTAACTTTGAGCAATCTTTAACTTTGGGAACTTCTACTGCATCTGAATTGTCTAATTCGTGTAATTCCCCAGGGGCTTTTATTCTCTGTCATTGTTCCATCATCAGAATTTCTGCCTTAAACTACTCCACTGCTGGGAGCATATGTTTGCCTTGTGTGAGTGCTCAGACAGATGGTGATGAGCTAATTTTATTTTATATTTAAGCTTTAAGCAACATGAAAGGGAATTTCACCCTGCAGGTTCACGGGTTTCATAACTTGTCCCTTTTACATTACAAATGTATTCATCCAGTTTGACAAAATACCTTGGTGTTTGTTTCTCTCTAGTTCTAATGTCTTACGATAAACATAGAGTAGTCTGATTCAGAAGTTTTATGCAGTTTTCTTGATGTCCCAATAGATAATTTCAGAGAGCAACCTGCAAGCAGTCTTAGCAGAAATGATTTAGCCATGTTGCTTGGATGCAGGTACAGCTGACTTGTGAACTGGCACATTAAGGCATGTGCTGGGCACTGGCAGATCTTGTTAGACTTAGTAAGTAAAGCTAAAAAGAGTAAGGATTACTTTTAAATTGCCAGTGTCATCTTCTTCCCTCCACTATCAACTGTTGTTTTTAAAATCATTCCTTTGGCGTTTTAGAGAATAATTTCAAAAGCTGAAAAGGCACTTAACTTGCATGTTGAGAGCTGAACTCCTTACCATCATCTGTACATTCTGTCCTCTGGATTTTTAGGTAATTTTATGAAGGTGCTTCGGTCTACTTGAACGTAAGGAGAGTGGCAGAGACTACGCATCAGCCAGTGTTGGTTTCCCACCAAAAGCTGTGTCAGCTCGTGAACACGAATTATGAATTAATGTCCAGTAGGTGAGACAGGAATTCAGAACTTCCTTGATCTGGCATCAGGTCTTCTAGTGGCATCACTGGGAAATTTAATTAAAAACAGTGAGTAAAAGTGCTATGTGGTAACTCCTTCACTCATATTCAGTGTCATTCAGGAGGAAATAGGTGCTGAAGATTCCATGCCTTCCCATGCTTTGTTTACAGTTCTTCCAACCATTTTCTGTTTCTGTTGTTTCTCACTGCTTTTCCACTCTGTTTCCATGCACCTTCAAGAGAAATGTGCTGAGTGAATTTAATGAACCATCAACTCAGTTATGGCAGTAAGGCTTTTTATGCAGAGGTCATTTAGGAAGGGACCTTTTTCCGTCTTCTTTTTTTTTTTTTTTTTACATCTGTTGAAACGTCACTCTGTTTAAAGTATCTTCACACGTCGCTAGTTTTAAGTCCTTTGCTCAGTCGACCTGGCTGCTTCAGTATCTGCAAATCTCCTTCATATCTCTGCAGCTGAGACCAAAATCCTGCGTTGGGTTCTGCTACAGGCCTGGCAGTCTTCACAGCCTAGGGAACAGGAGAGAGCGGTAGAAGCAAGGTGTCCTGCATTTGTGAGTGTCCTTTAAATGGATTTTTTTCCTTAGACCTTGGAGAAGATTCACTTTGTTCTTGATTTGACCGCAGAATAACAAGCAGCTATTTTGGTGAGCTGACTTCACTCTATGCTTGCTATGACCTGGCATGTAGTCCCTGTTACAGAGGGGATTCATGGGTACAACGTGAGAAGGAACTGCTGAGTCTGCTGGAAATGTGAATGTCTCTCACAAAGTATGGAGACACTGCTCATGAAAATGGTCACTATCTGCACACAGTCTAAAATGAGCAAAATAGTTATCTAAAGACTTCAGTGATACACCTGCCAAATGGGTGAAGACTAAAAGCCATAGAGCCTAAGTAGTTTGTAAGGGATGGGCTTCCTAGGACAGCTGAGATGTTGCTGCTCATTAGATAGTCCCTGGCCATTCAGCAGGCCTAACAGGATGTTTCTGTGCTGTGTGGAGCTGTCACACAGGTGAAGGAGCAAATCCTGCAAAACAATTCCTGAACCCACTCATTTGTCTCTGTCTTTAATGTCACTTACTGTGACTATGCAACTGACAGAGAAAAATGTTCACTAAACAACCGGCTTTGCATGTTTGCTACTAGTGCTCAAAGCCTATTTGCATTTGTAATTATTTTGTCCCAGAAAACCTAGCACTGGAAGGTCATTTGTCTAAGCTGGGGGTGAAAAAACTTGGAGGGGGAACATTTATTCAAAATGCTGAATATCTGTATAATTGGTAATGGGCAGGTGAGAGCCCAAAATAACTCATCGTTACTCATAACAAGCCTTGCATTTCTCCCCCAAAAGAGGTCTAAATATAAATCTGGGTATAGGCACGTTACCTCAAACGCGTCCTTGAGCGGGAGCTGTCGGTGTCTCATCAGATAAGCCGTGCAAATGGCAGCCGAGCGGCTGCGGCCGTTCTTGCAGTACACCAGGCACTTCCCCCCGCCCCGCAGGGCCTCCTCGATGGCGGCGCCGCACGGCTCGAAGTACCGGTACAGGTCCTCGGCCGGGTCGTCGAACACGGGCACGCGAATGCCGCGCACCCGCGGGAGGCCGGGGAACGGCTGCTGCCTGGTCACGTTGATGCAGAAGGTGACCCCCTCCCGCGACAGCAGCTCCTCGTCGCAGGCTGCCCTGGCCGTGCCGAGGAACAGGGAGCCTGTGACCTTGCAGAGCTGGAGCATCGGCAGCCGGGGGTCCCGGCCCCTCCGCGCCGGGGGTCGGGGTGCGGGGGCTCCTCGGCGGCAGCGCGGCTGTGCCGCCCGCAGCCGGCGGGCTGGGCTGTATTTATCCGTTCTGTACAGGCTGGGGCGTAGAGGCTCCAGGCAGGTCCTAGTGCCGGCTGCATCCCGAGAGCTGCGTTTGGAAAGCTAAAACGCTTTCACAGCCCACAGCTCGCTTGTGAACCAGTTGGATTTTACAGTCCTCATCCCTACAACAGCTGCTTACCCGCTGTGTTCTGCACGGGAAGGCTGCTGCAGTCCGTGCTGCTGGTGCAGTGATGCAATATCGATGTGAACTCCTCCAGAGCATCTTGAGGCCCCTCACATACAACAAAAGTATCTTTTGAGTGCCGAGAAAATGATTTACTAGGCTGGCTAGATAGCGTAGCACTAATTTCTCTGGACTTCTGTACAATCGCTGGTGTGGTGCCTGAGCAAGAGTATCTTACACTGCAGTATGCTGACATGGGTTAGAGCTGTGCAGGACAGGTGGGGATGGGGCCAAGGGCCCAGCCAGGTGAATGCCATATCAGCCAATGCCACAGGGCTGGCCACTGGTAACATCTACTTTCAGGAGGATCAAACATGGAGAGTAATTTATAAGGTAAGCACAAATGCCACCTCCTGGCAGTGAAGACAGTTGCCAGCTCTGCAAGATGATGGTCAAACTGCAGGGTAAAAGCCTCATCCCCTGGCTAGAAAAGGTCTGATGCCTCAGTCCAGATTTTGCGGGGGAATTTCTGGTCTTTGTGCCACTGCCAGTTGGGGTACGGCGCAAACAGCCCCAGTTACATTGGCTGTGTCTCATCCTTTTCCATGCACCTGTAAAGTGTCTGCCCCCACCATCTTGGTGAGTTCCCTGTAGGTACCAAAGAGTTGTTAGAGGCCCTGCAGCCTTCCCTTTCCAAGGAAGCAGGGCTCTGTGGCTGCAGGGACATGGGAGCTGAGGCACTCAAGGGTGCCACTCAGTTTAATAAATTTAGGTGGTATTTGCTTCCAGGCAGAAAGATACAGTTCTAGTAGGTTCCAGTTATCAAGTCTTTCTTAGACACTTCACGAGCAGTTTCTGATGCATTACCTTGACAGCTGTACTCACCCCCTTCTGGAAAGGACAGAGCTGAAGCACAACCCTTTCTGCTGCACCAGTTCAGCATCAAGCACATGCTCGAGATCAAACATTTACAACACTGCTTCTCCTGCGGTGAGCCCGGTCAACAGCTGCACTGGTGTAAGGCCATGGCTGTAATTACCACAACTCTTCGCAGTAATCAATATCAAGGGCATTTCTGATTCCTTACACTGTTATACCACGTCTTTCTGTGCTTCTGCATGAGAAAGAACATTTAGCAACCTTGCTTTGATGACAAGCCAGGCTTACCTTGTTTCCACAAACACACATCCAACCCAGCAGCTGCTCTTCTGGGAAGATACACGGTTGGATGCAGGCAAACCCCTACTGCCAACACTGGCATCAGCCCATTAGAAACTTGTGGCTGAAACACCATTTCATTCCTCAGCACTCCTGACCTGCCCTTTATCTGTGCCTTAACAAGGAAAAAAGAAAAAAAACGCCAAATCAGATTAAATGGAGAAGAAATAACTGCCCTGTTATCTAGGTTTGTCTCCAGCCTTTTTATTTATACAAGGATTCAAAGAACATATTTCAACTTTAGATAAACAGTGCAAGAGAGTTACAAGTACCTTGGTAACAGAAAGAAATAGATAATTGTCCAGCTATGCTGATAAGTGAAATAATTCTTACTTCTGCAGGTAGAAATGCATCTGTTTAAAGCAAAGATGGACTTCAGATATTCTGCTATACCTTAGCCCCTACCAAGCCCACCAGAAAACAACAGGCAGCTTGTCATTTGTAAATGAGAAGTAGCTGTGCTCTCAAAGCCTTTTGAGACCCTTGCCCTTGGTTAAAACATATATGTTATGGCACAAAGAGCAGGCTGAAAGACAGAGACATTTGGAAATCCACTATTTCTGGTTCTCCCCTTCCCAGGGACGTTGTTTCTGTTAATATTTTTTCCTAGAGCACTACCCCTGTCAAGCACAAGGCCTTTCACACCAGAACACCACAAATCACTATATCTCGGTAACATCGAAGCAGATGTTTCTCCCCAGACAGACCAGTTCCCCAGGGCTCCCCTCATCTAGCCAACCCAAGCAGCCACCAGCCAGGGGCTGGGGAGGTGTGTCACAGCATTTTCAAGCAGGTGGTAGACCAAAAAATGTCATTTATAAGCACTGAAAGGCCCCAGGCTCTCTGCCAGCCCAAGCACAGGTTTGGGGCTTGTCTGGACCTGGGCTGATTTCAGCTTGTTGAGCCACACCAGTGGTTGTTTAGCCATCAGTAACTATGGTTTGCTTTAGTTTAGGGTGATATTGACTTGATGTCCTGGGAGACTCTGCCGTTTCAGCTCCCTGGGGAAGATGCCATGGTCAAGTGCAGCCCCAGGTCACTTAATGGCAGCAGCTCGGGGAAACCACTTCAGGGCAACAAAGAGAAGAAAAAACTGAATAACCAGGAACCACCAAAAAGCAGGAGCACAGGCGGACTGTGTGAAAAGGTAGAAAAATAAATCCAAGGGGGCCAAGGGCTGAGGAGGGAGGAAACTTCACCACCACTGTCATGTCCCTCCTGGCAAAGAGGGGTTGAGACCCCGGCACTGCCCTCGCCTGCCTGCTGGTCTAATCCCAGCTTAGCTCCCAGAGGATGGAAGGGGCCACCCTCAGGGCCTGGAGGGATGTGGAAGTGGGAGCTCAACCCAGCCTTGTGGGGGAAGACATCGGGAAGGGTTTCTCCTGCGTAACTGGTTTTACAGTTTCTTTGAGGTTTTGCCTTATTAATTTGGACTATCAGGTTTTGTTCTTGTAACAGAACCACTAGTTTGGGCTATTAAACTGTTAAAAAATTAAGTGGACAATCAGTAAGTTCTTGGCTTTATATTTAAGGGACTTTCCCTTCAGGTCTCATTCTGCAAAGCAAAACACTGACCTCAGCATCCACATGTTAAAACTCCAACTGCACCATGTTTTGAAGAGGGTACAATGGTTTGATGTCCCCTGCCTCCTCCTAATTTTGCTTTGATGTAAAGTTTCTGCAGGACTGGCTGTGGGGATTTCTGTAACTGAAGGTTAAATTTGTATTGGCAATCCTAGTTAAAAAAAAAATCAAAAAGAAGTTAGGAACTCTTTAGAGCAGTAAAGGCATGTGAACTTGTCATATGTCTAGAAGTAAATAAACCTGTATAAATCCACAACTTGCATTTATCCTCTCCAGGGTTCTGATGGGTCTAGTGGCACTGTCTGTCCTTCAGCCAAAGTCCAGCATCCTGGCAGTCATTTCGGACACCCTACGAGATCAGGCAAGATTTTACCTTACAAGAAGGTGAGGACAAGGCAGAAAGGATGCCCAGTCAGTGACACTGGTCACAGAGACTCGGAGAGACCAGTCAAAGCTGGCCTAAAATCTCTGCCGAGTTTGAGGCACCCTCAGTGCCATCACTGGGCCCCAGGGAGGGCAGGCCATGAGATCCCTCTGCCCCACCTGACTGCCGGCTTTTGGCATTACCTTCCTCATACTCTCATCTCCCCTTAAATTGCACATTCTAGAAACTGCTGATGTCAAAAATGTTTTTTTTCCCCCTCTTCTTAGAAAATGGCCAAACCCAAACCCCATCATGTTTGCTCATGTCTCCTCTGGCAGGACAGAGGAGAAATGCTCAAATGCAATGCAGACCAATAAAGCAGGAGACAGACCCAGCTCTGCCCTCCCCTTTGCCTCAGTACAAACACAAGTGAAACTCAAACCCAACCCCTGGGCATGCTCTTGGCCCAACCAGCCACAATGACTGTGTTGGGTCTAACATCTGCTAAACCTACGCCTCCAGCCAACACTGGCTGCTCCTGTCAGGCACAGAAGCCTCTGGAAGCCCCAAAGCACAGCCCTACAAGCACAGACACTCCTACACAGCTACGTGGGGACATTTATATTGTTCACCCACCACCGCCGATCTCCAAACCTGGCACGGAGCCCACCCCACCAGGCATTTTGGGGTTAGGGCAGCAGCCTGTGTGACCCAGAGGCTGGTGTGTGCTGGGGTGGGGCAGCAAAGGGTGAGCTTGGCCCTCCCCGAGCCAAAACAGAGCTGCCAGTGGGTGCCTGACCCACTGTCTCAGCCCGTCCCTGCAGTGGTTAGAGAAGGTGTGTTGGATGATGGGGAAGCAACAGGGAAATTCATTAAAAACCTATAATGCAACTGGAACAAACACCAAAGGAAAACAAACAAAATGTATCCCATCCTCACATCCCCTCTGGTAGGTGCTGCTTTGAGCCAGTCCCCTGGGTAGGGACACTGTCCAGTGCTGATCACCACCAGCCCCTCTCTGCCCTGAGGCAGCTGACTGGGGCCACAACCAGTCCCAAAGCTCCAGTTAGTAAAAAGCCCCTGGTCTTTCTTATTACCAAGAAAAAACAAATGGGTTCCTGTTCATGGCTGGGGCCAGAGAAGGAGGAGGCAGCACAACTGTCTGTCACGCAGAGAATCCCACTGTGCATATTTTCATCTCTCTGTTACCTATGACGGTACTGCACTGCAGGTAGAAATTGGACCATTGTTACTTGGGTAAAAAATGGCTTTCCAACTAGCATGCAAAGAAAAAGTATCCCAAACCCCAACCCCTAACACTCATTCCCAGTCACTTAGATGTAGGAGACCTACATTTCAAATTGTTGCCAGCTACGAGCTCTAGTCAAGAAACCCACTTGTGACCTTTCCAAACAAAAAGGGAGTTCTGCGTTTTTGGGTCCAACAGCCACTGACAAACTGTGTCAGTTCAACCCCCCAGACCTGCTTGTGCTCCTACATACACTCCTGGAAGTGAAGGGCCATCTCTGCCCACCTAGGAAGCACAAAGAACCCGAAAGAGCCCCTGAATGCAGCACGTGAGCGGCGCTGAGGATCCCAGTCTCTCCGCGGGAGGAGCCGGCTTTGCCCGTGGCACCATCGCGCTGTCGGCAGCACCGCTCTGGCCACTGTCTGGGGAACAAGGTCAGGGCAATTGCATATTCCACCGGAGGCAGCAGGAGAGCTGCCCTCCTAGGGGCCAGCCAAGTTCCCCCAGACCCCTCTCTGCAAAGGCTTGTGTCAGCCCCAAGAGCCAGTTTGTGGCAATAACAAAAGTAAAACAATGAGGTACAGAAAGAAGGGCCCAGCACTGGGGAAAGACCAAGAAAGAAGAAAACAGCTCGAGCACTGCCAGAAATAGCAAACAACTGAAACCTTTTCAAACCTTTTTCTCCTCCCTCTTTTCATTTTCCTGTTGTGTTGTGGGTTTTTTTTGTTTGTTTGTTTGTTTTTTGCCAAGGTGAATTAAATATGTCCTTTGGTTGTTGGTTGGTTGGTTGGTTTTGGCAAAGTGAAGCCCTCAGCCGCAGTCTGTTTCCTGGCCATGCCAGCGAGTTACCGCCACAAGTGCTGCGGGGCGATGACAGCCACCGAGAGGAAGAGGAGGAGGGAGGCAGAAGGCAAAGATCTGCTGCTGGCTCCATTGACGCCGTGTCCAGACTGCTTAGGAATAGCGTGTGTTTCTGGCTGCCTGGTGCTGGGGCTCTTAGAAAGTCTTTTGCCACAGACGTCATCAGGACAGCTGTCCCCGCTCCCGGAGCCGCTCATGTCGTCACCTGCACAGAGACAAACACGGGCTGAGCCCCGACTGCCTTCTTATCGTGGGACATGTCCCTGCAACCCCAGGGGGCTCTGCCCGCCAGCCCTGCCCTGGCCACCTCCTCCTCTCTGCATTCTGCATCCCTCACTGTGGGACACGAGCCCACACCTGACCCCCAGCTGACTTTAACCACCGCTGCTGCAGCAGCTGGAAACCCATGGAGCAGACAGGAGCCCCCTAAGCAGGGCTGGGCTGACACTGGAGAGAGCTCCTCAGGTTCCAGTAAGGCACTGGGAGCAGCACAGTCTCCAGCCCCCCCACAGCAAGTTGGCTGCACTCGAGCAGCCCCTCAGCAGCTCCAAGCCAAAAGCCAGGTTGCCACAGCCCCCTCTCTGCCCCCCCGGGCCCAAGAGCAAGTCTGCATGGACACCTGTGCAGGGTGCACGACCGACTGCTCAGCCCCTCTCACCTGCGGGGACCTCTCTCGTTCTGCTACACTCACTTGTGTCTTGGAAATCCACATCGTTCCCAATGTTGGCGTTGCCCAGCCGGTTTGTCATGATCTTTAGCTGCATGATTTGCTGGCGAATGGTCATGTCTGGCTTGGTGATGTCCACCTCCACCTCCGGGTTGTTGATCTGGTTAGCTAAGCCGTCCCCCATCACCTCAGGCAGGTAACTGGGAAGGAAGGCGACAGGTTTAGATGACTCCCTCTCAGCTCACCTCACCTCTCCCTGTTATGGACACCAGTGATAATCCAGCCTCTGTGAGCCCGAGAGAAGCTGCAGTCAGTGGGCTGTGGAACATCCTCTGTAGGGTGGCGTTTGCTGGGAGGCAGCCACAGATGGCCAAAAGCCATGCTGCCATGGCCAGAGCCCCGCAGAGCCTCGGGCTCATCCTGAGGCTACCTCAGCTTGCAGGAGGTGGCTGATGGCCTTGCAGCATCCTGGCTTAGGGAGGGATTTCCTCCAGGAAAGGCTCAGGGGTTGCTCTTAGGCTGGTACCCATGGACCCACAGTGACATTCCCCTATGGAAAATGTCCGTGCATCTGGGCTGAGGAGCACCTTCATCCTTTCCTCATTAAACCTGTGCGGATTGACACCTGGGACCACTGAATGCACCCCACCCAGTTCAATCAGACAGGGCCCCAGGAAAGCTTCAGTTATCTGGGAGCAGTCAAGCTAACCCTGGCCCTCCTGCAGATCTGTGACCCTGTTAGCAGTAATGTGAAATATAGAACAGCTAAAGGTGTTGGGTCTGGGCTGGCAGAGCTCAGCCCAGCAAGTCCATGGAGAGAAGTGGAGAAAGATGCAAGTCCAGCAGCTGCCCATTTCCTCTCAGACATCCTTCAACCTCAGCCAGCGTGGGAACTGTTTCTGCAGCTGTTTGATGTCACCTGGGTGCCTCCTCTCATGAGGAAACAGCATTTCAGAGCAGGTATGGACAGAGAGACATGTATGCAATTCTCCACAGCAGCTCTGGAGTTTGTTTCTGCAACAGATTTAGCTGGAGCTAAATCCAGCTCTGCTGCCTTCTGAGTGCGTGTGGAATTGCAAAACTGCTTCAGGAGAAGAAAATTCCAGTTATTTCATGGCAAATGCATTTCAGTGCTTAATCCTCTGACACACAGCAAAATGGCACCAGGCCTGACATTCCCAGGCACCAGTTTTTCAGGAAACGCAACATTTCTATGGACAGGGACAGACAGCTCACTCTGAACAAGTGAGGCTGGCTGTGATGATCAAACCCTCCCTCTCACTCCCGAATGGCACCTCAGCCCACTCCATACCTGCCCTTGGTCATCCCATTCCAACACTTGTCATCCGACGCTGAGCTGGCCATTACTTTTTTGCTGCACAGGGTGCTGGGCAGGGTGATCCAGTACGTCTTGAGAGCTGTCAGATTCCCTTTGGCATCTAAAACCTGTAAGCAAATGGGATGCTCAGGACCAGGAGACTTCTGGGGCACCCCAGGCCTGAGGAAAGGTCAAGGATTCTGCCTATTTTTTTTTGTTTGTTTTACCATCACAAAGTTTGTTTTTATGAAAACAAGGATGTGTCATCAACCTTCCCGTAAGGACCAACTGCCAACCCAAGCACCCAAGGCTGAAGGTTACATGCCAAGAACTGTTTCAGTACCACAGGATTAACCAGGAGGAGACCATCTTCTGGGCCATGAGGGAAATGCTTAGAAGCTCCTGGGTGAGAGCCAGCAGGGCTCTGCTGGGTGAGACAGATGGGTGTCTGAGAGTGAGGAGCCCCTGACATGTGGGACCATGGCAAGTCCCACAGCTTGCCATCCACAGAACCCAAAATCTCCATGGAGAAGGACCTCTGGCCCCAGTATCCTGACTGGCCTGCCTGAGACTGAATTACACCAATGGATAGGAGTCTCTTCAGATAAGTGTGGCCCCAAATCCCTGGGAAACTGGTTATCAGCAACACAGGCCACACCCTGTGCAGAGGCAAGAGGACCAGGTCTGCTTAGCTCACACCAGCACTTGATGATCTGAGCTTCAGACTCGTGATAGAGCAGCCTAGGTGGTCTGACCTGACCTGCAGGACCCACAGGGGAGTGATCTCCTCCCAGGGGACACCACACACCAGCATTCCTGTCCTGGTCACTGGCAGGAGGGAGCTCTGGAGACAAACTCACCAGCATCTCCAGCGCTTGTGCAGAGGATTTGGCCTCCAACGTGACTTTCCCCCGTCTTTTCTTGTCCTCGCTGCTGGAGCCTTTTGTGCTGATTTTGGGATTTCCACAGCCTTGGAATACCTGAAAAGCAAATCAAACTCTCTATCCCATGTTTTGATGCTATTTCTTTAATTATTTAACACTCCAGAGTTATGGGTGTTTTTTTCCCATTCTTAAGTATATTTATCTTTCCTACCTGCAAAATCTCAGAGATTCTGGCTTAGTTTCTGGTGCCAGATGTGTTTTCAGCACATTGTAACTCATTTTGGTTACCACTACGAAGCAAAATGTTCAGCACTAACACGTTTTTTGACAAGTCACCAATGTTGATATTAAATTATTTATAGCAATTTTATCTGTTCTTCTTATGATTGGAAAATAAAATCTTGGGAAGAACAAGATGGGAGTTGATCACATGTGTTACACCAGTGGTGTGGGCTTCAAGACTGCAGAGCACGGGAGCTTCATTGATTTGGACAACAGACAGAGGTGGGACTATTCCCATGACTCCTGCAATCAGCACCCACTGAGCAGGGCAGCGCAAGGACAGCAGATGTGCCACAAACCAGCAGGTTTGATGTTACAGGGGCAAATCAGGCAGTGGAACTGATTTGTCCCCTATCTTTGGGTACCTCCTAGCATCCTAACTACCTGTCCAGGTGGGCTTTGTAGCTGGAGGTCAGAAGAAGCACTTTGAAGGTACAAATCCTCAGATTTGGCCGCTAGGATGAGATGAAAGATGTCCTGGAAGTTTCTCCCAGTCTCTGCATGACCTGTCCAGGCAGTGACACCTCTGTTGCAGATCACCAGTACTGCACAGCTGAGCCCTACTAGTGGCAGGAGCGCTCAGCCAGCCAGGCTGAACAAAGCATCACAGGCCAGGAGGGACTTTGAACTGTCAGTCTGAGTCAGAAAACACCAGCTTTTACAGAGAAAGCCATCTGACTTGAAAAGAGGG
The DNA here is from genome assembly GCA_035584735.1 of Pseudotriccus pelzelni. Classification (NCBI taxonomy): domain Eukaryota; kingdom Metazoa; phylum Chordata; class Aves; order Passeriformes; family Tyrannidae; genus Pseudotriccus; species Pseudotriccus pelzelni. The sequence goes on from JAWMRA010000009.1 coordinate 23,598,005, forward strand.
CTCCAAGCTTGTTGTGGTTACCAGGGTGCTGTCAGAAGCTATTGACAAATTTGACTTTGCCTGGTGTCCCCTTACAGCAGAGGAGTCAGGACTGCAGGCAGGAGCTCTGCTGACACAGCTCATGCCACCCGCTGAATGTGCTGGTGAGTGGATTCTGACAGCCATCAGCAAAGTCCTAACGTAGGCAAGAGTCCCTTCAGTGACAACGGGGCTTGTTGGTGTGTTTGAGGGACATTCAGCCTCAAAAGGCCTCTCCTGAGGTGTGCTGTCCTGTTGAACCAGACAGATCCAATGACTCCAGCAGTTCAGCACCAAGCCAATTTGTTCATCCATCCCCTTTGCTCTGTGCAAAACCCAGCCCTGAAAACAGCACGTGGAACATTTTCAACTTGGTTCTAACAAAATAAAGCCGATTTGGTTTCACTGCTGTATCTTGTGGGCCTACTACTGCTGTCGGCAGCAAACTCTTGCAGGAGGTAAAAGCCTGGGGAGGTGTCCAGGACAGTGGCTCCTGTCGCAGCTCCAGCACAGCATGGTACCAAGGTGATCCTCGTGCCACCCCAAGGGCTTCAGGTGAACAACACAAGTTACTGCTGGACAAAACAGGTCTCCTGCAGACTGAGGGGATCAATAGTCACCTGCACGATGAGAGCAAATAGGTGTTTGCTGTCTCTGATTGCTCCTGCTGCCAGAAATCCAGGAGAGAGCCACAGGGGGGAGCAAGAGGAGTGGGAGGAGGCAGGGAGAAGGCTCTGTAGTGCTGTGAACACAGGGCTTAGTACCAAAAGTTTTTCTTTCCGGCTTTTCCCCAGATCCCAGGAAAACCCATGACTGAGGGTGTCAGTGGGTTCAAGGGCCACTTCTGGCTCTTCTCACAGCTGGCAGACAGTGCCCACGGCCCAGGTCATGCTTGAAACCCTCAACCGCAGCTGGAGCCTGCTGCCCTCGGTCCTGACAGAGAAGACCCCCAGGGCTGCTCTGGGACAGTCTCAAGCTCCTGTGATGACAACATCCTTCACCTGATGGCTTTGCCGTGCTCAAACCAGTGCCACAGCAAAGAGTGCTACATTCACCTGTCACCAGTCACACCGAGGAGCTTATCAAACGTCTTTGGTTGCTCCAGTTGAGCACCAATTAGACTCTTTAGCCCTTTCCATTTTACCAGATTTACTGCATTCCCCTTGGAAACATCTTTCTTTGTGGATTATGCCATGCTTTCCCACACCGTGGATTTGCTTTTTTGAGGACAGCCTCAGTCTTACCTCACAAGGCAAGAAAGAATATGGTCTTTCATGTCAGAAAAGAAGCCTAACCCAGTACTTGGATGCATGCTGCTGGTAGTGCTTTGATGTGTGCCAGTGAATTCCTGCTTGCCAAGCAATACTTCTGTCCCGTCCCTTCTCCAAAACCCAGTTAGGACCTGTCCTGCTCCTTTCATCTACATCTCTGCCCTAACTGTGGGATAGCTGCAGGACCTGGGGAGTGTCTGGGCAAAAGGCAGAAGCCCTGGAGGGCTGCTTTAGTTCCCAGAGCTTCTCTTACCTGCAGCTACAGAGGTGATTGTGGTTAAGTGGATAAATATACTAAAAATAGAAGACAGCTTCATGATATATACTTCTTGGAAGACAGGTGAGCCCCAGGAGAGTCTGTTTTGTACTCTGGACTGCCAGATTCCAACTCTGTCCCATGATACACCTCGATAGCCCAGTGTTTCCTCTGCAGGACATCCCCCTGAGGCAGGTTAAAGCAGCTGCCTTCTGTCACTGGGGACTGTGCATTTCCTGTAAATGCCTCAGCTCGGCCAAAAGATCTCAGGAATCTTCAGACACAGAGGTCCCTGACAGCAAATACCACCCTGCTTCCCCCAGTCACTGCATATGCAGTCCCACCTCCTGCGCCTGTACCCACCTCCTGGCTGGATGTGTCAGAGAGCAATATTTGGAAACACTGGAGAAGGTTTTTGCCTAAGATGGGTGGGTCCTACCATTAGAAGGGAGGACGTTTGCTCTCTTTCACTCTTTCAGCTCAGCTGAATAGTCAGCACAAAAACCATTTGGTCCTGGCAGTTACACATGGTGTGTCCTCAGCCAGGCCCTGGCACACGCTCCTACCTTGGCTGTGATGGAATCTTTGTTTTCTTGCAAGTTGGAAATAGCTTCAGCAATCCTCATGTGAATGGTCCCTATTACAGTGTCCACATTGTAGGGCCCGTCGATCCGATCAGCCACCACCATCAGGGAATCTGGGGATACAAGGCAGAGATGTCTCTCATCATCAGACTTTGTACAAACCAAGGTAAAGATCACGCTCATGCTGAGTGGGAAAAGCTGCTGGCCCCTCAGCAGGCTTGTTGGGAGACACCTTTCCATTTTCATTGCTGCACAGGTTCTCCTTTTCCTCACTTAAGTAACGCCACACTCTGTGGCAGAGCAACAGAAGTCACCTCCTGCAAATGGTAAATGCAACCTGTATTCACTCAAAGTGATCAGCATTTCCTGGGGTGACACAAAAAGGAAAACCAGAAAACTGGTGCAGAAGCATTAAGAAACACACAGCAATACTTGTCCCTCCTTCTCCTAACTCAGTGCATGTCTTCAGCAAAGCATTGCAGTCAGCAAAAGGTGGGAGAAATGGGGCCAATAAAGTGCCAGAGGTACTGGGTGTGGGCAGTATCTTCCCTAGCAGTGAAGGAGTGAGAAAAGGAGTTAATTCTTCTCACTCTCACCTCTGGAAGGACAACAGTGACCAACCAGGAAAATATCAGTCTATAAGAGCACAATGCCCACAACTAACTGGTAAATAGGACAGGGAGTGACTGAGGGGTGCCTCTTGCTCTCAGCTCCTCTTGGAGGGTGTCCTCTGATGTCCAACCACTCCTGCCTGGCCTGGAAGTTCCTGCCTGGATGGCTGCTTTGAGACTGTGCTTGGCTTACAAAGAATTACCAAGCTCTGTCTCCCTCCAGAGATGATTCTCAACACTCCAGCTGGGGCTGAAGCAAGGACAGCCTGTGTGCTTGCTATGCAAGGGGTGACTTTTTTTTGTATTCTGGGGAATAACATCTCCTGCAACATTGAAGAGCTTGCAGTTTAACTCTGCTGCCACTCAGAGATTATGGTGTCATCTTTGAGACTATATTCCAGACAATTTTAGCCTGCAGAGGCACTAACGTTGGAATACAGACAGTTCAATCAAAGGTTGCACCCAAAAATTACTGATAAGTTATATTTGAACCACTTATATAAAAATCTCCCTTAATTTGACCTGCCCTAATTTGTCAAACTGAAAGAGTAACTCTGTGTTTAGTGTAACAAAATCCTCCCTGGCTATACAGAAGGGCCTGGAGAGAGGTGAAGGATGGAAAACACTGGTGAACTGCTGCCTTTGACTCCACATTTTGCTCCTGTCCTTGGACAAATTGTGATCTCTGACACTGAAATAAAAACAGCAATTTGAAAAAACCTCCAATTTCCTCCTCGCCATCACCCCTTGACAGTGATGTCTCTTGGGAAGAGGAAGGCAGAATAAGTGCAAAATGCACATGGAATTGCTTCCTTGTCAATCAGGGAGAGCTGTATAGCAACCTTTCAGGAGATGTGCAGTCATCCTGCCTAGAGAGCAGTGACGGGGAACAGTTGGCTGGCTCTGGTCAGAAAGGCCAAAACACACTGAACTCCTGGTTAAGCCCTCTGGGGGAGGGAATATTCCTCCCATTTCTTTGCAGCAGCCTCCCAGCTGCTCTCATGTGGAGCACTTCCAATTAGCCACAGTTCATTAGGCCCAGAATGAGGTGGCAGCTGCACCTTACTGGGCAGTGCCCCAGCCTTGGTTGCTGCAGTTCCAGATCTATTTTGCAATGTCCCTTGAGAGGCAAGGGACACTCCTGGAACTCCACTGGGATTTTTATTGCTGACACCAGCACATGCCAACCATGAGCCAGCTTGCCAGGCTGCAGCTGGGCAGTGAGCTGGCAGCCTTGCTGGCCAGGGAGTGGGTGCCAAGGTAAGGGAAAAGGCCAAGCCCAAAGCCCATCTCCTCTGCTGCCTGCCTTGTGTGAGCACAGACAAACATCAAAGCTCCCTCAGGTCTCATATCACTCCATATGTAGAGCCTGAGAGAGAAAGAGGAGCTTGCTGTGTGATGCTCTGTGGGCACAAGGAAGAGTGAGAGCTTTACCACTGCAAACAACCTCCACTGAGCCTCCAACCCTCCTTTCTTTCCTTGCCAAACACTGCCTCAGTGAGTTCAAAGGGTGCTGAGAGAGACAGCTGTGCTAGGGCAGAGCAAGGCCATCTTACCCATCAGGTACTTCCACTCGGTGTTCAGGTCTGCCTGGTTGGCCAGGCAGCCCTTGACGACGTTCAGGCAGTAGTTGTTGCAGGGCCTCACGCTGGACATGCCCCGGCAGTGCGGGCAGTACATCAGCTTCATGATGGCGCGAGTGCACTCGTGGCTCAGGGATACCTGGGGGAGACACATCGGAGTCAGGCACACAGGCTGCTCAGGGGGCACGTGGGTGAACTCCCCCTTGCCCGGGGTGAAGGAGCTTGGTGTGCTCTGAAAGGCAGCACAGCCCCCCAGGTGTGTGGCCCCGGGACAGCCACTTCCCCTCTCACTGCCATTCCTTCCCCCCACCCTTCCTCGGGTGTTACTCCTGCTGGAGTGACAAGACCTCCAAGGCAGCCAGTTCCTCAGGCTGTGTTTGACCCCAGGCTCCTGGAAAAAACCTTTATGTGAGCACCAGCACCCCACTTCCAGCCAGGTCTGGTGGCCACAAGGACAGCCCAGGCTGTCCACCAGCTGTAACCTTGACCCCCGGAGCTTCTGCAATCAGTGCCACCACCATGGCCCTTCTGCAGGAAGGGTTTGCTGCTGCTACCCTGTGGATACAGGTGTCCCACCGCAAACCGCATCTCCGGCTTCCTGGGGGGATGCACAGTGGGGCCCTGGACACAGAAACTTCCCAGCTGGGATCTTTGGAAAGGAGAATGGTACCGGATGAAGGCTTGCCCAATTCTGAAAATCAGGGCAATTGCGAGCAGTTGACAGTGGAAGTGGTTGCTCTCTGTGAGCACTTGAGGAGCCGCAAGCAGCCGGTGACATGGGCCAACACACCCGTGCCAGCAGCTCCCAGGCACTGCACGTGCAGCCAGTGCTGTGCAGAGCTGACTCAGGAGGTGGCTTTGCCACCTTTAATTAAACCACCCTGGTCCCTCAGGCACAGAGCCAGTGCAGTGCAGAGCCCAGAAGGCAGGGCCTTCTGCAGCACATCCCCCAGACCATCAGCCACGGGACAGTGTCCCCCTCCAACTGCGGGCAAGGGGCTGTCAGCGCACTGAGGGGTGAGTAACAACCTGGCAGACCCTGCAGAGAGCCTGGCAGAGCTCCATGCCTCCCCTGTCTTGTTGCTAAAGTGTTTTCTCCTTTGTGGTCTTTTTCCATCTTTGCTCAGATCCACTTGCAATTCCCTTGTCAATCTTTTAAAACCATTTACAAAAATAAAAATGAGTGTCTGCATGCAAGTCTCCCTTGGTTCCAGGTACTTGACACTCACAAGGAGCTCAGAGGGGAGAAAAGTGATGAAAGGGGCAAATCTTGACATGGAAAAATCCCTGAGCCCTGAGCTGCAGCTGCAATGCTGAGAACTGCCCTGATCTCTTTATTATTTGAGAAAAATACTTCGAATGTATTCAGTTCTGAGGTACCTTTGGGAGAGTGTGAACAGGCTGAGCCCAATAGCAGAGGTTGCAAGAGAAAACCCCTAAGCTTCCCCTCTCCTGAAACTGCCTGCACGGTAGCACCCCGCTTCCAGCAAGCCTCGGAAACACTGATGCTGGATGGTGCAGAGGCTTCATCGGGCAGCAATGCTTTAAAATAACCTCGTGAGAACCCTTTTCACGATGAGGACAAAAATTTCTAGGTCTGAGAGAGAGAACCCAAACGGAGCCTACTTCAGGGAAGCCTTGGCAGCCAGAAGCAGCCCTGAGATGACTGTGGATAAACGCTGTGTCCCACTGTGGCCAGAGGGGTTGAGCCTGGCAGGAACCCCTCACACACCAAAGGTTTCCACGGCTTCCTGGACCAGCTTTCCGGCTCCTTCCCGGGACAACTCCCACAGGCAGGTGCCGGCGCTCAGCTGCCATGTGGCTCAGTCACCAGGAGATGGAGGCTCCATCCCGCTGCACCGCACGGCTGCCACAAGCCTCATCCACAGGAGAAGCGGTGAAGCCACTGCGCCTCCTGCCTCAGCCATCTGAGAGGGGATGCAACAAAGCAGAGGGACAGGCAAACAAAAGAAGAGTTTCTTTTTTGTCTCAGGGTTTAAATAACCATGGCTGAATAGTGACTGAAAAGGCAACAGGTAAGAGCACAGGCTGTAGCTGCAGACCTTTCAGATCCAGAGCACTCACACAAAAAGCAAGGGATCCAGCTGGAGAGAAGCTGCGACCTCCCCTTCCCCACACAGGGCATTGATGTACATGGATTTTACGGTGACACTCCAACAGAATCACGAAGCCTGTGCAGGCCTGAACACAACTTTGTCTCCCTGTTTTACTGGCACGGCCTGTCACTGCTCATCCCATATCCAGCCAAGGCCCTGGAGCATTGTAACCTCCCACCCCCCAGACCAACTGCACAGCCCAGCACCTGCAGCACAGGTGAGTCGCTTGGCTGAGCCACTCTCCCCAGCACTGATGGGGACAGATCGTTTGCCTGCACCCACATTCCTCCATGGTCACACTGCACAGCCTTTTGGAGCGCAGGGAGCTGAGGTGCTCTGGGTGGAACGCAGGAACTCAGCACTGCCTGCAGGAAGCAGCCCTGAGGCAGTGCAGGCCAGCCCCCCGGGGCAGAGAGGACAGCCACCAGCAGCAAGGACACAAAGCTACTGACACCCTGCCAGAACCTGTGGCATACACCGAGAGAGGCAAGAGACACATTCTGGCTCAGAAAAGCATCTCCAAGATGCTTAAAGCATAGTGTAAAACCAGCCCTGCACTGGAGCTACCCAGGGGTGACCACAGCAAGCCCTTATTTCAGTGAAGCTTGTGACAGGCCCAGTGGGCATTTCACAGGTACTGCTGCTTGCAGAATTCATTCTGGCCTCTGCATTTACTTTGTGTGTGTCAGAAAGGACCTTCACAACCTGAGCTCAGCATTCCCTCTCCCACTGGAGAGCGACCACTCAGGGCCACCCGTGCCCAGCCACGCTCAGAGCTGCAGAAGGGCAGCGGCCATGAGCGCCTGCTCCTTGGTGCCCACCCACTCCATCTGCCCTCTGGCACGGCTGGCGAGTGGGGGCAGCTGCCAAAGCTCCCTGTGGTGCAGACAGCTGCCTTCTGTCCCGCAGCCCACCTCCCTCCAACCTCTCCTCAGCTGTCAGCCAGCCAAAACTGCCTGTCACCAGCCACATCACCCACCACCACACCGGTGCCCAGGCAGCTATGGTGGGCTGCTGCCACCTGTCTTGGGGCTGGGGGTGCAGGCAGCAACGGTGCCCGAGGCTCAGGCTCAGCTCCTGAGGGTCTGGGGGGAATATAAAGCTGCTTCTGCACCTCAACAAGGAACATTTCTGGATGTCAGAGGGAGGTGTGTGTGCACCGGCAGCCTGTCACTCTTGCAAAGTGGCTTTGTCTCCTAGAGGACAGTGCAATGCCCCACTGCCTCAGAGCTGGGAGCTGGCCCCTGCTCCCTGCCCCACAGCCTCTCCTCTGAAGACAAGCAGGTGAAACATCCAGAATCAGCTGCTACTCCGCTGAATCTGGCAGGTGCCAACTGTTCAACTTAATCTCTTGGCAGAAAGGATAAGTACTAATTTTTGCAGGTGCGTGACACCAGGCTTCCCTCCCTTTCCCCAGAGAATGACTCCAACCTCTCCTGTTGGCAGACGCACTCCTTTGGCACAGGGAGGCTGCAGAGGTGAACCAAGAACTGAGGGATTAAAGAGCAGAAAGAGGAATCTCACAGAGTATTTTCTCCATGTTTTGTTTGGCCGGAGCTCAGTGTCTCGTCGTTCCACCCAGTCCATGGAGTGCTGCTCCACACAGGGCACAAGGGAGTGAGGGCCTGGGGCTCCCAGAGCCCCTCCCAACCCTGATCCTGCACCATCCCCATGAGGGACTTACAGCATATTAAGGAATGGAGTCCTTCAAACATCTCTTAGTCCTCACAGATTAGCTTGCTGAAGTTAGTTTCCAGGTTCTTCCCTGCCAGGGTATGGATACAGCAACACAAGCAGGAGAGCACTGCAGCTCCCCTGCCTGCTCACCTGTAGGGCACAGCCAGCTCCAGCAGTGGCACTGGGGAGAAAAGCTTGGGTTGGATATGAGGGACATGCACCTTCCCTGCATGGCAGCTCCCTCCAGAGAAATGCCCCCACAGTGGGAGTGAGGCAGTTTCTGCAGGCTGGCAAAGTCAAGACTGACCGTCACACACCTGCACACTGAGACATCTTCACTTCCTAGTGCGTCTGCTTTCACCTTTCAGTCTTCAAAAGAACCCAAAACATTATGAGCTACCTCACCAACACCTAATGGCTGCCAGCTAAGACCTGCTGGAGAGCCCCCCTGGCTTCCCAGCGCAGAGCTGCAGTAACTGACCGATCAATAAGCAACATCCTCCATTCACCACAGGTGGCCTGAGGGCAGGAGCATGAAAACTCCTGCAGATGGAGTGAAACCTGACATAATTGATTCATCTTTAACTGATCTGGCACAGCATGAAGACAGTACATGACAATAATTGATTTTTCTAAGTACCATCAACCTGGCCCAGCCCGTGGCTGCTTCTCCTTTAAGGACACTTCAGTGGCACCTGTAGTCTTTTCTTAGCTCAGTGACCTAGAAACTGCATTAAGATGTCAAGAGAACAGGCACAATACATTGGAGAAGCCATTTCCAAAGAATATGAAAAAAATCATTATAGAGAGGTATGGCTTGGAGCCAGGGCACTCATTCAGTTGTCAGAGGTATAAATAAAAATGCAAAACAAAGCTAAGCTCAGCTTAAAAATCCATTGATCCTACATCATTGCTCAGTTAAAATCCACATACTCAGTTCTGACCTCAGTGACATCCATGGGTACAGCCCTTTAAAGTGTACACCCACTGATGAAGTGATGAGGAAAAAATACTGTCTTCTAAGATATACCCCAAATAGGGGACAAATCATATTGAGCAGTAAATCACTTTAATTAAATCTACTTTACAGCTGGGGATACAGTAGTTGCAATGAGGTAATGCAAGGGGAACAAACAGGTGGCTGCCTTATAAAAAGCCCTGTTCCACCATATGCACTGACATTTCAAGCAGGTTGTCATCAGGTATTACCCCACGACTGTGCTTGTAGCAAGAGCCGAGCTCTCTGCTTTTCCATGGCCACTCTCCAAAGCCTGATGTGCCCATGCTTTGTAGATGGAGCCACCCAATCAGATGTGAATTGCTGGAGGCAAATGCTTTGCTAGAGCCAAGGACCTTACCAGACTCTCCTGTCTCATGTCCTGGCCAGCACTGGAGCTTCCTCACGGGAATTCTGAGCTGGGATTCGCTGTGCGACTCCTCGGCACAGTGTTTGCTCAGCAACCAGAGGAGAACGGGTGTGTGTGGAGATAACGGGACAGAACATTGAGAACACATAATTCTCTATTCAGAGTGGCACCGGTTTCCTTAATTTTTCCTCCTCCTGAGCAATGTTTAAATCAATTACAGTAAAATTAATGACTTTCACAAGCCATTTGCTGAGTGGATGGGCTGGGGGATTAGTCGCTAGCTGGGTTCCTTGCCACTCCCCAGCCAATTTAGAAAACATGCAGTGTGAAAGGCTTCTAACGAAAAAAAAAAGCCTCTGCCACGTACTTTACTAATATGCTTTCCAAGCAGAGAATCACAGAAACACAGGAGGCTTGAGGATGACAACCTACTCTCTCTCTGCACGCTTAAGGAGAGCTAAGTTATCTTTCATAGGACCTAAACAGAACTTTAGAACAGTTATACATTTTCTGAAGCAAAAACATAGGGAGGAGAAACTACCTGTAGAAGGCGAAAGCACTCAGCTCAAATACAAGACACCCCTGCACAGACATTTGATGGACCAGAGACACCTGAGTGCAGACAGCTCTTTGGAGGTCTTTACTCTGTAGGACACAGCAGCAGGGCAGCACTCTGGTCACAACAGGCCAGACTTTTCCATAGGAAAAAGCTTTCTTATCCTTCTGTACCTTTAGAGAGCACATCAAACTTTTGATCTGAATGTTCAACTCCAGTTACCCATCTTTGCACACCTACACATGCTCACAGGTAACAAGAGCCATGGAACACTTTTCCCTCAGCCCCACCACAATCGGTTCTTTCTAAAGCTCCTACCCAGGTTACACGCTGATTTTCCAAACAGCACCCACCGATTTGTAAACCTCTTTACAGTGTAAGAGTTGGTGCAAAGACCAGTGCAATTCCTCCTGACCCTGGACCTTGCTGAATATGGAACAGTGGAGGGTTTTTTACCCTTCTGACCTGGGATCTCAAGTGACAGGTCACACGGAAGAACAGAGAGGGGAAAAGAGGAGGCACATTTTCTGCCATTACCCTAATGCCTACTGCTTGGAAAAAAATTCATAGCCTCTGAAACCCCCTGAGCAATACCAGGGCACAAACAGACCATGGAAGCAATGATATGAGTCTTATGTGTTACTGAGTTTTCACCAGCACTCAGCTAAAAGCTGCTACACCCTCCTTACTCCGAAAAACATTTCTTTATCCAAGCCAATCATTTCCTGAAAAGGTGGCTGGAAAGACCCATCCTACACCCTGAAAGTGTAGGATGCAGAGAGGAAGGCCTCAGGGAACTGCAGCCAAAGAGGCACTAGTGCTGGGACTGTTCCCATGGCTGGTGTCAGGGCTCCTCCTGCTCCCATCAGGAGGTGGCCAGTCCCTCTGTCATCCAGAACCTGCAGCCAAGCTGCAGATGCTGCTTTTGAAGTGCTGGCTTCAAACAAGAGAAAGAAAAAAAAAAATCATCCAACCCCAGATCCTTTCTGCTTTTGAAGCCTGGCTTAAAAGCAAATGAGAACCTGCAGCTTTACTGCAATGTGATGGGACTCTTCGGCCTTCAGGGGCCTTTAAGTACATCTGAAAGGCATTTAACACCAATAAAATAAGCTGAGCTCTTGCTGGTATTTTTCCTACCCCCCTTGCACATTATCCCCAGGCTGCTGTGAGCCATCTGTGCCCTGCTTCCCAGGAGAAGCAGGGTTAGGTAGAGGGGAGAGATTCAGGGATGGAGAGGGAGGCCTGGGTGAAAACTAGAGGCTGCCGAAGTGCTGTCAGCCCACTTGGATTGTCATGGGAACATGGGCAGGCCGGCTGATGAGTGAGAAGCCTGAGCTAGTGCCTAACACTGTTGGTGGAAGTGCTGTTCTGTGGGCTCTATTCCCTCTAAAAACTTTGCCCAAGGGAGTATGAGGGTGACCTGCAGGGAGCCCCCTGGAGGGTGGTGTTGGTTTTTCCCGTGCTGGAGCATGTCCCTGCTCTCCCAGTCCCTTCCTGGCTCTAGGCTCTGAGGAGCAGGGCAGACCCAGCGTGGGCACTGGGTCATGCAGCACCTGGCTGTGGTTCTGGTGTGATGTGGGGTTGGTAGGTGTGAGCACAAAATACCTCCAGACACCAGATATCTGTCAAAATGTGCTTGCACTAATTGTCGGGTATATTTTCCCAGGTAGAAGGCCTTTGGTGTCTGAATGGCCATTCTAAGCTCCAGAAGCACCAGTTAAACCCAGCGACACGAGGCAACTTAAGTTTCCAAACGAAGGGCTGCTCTGAAGCCAGCAGAAAGCAGGCAGCCTTCTAGAGGCTGGTGCTGGAGAGCTCCCCAGCTTTGGGGCTCAACGCAGACCCATGGGCAGCTGCAGCTGAGGCATTTGGGGTGTCCTCACTTACCTTCTCATGTGAATTTTAAAGGCAGGTGAGAGAAGCAAAGTAAGGTTTTCTGCCAGCTGTGAAAAACCCTTTCTCGGGAAGTGTTTAAGGGACAACAGGTCAGCTCTTCGAGCCACAGATCAGGCTGTGTGTGCTGGGAAACGCAGGTGGGTATTCAAAGCCACTCCAATTACCCCAAATCCCTCTGCTGGAATTGTACAGTTGGGATAAAGTTGCCAGTATGAAGAACAGCAGCTACAAAGAAAGGCCAAGCAGAGGAGCGGGTCCTGCCAGGCGGGCGGTGAGGAGCACTGCCGAGCTTCCCGCGGGATGACCGACAGCCCAGGAATGGGCTCGGAAAGACAGCCTTGCTCTCCTTTGGAACAAGACCAGAACTTGCAGGAAAGGTTTGTGTTTCACAGGGGAGCTGTCTGGCTCTGTGATAGGGGCTATCTGCAACGTGGCAATTTCATGTTGGGAAACATTTCACTTTTACAGCACCTTCATGAAAGGACCCTCAAATATTACTATCAGAAATCAGAAAGGCTGGGATGTTCTTTACATTTCCACCTGTGTAGGCTGAAAATCAGGCTATTCCATGCACTGGGCGCTCAGTGCCCAGTTTCTCTGGTGAAAGGAGCGGGAGCTGCAGGTGTGCCCAGCCCTCAGTGGTGCAGGGGAAGGTGGTGTGGGGAGCACACCCTGCTCTCTCCACCACATGGTCAGCAGCTGCCTGGTGCATGTTTATGCCAGCCCTGATGTAATTAGCACCTTGACGTGTGTTAAATGAACCAAGCTTTCCAATTTTTCAGAGTAAAACTCTAAAAGAAACAGCTGCAGGGCTGACAGAAATATGATTCTTTCAAAGTCTAATGAATTGTATAATCACTTCAGTCATTATTTTGCATTTTCCTTCCACAAATGCACAGCCACGAGTCCTTGGAGCACCACAAGTTTTAAGGCTCACCAAGCCCATCATTCAAGATCCATGACACATATTCCCAAACCCCTGTCAGGGATCACAAGCAAGCAGGGCACAGGCAGAGTGTGCCGGGGGGTGGCTGTGCTGTGATGGCAGGGGTAGGGCACAGATGACCCCAGCACAGTTCAGAGACCCTCTCACTTTCACCTTACTGTGTCCAGCTCAGCACAGGGGCAGGAACACAGAGGATGGAGGCTGATGCCAAACCCGTGCCCTTCACTCTCCAGCACACCGGAGCCACTGTTAAGCCTGAGGCCAGAAATACTGCCTGGGCCCAGCCCTGCCAGCCCGGCAGCCAAATGGCCATTCTGCAGACTCAGGAGAAAGACATAAAAAATACGAAGGCTGGGGGAGTCCAGGCAAACTGGGGCAATAAAATAGGGAGCAGCGTTGTTCCTTGTCTCCCTCCACAGCCAGAGGAGGGGGCTCTTTGGGAGGGCCATGGTGATGGCTCCAGAGTCAGCACCCACAGCTAACTGGGAAGATCTATGTCTTTGGATTCCTGTCCAGTGCCTAACTGCCTTCAGATATTACAATGAGGAAGATTTATGCGGATAGACAGACTGCTGTCATGTCCTCTCAATCTGGAGGAAAATACTGCAAGCCAATTCCTGCCTATTCCATACACTCCCTGCTCAGTTTATCTGACTCAGTTATTTCCAGCTGGTACAATTTTCAGTCCTTTGAAAAGTAGATTCAATTGACTTTTAACCACCAGGTAAATATGGGAGACATATATCTGCTCGCCTGCATTATTTCTGTTCTATTCAGAACACCTACGGGTTTTTATCCCTGAAGGGTTGTGATTGAAACATAATAAAGGACAGAAATACTGGAAGGTAGTATGTGAAATACATAAGAATGTGTTCAAGACCGCATGCTCCCCATCCAGCTTGATTTGAATCTGTCCAAACAAATTCCAACGTTATTGCAAAATTCCCTCCCTAGCTTTGCATGCAGCAGCGCTGGAAAGGAGCAGTGGTGTGTGTGGAGCTGCAGGAGCTGCTGCACCAAGCTGTTTAAAGCAAGAAGGCAGCTGATGGCAGGCTGGTGACCCAGGGAGCACAGCCAGCTCAGGGAAAGGGATATTAAGCTCCTGGGTTTGCAGTGGGAATTGGGCTGACAGGAACTTAGATCTAAAATATTTTAAGCCATGCAATCCCACATACAAACTGCCAGAGACAGCTGGGCAAGAAAACATGAGGCACGTCAGCAGAGGTGACGCTGCCCTTGGGAAGGAAGGGCAGGTCCCAGCCCCCTGGTTGCCCAGTGGAGGGCAGGTCTCAGCAGCCGTGCCAGAGGCTGCACTGGCAAAAGGGAGGCAGCACAAGAGTTGCTGCAGGAACCAGTCCCTGAAGGTGCAAGAGCTTATTTCAGCCTGTAGCCTCAGATGATGTTCACAGGCAGTGGTGTCTGAAACACCACAGGGTTCTCAACCCCAGGACTTCAGTCCTCTTCACCCTCCTGCTGAGTAAAGCCAGTCCTACAAAGGGTGCTTGTGGCATTTTGAACCCTGAATTGCTGCTGGGTCTGCAGAAGCACACACTTTTAGCACAGACACCGACCAGCTCGTTTTTGGAAAACCTTACCAGTGGTTTGCTACAACAGAAAGGAAAAACAGGGAAAAATCCCAGAGCTCCTTCCCATCCAGTCCCTATTGGTGACACCGGCACCTTTGGGACCTGCTGCTCCCCACTGCTTGTGCCCCACACAGAGATTCCGCAGGACACAAGAACACACACCTCTACCGTGCAGAAACTGGACAGCTCCAAAGCAAGAGGTGGGATAACACCCAGTAAAAAGGAAATAAACATGGGGATAGGAGGCTATTCATGCCACTCAACAGAGCCATGGAACAACACTCCCACAACAGCAATTTACAAACACTAATACTGCCTTTTCATCAGCAAGAGGAGGCCAATCTAGAGAAATGCTTATTTTTACTACAAAAGTAAAATCCCTTAAATGAAATAAAATGTTATTTATGGTTTTATGTACTTGCTGCTGATGCTCTTAAAAAAGATCAGTCACTGAAAGGATGGAGATGTGGCACCGAGCACATGGGACAGGGGTTCACGTTACTTGAGATGTTCCAGCACAGTGATTTCCTAAGTGTGGGAAAAAGATTACACTCTTCCTTTTATTCAGTAAGATCAATCTTACTACTTCACTGAAAAGGAACTGGAAGTTGAAAGACAGAAGTCAACTACATCGTTTCAACCTGTGGAAAAAAGTGGGTATGAAAAATGGCTGCGATCTGGAAGGACATGAGGACCAGGAACGACCATATTGTCTTCGTTATGTTATTGACTTGTTGGAAATGCAAAGCATGTTTAGATAAACATGATTTTCCATATGTGTTCAGCACATTCTCTTAACCATTAAAAACATTTAAAAAAATTCTATTTTTGGGCCTTTTTAATTGGAATTCAGTTCCCATCCAAATGCAGCTTGACCCACCATGTGTTTAAAAATTACTCATATGGTAAATAGGAAAGCTGCCACTTACCTTACACTAAAATGAAAGTTTAAAAAATAAGGCTGAAATGTATTGTGAGATACAGTACTGCTTAAATATAAATGTACTGATAGATGACTTCAACTTTAACTGGTAAAAGGAAATACAGGATTTAGTGAAAAAGCTTACAAAGAAAATCATTATATTTTGTTTCAAACTCAAATAAGAATCAGACTTAAGAACACCTCCTGAGAAAAGGAAATGCAAACAACTATTAAAATTGATTATTTGAGTACATATTTCTTGCTTGCATAGCTAGTGTTGCTTCACATCAATCTCCACTACCTTGGGGAAACTTCAAATTTAGAAACAAGAACCAATGAAGACCCAGCAAAGAAAAGATTGTCATAATAAATAATTTCCTGACTGACGAGCAAAATTAATTTCAAATTACTTCCTCTCCCTGCCTCCGGAATTAGAACTTACTTCTTTGTTCTTCCTGCATTTTTCTGCAACAGGTCGTTAGGGCTGCAAGGGGAATTTTGGGGCTCTGGACATTCTTTGCCAAGCCCAGGACAGCTCTCCTCCCTGTCTGCCAGGGTAGCAAGGATCCTGCACGGTCCCACTGCCCTTTCTGGGCATACTGGTGCAGACAGGGGCACCTCTGCTACCCGTCCCCACAGCACCTTGTGCAGCACAGCTCACCTAAGACTTAGACGCCTCAGCAGTATCGCAATGCGATATAAGGAAAAAAAGCAGCCAGGACATTCCTGTTTATCATGTTGCATCTCCCTGAGGATTTTCTGGTTTTGTTTTTTAAGGACTCATGCTCAGTCCTTGCCATTTCTACCATCTCAGTTTTCCTCCCCTCCCAGTATTTCAGTTCACCTCCACCACGTACTTCCGAGGGGCACGTTCTCGCTGGTGAACACGGCAACTGCTCGCACCAGCGTGGATCTCTGAGCAGCAGCTGGCAGGCAGCAAGTCTCCCAGCACAAGGCCTTCTCCTGTTCACATGATGCTTGGAATTGGAGCAAATGCTGGTTTTGGGCGCCTGCCAACCTCACAACCAACAAACAGGATCCTAAACAGAACTGGGATATTTGTTTTCTCTCGCCCTGGCAAGCGGCACAAGGTGGCATCCCTGGGGAAGCCCCTTCTCCGAGTGCCTGTCACTAGGGATTTTGTGGCTGCTGCTACTTCATGCAGGCAACGAAAAACGCACTTGGAATTGTGCAGCTTAAACAAAAACCTGCCCTTTGTGCTGAAAGCACAGCTACAGAAACGCAGAACCTACACGTGAACACAGAGATGCTGCCCCAACACCCCCCCACCGGGCGTGGCACGGCAGCCCCTCACTGTGTGCCAGCCTGCATGTCCATCCCCACCCTGCTGGGCCGCCTGAGCTGTGAGAGCTGCACCAACCACGAGCGTGCCCCGGGTCCCATCACGGATGGCAGCGCTCCCACTGCTGTCAGGGCTGGGGCAGGTCTGTGGCAGTGGCCACGGCATCAAAACTTTTAGAACTTGGTGTCAGAGCCCGCAGTCTGTCAGGGTGACTTTGCTTTGAAAGCCTGGATGGCAGTAAAGACGAAAAATGGTTTTGCCATTTTCTCCCTGTCTGCCCTCAAAGTATTTATGCCCAGCAGGACACAGAGGGCCTGCTCTCACCACATGGCTCCCGTTCCTATCCCTGGGTGACTACCAGCCCCCGGCCAAGGGCTGCCTGAAGCAACGGCTTCCTCTGTGATCAGGGCAGCTGAAGGCTGGGGAAGGAACACCCCGTGGGCACAGTGGAGGCCCAGCAGGGATTAAAGAAATCTCCTGAAATCCATGCCTGTAGCTCAGTCAGGGCAGGCTCTTCCCCACTTTAAGACGGCCGTGAAATCTGGCAAACAGCATCAGTCCTGCTCTGGAGTGCCCAGTAACACTGACTCTGCACAAGGGCCTGAAACAGCAACAGGATATACGGAATATACTGATACACCGAACTGGAAGTTTCCCAGAAGCTGAAACCAGGAGGGTTTTATTACAAATCCACAGTTTTTCTGGGATTTGCAAATAAATAAAACCAAAGCAATCTATTTTTTTTCTGAAGTCCAAAGCTAGGTAATTTAGTTCTAAGTGTCCTGACTTTCTCAGACTTCCTGACTGAAACACTCACTTGGCGCTCCACATGAAATTTCAGCTCAAAGAGCCAGTTTCAAAGACTACTGCTACCAGCTGACAGGAAAGTCGAACCCCAGTTTTTGACCTCAATAAAAGTCTTACACACTTTCTTCTAACATTGCAAGTATAAAGCAACATGAAAAATGACTAAAACCAGGGCACCAGTTGTGGGTTCAGTCCAGCACTTCACATCCATTTGACACAAGTGTAAATCCACAAGTAATAAAGGAAATTGGGTAAACCAGACCTTTTGTTTGAGACACAGCTGAGGGCTACCAAGGCATCTGTAAAATGGGTTTCTCTCCTCAGCACTCTCACCCCTTCTTGCCTTAAGTAGAGGGCCTGAAGACAGGGGAAATGGGCCAGTTTTGGTCCTCATTACAAAATCAGTTCTCGGGGAGACTGTGCTGAGGTTTCCCTACCCAGTTCATGCAGATTGTGCTGCAACAGCAACACACCAGGCTAAGTGCAATCCCATAGAGGGGTCCTGTGAGAGAGGAGTGGTTGCAAACCCTCCTGAAAGACCCTCCATCCTAAAGGAATGGGCTGGGGAAAGGCTGAGGGAAAAGGAGGATCTGTGACCAATCCTGCTCCCCATAACCTGTTTGATGAGTGATGCCCAAGAGAAGGAGAATTCAGAAAGGGGGGACCAGAATCAAAATCCAATGGGTCAGAAGCCTGCAGTTGCCCTGCCAGCCTTTACCCACCAACCTCAGCTACAGGCAGGATCATGCCCATAGAGCTCGAAATCTCTGCCATTCAGAGGATTTATTAAAAGTATTTTACTTTTGTCCCCCTGAAATTACATCATTCTCCTCTTTTATCTGCATTAAGTGTCAGGAGAGTGTGATGTTAATGAGATGTACAAAGACTTTTGGGTAGCTGAACAGTTTTATAGTCCCACATTGATAAATTAAAGCATTTGTCACTGTTACCACATTAATGTTTCTTCCAGAGATCAAAGTCTGGATTTGCTGCATTGTGGTACCATCCTCTGCTACGCATTACCACGCATTACCTTCTGAGAAAATGAATTGTGATCCTGTATTTTTACAGTCACAGTTTAATCATGCCCTGATTGTCACACCTGCTGATTCCCATCTCCACATGCACTATGCAAGCCATTTTTGCGGTATGGATTTTCTCCTTGATACCTGTGTGAAAAGCCTGAATATCTTGTTTCAGGACAATCACTTTCTCCTGGCTCTGAAAGGCTGCTTCTGCAGCAAAGAATACAGACAATTTCCTACCTTCTGGAACCCTGGATTCAGTCATGTTAATTTACATTTATATAGCACCTCTCATCCCTGAAGATCCCAATGCACTTTACAAACTCCCCCTTCTCTGTACACAGAAGCTGTACAAATAGACACGGCTCCATAAACAGCCACAGCAGTGCCACCACTGACTGGCTGAAACACATACCTCTGTGTTTATTCCCAGCACACTCGTGGCAATCCACCTCTGCACACCCTGCAAGCGTATCACCATCAAGGCACAGTGATTTACAGGCACAGCACTTCCCTGGCGGGGAAGCATGAGGAATCTAGGCAAGCAATGGAATGTCAGCCTGGGCGACTGACGTCTCCTTGGCACTCTGCTACACGGGGTAAAATCGGGTAAACACTGGTGAGTTACACCTCACTGCCTCAGTGCTGCTTTCAGTGCTTGTGTAAGTCCAGGCTTGCTGCTCCCTTCCACTGAAGGGGTGACCCTCAAGTAGTTTGTTTTATAAAACGGAAAAGTACCTGCCTGCTTTGTAATGAAAACATAAGCGGAAATAACCCTCCCCACACGCACAACAGTTGTTGATTAGCTCCTGCCAAGCTGAGGACGGAGGAGAAGGGAGAACCCCAACATACCTGAGACACCTTTTTGACCACGTCGCTGCCCACCAGAAAGCCCTGTGCGTAGGAACGGGCTGCGATGAAGGCTCGGGTTGCCTTCACCTTCAGGTCCCTGGGAACTTCCCCGAAGGGTTTGTGCTGCTCTGCGTGTTTCACCATGCAGTCCAGGTACTCGTCTGTGATGTGGTACTGAGGATTCATCAGCTTGAAGAGCCGCTCCAGCAAGCGTGTCCAGAACTCATTGAGGGCCTCTTCCAAGTTGATGTTGGAGCTCCGGTAATAGCGGCGCAGCTCGCTGTACAAGTCCTTGAAGACCTTCATATTTTGAGTGTACAGTTCTCCATACATGCTTGGAAAAGCATCATAAAGGGCCTTTTCTGACTTGTTCAACAAATCCTGGAAATAACCTGAAAAACAAGAAAAAGAAGAGGTGATGTCTTCCAGAGAAGCTGGAATCCAGCAAGCTGTGTCATTTGGCAGCATAGCTGAATACCCTGAGAAAAGAAAAAGGCCCTACTGGAGCATTTCCTCCAACCAACCTTACCCCACTCTCAGACTTGAGACTCAGCTGAGAAGATTGACGGAGGAACCCCTCAGTGCCAGAGAACCATGGTCTGGGCCTCTGGGCCTCTGTCAGCCTCACCTAGAACCAAAACTCAGTCTCTTTGGGTGCAGAAGGTGTCACAGTACTACTCACAGGCTTTCCTTACAACTGGCATTGCTTCACATACACCATAACTTGCCACATGTCACTTCCAAAGCATGAGCTGAAGCAGGGCTGCCACCAGCAAGAGTCCCAACCCTCCCCAGAGCCACCCTGCCAGCCCTGGCCATGGCAGCCAGCCTGGCTCTGAGGCACAGCCTGCAAAGCATGTGCCAGTCCCGGGAGCTGCGGCAGGAACAGGCACGTCTTTCTGCGGATTTCAAGACAGGGCACCCAGATGTTTGTGAACTGAGGCCAACATTATCATGTCCGAGGTTCTCATCCCATTGGCTTTCTTGGACGTGCATCCTGCTTTTGTTTTGGTTTTACAGCCCAAGTTCAACAGTCTTAAATGTGACAGAAACGTGACTCTCTTGTACGTACAGCAGGGTAAAGATGACAGATTTGAGTCCTCCCTTACCAATATCTTCAGGTATTTCCATTCTCTCAACTGCCAGGCTGAGAATGCACAGTGGGAAACTCGTAGCAGGACTGGCTTGATTCAATTTATTGATTTACATGAACAACTTCAATCATCATTTAAGTCAGTGAGAAACAAAATAATTTAAATAATAACTTTCATTTCAATTACATTTGTATATCCTAAGGCCTTTTTGAAGCAAACCTGATTATACTATTCTCTAAATCTAAATTACTATTATTTTTTTTGGTGATGCATGATAAGCTCTAGTTGGAGAGAAATTGTTACTCAATTAAAATCAAACAGCACATATAAATTAACTCCACTGTGCCAGGCATATAAGGAAAGAAAAAAAGCTTCTGAAAAATGCATATTGCACATACAAAGCTTTATTAAACAAAGTGCTTTTTTAGGGAATGGCACTGACTACAATTAAAGACCTCTAAAACTGTAGAACTACTCAACTTCAGTTCCATCATCTTGTTTATATTCACGGACTGGAAGGGCCATACAAGCTTTCCTACAGTAATAATCTCTCATTGGCTTCTCAGATTTGAAGCTAAAACTCAACAATTGGATCAGCCAATGAAAAGACCCCTTGCATCTTCATCACAGCCTGCTAATACTAAAACTTCTTGTATTATTTTAACAAAGAGACACTAAGCATTAATAGCCTGGCCTCCTCCAGCCACAATTGTGTGCCGCTTAATAATTTAAAAATGAAGTGCTTTTAAAAGATTGTGAGTAAATTAGGTTTTAGCAAAAGTCTGTTTCAATCACTTCTGCAGAAAATAAAAATATGTTACCTAAAATGTTGAATAAAAACTGGTTTCAAAATGTACTTCTGGAAGAAATTTATTCTTATTCAACCTGACCAGGCTGGCAGTTTATATCTCCAAACTAATGTACCGGGATCCCTCCATGTCCCAAATGACTGTCTGAATGTATTTCTACACCTTCCCTACTGAAACCAGATTTCTCCCTACAAACACCCAGCTGTCAGGGCACCTAAGCCACCTATAAAATGACCGCACAATGGGGGGCTCTAAATAGAAGAAAAGTCAAAAGCTGATCTCATCAACCAGTACTTTGCTAAAGACTTCAGTTTAACAAGAAGAGATGCTGCAGCATGTGCCATCCTATCACAGCTTATCAAAGCCTCTCCTCTGCAATCTCAAGCAAAGGGTGACTTGAGCCCTGCCCTCTCCCCGGGTCCCAACTCCCACTCCCCTGCCCCAACCGCCAGAGAGGACCTCTGTCCCAGGGCAGGTCAAACGTGCCAAGTGTTCCTGGCACACACACAGGCCTCATCCTGGTAACCCTGACCCAGCAGCCCCTGCACAGACCTTTCTGCTGCTGCAAAGTGCTCACCCCGACCCTGAGAGCCACGCTCTGTGCCCAGCACAGCAGCTGTGGGCACCCACTCCTGGGAGCTTCTGGCTACTTCACCAACAGGTGAGAGCTACAAGAGGATGATTTGCCCTGGCACTGCTGTGAGCCGACTCGGGGCTCATCCTGCTACAGTGCCACCTTATCTTGCTGCATGGGCACCTGCAGGATCTCCCCAGGGAGCTCACCCAGCGCTCACAGGGTGAGCACATCCTGGCAGGATGACTGCCAGGCTGATGGTTTGTCCTGGCAGGATACTTGTCCCAACCTGACTAATCTGAGACGGCTTCATTTCTGTTGCCACAGCCTTCCTACCTGTACGACGAACAATGATGGCACTCACCTCCAACAAACACAAAATACAAAGTTTCTCTGATGTTGTTGAGGTGTATAAAAGCTGTTCTGTGTCTTAACGTATCACTCCAAACACTGCTGGATGCCCATCCACAATTTAATTAAACTGAGCTCAAACTCTCTTTTTTGTATAATCAGTGGTCTTTTCTCTCTGACAAGCGACACTAACTGAACAAATTGCTCTGCAATCCAGGTACAACATGCAGCTTTACACTCACCATCACAAGGAAGAAAACACCAACACAGTCCAATTTGTCAATTCAAGGTAAAATTACTTTCTTTGTCTTGCTACAGGAGAAACAAGATGTATATCTTCCTGTCAAAAAACTGGAGACTGCACTCAACAAAGTCCAAGCTAATTAAGGGCTGATGAACTGTTACTTCTCCCCCAAGTGGGAGCGCACCAATTACAGACAACTCGTTTTGTGGCTGGCTCTCAGAAAGTTCTTCTAGATCTCACACACTGAGAAAAAAAAATCTACGCTAGCTAGGGAAAATTAATTAGCAATTAAGTCTAAATGTGTTTGTGATGAATGGCTGAGCTGGCAGGGAATTTAAATGCCCATTTTGCAGCAACAGAAGGCACTCAGAAGTAAGGTTTGTCAAGAAGGATGCACAGAAGCTTGTGCCAACTGCCCTGGTCCTCAGCACAGTGTCAGCCAAGATCTCTAACTAACGCTGCATCTTCTCCTCGACACTCCCTGCCTGCCGATATCCAAACTTTTAACGTGTTTAGACATGTGTCACAGACACAGGATATGCAGGGCCTTGGGATAAACAGCTTGCTGAAGCACAGTTCAGGCATCTGCCCTTCTACCTTGATTTCAGGTAGAAGGAATTATTTATTTGAGGGAAGCACCCCATTATCTGTAGCCATGGTGTGTGGGGCACCCTCAGGTACTCTGGTCAGAAGTCTCTAATAATACAGCTGTTTCTCTCAGAAGTTAACAATGAGCACCCAGCAGGTCCATTTGGATGTATTTTGGTCCACCACTGTGGGGTCTGCCCTGGCTCCCAGAGGTCTCTTAGTTAAAGAGCTTAGCTCAGGCAGGGCACAAGCGCACGGAGGCAGCTTCACCCAGGTCACACCCTGGACACATCCACAAGGTTCCCAAACTCTGCTGACACCACGTTCTCCCTGCCAGCATCAGCAGGCTCAACCTGTGACTGCATTCATGCACTGTAGCATGTGGCTTCGTCAGCCTCAGGAATGGCAGGGATGGAGGGAAAGGGCTCACGAGGAGCCAGTGCTGCAGCTGTGAAGCACTTCTGGCTCCAGGAGCCCTCTCTGCACTGCCATCCCTGGGAGCAGGTACACAGACAGCTGAGGAGGCTCTGAAGAGGCCAGCTTCCCTCTGAAAGGATGAACTTATTTCCACTCCGAGTCACAAGAAAGTTACAGATTTTGTGCACCTGTGTTGAAAAACTAGAGCTGTTCTTGGCTTCTGTCAGCCTCAGGAATCTGACAGTTCTGGCCAGACACCTTCCTGTGAGTCCCTTGCTAAATCCACGACTGGGCTTCCCCACTTTCAAAAACTTTTCTCCAGGAGCCATTGAACAGGTGAGTCCTTCCTCACCACTGCTGGCTAAGGGATTCACAACACCCAGGAGGTGACTTTCCAACACCAGCACTCCAGACAAATCAAACTCAGTTTTCCCTGGGCAAATGCAAGGCACAGCTCCTCAGCCAAAGCTGCTCCTACATGACACACCACCTTTCACACCCTTGCTGCAAAGTATTCAAAAGAACAATAAAATGAAATGGCAGTCTGCTGGTTTTTTATTATTAATATTATTGCCTATCACTTCCAGGCTCGGAAACAAGACAACCAGCTTTGCTCAAAGGCAATTTGGCAGAGGCTAGGTCTGAAAAAGTCTGCCCCAAATACAAAAATGACAGAAAGTTATGAGCAAAGAAATGAAAGGTTTTTACAACCGAGACAATTCTGCCACCTTGGCCGCTGTTTCTCTTGCTGTTGTAGTGACAAAAACTTTTCAGAGAATTAAGTTTTCAACCAGAATCTATAACCTTTGCATTCAAGAGGGACTGTAAGTCCCTACCCATTCCCCAGCTTCACAGCTTCCCAGTGTTCGCAGCTCATATTTTCACAGTTTCCACATTTTCACGGCTCTGGATTCAGATTGGGAAGCTGTGAACAGCACGGCAGGGACCGGCAGTTTCTCTCTGAAGACGGAAAGTTTTGAGTTTCTCCTTTATCACTCCCTCCACCCCCAAGTACTTTATCCACGCTCTTTGTTACCGTTTCATCACTCAACATCTGGAACACACTGGGGTTTCTTCGACTAATATAATGATGGAATGGGAAGGGATGTAGGAGGGAATGAAGAGGTCACTGAAGGAAGAACACACAAATGCTGTTTAGGCATGCAGCAGAGCAGGCTTTCTTCAAAACACATCAAATTTGAGAGGCACGCTGGAAGAAATAGGAGAGATGGAGAGAGGTGACTGAATTACTTTCAATCTGAATATTATTAAAGCCTTAGGCAGAAAACTGCAGCACAAAAAGTCTTACACGTAACTGGAAGGAGATGAGGGAGGAAAACACATGGCTCAGATGATGCCATTAATTCCAAAATCAGACGTTAAGAATGAAGCTGTTCCTAAAGGCAGGCTTAGCCTTGGATGACTGGATTTGATGAAGACCTTGGGCAACCACCTCTACCTACATCCGGAATTCAGTCATAAGAGAAGGCTGAGGGAAATATGCTCTCCACTAACACTGCTGTCATGTTTCAAGGACTAAAGAACAGGAGAGGAAAATGAGCTGGTTCTGTGGTGTCCTGAACCTCAGTAAAAGCAGGGAAAGAAACAGGACCAGGATGCCTGCTAGAGCAGAGCTCCCTCCAGGTGCCAGACCTGTTGGTCTGAGGCTCAGTATTTTCCTGGGCTGAGTTCCCATTTAATACACTGTTGCACTTCCCAGTACCAATTTGCTTCTCCAGTTGGTTCTAATGGTGTTCTTGCAGTCAATCTACTATTAGAAGGGAATAATTCAGCAACAGATTTAAGCCTTTAAAATCCAAATCTAATACATTCATGTCTATTTTATTCACTTCGGCAAGTACGATGATATTTTATTTATAAAATTGTTATTACTCATTACTAATTTAAGTACTACCCATGGCTGTGCTGAAGAGCTGATACCTTAGCTGGGGGCTGCCTCAGACAATACCCACAGAGAGACTGACTTAAGCTCCACGTGCAGATGGCCCTGCATGCAGCAATCCTGATGGCATTTTCCTAAAGGGTCACCTCTTTCCTCACAGCTTCACACCCCTGTGAAACTGCTGCTCTAGTGGAGCCTGGAGAACACAGTCCCTCCCTGCTGTATTCTGGATCCCTCCCATCTAAAACATCCCTCCCAACACCCCCCTCTTCAGTGGCTGTGAGCTAAAGGCATCAGGACAAACTAAGACTCAGATTGCAAAGCAAAAGCCCAAACAAATGGAGATAAAATTAGCTTTTACCTAGAAGCCAAAGGATGAACGGTGCGATGAGTGTGCCAGGATGTAAGAATTATGATGCCTTTCAGTAGTACAACTTCAAAATGTTTAAGGATTTGTTCCAAAGAGCCACTTGACTGCTTTCTTCTCTGCACACTGTGTCCTGGGACTGTGTGCTGAGAACTGTGTGGGAGCACAGGACTGAAGAGACTTTGTGGGCCAATGAAACAAGTAACAGCTCTGCTGTACAAGCATTGATTTTGTCCTCTCCTAAACCTGCTCAGTGACCAGCATAAGGGCAGTTTGAGATTTTGGCCTCACTCCTGTTGGAAGGCTGATCCAGAGCACCTCCTCTGATGGGTGGAGTCCTTTGCTCAATTTCTGATCTAAGTTCATTCTTTAGCCACTTAGTCTTTGCCAATATGATCCTATAGTTTCAATTGTTCTTGTTATTTCCTGGTGTTCGCTCTCCAAGACATTTATACACCAAGTCCCACACTTTCTCACTATCCATGCTGCCTTGCTACACAAACAAAGGTATTTTCCCCTCTTTACACCTGACAGACTCTCCAGTCCTCTGGATTGCTCTACTAGCTCTTCTCTTCAGCTTGGCATTAACTTTTCTTAACTGTGGGTAGTCAGAACTACAAACAACATCTCCTTTCCTTCACTGGCAATAACACTGTGAATACTGCAAGAACTGCACTTGTCTTTTTTAGGAATGCATCACATTAGCATTTCACAGGCTTTCTGCCACCGACTGCTACATCCCCTATTCTCCCCTTTGCTACTTCCAACCAATTAATCCCCAGCTGTAGGCCTCACTCTGGAATCTTGAATTTCACCCTATTTCTATTATTTTGGTTATCATGGTTATCCACTATCCTCTTCAACCGTGACAACTTTTCCCAGCACTGTGTCACCAATTAACCTCATTAATGCATTTCCCATCATTTGTGCCAGGTTTTAATGTTAACCAGGATGGGATCTAGGCCTCTCTTGAGAACCACAACCTCCAACCCAGGAGCTCTTCTTTCAACACAACGTACTGCTGCTGCCCCCTTGGCTAGTTCACCTTATAATTCCTTTACTAATTTTCATCTTCTTCAGCTTAATTAAGTACTCAAGGCACAGATGCAAATGTCTTTGCCTCCTGAGATGGATTACTTGATAGAACTGACACACCAGGAACAACAGTGAAAGCAGGCAGCTATAGAGGATTTGACTGAATCTCTACAATAGCTGCTTTTGGATAGGAGCAAAAGTTGGCCTACCATAAGCTGGGACATACAGCAGACCCCTTGCTTCTTGTGCTAGGGAAAAAGAAAGCTTTTTGCGAAAACAGAAACATTTTCCTGCAAAAGAAAGTTGCTGTTGCATGAAAATCTGTTTTGGAACACGACTCTCCTAGTGAGAGGCCCCGGGAGGAAGCACCTCCAGTCACTCCAAACAAACTGTACTTCTTCTGCCAAGACTTGGATAACATTTTTATTTGACACTGTTTTGAGTGACAAAGAGGTGTAATTATTTGCACCTATTTTTTCCTCTGCACATTGCCCCCTTTTCTGTTTCTAAAGTTTTCTAAGACAGTTTGCTTTTATCTAAGTCAAGCAGGACTAGATCCAGCTATCATAATAAGGGAGTAGAGCATGTTCCCTGGCAGGAAACTTCCCAGAGGGAAGGGGTGACCCTCACTTAAAGAACAGTGGGAAGCTGGATATTCTGCTTGTTCTCCTGATGAGCACATACCCACTGGGGTCCAACAGGGTGTCACCAAGGTGACAGCAGCAAGCCTGAGTGTCACGAGCACAGCACCGAGACCCTTCCCAGCCCCAGTTCTCTCTAAAGCCCGGCTAGAGAAGAAACCACTTTAGGCTTTGATGATCCTGATGCACTCTATTACCTCCTGATGTCCCTCAGAAGCAGATTTGTGCAAACCTTAAGACACCCCTGAACTCAAGTTCATACAACTCTGCAAAGACAAGAGTCACTTCGGGCTGGGGAACAAAGGAGACAAAATTGTCTGTATGAGTGGCAGGACACAGAAGCAAAGCCTGTGCACAGGCTGCAGCATTAACAAGAGTCAGCACTCCCTGCTAGCATGAGCCCCCTGTGATATTTCCTTCTGCCTGGCAGCAAGACAGCGAGGAGGGAGCTGGAGCAAGTGGCTCACACCTGCTCAGAAAGGGAATCCAGGCGTCACACAACACCCTCACAGATCCCGGGATATTAAATGCCCCAACATGACATATACCACAGCTGACATCCAAGCCGGTTGCTTGGCAGCTCCTCTATTGTTTAGGCTTGGAATTTCCACGTTAGGAAGGGCAGTGCAACAGCAGGAGCAGGTGCTCGGGGTGAGGGAGGCCCGGCAGCCGCTGCGGGCTGCACATGCGGCAGCGCATCCGTGCTGTGTGTGCAGCCGCGCTCCAAAGGTGGAATGACTGAGCAGGAGTTGTTACCAAGGTGTGCCAAGGCTTGTGTGGCAACGACGAGGTCAAATGGGCTGCAGTGGTGCACAGGCACAAAGCCTGTATGCGACTGCGGCTCTGTGTCCGTGTGTGAGACTGAAAGACAAGCTGCACCAAGGCCAGATTTTTCACATGTTTTTTTTTTCACACTTCAGCACCCATCAAATTTCAACCCTGTCCCCTGTACACCTCCAGCCTGCCTGGCAGAGAACAAAGAGCTGTGCAGTGGATTTGCTCTGTTTGCATCCAAGGTGGGATAAACAAACACAAGAGATGTGAATCTTTAGATTATTTTCCCTGAGTGTTTTCCCTGGATCTGATTTCAATCACCTTCTAAATATATCTGTGCTAGAACCACAGACTTGCAGCAAATGATGAACTGCAAATATTGCCCCAGCAGGCTCTTATCAAACAGATTTCAGCACAACCTCTCTGTGAGATAAAGACTGGGAAGATGTGTGGGTGGGATTCATCAAGTGGGAGTCAAGTCTGATCTGGCAGCTCAGTCCTCACTTGAGAAAGAGAAGGCACCTCTCTCTTCAGCATAAGCTGAGCTCTTCTTTAGAGCCACTCATCTCTCACTGTAGTAGGAGCTGGGATAACTGAGCTAGAGTAGGCTAAACTTTTGAATAAATGAAATCCTGTATGATGAATTTTTCCCTTTAAGAAAGGTTGCATTTAAAGGCAAACCGATAAGCACCACAGCTATCACTGATGGGAACATGAAAGGCGTTAATATTAATTGCTAATACTGTTTGTTCCTTTCCAGGTTTATTCAGTAAGACCTGAAGGGCTCCACTTCTCAAAGAGTAAAATAAATTCAGAAGTATCTTACAATATTGAGGGTTGTTGGCAGTTCTAAAAGGTGCAATATACACCCTGGATAAATGCCCATTACACACCTGTGCAGAAGAGGTATTTTTCACTCCAGAAAGAAAAGTGTTCCTTTCCTCCAGCTGAAGTGAACAGCTGGTTACACAGAAATGTGCTCTCCCAGCTGCAGATGAACAGCAGAGGGCCAAGGTAACCCCCTAAAGCCTTGGCTGCATGTCCATTTACTGGGCTGGTGACAAACTGCAGGGACATGGCATGAACGAGACAAGCAGTGGATCCACTCAGGATGTCCCCGTGCAGGTTGTTGCATTTCCAGCAATACCACCCAGATCAGACTCACTGAGGTTGACTTTCACTCTCCACCCCTTTCAGCAAGCACCAGGCAGCTGCCAGTTTGCACATTAACCTGCCCAAGTTCAACATTGAGGTCCTTCCCTTGTCTCCAACACACACTGCTGAGAGCTGAAAATACCGAAGCCTTTGTACCTTGCAATACACATATTCCAACTTCTTCCAGTAAATGATTATCTCTTTAGAATTAAATGCGTCTCACTGTCTGCAAATAAAAAGTGAACAACCCCAAGGTTTGTGTCTATTTTTGACACTTTCTGGGTTCAAAGAGGGACTTACATACTCGAGCATCCACACTGCACAGTTTTAAAGTCTAGAACTCCTTGCTTCAGTTTGCAAAAGCTGTGTCAGTGGGACAGAACTGATGATGGCTTTTTATCTTCTTCCTTAGTGCTGCCCTCTGCTCAAAATAGCCTCTAGACAAACTGTTTTTTGTTTGGGTAATTGGATCATTTGGATCTATGCTTGCCACTGCATTTTTGCAGTATAGAGTATCTAAGACACATGGCCCTTGGATATCTAAACATCTTGAGTATCTGACACGTGGGTTTTCCCAAAGGAACAAGGAGGATAAAAATTACCAGCTGTGGGGATAATATTCCAGACAGGCAAAGTTCCCCTGTTATTATTGCAGGAGTATCTAAGTCTATATAAAGCTCTTAATCTCTAGCTTTCTGTCCTTCAATGCCATCAGGAAATAACTTGTCTCTTTGTAAAAGTATTTTGCTTATGACATTCCTGCCCATGGAACTAGTATGAAAAGGAGAAACAGGTAAAGATGAGTGAAGACAGTTAGCGTTAATATTCAACCTGAGGTATGCAGCATTTACGTGTCTCTGACAGCTGGGAGTGGAAAGAATGGAC
Organism: Pseudotriccus pelzelni; assembly: GCA_035584735.1. Lineage (NCBI taxonomy): Eukaryota > Metazoa > Chordata > Aves > Passeriformes > Tyrannidae > Pseudotriccus > Pseudotriccus pelzelni. The sequence goes on from JAWMRA010000009.1 coordinate 23,628,219, forward strand.
ACACAGACAATAATATGCATATCTGTGACTGGAATAATAGGCAAATTAAAATCAATTACTATTTTAATATAGATGAAATATGGATACATTATATACAGCTACTCTGAACTAATATTAAGACATTACAACACACTTTTAGAAACAGAAAGATGGTGGGTAACACAGCACTCCCTCAGCACTTCAATGCATGGGGATTTATCGTAGGAATAACCACATGGTACTTCTTTTCCCAGGTGCCTGCTTCAAAAGAAGCAAATTTTAGCAATGGTTAAGGAAAAGGAATCCATGACCCCTGGTAGATACCACAATAATAATTCCAGTGGCAAATTTTAGTTCCTGTTTCATCTGACAGCACCTGTTCTGTTAAACTCCACTAACTTTTCATGCCCATGGATAGCCACATAGGCTGCTCTTGACAGTGATGCATAATGCAGCAGCAATCTACAAATACGTGGCTAGGGACTATCCTGCACCCTCCACCAGCATTCCATAGGGACAGGACAGACAGAGGACATCAGCATTTTCACTGGCCTGTGTGGCATCTTCACTCTGTGCCGGCACTGAAAATCTAAACTACCCTGAACACAATATAGCCCTTATTTGGGGTTATAAAGTAAAGCAAAGCAGGAACTAAATATCTGCTGGGATCTTCCACCCCTCCCAGGCGAGTGTGCTTCCCTCAGCCAGAGCTGACTGGCAGACAGTCACCTCCACACTACTTATGGGCATTTAAACTTCATCTGACCCTCATTTGGAGGCTTGGGAGAGTGTGTACAAGAAGCTGAGAAATGTCTCTCATCTCCCAACCTCACTAATTCAACTTTTAAGATGTACGTATAATAAAAGTATTTATAATTTACATGAATCAAATATAAATCACCTTTGAATTTGCCAGCATTATAAAACCTTAAAAGAAAACCTGCTTGGGTGCTTTGTGCCTCTCATGACTCTCAGCTGGATACATCAGTGACTGAGCACATCTGCATCCGCCCCTGGCTGTCATCATGCTTATGGAAGGGAGATCAGAAATGCATGTTAAAGAAAATATTAGCCGGGAAATGGAATGGTAACTGCTCTCTGAGTGCAGCTATGCTTAGAAAAAACAGAGAGGAAACTACATGCACTCCTTCTTTTAAAAATTCATTTACAACAGCTAAAAAAAAGGCTTTTGTTACCCTGAGATGCTGGCACACTCCTCCTGCAAGAGATGGGGCTTCTGCTGCTGTTGAAGCATCTCTGGCTCCAGTCCAAGTTTGAAGGATGGGAGAAATGGATACTTGTTAAAAGCATGTGCTTGAATCACTTACCCAACAAAAAACTCCTTTTTCTTCCTGTCAGACTTTTATTCCAAGTACACTGGACTTGGGGCCAATTCTGTAATAAATTCTGACCACCTTAAAATGTCTTCCCATGAATGTAGATTGAAATCCTCATTAAACAGCTTGATAATTTAATGCATTTAGTACATTTAGTATGCATAGATGAGGATGCAGAGAGGTTGACAAGCAGCTGTCATTCACCTTTTTCTCTTATCACAAACGCTTGAGGCCACTCAAAATAACCTCAGATCTGGCAGAAGATTTAGAACAGACAAAAGGAAATACTGTCTCGGCTAGCCAAGTCATGGAAAACTTCACTCCTGATGCAAAATGTTCAGGATGATGAAAAGCAAAGTAAATGCAGAAGATGATCAGATCAGAGAAAAGAAGGTCCACTGGTGGACATGAAACAAAATGAACAAGACATGCAGGGTAGCAGAGGAACCACAAAACATCAATGGGGCAAAGGGCACAAAAAATAACTTTGGCACTGCCTCCATAAACCAGGGTGACCCTCACCAATTGCCATTACCCTAACTGACCCAGGATACAATCAAGACTGAGGAAAGAATCAGAGTGAATTTTATTCTCTGGGAAAAGGAAGTTAAGACACCAGTCACTAGACTCAGAACACAGACACACCAAACCCAGCCCAGAGCCACCGCTGGGTCCTGCTCAGCTCACCAGGGATGAGACGCCCACAGTCTCCTACAACCAGGACATGGGCCTTGGCCAAGCTCCTCTTTCTGGCACTGTCCCCCTTAACCAGAACCCTCTTCATGCTGCAAATGCCCTTCTGTGACCTTGTTGTGCCTAAATGTATCTCCAGAGATCTTCCATAACCCAGAAGCTCAGTGATTAACTTAATTAGAATAGCAACTTACGTCCCTCCTGTTAATGAAAAGGCACGTGATACAGCACTAGATGATGATGTACAGACATGCTTTCTGAACAGGAGCTCAGACTGGGTGAAGCAGACCATGTTATAACCCAGCTCAGACACAGGCAGCTTGTGCAGGTGACACAGATCCAGCCTTTTCTTTACAAACACACTGGTGAATGAGACCTGAACATCTCCCCTGCACGTAAACGAGTCCATGGAAATCTACAAAGATATCTTATACTACCATTGCAATAATAATAATAACAATAATAAATGCAGCTTAGCGTCAACCCTGAGCAGAGGCAACGGATAACATGACAACCTGAGCAGTGCCTTTATTAGGGCTCTCTGTTAAGGAGAGCCCATCCCACATATTGACTTTTCCACGCCTGTTGTGGTGGTGGGTAATTCGACAATTTGCCTTTGATTCCCTCAGGACGCTCCATCTGCCTTCAGATCAATGGCCCACCCAGCTGTTTCAGCTGAACTCTGTTTTTAACTTGCTGACTATATAACAGCCATATAAATTCCTAGTGTGCTCAGGAAAAAATACCAGTGGTGATGTACACTCCTCAGAGAATATCCTCCATGTGAGCCAGCCTGTGTCTGGAGGAACCGATTTTGGGTTGTGTGAGCCTTTCAAAAGGACGTTAAGTACTATTCTGTACAGTTTAAATAGGAGAAAGCAAACTGAATGACCTTTCCCAGTGTTTGGGGCAGCTGAAAAGTAACTCCCAGCCCTAAAACACCATGGATGTGGAATTGGACAGCTGGAAGGGCCCTGGAGGAGGACTGGGTATGCATTCACACTACCTTTCCCGAATTCCCTATTTATGCCACTGAACATAATATGCTGCACATAACCAATAGCTTATGGAGCTGATTTCCTACCCTTTTAATTCTCATTTCAGCTACATGCTTGGCAACTTTCTGTTTATGCTGCTCTATAGTCTCTTTGAAGAGAGAAAACATAGCTCAGCTCTTCATCAGCAAGGTGAAGGGCAATCTCCCTTCATTCAGAGCTCCCTGTGTGCCTCTGATGTGCTCCAGGGCTCACAGCTCTGGATTCTGCACACAGAAGAGGATAAGGACTATAAGGAAGGGGTGGCATTTGCGTGCCATTATCGATGAGTCAAAGCCAGGAGACGTCCCACACAGACAATTCACATGATGGATAACCAAACCTTCAGCCTTCGACGCATTTGACACTGTTGCCTTGCTCTTTTGCCACTATCATTCTCACATAAGCAAGAGAGGAGCTGCTCTGCAGGATCCATCTGCCCAAGTCCTCCTTCAGCACCTCATGGTAGTTCTGCCCGTCATTCAGAGATGTCTCTTTCAGTGGATCATTGCCAGTTGCTTCGGTAAGACACACGGAGGTCTCAGCCTTCAGACTCCATTTAATTAAATTAACATGTCATGCTCCTGGGATCACCTCCCAGCCCTTCATTACAAATGCTTGGGGAATGAAACCCCTGGCACTTAGAAGCTTCAATTTCTTTAATCAGTATCCTACAGTGATACAAACCACTGACGTTTTGTGGTCCTGGAAGCAGGGAAGTCATTTAAGATCTTTGCAGCTGTTCAGTTTGTGACAGAGGTGTTGATGCTCCTTGGTGAGGTTTTTTGTGTGCAGTCTCACATAGTCTCACAGCATGCAACGTGTCTGTAACGTCTCTGAAATGCGGGAAAGAGTCATGTGCACAGGGAAATCTCTGCAAGTGGATTGAACAAGTGAAAAAGAAGGGGAAAAAAAAGAGCAGGATTTCCTATCTATGCAGGTTCATCCTCTAAGATGAGGTTGAATGTGCTGATGGATTCAAACCAAGAGTATCAAAGAGAGTGAATAAGATGGGAAGCTCCCACCAGTCTTGTGAGATGAGGAAGCACAGGGCAGGTAGAAGAGAGGGACCCTCTCTTAAAGATCCCCTCGTTCCAAGCCCCTCCATGGGCAGGCATGTCATTCACCAGACTGGGTTGCTTAGGGCCCCGTCCAACCTGGCCTTGAACACTTCCAGGGAAGGGGTATCCACAGCTTCTCTGGGCAACCCGGGCCAGGGCCTGCCCACCCTCTGAGTGAAGAACTTCTGTCTGCATGGGAAAGGCTCAGCAAGCCTTTGGCTTACTGACTCCTAGGGAACACATGGAGGGGACAGCTAGTATAAAGGGACTGAGTCCAGGAACAGCTTCAGTGGGATCTCTCACCTTCTTTGACATGAAAGTCAATTGTGCATGAAATGCAAAGCTCTAGAAAAACAGATTTCATTAGTTGTAGTGCTCACGGAACCATTTGCACAATATGTTAAAAATAATAAGAAGAAAAGCTGGTCATAAAATATTGGCAGAATGGAGGAACTGCATGTCCAGAAGCTAAAATGAGTCTGAACAAGAAACCAAATAGCTGCAACTTATTTATAAGAGATCTATTGAATAAATGGCTCTGGGAACTACTGTATCAATTCATCCTGAACAAATGAGAAAGCAAAAGCTGTTCTCTTAAAGCACTGCCTTAGAGTGAACTGATCTGTACAATATTAAAGCAGAACATATTCATGAAGATGATTATTTTTTTTAAAATTACATAGCACTACTTTCTCACGTCTAACAGCCACCCTTGGAGGCTGGGGAGGACCTGTTACACTCTTAGTGGCACATTCCTAATTCGGCAAATTGCACAGGGAAGCACCTGAATGCAAGTGGCTGGGAACAAAAATCACCTGCATTTGCCTGTGAATGGAATGGAGAGCTGTGAAGTTCCTCTGCACCCGAGTACGGGGCAGTTGGTCTCTTATGGGTCCTTGATCAGACACCAACAACACACATCTGGATACAAGAGCTATATGACTAGATGTCAGGGTGAGACCACTCGAAAGAACACACACACTGTTCCAAAGTGTGCACTTTGGAACTTACTTAAAGCTTTCAGTAACACAACCGAAGTAAGTCTAATTAATGTTTTAGCCCTTGGCATTTCTATCACTTGGTGTGATCTAACAGCATTCCTTTTTCTAATCCTCTTAAAATAGGCTGTTTTAAAGGTTTACTCAGGCTGACACTTGGACCATGATGCTGAAGTATTGCTATTAAAAGCAAAGTTAATTGGTGTTCATTAACAGGATGACAATTAGCTGGAAAACAAGTGTGGCTTGAATCACAGGACTCATGCCTCTGTACTGATTTTATCTGAAGCTCCCGAGGACACCCAGGCACAGACAGTGGAGCGGCTCCCTGTGGCAGCCAGGCAGGGAGAATCCTGCCCTGCCTGCCTGGGAGTTTTACTTGAACAAGCACAGCCGGTGTCATTATTAGGTTTTGTGGAACCTTCTCCCCTAAACACTCCCCTTCCTTTTTCCCCCTCACCTTTTTTCTTTTCCTACTGAGGCTCTGAAGGGCTTCTGCTGTCTGATTTTAAACCAAGTTAGCTCTATCAGATTTATTTTTGTCCGTCTGTGCCCTGTGAGGTTTGAATGGGTTTCTGAAATATCACTGGGGCAGACTTTGGGAATAACGATAATAACGATACTGATTTTGGTCTTCAACCAGCTGTCTTCTCAAACACAATCAATGTATTCTTTTCTCTCGCCACAGCAAGCATAGTTAGTTTATATTTGAACTTTTCTGCCTTTGAGAACATGTTTACCACTGCCTCCTTGAAGGACACTGGATCTCATTTACTTGGACTTCCTCTGTTCGCTCTCGCTGTGAAGAAAAGCCCTTTATGTTGATGTGACACTATAAAAATCCATAATCATAAAGTTAAAAATAAACCCCTTGCCAGGGTAAGATCAGCTGAATATACTGAATTGCTTTCTATTTGGTTCTGCCTTGTATTTTCATGTTTGACTTCAATTAAATTAGTTTTCTTCAGCAGTTCAGAGGCCTTTAAGTAACCATGTGTCACTGAATATAAAAATCACGCATTTATTGCATAGATAAGAGCGCACACCATCACAGGTTGTCTCACTCCAAATGTCTTATTCCACCACAAAGCTGCTTTTTATCGCCCAGAATCTGCCATCAAGGACCCATTAAACCCCAGCTCCTGCTGCTCCTGCCTGCAAGTGCTCTCTGGGCAACAGAGGGAGTGCTGGGGAATCTGGGGGGCACGTTTGCTGACTGTTTCCTGAGGAAGCATTTGGCAGATAAGAGGAAGGGATGAAGAAACACATAGTACAATTCTCCGTCCGGAGGATTTACTACAATCTTGAGTCATCCACCACGGTGGAGAGTTTGATTCTCCAATAATTTCACACTACATAAAAATCGAATCTGTGATAATTTAGGTAGGCTATCAAGTACTGCTCTTCTCCAGCATAAACAAAGCAACACCAGTAATTGCTTTTACTGAAAAATTATGTGAGTTTTTGGGGTCTTAACACTGGGTTATCCCAGGGGAAGGAGAAGAAGATTGGAAAGCGCTGGTTTCAACAAACATGAAATTGCACAAAAAAGTTGCAAAAATTAGATGACACTGAATTTCCACACATAAAAGCAAATAAAAATGCTGTAATATTGGCTTCTTCAATTTAATCCAATCAGCCTTTGAGATTTCCATTTGTTTTGATAAGAAAAAAATATCAATTCGTCACAATACTGAGTTTTACGATTACTTCACTCTGCTTCCATTAGTAAGAAAAAGCTATTGATTTAAACAATGCACACACAACCATGGCTTTTCAAACCAGAATTCCTGTTTTTCTTGAAGGTTCTTTTCTTTTGGCAAGCTATTAATTCATCAGCACAATAGTAAAAAAAACAAAACTAAGGGGTTAAATCTCACAGCCCTTGCTCTGTCCCAGGGGCCACAGAGGGTGCCGGCAGTGCCTGTGTGCAAACACTGCACTTACATCCAAATTTTCTGTGAGGGAGGGAAAAATAATGATTTTATGGCTACGGCAAAAGCCTTCCCCTCCTGTGGCTCACAAGCTGCATGGCAGCTCCTGGCAGCTTGCAATCAGAAGTCTTGCAATATTTAATATTAAGACCCATGGACTCCTGCAACTTCAGGAGTTAACACGATCTCCAGCTGAGGTCAGGAAAGCGTGCAGAGGGCTCCAACTAAAACCACTAGATTCTAAAACCTTAAATCCTTTTAGAATTTTAAATAGGAAACTTCTCTTCCTATACTGGCACGGTTTTACTCTCTCCTCTTTGCTGTTTCAGTCTTAGAAGGCTCAGTTGGGTGCCATTAATTCCTAGAAGAATTTCAGGGTTATCACACAAGGTTTCTACTTCTACATTTAAAAGATTTCATAAGCTGCAGAAGGCGGGTCTGGGGCTTGGTGATGCAAAAAATGCTCCCACTAAAACTACCAGAGTGATAGATTTGGCAACAGATTGACAGACTGAGCATCCTCAAGGCAAGGGGTAGGGAGGCTGGGTCTGCAGAGCCACATGGGGAGCTCACCTGGAGTCCCACTCCAGTTTAGACTACAAAACACCCATTACCCTTGCTTGTGCATTTATAGCTTTTCTTAAATTGAAACAGATACCATTTCCTATCAGAAATAATTTGTTCCACAAATAGATGTTTTCAGGAACGACATCTGTGTCTGTGCTTAATTTGCAGCACGCTGGTTGCCTTACAGGAGTCACTGGGAGAGGTCACATCAGTTAAACTAGTTGTGAGAACTGAACTTTGTAGGGTTGGGGATCTTCATTTATATTTTGCTTTTGTTTTGCCTTTGCCTGTCACGGGTTTTGTCTTTTTCAGTATCACAACTATGGTGGGGTATGTGTGGATTATTTGGGGGGGAATATTGGAAATGCCACCCTATGCATTTCAGCTACTGGTTTAACACAAAAGGCAGTTGTAAACATTTTCTACGTAATTTCAGACGAATTCAGAAATGGTTTTTCAAAAGGTAATTTTTAGTAGAATTGACTTTAGCTGTTCTGTGCTGCTGACAGAGCCCTTACACCCAGTTTCCATGCTGCTGTAATGAGAAGGGGAAGACCAGGGGCCAGACCCTGCCCTGCCATGGCCCCTGACCCAGGCAGGTGACAAGCTCTGTGCCTGGGGGCTTTGCAGTTCTGCTTGTGCCTGAAACACAACTCGAAGCTACTGCAGAGCAAACAAGTCCTGACACAAAGGGCCTGTGCTATGGCTGTGCCCTCGTGTTAGCCAAGAGTGTGTCCCAGCTGCTGGCTGGAGACTGTGCCCAGGAAAGAAGGGCATGTCCATCAGGGACGGTCGCTTGGCAGCAGTGCCAGCAGCCCCCAGGCTGCGGGGTACAAGCAGGGATCCCCTGGGAGCCTCACACTCCCCCCTCACATTCTGCGCCCCTACTTGCAGTACCCCAGACCAGTCTGCAAACCCTGGCACCAAACTCACCTCTCACCTGGAAATAACTGGCAGGGTGGAACTGCCTTGGGGTTGGGAACTGCCTGTGGCAGGGAAGGGGCACCCGGGATCACGGCAGCTCCGTCCACCAGGGTTCATGTTGCCGAGCCCCAGGCAGTGCTGCACCTCCGCCTGCCTCCACCATCAAGGGGCTGTGCGTAGTGTGGCTTTGTATCTCCACCCTCAGCAACAGGAGGAGAAGCTTTTCAGTGGCAAGCACGAAAGGTGAGAGGTCCCCAGTGTCTCAAAGGGTATTTATTGCTGCTTGCTATAGCAAATAATAGACACCAAACTGCCGCCAGGAAAATTTGTATACATGTAAGATCAGGAGGTTTTACAAATCATTCCTTCCTCCTTTTCCAATTTTCTCCACACCTATAATCTATAATTTCACGTCCAGTATCCACCTGATGGATTGCAGCCCTGTTGATATACTGCAATAACAAATAAATGGTTATTATTAATGGGACTATAAATCACATGCTCAACCCCCATGCCAACTAATTGTAGTCTTTTACATGCTACCTGCAGCACTGCCACTGCAGCAGAGCGTGCACCCAGTCATTAAATCATGGGGATGAGGGGTCCCCATGGCTGCTCCAGCCATTCCAGCATTGGCTGCCCCTCCAGGCACGAGCAAAGGGAATCTTCCTGCAGCATGACAGCTGTGAGAGAGGATCCTGATGGAAAACCTGAATTTATTCAGGTCTTTATCTCTGGTTAATTTACTGCTATGGATATACAGAAAACTGAATGCTAATTGAGCCGGTACGTCTGGGCTTTCCTTTTTCTTACCACCATGAAGGAACGGGCAGTAGGTTTTCCCACCCCACCAAGGGATGATACTGCAGCAGAGCTCCCTCATCAGCCCATATACAATTTGCAGCTCCTCCTATATAAAACCCAGCAGCTTGGCATTTAGCCAGCTGCCGGAGCCCAGTGATGATTAGCTGGGGTGGTTAATCATTTGGTCTTCACATTGTGAAACCCTTTCAGGCATTCCATCAGCATTACCTTCCATTGTGCTGGGCTTTAGCTCAGGCAGCTCCCTTGGGATCTCAAAACCCAGCAGGGTTGTTATTTTTATGTGTGTTTGACAAATGGGTGAGACTGACTCTAGAGGCCTGTCAACTATCTGGGGTTTTTACAATAAAAAAAACACAAACACAACCTCCCAAAACCCCAGAATCTCCTGCTGCCAATTATGGCGATGTGGTTAAATAAATTCCTCGTGCCACTCTGCTCGCAGCGATGGTGGGCAAGTGGAATGGCTGGTACAGGGACACTCTTCAGTGATGTAAGGACAGAGGTGCTGTGCTGAACAAAGTTTGTCTTGTTCCTGCTAAGAGGAAAGTGGATCACATTTAGCCAGTGATATCTCCTCAGTTCTGCCCTCTGATAATTGGAAGACAGATGAAAAGAGCAGATCACAGAATCTTTAAGGTTAGAAAAAGACCTCCAAGATCACAGAGTCCAAAATAGCTGAAGATAAAGGAGGACAGGGGATCCCTGCTGATGCACCTGCTGATACACCTGCTGCAGGAATGCTTCATTTCCTGGAAAAACACACCACTTGCCTTGGGTTTATGGCAAGAGGCTGCATATTGGGCCGTATTGACTGTTAAAACAGCACTGCTCAGAGGCTGGTGTCCTCTGCAATGCTGCAGGATGCAGTAATTCCCTTTTTCTGTCTGAGCTGGTGCAAAAAGTCAGTGTGCTGGTGCCTGTCCTTCTGCAAGGCCACACCTGCATGGTGACACACTGGCCTGGCACCACCACTAATAGCAGTGCTTGCATGGGATGAGATACCAAGCAGATTACCTGGTAGGGGGGTGCTGGCTGGTGTGCAGTTGGGGAAAGGCCTGCACTGATAATGAGAAACAAAAATGCTCACTTCCAAACTTTCCCTCACCAAAAATCAGGCCATAATGAGCACTTGTCAGCAGAAGAGGAAAAAGTGTTTCAACACCAGCTTCCAGGAGAGTGGGACTGGAACAGAGCAGCAGCAGGAGATGTGTCATCTCATTGTTTCTCCCAGGCTCTCTGCCCCACAGTTAGAAATTTTTCCAAGTCTCTCTTCCAGGATGAAATTTCTCCCCTGGAGGCCGTTCCCTACTGATCTTTAATGTGTTTTCATTGCTGAAAGAAAAGAATGTATCTACTACCAAATTTGCTGCTGACTTCTGGCAGGGCTGAGCTAGGCTCTCTTGGCCTGAAAACATGCTGAATTAATTTAGGCGGAGCAAATATAGACAATAAAACATACTTAGAACACAAGAGCTTATTCTGTATTATTTTACATAACAGAAAACTCCCTGTCACTTGAAGACACCTCCCTTCTCCAGGCGAGGTTTTTCAAACAGCCCAAAGCATGGGAAGCGTCCAGGTCAAACCCCGGCTCTTTAAGCCCATCAGAAACACATCAACACAGACTTGCCCATCAACATAATCCAGCCTCCTCCACCCAGGGGCATACGGTGAACAGCTTTTAGCAGTGCCAGATTCATTATCTTTCCTCCAGAGGATACTGCAGAGGCACCAGTCCACGCAGTGCCTCCCACCACGCTGGAGGGTGCCCTGAAGACCTGGGTGGAGATGGTTGTTGACACCCCAGCTGGTTCCCTCAGCACTGTTCTCACAGCCCCTCTTCCCAAGGCTGCAGCGATCCCACCCACCAGCCCACTCAGCTCCTCTTCCTCCTTCAACCCACTGCAGCACGGACACAAACCTTGCTCATTCCTCGCAGGCAGGAGAATATGGGGCAGTGGATACAGATTTCCTTGGAGGTGGAAAAAGCAGGAGCAGGAGGTTGGCCTGAGAGCAAATAGGAGGATGAGGAGATGCACTGAAGGCAACAGAGAGAGGCTGAAATGAAAAGACTGTGAAAACACAGGATGGACACACTTGGCCTGGGAGCAGAATTAAGAGCAGAAAAATATGAGACAGGAGAGTTTAAACCAAAGGAAGAAGTTGACAAGACCACGATGACTTTACCACTGCACCAGGCAGCTCCCATGGCCTCACCTCTCTGGAACTACCACACTGAGCACACCGTTATATTCTCACAGAAAGCAACAGCAAACTGAAATTAAAAAGGTTAAAGAAAGGGTTAACCAGCATCACTCTGCCTGAGCAGCACATTCCTCCAGTAGTAATCGCTTCTATTTTTAAGAGATTAAAAACTAAGAAAGCACAGCAGCATCTGGCCCCTAATTTGCAGAAATAACAAATCAAATGCCCTAAAATTGGTAATTTGGTAGATTAAATTATCAAAGCCTAGTCTGTTGGTGTCCACATCTGATAATGCTTTGATCTTGTTCGTATCTTAAAAATTGTTTTCATGGACTAACTTTGTTGATTATCTTCAAACTGGGACAGGTTTTATTCCATCAGCAACTCAGTTGCCTTCTGAGAGCAGCCTGCTCTTTAAAGTGCAAATTAAGAACCAGGGAAGAGAAGGGAGGATGGAGCTGTTTGAAGGAGCTGCTGGATGTCAACAGAGGTCAACGCTTTGGTTTTATTTCTTAACTACACATGTACAAATGACCTGACGCAATCCAAAATTAACAGCTATGACCAAGAGAGGAGGAATAGCCACCTACAATGTGTCAGCACCCCAAGCAGTGGATGGTGGGTCTGGCCATACCAGCCCCAGCCACTTGGGCAAGTTGAGTGGACCCCATGGCATGCTGTATACCAGTGCCTCACGTTGTAGTAACAATATAATTACTCATTAGGCAGGAAAATGAGCAACTACCTCCTTGGGGTTTTGATGGGGTCCACTCAAGTTTTGTGGAGGAGATGGTACAGGCCACAGGAGATTCCCTCCTGGAAAGCCTTCACCAGAGGGATCTCCCAGTGAGCTAGAGGAGAAGTTAGCCTATTTTTTTTTTTCTAAAAAACATAACAGCAGGTGTAACTGGAGGAACACAAAGCAGAGTAGAGTTCTTGAAAATGCACTGTCCACTCAGATATCAAATGAGCTGGCCACAACCCAAACACAGGGAAATATAGATTATTCCACTCCTGGGCGCAGAAGAGGTTTTTAGAGAGGCAGCTGTGAGCTGGTGCCTGCTGTCGCTGGCTCTGTGTCCTTGGGAGCTGCCACTGCACGAACTTGGTTTGGCCGGTCCTGAGTAAGAGATGCTGACCCAGGGCTCTCTGCAGGGCTCTCACCATCTGCACAGGGCTGCAGACGGTCTGCCCTGGTGCCCAGCTCTGCTGTACCACAGTGACTGTGGGGCTGCCCTGGGCAGCTGGTGCCCAGCTCAGCAGGGCAGGGCCGTGGGGTGCCGGCACTCATCCTGCTCCCCGCAAAGTGAGGCGGTCTCAATTAATGCGCTCTAACGAGCCGCCAGCATTAGCGTGACTTTTGAACTAGCCCCAACACCACAGAAAGATTAAATCTTTATTTTAACAAGATTATTATGGTTTCCTAGGCAATCCAATGCATACAAACAATGGAGCTAACAAAACTTAGTTAAAGACACATCACTCCAATTCCCACATACTGCAAAATATTACTTGCCCTGGGGGAGCTCGGTGGGGAAGATGAGAACACTTCAAGAAACTTAACCCTGAAGAAATGAGCTGGAAACTTCAAGTCTGACCAGTGTGAACATGTTAGAAACTGTGCAGCTGGCATACAATCTCCAGCGTTACCAAGTAAGATACTTTACTCCTGAGCCAAGGTTTTGCCTAAATCACGTGAAAACTTTTTATAGAAATAAAAAGAGAGAATTTACATATGTACACCTCTATCTTAAGAAACCTGATTCTGTATCAGAGGGCCTGCTACATGATCTTTAAAGAGGCTCAACAATTTTATTGCTAGTCTTTGTGTTACTGTGCTTCAACTTAGCAATACAGTCAAATTCAAACTATTAATCAAATAAACATATGCAGAGATCCCGAGGGCACGATGCCAAAAGCCAGCAGGCAGTTCAGTAAAGGAGTGTGAATTCATCCAGAGTTGAAATTCAAATGAGGGTTATTCTTTCACAAAACCCAAACAGTTCCTCCATCCCAGACTTTGCATGAACTAATTGAGTTAAAAATACATGACTTTTATGCCCCCATGCTTGACACTCCTTGTCCTCTACTCAATCTGCAGCCAGTGTTCCTGGGGAGGACTCACAAAACAGCATCACAACCCTATAAAGCGACCCTTTTTCTACTCAAAGGGGTTTCCTCCTCTGCAGCAGAACCAGCAAAGCGTGGTTAACATCATTCAACAAACTGCTTCTGCAATACTTAAGAATATTTCAGCACAGTCCACTAAGTCAGAAACCCCTCAGTTTTATTATTAATCACCCCCACTTATGAATAACTTCACTCAAGAAGAGCAGAGTCTGCTGAGTCACACTCCGAGACCCTCTCTTCCATCTGTTAAAAATGGCAGACACACAATTGCAAACGAAACCAGGGAGCTCCTCTGCCATGGAAGTGACATCTGCCGGACCCACAGAGAAAATGGTCTGACTCGATCTTACTTGAGGGATTTCAGCTTTGCCTTACCAGCTCCACCTGTGCAGCCTCCTGCTCCTCCTGAAAACCAGTGACAACAGAGTGCAGCGTCACCCAACGCGTGCTGGACACCAGCGCTTCACCTTGTAGCACAACGTACCTAGTCATTAAGGCAGGAGAATGAACCTTCTTGGGGTTTTGACGGGGTCCAGCCAATGCACTTGTTCTCCTGAGTGCTGCCATATGGTACAGGAGCTCACCACAAGCTGCTGATAAGGAATTTACGTCACTTTGGTAGAGCAGATTGCTCATCAGTTTAATAGCTCCACTCCATTTTCTTAACAAATCTCAGGAGACATCTTCTGCATTCCCTAACTGGCCTAATCCATGGGACACCACTCAGAACAATGCTTTTGTTTCTTCAAAAGCTGATGGCAGTAATAAATTGCATTACCACAGATAAAATCGACGCAACACAAAAACATGGCAATGCTGCTCAGAGAAGAAAAGCTTCAGAGAACACCAGTTCCTATAAACCAAACCCCACAGGGCTCAGCAGCTGTCGGAAAGGAGAAGCACCATTTCCCCAATAAACAGGCTTGTCTCCATACACCTCCTTCCTGTAGAAGCTGACACGGTAAATGTTGGAGATCCTGTGGCATGTTTCATAAGGAGCAAGGATCTCCTGGATCAGGCTTGCAACCAATCCTCCCTGCTGTATTGATAACGTGGCTTTGAATGCTCAAGGGTGTGCGGGCAGAGAAACCATTAGGGCTGCTACACTCCCCTCCAAAGCTGCAATAGGAAGCTCTTCTGGAGCATTATATTCTGCTCATCCTGCCACACAAACTATTCAGACCCAGCCTGTCTCATGCACTCTTCCAGACTCTAGAAGGGAATATTTCAGACACCAGCGGCAGTGGTGAGGGCCACAACTGTACTCTGAAGCAATCCTGTCTGAAGCTCCAGGAGGAACCAAGGGAAGGCATGTTTTGCACAGGTACCCACGCAATTCCTCTCATGCATGGGATGAACTTTTTAAAACATACCAATGTATGTTTCAATATCAGTGGTGCTGTGATTGCTGCCTTTCAGATGAACGTTTGCCATTAAGGCTTTTAGGGCCCAGGACTGTCTCCTCATCCCATAATTATGTAGCACCTACTAGCTCTGAATTGAAGCTCCAATGGCTGCTGTATCTGTGTCCCTCTGTATTGGCACTTCTTCAGTCCTGTTGGTATAGTCTCTCAGCAACTGAGCGAATGTTTACTCAACTATATTTACTTTCTCTGGAAGGATATTTAATTTATTAACTATTTTTTTAAATCCATGTGCTTGCCAGGTTGGGGTTTTTTTTTTGGCAAATGGCGCCAAGAATTAAAAAAACCCAACCATCCCCTCAGCAAAGTGTGCCAAGAAATGCAGAAATGCATTTCTTCACCCTACACCTCTTCAACAGCTCTCTGCCCTCCCAAACAGGCTCCTGTTCTCTCTGAGGCCCGAGAGCGCTGGTGCCTGTGGTCATTACAGAAGCATTCCCAGTGCCTCAGTCTGCCACAGCTGATGACAGCTCTGTGATCGCAGTGCAACCCGATACCTTGCCATGCTGAAGTCAGCCGGTTTGTGTTGGAGGTTTCAGTGCGGCGTGCCTTCGAACTGATGTAATACTCCGTGTTTTGTCTGAAAAGCGTGGCTTTTTGGCAAGTCCCTCTGGAGCCCAGTGAAAGAAACCTATATTTTCCAGGCCCTTCTTAGCCACAGTGATAGCTAGTGGTAGGCTGCAACATGTAATTCCGAAACCTGGGCTCATCCCTGGGCAGCATGCAGAGCGCTTGACCACAGAAAGACAACTTTCAGCTGAAACCAACCCAAATTACTGCCTGACTTTAAAAAAAGAGATTTAGCCATTTAGAAGCAACAGAGATTTGCCAACCCAAACTGAGTCCCTCCAAGAAATTAACTCCCATTTGCTTATTACTGAGTATTTACCACCTTTTAGCACCGTGAGTAGCTGAAACACATTCCAACTGGGGAAGCTGCCAAGGGCTGTTTTGCCGAAAAGGCTGACACACATATTCCAGTCTTACTGGTGGTGGCATCCAATCTGTGCCCTTTTCCATTAAACCAAACCCCTCAAACATTACCAGTCTCTTCTGTCTGGAGCTGCTGATGGCACACCAGGCTCACCCTGCCCAGCTCTGGGGCACTGTCTGACAGGTGGGACTTTCAGTGTGGATTTGTTGGCAGGCATGGAGAGGAGGGAACACAGTTTGCCCTCTCCCCAGCAAACAGGTAAAGCACTCACTACATTAATGTGCATTTCAAGTGTCTGGGAGCCTCAGAGAGGCAAGTTCCTAAGCTCTGTTTGCCCTCTACAAAGGATAAAAAAGCAGTGCTGGGCTAGTTCCAGAAGGTACCAGAGCACCATGAGCCTATGAGAGAGAGGGTGCCGTGGCAGTACATGATTATCAGGGTATGGCAAAGCACTGATTTTTCAGTTTCTGTGCAGGGGTAAAATGGGCTCCTATACAACAATTGTACATTCCAGTACCAGTGGCCAACCTGAATAGAAAACGAAAAATGAAGGGCCAATCCCTTTTGAAACCTCCTAAATAACAGCAAATCAAATTAAGAACATCCTTGTCTCCTCTCACTGCAGGCAAGGTCTAAGCGAAATAGTAGGATTTTCTGTAATTAATTGCTACTATACCCAAAACAGCAAATCAAACATTTTCATCTGTTACCTGTGCGTGTTTTTGTCAAGGGAAATGTAAATTTAGAGCCAATGAGAATACCTTCCAAGGATTGGGCAACAGTGCTGGAATTAATTTCTTTACCCTACTCTTCAAAGGTACCTTTATTCAATTTTAACACTCAGCTACAGTTTTTTTCCACAGAACATTGGATAAGCCATGGAAATTGCCACCTCACTGGTACAGCATTGCTAGCCATCAGCTCACACATCACGCAGGCTTGGTTTGGTTTCTGGACCTCCAGTTGGTGGAAGCCCGTTGCAAAGCATTAGGAAAAGCAATGTCACTTTTTTACTAACTCCTTTTGGCTCTTTCTTACTAGGTCACTACTACAAAAAGACAGAAGGCAAGTAGTACAAGTTTCAGAAGACAAGTAGTGGAGTAAACTGTACGAAAAGCCTTTTTAGGGCTGACTTTCAGACGCAGTAAACAAAAGCAGAGACAGCAGTAGCTAAATGCAGACAGCAAAATCCCTGTGTATCTTTTTCACTTCAGGCAGGTTACTGAATATACAATACACAATCCTGTAACGAGCTGGCAAAAGCTTGGCTACCAACACCAGAGAGGTTTCCCAAGCGCTGCCCTTTCATACCCACTTACCCTGCATTTCACAGCCCGGCAAGGCATACAAAGTTAAAAAAAGAACAACTGAAAGTGACCTTGGAAAACAGCAAAATGTTAATTTCAGCTATTGTTTTATGTATCTTCAATAATTTACCCCTGACCTGACACAGCCTCCCTGGGGTCTCCAGCCTCCCGGTCTGTGACCGTGCATGTGTAATGCACGCTCAGCTCCCGCAGCGCCCCCGGCACGTCCCGCTGCCACCACCGCCCCTCCTTGACCTGCTTCCCAAGAGCACAACTTGATGCTTTTGACAGCCCTACCTTAACCACCTATGTATGCAAAGCACAAACCGGTGAGCCAGGAATAAAAGGTGCCTGGTGAAGAGGGAAAAAAAGATAGTGACTGAGAACCTACCCAGACAGCCCTTACATACAGAGCTGCAAGTGTGGGTCGGCCAAGGCGAGTCTTTCAGCAGTGGTGAAATTCCAGCCCCGGTGCTGGCCTTCTGGTAACGCTCAGGGAGGTTTGTGGATATACAGAAAGTTTTAGCCATATCAGTATTTAATTTTGAGTCATATTTCCCAACTTGGTACGTGCTTTTGATGCTGTTTCTTCATTTTTAAACTTGACAGATATCATACTGCTTGGTTTACTATATCCACACACGTAGATACAAAGAGATAAGTAACCAAAGTGTTTGGGCTTTTAGAGCCAGGAACTGGGGCTGGTTACATACATAATGCATATATTGCATACAAAGCCGTGACTAAAGCATTGTGGTAACCTTTAGAAGAGCCTTCAGGTGATGATGCATAATTAAGGGGCTGGCTAAGCCTAAAGCTACTGAGAAAAACCAATTAGAGTACAACCAAACCAACCCCCTATTATACTTGAATCTAGCTTTTAGACACCTGTTGTGGGGGGATTTATAAAATACCCCTTAAAGCAAGTGATTCATGAGCCACAGGCAAGTGACAGGTCAGAAACAGAACCCAAGAAGCTGGTGTGGACCCTGGCAGTGTGATGGTGAGCCTCACAAGAACTACCTGTCCTGCTGCCCTGTCACACCCTCCATGCTCCTTAAAAATGTCATGACTCAAAAAAATCCAACCGCAAAAAACATGTTTCATAAGAAATAATGTGTGATGGCACCTTGCCTACAGCAACAGTTAGTATTTTTCCTTCTGTCAGCAGGGAACCTGGAATTTTTTCCCTTGCCAGATGAACACTGTCCACAGTGAACACCAAGGGCTGCACAGTAGAGAACAGCACTTCTTGGTTGCTTCTATTAAAATTACTTACTTTGCATGGTATTTAATATAATTCAGCTTGTGCATCAGACTTCTCTTCAGAATTCGTTCCCTGTACCCAGTTGAGAAAACTAATTATACCTAAACATTTAAAGAATCTTCCTGGGAGTATAACAGTGAGGTCTAAACCTCAGCAGCGCTTCTGTGCACGTGAATCTTCCCATGTTAACTCAGATATTTTAATTTTTTAGAGATGTTCTGGGATTTGAGACTTCACTTAAGCCAACATTTTCCATTCTCAATCGTTCAAAACAGTTTTTTAAAATTAAACCCAAGTGATGCCACAGTGGGAACCACTTGGATGATGAGCTGCTATACAAGTCAGCCTGTCAAGACAAATCAGTTTGGTACGTATCAACTTTAAATAAATTCTGTATTCATGGCAGAACCCATTTAAGTTAACAGCAGATTATAGATACTTCCCTCAGCATGACACAAACTCTCAAGGTAAGGTTATTTTTTTCAGCAAAATCTGATCTGTAATTGCAGCACAGAAAAGAAAAAGATGAGGAAAGATGTTCAACCTGCCTTGAGAAATGAGCAAACTCCACACGTGAAGCCAAACGCTGCTTCACGTCTACTCTGCTGAACACACTCCAATCGTATTTGCACTTACACACAGGCAGCAGAAGGAAATATTAACCAAATCACAATGAAGGTCCTTTATGCGTGTCAAGAAAGGAAAGAAATGCAACAGCTACAGAAGAAAGTGTAACAGGTTGAATGAAACGAGCCACAGTCGGCTACTCAGCATTTTCTGTGAAAAGCCAGACCACATTCACAGCTCAGGGTCTAATTGAAAGCCCTTTTAAAGAAATGTTCCTACTGACTTGAGCAGGATTTTGGATCACATCCAGCAGATCCTGAATGCTGTCCATTATCACATGATGAATGTGAATATACACAAACATTAATACTCAAAATGTCACCTTTTACAAACTTTACAAACAGAAAAATATAGGAGAGAGAGTACAAAAGGAGGGGATATGCAAGTGGAACTGCTGAAGGAAAAATCAAGGTTAAAAAATATCAAACAAATAAATCACTAATGCTCTTGAGACTAATGATGTAATTTAGTGATGGGGATCACACCTCAGAGGCAGATGGAACCCTGAGCTGTGACTTCAGGTTCCACTAAAATTCCACCCCCGGCTTCCTCGTTTGCACAGAAACCTTATTGAAAAGTTTGAGTTCAGAGAAAACAGGCAGGAAAATCGCTGCTCGTTGCCTATTTATCCAAGCACATCCACGTTGCTTTCCTTATGTTGTTTATATTTGTGTTCCTACTCGCTCTTTTGAGATCTCTGTTTCTGCATCCCGATGAAGACAAGCCGACACAGCCACCATACGGGCGCCAGCCCATTCCTAACTCTCAAAACTTGCTGGTGCTTAGTTTGATTAGGAACTGGGGATGGGCTCTTTTATTGTTTAAATTGTTTTTCCTTCTTTTTACTTACAGTTTTCCCCTGACACTGTAAACAGTGTTTTAGGCAGGCAGGTAATTAAACCCTCATTAAAATAACTAATTAGCGTAGTACAAAACCAAGAGATCTTTATCCAGTGCCTTAAGGGCTGGGGTCTTCAGAGGGAAAAGAGCTGATTTGAACCAGAGAACTGACAGAGACCCAGGGCCTCTAAGAGAGCCTCAAATGAAGCCTGAGCTGCAATTGATGTACCAGAATTATAACATCTTCTGTGGTCACCAGCAGATGTTATTGAAGAACTTCAAAGCTAAACATTAAGTACAGAAGAAAATAAATATTCTTCTGTACTAAGAAAGGGATTAGCACATCACAGCAAATCCTGCAAAATAAATATCTAACTCCTAATTGTAGCTTTCAGCATTCTAATTACTTATTTGCCTACCACACACGCACAGACATCCCCCTTTGCTGGGCTCGGTTGGACGGGTCCGTGCTCACTGAGCTGCTGCACACTGAGTTGTACAATCTGATTACATGTGCACTGGTTACACTCACAGCACGAGACACGCTGCTGACAGAGCCCGCTTGGCTCACGACGCATCACAGGCAGGCACAGAGGGCAGGCCCACAGGCTCTTGATACTTACAAATTTAAAAAGAATGCAGTGCTCTGCCCTTCCTTTAGAGGATGAGACTTACTCTGTCAAACAGTTTCCAACATCATTTGCGAACAAATGCTTTTATAAAACTGCAGAGACTGCATTTATGGTCTGATATAAATATCAACAGATGCCTGTTAAGTTATCATAATGAAGAACTTGTTCGACAGGATTAAATTCATTACTGTGATTTACATCCTATAAATCACTTCTTTGGGGATTTACTTTAATTTTCCTTTGGCTGGCAGTGCTACTCATTCTGTTCCTGCTATTTTGGAGATGAAAGTTTGGAACATCTCACATATGTAGAACACATAAATATTACGAGACAGGCTGAGCATAGCTGTCCTGTTTGTCAAGTGCCTTTGGCTAACAGAAGTTTTGAGCTTCTTGTACCATCTGTGTCCATATCCACATACATTCACCACATTCCACCCTGTTCATGCAATTCCAGCCTGGGAGCCAGGTCCCCTGGCTGGGTGCAGCTTGGCAGATCTCCGTGGATTTCGGCTGATTCCTGGCAAATCAGAATTTTGAGTCTTACCCCAGGAATGGCTTCTATAACTTTATTCAGATGGTGCAATGCTGGAAGATGATCACAGTGACCTGAAAAGAATCTACTACTACGTCAATGGAGGAGATGAGATACACTAAAAATGCAGCAGCTTGAAATAGAGCAAGGATGG
This sequence comes from Pseudotriccus pelzelni, assembly GCA_035584735.1. NCBI lineage: Eukaryota > Metazoa > Chordata > Aves > Passeriformes > Tyrannidae > Pseudotriccus > Pseudotriccus pelzelni. The sequence goes on from JAWMRA010000009.1 coordinate 23,649,626, forward strand.
GTTTTCAAGAGTCCTGCTTGCAGAGCCAGAGAGGGGAAATCCAGACTAGGCTGGGCCTAAAGTCATAGGAAAGCATTGCAAGCAGAAACCACAGACATATTTGATTTGCAGTCAAGCTAAATCAAAAGGGAAAGGTACCTGTAAAGTCAGGGCAAGCAAAATTTGATGTGGTGCAGAAAATGGAATCGAAATCAAAGGGAAAATATTGCCAGGGAAAGAGATCTGGAAATGGCAAGTAATTTCATCACAGTCCTAAAGGCTTCAGGTGCCTCTCTGTAATTAAGCTTGTCTCCAGCTGAAGCCATCTTCAGTCTACAGAATGTAAGGGGAGACACAAATGAATAAAAGCTATTCAGTGTGTGAAAAGTTGCAAGACTGATCCTAACATCTGAGCTCTTCCCCCAGTAACTCAGATAACCCTGCTGCTCAGCAGCTCTGTGTCCTCCAGCCTCCTTATCAGGAATGCAAAAGGAAAGCCTCTTCGCTTTGAAGACTGGATGATCACTGCAAGCTTTGTCTTGCCCTCATTCTATGTGTCTTCGATTTCAGTACAAAATTCACGTACCCAGACGCAAAGGCAGAATTTTGAGTGGAGCCTCTTCTGCCCCTGAAAGCCTCTCGGGGATGGAGGTCCTGTTCCCAGAAGGTGCTGAGAATGATAACAGTGTTAGCCAGCTTGGATACATAGAGCATGATATAACTGTGTATCTGTGTTCTGTGGTAGAAAGGTTATTATCACCCTTTGAAATGCGAGCCTTTACCAGATTAGACAGGTAAAAACTGATAGGAAACTCTGAGGAGTTTCACCTTGAAATTAGGCCTTTGGGAACCGTAAGGATGAAACAGGATCAAGTTGAAGGGGAACTGCACTATCCTGGCAAACTGACCATGACCAAATAGCTCTGGATGAGCATGGGAGGCTTGCCAATGCCCGCTGGACCCTGTTGCTATGCTGGGGTCCCTGATGGGAAGTCAAAACAACAGAAAACATTCTAGATAAAATACCCATCTACTCCCCAGACAGACTGAATCCTACTGACTTCCCCACATCAGAAATCACACTATGGAAAACATGAGCAGCATCTGGGAAAGTTCTCTAGAACATCATAGTTTCCTTATTTTTTTTCCTAAGATCAGCTGGAATACAGAATAACCCAGGAGAGCCAGCAAAAATACCGTGCCTCCAAAAATACCAGCCTCCCAGCTGGAGCTCGGCAAACAGGCTTTCCAAGGGGCCACAAGCCAGGTGTCCAGCTGCTGAGTGACCAGCCTTGCAATCCAGCGGGGCCTCGGAGCGTGCGGGGACGGCAGTGGGAGCTGTGGCCGAGCAGCCCAGCAGCTCCAGGGAGCCCAAGTCCCTCCTGCCTGCAGCTGAACAGCTGCACTATGGTGGCTCCTGCATAATCATTCCCATCCCTCTCCTGGTCCCAGGGGGGGTTGGCAACTGCTCCCTCGCCTCCATCTGGAGGAACAGCTGGACGTGACACACCAAAGGAAAAAAATTCCAACAGGGCAAAAATAAAAATCTCTCAACAAGACAATTTTTATGCTAGGAAATGTTACCAACCCAAGTCCCATAGGGTCTCACTAACTAGTAATTTAATAATTCAAATCCCTTTCCAAAGGCACATTATTTCCCCCTGCAGAAAGGGCTGGTGACTGGCAGCCCCATAGGGAAAGGAATGTCTGTGCGGTTTTTTCTCCCTTCCCCTCCCAATTGGAACAATTTTCCTTTGCTCCATAAGCACTTTTTTGGTCCCTCGGACCACCTTTCATATGACCTGTTCTCTCTGTTTTAACCACACGCATCCCATGTGCGGTGGAGCAGTGGGGATCCACGTGGCTGCGCCTGTCCAGGGCAAAGCACCTGGATCCTGGCCTGGCTTTGCTCCCACCACCCACCTGCAGCCCCAGGGAGCCATGCAGGGGACCCCAGCCCCAGGGGACCCAGCCCTGGCTGGCTGTGAGCCCAGGAAGTGCACCCCAACCTGCTTTTCCCCACCCAGGGGAAAGGCCTGACCCATCCACGCTGTGCCACCTACGGCAAACTGCAGCAATTTCTGAAATCGCCCCCCATGATGGAAAGGAACAGTCAAGTACCAAAAATAACCAGGTCTTCAGCCACAAGACCCACAAGACACACAAGATCCCTTCTTGTTTCAGGCAGCTGCACTGCCCTTTTCTTTAAAACCTGGCGTCATTTCACTGAAGCCTTGGCTCCTATGGGGAGGTTATTCAGGCTTTTAAATATGTGGCTTTACTCTCTAAGAAAATGAACAAACACATCAGCTCTCTATTTCTCCTGGAAACATGCACTGTTACCTTTAGCAGAAAGATATTATTTTTATTTTCAGAAAAAAAGCTCCAGGGAACAAACAGTGCTTCTAACCAAAAATCATATTATTTCTCAAACAGCCAAGAATAGTTTGCCTTCATTAGGTCTGGTCTTAAAACTGGGATTTTCCCCCAAGTGAACCAGTATGTTTAGAGAGGGATGGACAGCAGTGCCAAGAAAAGCCCTCCAAGGAATGGAAGTGAAGAAGGAACACTTCATGGAAGCCAGCAAGTGTGAAGGTTCTCCACATTCCCCCACGGGAGCTGGTCATGGTGCCCCCTATGCCCTGCTGCCAGATTCCGTGTGATGAACCAGCTCTCTCCTCTGACAGCCCTGCCCCAGGGAGGCACACGAAACCCCTGTAAAGGCCCCTCTGTTACTGAGACAGCTCAGTGCCACGTCTGGTTCCCAGTGCAGCACAGGCTTTAGTCACTGCAGAGAGGGAAAGGAGTGTGGCCAGGTCAATCTAAGATGTTCTGTGTGAGCAGTAGCTTTCCTCTGCTTCTCTCTCCGACTTAACAGGACACTCAAGTAAGAAAACTGGTTTTAAGCTGGAAGCTAATGTAGAAATGTGATGTTTAAAAACAACTGTTAAAAAATGCAACTTTCAGCAGAGGCTTAACTTATTAAACCATTATACCCCTCTGCAGAGAGAGAAGAGCAAAGTAAAAGCTCTTGGCAGCTCTTCCCATGATGGACTGGCCCTTCCAGATGCAGGCTGCATGGTGGGCAGCATCTCCCTGGTCTCTGACACATCTTATCTCCACAGAACCAGCTTTCAATGACAACAGAGTAGCAAAACGCTCTGACTTGTGTCAAAACTCCCTCAGTATTTTACCTATGTAGATGGTACTCACTGAGCAGATTCAGTGCTATCTATACACAGCATTTGGGACTTCTCATTTCTGATGAATGTACACTGTGCCTGTTTTTAGACAGATCTTTCTCTTCTCCAAGTCTACCTCCCTCAACAATCAAGCACAGAGGAATCACAGTCATCTGGTGATGTCACCTCAACCATGAAACCTCAAACACAGTGCAGTGTGAATGCAGAACCCACCTGGGGACCACACTTCGGTTGCTGCAGGAATCCCCTTCTCCTTTGCAATGGGAAAAACATCTCTTATAATTGTCCTTCCATCAAAGCAAGACTCACCAGAACACACTGCAAAGCTCTTGCAAATTGCTGTTTTCTGGACATGCTGCTTTTATTTGCACAAACAGTCCTGCTCCATCTGCTCAGCTTCAGGCACATTATTAATGCCGTGGCAACCTGAAAAGCCCCCACTCCCTGCACAAAGAGCAATGTGACTTCACTGACAAGGGCTTTGAAAGGAGCTGGTGCCAGTAGGAGAAAGGAGGAGTTCTCTACCAGCTACAGTGTGAGCTGAAGAGGGTGAGAAGATGCCAAGGACTCACAAAGGCTGAGTGGAAACAAACGTGAGTCTTCCCAGAGCATACGAGGCATGGTAGAAACAGTTGTTAATACTGGGGGTGGTTTGCAAACTGAAGTCCTGAAAGTGTAAATGAAAGCAAGCTACAAACAGAAAAGGTTACAGGGACAAATGTCTTGATAAATCTGGGATCCTGGAACGGTAGTTAAGGGTGAAGCATGTTTCCCAAAACAGAAGCTTATATTCCAATGCCCGTAAAAATTTAGGAGCAGAGAGAGAGAGAGGGAGGACCTCAGCTAGTACAGATAAACATGCACAAGGCCATTTTGGACTCCTCAAACTGCCTGACAGTTCCCATGGTTGGCAAGCCCTAGCTTGGTAAGACCACACCAGCATCAATGGCCATGACAGGAACGGCCCCAACTTTCCCCTGATCCACTGAGGATGGGCCCATGGGAATGCCCACTGAGAAACACTGATCCTCTCTCCCTCTTGAGAAAATGGACTCTGTGAAAGGAGCCCTCAGAGGACATCTTTCCTGCCGTTTTCCCACCTCTCCATGCTTTCCCAGCAGCAGGAGTGGCGTGGCTGCCTGCTTTGGGCAGCGTGACAAGGGCAGAAGGCACAGGCGCAGCTTTTTTGCCAAGGGCAGCACAGGTTAATTCCCCTCTCTGCACATCCATGCAGCAGCACAGGCTCTTCAGAGGCCATGGGAGAGACAAAACAGAGAGTATGCCCGGGGTATTTCTGCTTGACCAAACCTTCCTGCCTCGCTTTATTTCTGCTTCACCATTCAACCTTCTCTGCTTTTGCAAAGTTGGAACAAAATCAAAGCAGCTGGTATTCAGCTGGACAAGACTAAAAATATGCCTTCTCCCCATATGTGTGGAGCAGGAGTTTTTGTAGCTATATGGAACTGCTTAGATCAGAGGGCTAATCTTCGGCCTAGATTTGCTGATGTCCAATACTTTTGCCAACCTAAGCCAGCTAAAGAGTTGGTAGAAAACGTCAGCCTGTTGCAAAACAGCAAAAGTGTTCAATAACGTCCTATGAATTCATAGGCAAATACACAAAACCAAATAAACAAATCTCATGAAAATATTATCTGTGGGTTGTTTTTTCCCTCCATGTGCATTAAAAGTAAACTAACAATTCTTCAAGATGACTTTTGCAGTGTGTTTTTAAAGAGGATGCCATCACAGATTAAAAAGCCTGAATGCTGAATGTGCCCAAACACTTGTACAATCTAGCAAGATGTGGCTTGGAAAGAGAACTAATCTCCTTTATTACGCCAGCCTGATGATAAGATCAAAACCTTCCTTTTGTCAAAGTTCACGCCTCTACAGGGTCATGCTATTAAAATCCCCATCAAATTCCAGTATCAAAACAGGCACATCTGAAACAAATTACAGCCTCTTATAACTGAAAGAGATAAGCACAAAAATAAAGCATTTAGAAAACAGTCAATTTTCAAGTTTCATGTATTTTTTCTGTTCTTACTTTTATAGTTAAATACTCATGTTTGACCTATTTTTATTTATTTCTTTTCCTCCTGGACTCCAGATTGGAACACTGCAAGTAAGCCCATAATAATGGGGAATATGCATTTGCAGAAGCAGTAGATAAGAAAAGAGCTCAAAGTCCAAGTGCCTGGACAGAATACAAACTCAGAAATACCAAACTGAAGCCTAGTTGCTGTATCCAACAGTTTGAACACTGTGATAGAAGGGGATTACTGACAGTTGCCTCAGCCAGACATCAACACAGAGAATTCAGGTAAAGCAGAATTATATCATGTTCTCGGGTTGAAAGGACACAGGAGAAAAAAAAAAGAGTGACAAGCACTAAGAAAGCTTAGGAGAGGAGAAGAGATAAAGATGAGTAGGCCAGAAAGGAAACAAACTGGAGGGCAAGGAAAGCAGAAGTGCTGACAGCACTAATACAGAAGATGACAGGGAAGACAAGGAAGAGAGTTCGTGGTGAAAGGTAGGATTTATGTATCGCATTTTTGGCACCACTCTTGAACATTTCTGAGGGCAAAACCTGCCAAAAGAACTAAATTTAATGTAAAGTATATTCAAAAACACTTGTGCCCCTCTAGCTGCCTCAGCTGCTGACTCCAAGGTCTCCTCTTCTCCAGCTCAGCTCTGCTGTTTGTTAAGTTTGTTTGACCTCAGCTGGGCTCTCATCACAAATGAACTTGCTCGTTACAACACGAGGTGATGAACACCTCGAATACCTTCAACCAGTGCAGAAGGTCTCATCTACTTGGAGAAAACTGCTCATTTTTTTATGGGAGGCATTTAGTGCTAAATGCCAACCCTTCTGTTCCCACAGCTCCACTGACACTGAAATGCATGGCAAATCTGTTCATAGCTTTCAGAATGGTTTCTGCAATAAATCTTAACAGCCTGCTAAAACACGGCCAGTTGCTGAGGTCCCAGTGGATTCATGTGAAAATTGCTCCCCGCCTTGTAACCTCCACTAAAGGAAAAAAATTTGACACTCCTCACTGAGCCATGAAGAGTACAGAGAGAGAAACCCCAAACAACAGCAGCCTCAGCATCAGAGCAGCATTATTATGGTCTTCTGGGCTATTATGACAGAACAGGGCTTCTTTGTTACAGCAAATGTCAGCGGCAGACACCGAACACTTCTCCCAGACCTGAGCTTCTCACTGTACAAGTCTCCAGTGATCAGCCCTTCCCACTCCATGTCATTGAAACGTGAGCTCTGGGGCGCTTCAAATGCTAGAAGCAGCTGCCAGCCAAGCTTCAGGCACTAAACAAATGTTAGTTAAAAAAAATTTAAAAATAACCATTTTGTTATCTACACGTACCATTGAATCATCATTTCTGAAACCCTTCCCAGAAGCTCTGAGCATCCAATGTGCAGTGAAGAGCTTTGCAAGGTGGGGCACTGTCACTCATTCAGCAGCTTTGGTTTCCACCATCCAACTATTCTCCTGCAAATATCGAATCAGTTGCTAAGGGATTTCACTGGACAATATGGTCTCACCCTGTTAATGCACCAGTGACTATGTATCATCCCTTGAAAACAGAACAGTGCTGTTAAACCCAAACTTCATTTCTTGTCAAGACAGCTGTGGTGGGAAAGGCTCAAGAATCCATTTGGTGAGCCAGCTCCTCTCATCTCCTGAGCCTGTCGGGGTTACTTTCCCCAACATGAAATGCGATACCTTCCCATTGCAAAGGGAAATCCTAGAGCAGTTAGGACAGAGATTAGGATAAACCACATCTTCCACAGAAAATATAATCTCTCCACTCTAAGCAAATATACGGAAGTTGATCACAAAAGGGACATGTAATAACACATTGTCTCCCAAGAACAAAAGCGTATTAATAAGGAAAGCTAAACAATGGATTTTATTCCCTTAGAAAATCTGGTTTAAGTTAGTAATTTGCAACATGGGATGGCTAGGCATGTTACAGGCGAGGAAACACTAGTTAAGTATTTAATTAATGATTCTTCTTAAGTACCAACCTTTTATTTGAAGGAACCTAATGATTTTCACAGGCTCTTTTCATTTTACGAGCTTTACCACAAAGTGTTTGCAGATAATAACTGCTGCTTCGTATCATAAGCTCCAAAGAGTGGCGGTCTCTGCAGCAACAGGAGAGTGTTTCAGTTCCCTGGGTTGAACGAGAGGGTCTGAGGAAGTTTTGGGGCTTTCCCATAGCTCAGTGAAGAGGAGCAACACTAGATAACTGCTCCTTTCAGGGCAAGCTACACTGGCACGGGAGCCTTTCCAAGGGGAAGGAGAGGTGAGAGCTACCCTTTGGATTCAGACTGTGTATTCCAGGCTTCTGCATGATACCCACAGCCTGAGCTGGTGTGAAAGCAACATCCAATCCAACACAGACATGCACTGCTGCCCTGTTTCCATGTCACAGCGGACCATGGGTGGTCCTGCCTGCACATGGTACTGTTGGGAGCTTCTTTTCACCCCTTAACTGCCCAGTGCCAGGGCTCCCTGGCAGCTCTTGTCAAACCTGCAGCTCTTGATGCACAGGGAAATGTTAACACTAAGACAAATGCTCGAGTGAAGACACTTAAAATTCTCTTCTGCATCGCCCTGTTGCAAATGAACCTCTCTTTCTCAGTCGTGAAAAGGACTCAGAGAGAAAACAGCCCAAGTGTAATGCTTTCAAAACTCAGCCACTCTGGGGTGTCACTTGGTGGTGTTCACAGCGGGCTGAGGCACATTTGTGCACATTTTCCAGGGGTTTTAGAGGGACAAAGTATGTGAAAGTTTGCAAAAGGGTTTTTTGTTTGAATTGGAGTTTCCTCCAGCTCTCCCTGCAGAGCCAGATTCCTCTGGCAAATGATCCTGTTCCCACCCAGGGGCTGGGCTGTCCCAGCCACAGCCGCTGCCCTCTTCTTCCTCCACCTCCTCCTCCTCAGCAGGGCCTGGCTGTCTGGCAGGAAAGGCAGCCCACAAACCTACAGGTAGAACTTCCTTTAGAGCATCAGCTTGGACGAGAATATGTATGGCAAGTCACAGATGAAGGGTACATAATTAGTGATAAATAACTTCCTAACACGACCAGCACGTTAGTTCTTAATTAGCCTCTATTCACATTAAATGAATTTATGTTACTGCTGTTATATTAAAAATCTTTGCAGAGAACAATCAATATAAAGTTACAACAGCAGAATGCTAACAGGGGACGCGTTACACGTGGGTGCCTTTGAAAATCTCCATGCAGTGTGAAAATGACCTTCAAATCACAGGAAAACAATATCTGCATTTCTAACAGTTGTTCTTTCCAGCCAAATGGATTTCGCTGTGCTTTTGGACACAGTCTCCCTCCCTGCAAATCATTTAATGTGATGAAGATGATTAGGATCACCGAGCTGCTCAAGTAATTATGAAGTTTCTGACATCATCCCCTAGAGGAAAACAACCAAACCACCACCCCCAAAAAAATACCACCCAAGCCAAAAAAAATGACCCATGTTCTGAGGGTGTGGGCTCACTCTGTGTGACACCTACAGCTAGGGCAGATGTGCAGCTGTTTGACTTTTGGAAAGTGCAAGGTGTGACCCTATTATGATTAAAGCCTTTTTGTTTGGCTCTGTACTGGAGCAAAGCAGGGAGTCTTGCTGGGTGGGGATGAAAAAAAGCAGAAAAGTCTTGTTAGTGAGCCATGACATGACGGATAAAAATAATTTAGTTATTTCACGTGCTTGAGAAGAAAATAATTTCAGCCACTGGAGACAAATAGGGATCATCTAAATCAAACACAGGGAAACGTCTGAATCCTTCTGGTATTTCTTGTGTTAAGTAAGCAGGACTGTGATGGGTCACTCCTTTAAAATCTTCTATACTTGATCCTGCTTCTGTGGGTCTGGATTTCAGCACCTCAGCAACAAAATATAATAGTAACAGCCATGTTTTTTCCCCTCCCAAAAGCATGACCATTGCTTGCTTTAACAGCTCTGTACAAAAATGGGAATTCTTTCTAGTGAGATGAACGCTGGCCAGTGTTTCAAGTCCCTTCCTAGGACAGACCAGACCTGACTGGAGGACACGTACCCACAGCCCCATCTCTTCTCCTGGTGCAGCAGCACCCCAGAGGCTACAGGAACAGCACAAGAAAAAGAGAAACACCGACTCTTGGCTGCACTTTGGAAAGTGGGCAAGGAAAGAGCGGGTTACAACATCTTTTCTGCAGATCAGCAGCGCTGAATCCTGCTGTACAAAACACCATTTATTTTAGAGCCCAAATTAGCATACCTTCAAGGATATTAAACAACGATTACTAACTTGAAGAAACCAAGTAAATTAAATACATATCATCCTTTTTGACGTGCCAAGGGCAGTACAGCAGAATATAGGTGGGCAGTGAGGAGTAACACACATAAACTGGCTGACTTTAAAAAAATCAATAAAAACTTAATCATAGAAGAATATAACCAACATATATCTAATCCACTAAGACGTTCACAGGGGAATTTCAGTTTCAGCAATAAACCAAATTCATTTCAGGTTAAACTAATATGGACATCTTGAATTTATTAGTGAAAATGAAAGCAATGTGAACTTTAAGTTTTCAAAAGCAAAAAGACATTTAATAAAATTCCTCACTTTTTGCCATGGGACTAAGGGAAAAATCCAATAACGTATTACTCGTGCAATTCTGATAAGTTATGGATTCTTATTTATAACACGTTTTAGCTTGATTTTATCTTAATATACTGTAACGATTTGCTGTCATAATTGAAATTTGTCGTATTGTTAATCATTATCATAACAAAGAAAAATTATTTAGTTTATAACTAAGAGAACACAACTAAATACTGCTATTAAAGACAGTCTGTGGCTACGTTGCCTGGGGCTGGTGTGACCGTTACCCTCTGTTAAATAACAAGTACTGCTTTGAAGGAGGAAAGGGTGGTAAACATTTTCTACAGAAACCAGTACTGCTGGGAAAACGTTTCTGAGAAAAGCATTTTGCCAAGAGTGCCATTTTTCAGGGAGGGACTGAACCTGAGATATTTCAGTATGGACAGACTCAGTTAAGTTTCCTCATGTCCACGATCCTGTCTGTGGGGTTCTGGTCAAAGCACACCCCTGAGGATGCTCCCTGCTCCCGCCTTGCAGCCCCAGCAGGCAACCCAGCCAGCAAGGATGGAAACAACCCACAGCTCCTGGCACCAGTTCTAAAGAACAACACTCTGGGTTTTGGCCCAAATGTTTAATTTGCAATTAAATTTGTAATGTTCAATTTGCAGCTGAAAAGACAAATATGTTTACAGAAAGCTGATGCAGGCTTTCCCCTGTGTTCACCGTAACATTCCATAAATTCACCTCTGTCAAATGACCACCAAAAAGCAGTGTTTACAGGCTTCAAGCTGCTTACTTCCCACTTGGGCAGCTAGTGGCAACACTTCTGACAAACAAGCCCTGTGCTGTGCCTGCTGGGCATCCATGGAATGTCAAGGGCCCATCCAGCCCCATGCCAGGAAAGGTTCCTCAGGCCCAGCTGCCTGGTCTCTCCCAGGACTAGAAAATGCAATCAGCATTGCATCTCTAGCTATTAGTGATTTTTGTTTCAACTCTGACAATAAATGTAATATTGGGATTTCTTCTTCAAAAGTCAGTGTGATCAATGAGGGGCACCAACAGGGAACATGATCCAAATAGCCAATAAAGAGTGAAAACCCATCTGACAATGAAAGGTTGCTATGGAACACTAATACTCAGTGATAACAAAGGCTCCCCAGCCTATGGAGTACTGAAACAGTGCTGACACAGGCAAAGGGAACACTGCTTACATCTGAACTTTCTTCATCAATTTTAAATTTTAGGGGGTATTTATAGCACAGGACTCCAGGAGAAGTCCTACCCACTGGTGGAGCTCTCACAGGACACCTGAGAAAACACAGGCTGCGTGCCTGGCACACAGCAAGTTCCTACAAGCACATCGTCACACAGGGATCACATCCACATGCTGAAATACAACAACAGGAAATTAACTCACTTGTAAAGCCCAGCAGTTGTATTGTAACATCGCTTCTGTTTACCTCAAGACACAGCACATCCCCAGGATGGTGCACACAGGTATCCAGTGATGTTGGACGTGTCTCACTGTAGAGCCCAGTGCTGCACCCTAGAATGGCTCACTGCATGGCCAGAGTGCTGCCTGCTCTCCCAGCCCTTCCGCACAGGCACAGGGCTGCCTGCAGCACCCACAGCTCCTGCCTGCAGCACCCACAGCTCCTGCCTGCAGCACCCACAGCTCCTGCCTGCAGCAGGTCTGATCCGCACTGGTCTCAGAAACCCTGTGCTGCTGTTAAGAGCCATCTGCCATCCCCGAGATCCAGCTTTCCCAGGCCCATGCTCCCAAGTCACTTGCTCAGCCCTACTTAGATTGCACATTTAGCCTTTCTGTGAAAATAACAAGAAGCCTCAAAAAGAAGCCACGAAAAAAAAGCCTTTTCCTTGGCTGCAAGAAGAGCCCTGCGTGAGCAGATCCACCAGACGTGTAAACAGCAGGTTGCGCACCCAATGTTTGTTTTTCATCTCCAACAAGGAGAGTGTGCTTAATGATGAAGGAGGACGAGCACAGACTTTTATCCAACTGCTTCTGATCTCTCGATTTCTCTTGCACATCCTGAACCGCCTGAAGGCAACGTAGAAAACTCCGCAAAAGGCATAAAGCACATCATCCTCAAAGCGATGTTTGTTCCTCTCACGGTTGTCTCGTGCTTTCTTCCCCCACCGCTCCCTTCCTCCACCCTCTTCTCCTCCCTCTCCTATTGCTCTGCAAGTCATTTTATTTCTTAAAAAACATACTCCCTACTGTGTACATGTCTATGCAGAGCTCTAGTGAGCTACCCAGTTGTTTGACAGATACTCATTGTACCTCTTGCATGCAGTCTGTTTTCCCATACCGTTGATGCACATTCTCCCAGGAAAGACAGTCAGGCATTACCTCTGTGTTATGAAATGTCTGGCATGGGTCTGGGTACTGTAAGAAGGATTTTTATATGCTGCATAGATGCAAGACAAGCCTACACTCCGCATCTTTTCAGACACAAACACTCCTCATATTTTCATTCAAAAGGTCCCAGTGCTTCAAGACAAACACTTGCAAAGCACCACCCGAGCTCACCAGCACCTCCCCACCCAACTCCTCACAAGGAGCTACACCACAGAGCCGGTATTTATAGCCGTACCTCCCTCAGGTCATGCAGTTCTGGAGACTTTGGTTAGGGCTTGTCTTAACTTCTGACACCACGAGAACAGTGAGACCCTGTTTAATATTTAATGCATGCCTTACAAGCGAAGGGGCACCTCCCTTCTTCCTGCTCAAGTACCAGGGGCTTTCCACAGGCCACAGGCAGCCTTTCCCTCCTGTCAGGCAGGGCGTTTGGCCCAGGGAAGTTGTCTTTTGGAGGTGTTTTCACAGAGTGCCACGCACAGCGTGTGATGCAGAGTCTGTCAGCATCATGTCTCTGCACTCCATAACCAAAAACCTCTGACAGAAGAGACTTAAAAGTTAGTGTCAAAATGCAACACTACCTAGGCATAGGAGAAGCCTTAGAAAACCATCTTCACCAGTCCTCCTCGAAGTTCATAGTGAGAAATTTCCTTTTGTGTCTGCTCTATTTGGTTGATTATTAAAATAATGATTAGCTTGGACTTACTGTAGAAGCAGAAGAACAAAACCTGAACAGAACAGGTGTCTCTAAGTGGTCTTTCTACAGACCCTCTCAAGAATACTCCACAGCCCAGACAGACCCATGCTCCAGAACACAGGAAAGCATGGAAGGGAATCTAGAGCCAGAAGCAGAAAGGACAAGGGGAAGAACGTTAAGAATAAACTAAGAGGACACTGCAAAGAACCTTTACAATTACATGAAGCTATTTCTCTGCAGAATTAGCAGACTTGCCAAGAATAATACAAGGGGGAGAATAATTATATTTGCTCACTATTTAGAAAAAATACAGATGAATGCAGTGTTATCACAGGATGATGACCACATTTCTCATTCAAGCGGTAAAACAGTAACAACTGAAATAGCACATTTAAAAAACCCCAAACCTTCAGCTACTCAGTATCTGTGAGTGCTAAAACTGCTGTAACTTTTATAGTTACTTTTAGTAACCCATAAAACACTGGAAAAATTTCAGACGAAGAAAACTGTGAACATAGCACAAATTCTGAAGAAGGTAAATGAGCAGCTGCAGCTCTGCCAGCCTGATGCCAGTGCCCTGCCTGACCTGGGGTTCGACTTGTAAAGAAGTAAAGGAAGATGGTAACTTTTGTGCAGTCTGCCAAACCAGCTTAACACAGGGAATTGTCCCCAAAAAGCCCTTTTCACAGAAAAAAAAGAGTGGTGACAACAACCACGTAAAGAGGACTAAGCCATACTTAATAACTGTGAGGGTAAAACCAGCCTGAGTTGCTCTACAAGCTACAACTGAAATCCCCACCCCAGGAAGGGTGAGCCCAGCTCAGCCATGCACAAAAATCTCTCCCTTGCTCTTAGTCTGGTCATCGGTCGTGCCTGAGCAATGGGGTCTGGATCACATCTTAAAAATTCTAACATGCCCTGCTGTGGGAAAGAGCCAAAAAAACACTTGTGGGCTGGGAGGATACTGTAGGGAGGATCCTTTGGCCTCTTTATACTCTGTTTAGTTTTCCATGCTGCTTCTGCAATGCCATTTCTCTGTCTCAATACTCTTATCCCATTTACATTCTCTTTCTTATTCTTCAAAGTTTAAATTTTCCACCCTTTTTTGTTTGTCACATGGCTGTGATATTCTCACAATACTGCACACTGGTGAACTAAATCCTATCCTACAGCCTGTAGCCCTCACTACATCCAGATTTGATCCTAGAAAATCACTTCTATCCTTCCACAGACCACAGTTGGCCAGGTTCTCACTATTCCCAGCGGTGAATGCCATTGGTAATGTGTATGTATAACATACATGCAAAAATCAATGCTGTGTGCTGGACATCTGGATCAATATCATAGAAATAAAAATGGATTCTGGTCATATGAATAAAGAAAATACGTATGACAAAAAAGAAACCAGAAAATCTTTAAAGAAACCCATAAAATGAAAGGCAGGATAAAGCAGCAATTGCACCACATAAAGGCCTAAATTTATTTGCAGTGTGACTATTTTTAGATACCCCATTTTAGTAACTAACCTGAGTTTATTCTAACGTGGGGTTCGGTGGTTTTTCTTTTAACTGCCTGTGCAAGTTTTTTGGTCAGATATAGTAACAAGCACTCACCACAGTAATTTTAATTAACAAGCTCTAATAAATTTGCACATGTTGCAATATACAGCTCTAAAAATACACTTGTGCATCCCCAAGACTGCGGCCAGTTTGCTCCACAGTGAGGTTCTCCAGGAGCTCTTTGAGCACCAAACCCAATCCTGATGCCAGCACTGCTGCCCGTGGCACCCAGGCAGTGCCCTCCCACCCGAGAGCTGCCCGGACACTCACACCCTGTTTCGCCCATCACATCCAGAGCCTCCCACAGACCCGAAGCTGTATCCAGCTGTGTGCACATGAGAAGCACCACTCCTTTTTTTGGGTCAGTCTCAGACATTTTGGCTAGAGCCAAACTGCCAGTCACAGGCCAGATTTGGCATTTGACAGAACCACAGCTAGGCAATTGTGCCAAAGAGGGGAACAAATAAATCATACTCTTGTCAAAACCTTCCAATTTGCACTGAAACCATTCAGTGCACTGATGCTTGCTTCCATTTTTTTTTAACCTGTAAAAGGTCATTCACTCTTAGTGTGAGACAATGAGCAAGAACAGAGGGAACAGCTATGTTTTCCCCCAGCTCCCTTTCCTGTGAGAACATTGCACATTTCATTTAAGGGTATCAAACCCAGTATGGACACAACCCTCCCATTCCTCTCAGACCAGGTCCTGTTCCCAGACCTGGTCTTGATTTTCTGGGGCTGAAGTGGTTCTACTGATACCAGAGACTGGTGCCAGAAACAGGAGCTTAATAGGCTTAGTGTTATATTTCCAAGCAAACCATGTCACAAAGAAACAAAGCCACAGGGTGGGCAGTTTTCCTGGGAACAGCCATTCCAGAGTGGGCTTTCAGCAGCTGCACGGTGGGTGCCCAGGCCCTGCCAGCACAGCCACTTTTTGCTGCATGTTCTCAATTCCCAGAGTGAGTGTGGGGGTTTGAACCATCCACACAAGGCAGCACTCCCAAGGAATGCCACAATGCCAGAGCTGGGATGGGATGGGGACAGGGGAGCAAAACACCCAGTGAGGCAGGAGCCCACAGCCAGGGGTGCAGCCGCCCGCAGGGGAGTGCATGTGCAGCCTGGGGAGCAGATGTTCCTGAGACAGACCGCGACTCTTTCATAGCACCTGTGCACAATAACATTGCCTGTGATCCACAGATGGTCAGTTGGGATTGGGTCAGGGCGGCGTGGGTGATCTCTGCTGCATGTGCTCTGCACACAGCTGGTCAGTGCCTTTTAGAGGTGCTATTTGTCACTGATCTTTTCTCCTATAGCAAATTCTTCCTGATTTCAAGGGAAATACGCAGAAAGGGGTGTAATGTACTTAACACATACCAGAACTATCCAGTCATATCACCACGTTTAAGTGTTTAGAAGAACTAAACTATAAATGAGAGAGTACCAACATGTGTTGAACAGAACCAGGAGAGCTGCCACTAGGTTTTGTGAACCTTTCCACAGCCTGGAGAACTTCAGAGAATTATACCCTGCAGAGGCAGCAACAAGTTCACGAAAGCTTTTTGTGTGCTGTGCATTGTGCCAGCGTATGGGAATGTCACACTGATGTTATTAGCCAAGGCTCTTTTGACATGATGTAAAGCATCTAATAATTATACAGCAAATATGACGAGATGGAATTGAACCCGATCTCAATTAGCAACCAGAAGTATCCTTCCAACTGAGATTAATATTGATTAAACCATAACAAGACTAGTACTTGCCAATAAGAGCTCTATAAAATCAAGGAAAGGTGAGGCCAACCTCTAAGTTGGGAGCACTTTGTCATGAGCTGTAAAGACAAGTGATTCTCCTATGGCCCAATTTGTCCTTTTCAAAAATGGAAGTTTGGCTCTGTATAATTCAGGAAATTACAGTCATTTCAGCAGACAGCTAGTCTGGCCAGGAGCCCAGAGCAGAGATCAACAGCCTTCGGGAGACAGCTCTGTCTTCCTTTCAACTTTTCCCATCCCTGATAGAGTATTAATCACATCAAATCCCACTCCTCTCTGCCTTTCCCACTCTCAGAAATACAAGACATGGTTCCCACTACTGCTGTACTGTACTTCAAAATATAGGCTTGTGCTTTTTAATTTCCCCCCTTGCACCAAATTAAGGTGGATATCTTGGAGTTGAACAAACAGATTGGATTTATTGGCTCTTCCCCCGAGTGAGGTATAACAGTTCCACCAGTCCAATCCTACATTTCCTTTACATGGAAATGATTGGATTTATCGCTAGCCATTTTTACATTATATTAAGTCAAACCATAACAACTAAGCATCCTTCAGGGCTTAGTGCAGATTATAAAATGCTGCTTGAAAAACAGACATGCAAGGGTATGAGAGGCAACAATATGAAGCTTACAACAAATCTTATTTTCAAGATTCTTGATCCTATTTAAGCAATGTTTTAAAATGTTCAGGCCAACTTCAGAGAGATACTGTATAGCTCAAGAAACACTGAGTGCTAATACTCTTTAAATGTAAGAATACATGCACACAGAACATTAATTGGCAAGTACCTGATAAAGTAAACTTGTTTTAGTAAGTTTTTGTTAATACTTTTCTGATAAAGAGCTACTCACAAAGAACAAAGACCAGTGTGACAATTATTAATTTCCTTACAATGAGGCGGCAAACAAAGGCTGGAAACATCTACACCCCAACAAATCTTGGGTTTGGAAAAAATCAATGCCCATGTGCCCAGGCTGCCCAATGTTCCCCTGAAGAGTGGCTTGTGAGCTTTTTGACACAGTAACCACACGGCCCTGGCCAGGCAACACAGCCATTAACATGAGCTGCTCCAAGGTATGTCCTGTAGACAGATCTTGCCTGTCCTGGTGAGATGTCTGCAGCTCAGCAGTGGAATAGAAGGAAGCACTGAGAGTCCAGGAGAAAAAGGCTATAACCTTTCCAGGTTATTACTGAGATCACCTCTAAATGCAACGCAATAAATTTTACTGCAAAGATACAGCAGGCCTGTGAGCTACGGACACAGCCAAGCAGGATCACCTTGTCAAGGAACTTTTCGAGCCTTTGAAATTTCACCTGTGCACAAAACTGCAATCCTTCACATTCAACAGCAGGTGAAAATCAGCCTGACATGCTGAGGATAATAAAATGTATTATTACAGAAGCTTATTAGGAAATAAACAAGTTTGGCTCCAGCAGGATATGATGAGAGAGCATCAGGAAGCCAGGAACAACAGGATGCTTTTTTCCTTGTGTGCAACCACTGGGACTTCTGCAGGTTACCTGGGACGATGCCATAATACCAACACAGCGGCATCCAAGTGCAAGAGAGTTACAAGAGAGCAGTAGCTGCCCAAGGATGTGCTCATGCTTGCTAAGCCTCTAATCTCAGCTTTGATTCCTTCTCCCTCCGTAATCAGTTCAAATACATCCAGACTTAATCACTGTTTGCAAATTTAAAGGTTGCTTTTCTTTCTGCTTAGGATCTGCCTTGGGTCACACAGAGCATGGGTGAAGACATGGGCCAGATGCCCTCCTGAGTCTGGCACTCCCCTAATGCCCAGTAACACACCACTGTGTGTTACTGCACAGCAATGCTCATAGCAATAAATAACAATAAATAACATTATTAACAACAATAACAAACAATAACAATAAATGATTACAAATAGCAATAATATTAACAACAACAGTAATATAGTAATGCTGCAATAGTGACAAAACCTGCAGTACCTACTTGGCAGTGGCTCTAACTCTGGAGTCGCTCTTGCCCACCTCCTGGATCCACCTCTGGACAGACCCTTACACCCCCATCTGCAGCATCTCTGCCCACCCTGGTTCTGGTTTAGGCAAGCTCTGGAGTCAGTTCTCACTCCTCTTTGATAAACTGTTCCTCCACACAGTCTATTCTTCCTTTGGTATCAGATGGGTTGAGGAGAAGCCCTGACCAGACAGAACAGTACCTTCTCTTGAATGCTGGCCAAGATGATCCTCTTCCACACTATGATCCTTGTTCCTTGCTCTGGAGCTCAAATGGGCATTTTGGCCAGCACAACTCAGGTCACCTTCATATCACAATGACCATCAGGCTTCAGTCATTAGTTCCCCCAGCTTTAATGATCCTTTTGTAACTCCTCTAGATGTTATTACATTACACACCTCTTTGTTTGGATTACCTCAAAGCATCCCATTTCTTGTTATTATAGAAAGTCAAGAAACATAACATGAGCAGAGCTCCTAAAAATGAGATTTATGCCCAGCTGCACTGTGCAAGCAGAGTTATGGTGCAGAGAAAATTACAGGCAATAAATAACTGTGTATATAGATAGAGGATGTCTTTTAATACATATCTGAAAAACATTCTTTGGAATGCTTAATGAGAAACTTATTTCTAGTCCTCTAAAACCATTTTCTTTAGACTTAGTGAGCTCTGTACTTAACAAAGGTTAGTGGGCCAGCAAATGCAGTGTTTTTCATTTCCATTTCAAAGGATTCCAACAGAGGCAGATATTTTCAGACTTCCAATTTGCAAAATACTGATGCTCTTAAACCTGTAAGACAAACTAATTGCGTCACCCACCACAGAAAATCTCACTGTCATTTGGCGTGCCACTGGAAGTGCAGAGGGACAGCGGGCATCCCTCCAAAGTACAGGTTACACCCATAAATCCTCCTTCTCTCATCCCCACGACCTTCTTTGTCTGATTCTCTGGGATCACGTTACACTTCTGGAGCTGACTTTCAAAAAATGGACAGAGCCAGGAGGCTACAATACAGTATTTTCATCCTTTTGCCTGTCATCGTCTCACAAACCAGGTTTATGTGGACAGATCGGGCTAATCTGATAGAAGTGTCTACTAAATAACAGCTGATACTCAAAAGACAATCTGAAACATGCTATCCAGCAAGGTTTATTCCCCACTGCTGCCCCCTCTTGCCCAGCATTACTGATCATTTCTTCCTCTCACCACTCACTGCTCAGGCACGTTCCCAATCCCATTTGCACACCTCCTGGCTCCAGAACAGGTTGCTATTCTCTGGCAGAACATCCTCACACCCAAGACGGACAAAGGCCAGAACAAAACAGCAAGAAAAGCACTTCTACCTCCTTCAGTGACATACTTGTCATGCAGGAACATCACAGCACGTTTCTCAGCTGGCAGAAGTCTAAGCATACTCCCTGAAGTCAATACAGAGGTCAGGAGTGCATCCTGCAGTCAATGAAGATGCCGAAGATACCAAGATGAAGGCAGTCAGCACAAGAAGAGTAACAGATGAGGATGCAACATCACACTAATTTCACAACAAAGAAGAGGGGCGGTTTGAGAGCTAAACCAGAGAACTAATAAAACCTGACATATTTAAGTTGAAGATATTATCATGAAAACCTAAATACTCCCCATGCATCAAGAAAATGAGCTTGAAAAAGCAGTCACTGGTTGCGCCAGTAATTTATAATCTCTCAGCTGCTGAGATTGTGAACAGTGGCACTTTGTAATCTTATAGGGAAAGCAGCTCTACCGCCATCTGGTCATATATTTCTGGCCAAGATCATTTAGTGGAGCCTGTAATGAAAAAAGTTGCACGTCCTCCTAAAAATCTGAATTATGCTAGCTGTGCCACAGTGACACTTGTGCTTTCAAGGAGAAGGACAGCTGTCACTCCTTTTCTCTGAAGATAGGGAGCACACTGCCTTGCTTAAGAGGCCCAATTTTCTTGGATCACCCTAAGTTATCTTACCTGTCTCTAGGAAAAGAGAGGGTCAAGTCCCTGTTAACATTTTTCGTTTGATTTTTGCTGACATATACACAGCACCTAGTTTCTATAGCCACCTTGCTAAGCTACTGTGAAGAAGGTGATATTTGGACCTTGACTCTAATCTGAACTGAAGCCAGCTCTACAGCCTTGGCATAACACCAGTTTGAGAGAGGGGGCAGTCAAGCTCGTCATCTTCACCTCTCCTAACAAATGAGACATTTCGTACTTTAGATATTACCTCAGCAACTTACTGCCAGCTGTAAATTGCTCTGTCATCTCAGATTAGCACTCATCATTCATGCTAATGTAAACTAAATGGTACCTCTTCTGAAATATGTGAAAAAATAAACGGGATTACAATGAGGGTTGCAGAGCATGAAATTTCCAATCCGTGAGCAACTAATTGCTGCAGGTACTTCCAGCTCGGTACTTCCATCCACCGAGCCATCAATTTGAGCCCGTACATTTGCTATTATGTTATTTTAAGGTCAAATCTTGTTTGCCTCAAGCACACAACTACTCCCACTGGTTCCAGGGGCCTATTTGCAAAAAGCAAAAGATATACAGCCTCAAAAGAGCAGCAGAAGAGATACCACCACCAAACTGCCTACAGCAAACCTACACACTTCCAGGACTCAAGGGCTACGAGCCTTCAAAACCACGTCCCGTCTAGACTCCTCTACCCGCTCACAAAGCAAAGCAGCAGCGGGGAGAATTATAGCCCAATACTCAGTGTGACAGGAAGGAAATAGCATTGGGAAATGCTTATTTTAATGACAGAAAAATATTTGCCAGGCTTGGGCTTAGCAGCAGTAGAAATGTTATTACTTTCCAAGCTGGAAGAGGAAATATTTCAAGGACTATTTTTTGACACCTTCACTGTGGCTTGATTTCTGCATCTATTAAGAAAAAGTCTACATAGCCTGTGCTGCGGAAGCTTAGCAATTCTTTGCATAAAACTCCATTTTATAAGGCCATAGTGTGATAGTATTGTTTATAATTTACATCAGGCTGAAGAGCCACCAAAAGTGAATGTACATGAAAATATTAAAGTGCTCCTGTTTTGTCTCCAGAATTAACTGGAAATTCAATGTCTTCTTCACTTTATTTTTTCTCACAGTACATGGAAGCCAGACAGAAAAGTGTCCCATGAAGCACTGCTATATAAAGAGGCCTGACTACCTACAGTTTCCTTCCTAACGTGTAAATTTGTCAGCCTTTTAACCCAATATATGCTTTAAAGGTTACGAACATAGAAAGCTGTATTTCCTAGCAATTTGCAGTTTCATCTTCCCAGCATGCTTATGTTGAGTGAAATCCATTTAGAAATCCCATCACTGCACGCACTTCAAAGCCTAGGAAAAGGCTTTTAATTGTCATTACTGTGCCTGTCTCTGGCCATCCTGAACCTCCTTCAAATGTCCATTGATTTTGGGGGGAGTGCAGAGCAATGACACCGGTGAGTACATCAGCTCTGTTACGCTGCCCTGAAATTAAGCCGAGTATAACCAATATTTCTGTGCTGTAAAGTTCCAGTAGCTCAGACAACCCTGGGAAGTGCAGTAAGTGAATGGCTTTGACAGATCAGCTTTACAAATGTGGGACCATCTAGCTCTGGAAATTACCTTTCAAAGTCACAACGATGTACTTTAGCGTCTCCCTCATTATGTGCAGACAAGTTTTTAGTCTAATTTGTGGGTTCAGGGCTTTCTGAAAAGAAAGTCACTTATTTCATTTTGAAATAAAGAGAAACGAGAGGAAAGAAACACAAGGCAGAGACATGTCTAGAAAAACGCTTCTTAACACGCATTTCTCCTGGCTATTGCTTAATTCTCAACTGTTCCTCTTGAACAGCACTCATAGCCAATCTCTGTTTTTAACACATAATGTTATCTTTCCTGCTCCTCCCATGCATAATAAAGTGCATTCAAGGTACTTACATGGTTGTTGTTACTCAAGGATGTGAGCACCTCCTTAGTCTATCTATCTTAGTAATACCTGTGGGAGCCAGGAAAGTCCTATTATAGTCTCAGGCTCAGATCAGAGATATTTAGGGGCCTGCCACTGAGATAAATGGGATTAGCTGCCCCATGGCTTTTCTGGCTCAGAGCCTCCACTATGTCCCTAAAATCACAAAGGACATCTGAAATGAAGCAGGGAACCCCTCTTAAGAGTATCGCTGCCTAGGCTGGGGGACTAAATTCTGGACCAGCTTTTCTGCTTTGATTTAGTCTCATGTTACTCAAGGATAAAGGTATTAGAGAAGGTAAAAATCTTATTCTCTTCTGTCTATACATAATGGAAAAGCTTTAAATACTGTTGGCATACACTGGCTGCAAGCGCTTTGGTGTACTCTGCTTTACCCCAGCTCGGTTTTCTCCCAAAAGGCTCTGTGTAAAACTGCCAGAGTAACTACCAAATCTCTTATTTAGCTCAACACTCCTGACCTTCTTTCCCTACAGAGCAGCAAATAGACTTTTACTGCCCTCTGCACCTGAGCTTGTTCTGCAGAAGCACCGGTTCTTCTGCAGTTGTTTCTGTGAGGCAGAGCGTGATGAGGCGAGGGCTGAGCGGGTGTGCAGTGCCTGCACATCCCCTCCCCCTTACCAGCATGGACACTTGGAAATTTCCATCATTCCTGGGGGCCTCCACCAGTTCCCTGCCCAATTCTGAGCAAAAGACATACAAAACACACCAGCCACCTGCCCACATGGCACTACAGGAGCAGTGTTGCTCCTGTCCTCCACGCTCAGGAACCTGTATAAACACACTCTGCTTACGAACACGGATACCTATTTCCAGCGTCAAACTTCCCAAAAGCAAACAGCAAACCAGTGTAAAACAAGGTAACAGTACACAATTCCATAACGAAACAAAACCTCACTGTGTCAAAGCTGGGCTTTGCACAGGCAGCTCCCCTGAACCTCTTCCCTTGGGTGGGTTGCCATGAGCACCCGGGCCTGGTGCAATGGCACCTGTGACCTTTAGTGGCCAAATATCCACCAGGACAGCACAAACAGATATTTTTTTCTCACTGCAACCATGGGAACATGTGATTTTTTTTCCCTCCCTGGTCACTCAGCAGTCCACAGTAAGCCCAAAATGCTGTTCCATCCTAATTGCCACAGGCACACACTCCTCTGAATAAAGAAGATACGGTATTTTCCACTTGCTCAAAGCAATTACCTCTTAAGATATGCGTTAGTTCAATCTTTCCAGGATTTAAATTAAGCCAAGTATTAAATCATCCAAAGCTAACTACCTGAACATTTTCAATGCCTTTCAGCATCTTAAAAACAGTCTTTGATGCTCATTACTTTAAAGGCTTAGAATTTTGTCTGGAAATTGACCACTTAAATTCCCTGAAGTGGAAGCTCAGAAAAAACATACTATCTATTTCCAGTCTCAAATTAATATTTTATTACTTAGTCCATACGTGAAAAGTGTTTTGAGACTGTTAGCTGGATTTTTATATTAACTTGAAGTACTCTAGGATGTTAAAAAACAGTGGATCTGTATTGGGCTAAGAAACAAAACAACCATGTTTGCATGCATGCTGAGGGCGGGAGAGATGAAGCTGAGAACTCCCGTAGGGATGAAGATGAGAACTCCCTCTATAAAGGATTATATCATGTTTTGAAGCTTGCACTGCTCGCTTTGTCTCAGACGTTAACATGCTAGAATGGCCATGATGGTAGTCCCTTAGAGTATGAACACAGGTCTCGTTCATCAGATCAGCAATTTCTGTACATAAGAAATTACAAATTGTTCCTTGGATACTGGTTTTGCTAATCTGATAGTGTTGAAAACTAATTTTGTTCCTAATAGGAGTTCAAAGTACAACTGCTCCCTTGCCCAAATTGCCTGTTTGCAGCAATCTGAAATAGAAGTATTTTATCAGCTTAGCTTGACACAGTGAATTTCTATTATCAGAAGAAAAAGAACTCTCAGTATCTGATTTCAGGTTCCAAATTGTTTCAGTTCACTGTGACTCTCTGGAATTACTGAGAATACGTACTTTATTTTCAGGTTAAGACTGCTACAAAATACCTTACATCTGCAACTCTAGATGGATGTCTGGGTTTACATACTAAGAGGACAAAACTCTAGTGAAATAATTAGCAAGATTTACTGCGGCGCTGTGACTGCAGAAGAGACCCGAGGAGATTTAAGTGTGTTGTTGGTGACTGTTTGCTTGGGAAGCTCCTGGTGCAGAACACAAATCCCAAACAGTCCAGTTACTGGGGTGGGAGTGCTCAGTCGAGGCTCGGGTATGACTGGGAAGTATTTTATCCGTACTGTGGTCTGTGGTTTGCACAGGTATTCCCCGCTATCTCAAATGCCTGCCTTTTTAAAATACACTGCACTACAGAGACCTGCAAGTTTTACAACAAGACAGATTCCCATCTTTATAGTCTTTTTAATGAAAATTAACCATTGTGCTTTTTTTTTTTTAATGGAAAAAACCCAAACCTAAACTGTGTTTGCTGACAGAGTTCTACGTATCACTCCCAGCTCCTTCTGAACATGTTTTTCATGCTGCAAGAAATATCCCTTTTCCCTCTTTACCTCTACACCCCAGTCTATCCTCTAGATGCCCAAATGGGACTGCTACTGACCAGGTTGTTTTCTCACGACCACATCTCCCTCCTATGTGCTCAGGAATATGCCTCTGAGGAGTCTGAGTGGAGGGTCTGCAAGTGTTACTGCTTACCCATTATTTATATATTCTCCTGGTGTTAAGCTACTCCCATCTTCAAAGGAGAGTCACCTTCCACAGAGATTCCCTCTGATCTGCAAATGCAGAGTGTGCATAGCAGCAAAATTCTCAGCCTTGATGCTCAGGAGGGGATGGCCTGTTAAAACTCAGCCTTTCCAGATTTTTCGTACCTACATCTCAAGGTAGTTTTTCACCTTTTCCACACAGTGTCCACTTCTGTGGCCATGGAAGTGCCCCTCCAGCAATTTCAACAGCCTGTGTATCAGATCCTTGCCACGTGTTGTGTTTATTTAAAACGAAGGGGAGCTTTACACTCCATAAGAAGAGTCATGGGACTAGGAGCACGTCTATTCATTTAGGAATGAAGAGCAGAGATACCAGGGAAAGAGCTGCTGTGAGGAAAGGCCACTTTGTAAAAACAGCCTGTTTTTGGGGGTGCTAATCTCTGCCCGTTGCAGGGAGCAGACAGAGATGCCCACCCCAGGGATGCCTGGTCATGCCCTTCAGTGCAGCCTGAGACCTGCACCTCCTCCTCATCCCTGTGCCCCCCCAGCTCACATAAAGAACCTGGAGCAGCAGCAACCAGGGTCACTGCCCTCCGGTCATCACAGTCACTTCACGGCCTTTCACAGATCCCTTCTTCAGTAAGTCTTGCCTCAGCACCTAACTCTGCTCTAATAAAGACCTCTACAGCCACAGCTGTATTTCTGCCATTGCTGTTCACTCAGCAGTTGGGTTTGAGGAGCTGATTTCTCAGGGTGATTCATATTCCACCCTCGGCTCACCCAGACACACTCCCTGAGGCAGCTGTTATCTGGGTGGTGAGAGCAGGTTTGTAAAGTGAGTGTAAGCCTTTCACTGCATGCTGGCTACATCCTCCTTTCCCTTTGAAGATGCCTGGGGCAGGTGCCTGTGACAGTCTGCTGTGAACACCTCCAGCAAAAGTGTCCCAAACTGCTGCCACGGACACTGCCAGCTCCTCCAGGAGCATTACTGATCTCAGCATTGCTGACCGAAGGGTTCCCAGCTCTGAGCCCATCCAGGCACTCCTCCAGCGCTCAGAACGAGCCAAGAGAGTGGTCCCACAGAGCTCAGAGGAGACTGTGACGTGCAGCTACTGCGTGGCAAGGACTGAGCCTGACAGGCTCACTCCGAGCTCAGTGACTACAAACTCAAATAACTCATAATCGGATCCTGCAACTCGTTTCTGTTAGCTCTGCTGGCCAAGGGTTTCTTTCCCTGTTTTACACAGAGCAGACAAGGGCTTGTTCTATTTTCTTTGGCCCCGAGAGATAACATTTATATTTGTTACTGCATATTTAATTTTCTGAGTTTCTTTCAGAATGATTGTCTGTCACAGCTATATTCCCCAGCGCAAACCTGAAAATCATTGGGCTATGCCCTAACTCAGTTACATCAACTTATTCAGTGTCAAAACTTGGCTCAGTTTTACAGAAAAGGCTCTTCAGTGAGTCAGCTTCCCAGTAAATCTTCAGGGATGTTAATCCACAGGCAGATCCTACGCCTGTATGACACATATATGATGTTTCCCTTGGCTAGGAATAAAACAGAGCTGCTTCAGACACACTGTGCTTCAGCTGTATAAAATACCTCGATTAGCATTTCTTGTTTTGTTTTCAGAAAGAAAAGGAAATAACAATAGACTCCAAATCTCTTTCTCATTCACAGCCAAAGCTGGCCTGCATAATTAAAGGTAATTGTTAGCTTCCTAATAGCTTGGCATTTTGCACTGCACCTTCTAGAGAAGAGAGGCATCCAGACAGAAGAACTATAGAATTATGAACGTTCATTCAGCATTCTCAGTAGGCATTTGAATCTTGTATTTAAGCCAAAACAGTAAGTAACGCAGGCAGAAGCACAGAGAGCAATTGCTTACCGGTGACCAAAGGTATGAAAGGTCAAACGTTTATTTCCTGTGTTGCTCCTATGCATGCAGTGCCCAGAATCTTTTAATTATATTTCATGGTCCTTTGAACTTGTACAAGGGCATAAAATATATTTATAGCTCACTTAAACTCTTAGTAATGAAACAGCCATCCTACGCAGGACCTCTGCTAATCAACTGAAGACTTTCTGTGCATTAACTTTAAAAATGCAAAAAAGCCCTTGTTCCTTCTCCAACAGAAATGCTTATCACAGTTTAAAGGCAACAACAAAGAAAAGCTATTTTTTTCTTAGGTAACAGTTTGAGTCTGTATCAGTTCACCTGTGATGTTTGAAGTACAATTTCCCTGGCAATGGACGTTCATTATAACTGTTATTACAGTGCTGGAAGCTCTCAACCACACTGTGCCAAACACTGTAGAAACATATAATAAAGAGATCACCCCTCTCTGAAGCTTTTTCTAAATATGTCATTTTCTCTTCAAGACAACAACAAAAAAAGGAGTAATCACATAAAGAGGTCTTCAAAGATTTCACTTAACTAATCATACTTGATGCAAATTTCTGATGAGCAGACTGAAAAGCTCACAGTGTCATTATACACCTCACAGCAAACTTACCTGACTCATCTTACACCAATCCTCCATGATGGGGATCTGCTTTAATTTTTGGGAATTATTACAGGACCACCTATCTGCCTTTGCTTTGCATTTCCCTTGAGGAGCTGCCAGGCCCTGGCACTCTGGAATGGGCAGTGATGGTGGGGAAGGAGCCAGGGTGGCACCTCCTGGTGCAAGTGGGGCCTTATGTCAGGTTTTAAAGACTGCAGTCAAGGCTGTCCTATAACTGCAAAGCCGAACATCCTCATATTTAGGGAATGGAAAAAATTCAAGTTGCTGGTGAAACTTTAATTCCGCTCCCTGATGCACGTGCTTTATGATACAATCTTTAATTAGCCTATGAGGAAATTAATAATTGTGTACTGAGTGCAGGATTTGGCTGGTGTACAGTAAATTATGCTCCACACTACCCAACGAATGGTGATGATTCAGCAGACATCATTTATCATGTGCCCTGCAGGAGGCAAGGGCCTGTGAGAAAGAAAAATAGTGTAGTATCACATCATTGAAGAATGAATATCAATAGTTGTGTCAGAGAGGGAGGCACAAATTAAAACTGCACAAGAAATCTCAGTTCTAGTCTTTCACCTTCTCGCTTTTTCAACGTGGACTATGCAAACACAAAAATATTTAGTGTTTCTTATCTGTTTCACACATGGTCAAACAGAAGCCGAACTGTACACCAGTTCAGGGACCTGATGGTGACAGGTCAGGCACCACCAGGAAGGCAAATGCACCTGCAGCGAGCTCAACACGGCAAGGGGACGAGAGGAAAGCTGGGCTGCCTCAGCCCAGCCAGGTCATCTCCAACCTGACTGAAAACTGGTTAACAGAAGATGCCAAATTCTGCAGAAACAAGAACAATTACGTTCCTTTCAAATAGCTCCTCAAAATGGACAAAACTCAGGTATGAAACAGCCACGATTATTCTGAGCTGCAGCAAATGCACACTGACGTGAAAAATACCAGCTGTATGGGCACAGCCAACTGCGCACACTTTCTGTTCACTTCCAAGTGTGAAGGATGAGGATCAGTCCATACTCCTGCCTCTAAATGCCACCCAAAGCAGTCAGTGTTGGAGAAGAAGAACTCTACCTCTCTACCTATGAGCCAAAACTGGAGAGCAAAGACACAGACAAGTCCTCATTTCCAGTGAACGAAGACAAACAGGATGTTCCACTTTGGCCTCGGGTGTCACAAACAAAGCACAGAGCCAACAAACTATTCTTGGCTATTTCCACCCAAGCCCTTGCCTCTCCCAGTGCCCAGGAGGGAGGAGCAGAGCCACAGGCATGGATGGTGCAGCAGAAGAAAGCCGAAATGCTGCTCTTGGAAAAGTAAATTCCAGCCGTTTCCTTCATGACGAGTTTACTACATGCTGCCACACAATACTTTTAGTGGCATTCATTACTCCTTGAGGACTAATTTATTCATTTTTAGCAGCGTTAAAACAGAGGTTGCATTTTACAAGGGAATTGCCCTACTGCTGGGGCTGTAGGAAGCTGCTCAATTAACTCCAGTGCACTAAAAGCTGAATCCAGACTCAATATTTATCTGGAGTTGTAACAAACATTATTTCCCCGAGCCTTGATTAACCCACAGGCTGATCCCCAGCTCACAGCTGTCCCCTGCTTTTGGGGAAGGAGGTTGAGGCTGTTGGGTTTGTTTATTTATTTTATCATTTTCATGCAGTTGGGAACCTGCAGGGCAGAGACAGTCACCACTGGGTGCACTTCTTGCAAAACACTACTGGAAATGAAAAACCGTAAGATCAAATTCCCGAGTACTCAGTAAGGCTGCTCCTCTTTTTTGTATCTGATTTCTCCTCCATTTGGAGCTTTCTTCCTGTTTGAGAACAGTTGGAAACCCACAATTTAGCATTCACATTTAACTAGATACTTGTGGCATTTCCAAGTCAATTTAACAAGCTTGTTACCTCTTGACATGTAAATATACTACAATACTCATTCCCAACAACATCCGTAAAGAAAATAGCAATTCCTGAAATTGGGGCTCACCCCGTTTCAACTAAAATATGCATACTTATCTACATACACACACATATATATATATATATATGTTTAATCAGCATCTCCAAGCCACTCAGTTTCAGTGAATTCAAGCTCTTGGACTGTACTACTTTGAAAAACATGTAGCAGGTGTAGCAAACAATGTGGAAATGTATGTAACCCTCTTGGAGATGCAACTGTGACAAATGGAAACAAGAGCTCCAGCATTACATGCAAAACCAAAGCTGGTAATCAATAAAAAGGTGCTTCGGAGGGGGAAAAAAATGAACCCTTGTTTATTTTCTTTGCTAATGAACAGCCTCACTGTTTTTCTGCTGGGGCTCTCCTACAGGGTGCTCTCGTGCTGGCCTTGGGGTGAAGTGCGTCCTGATGTTGCCCCCTTGGTGAGCAGGAATCATTCCTGAGCAGAGTGGAACAACTCCCTGCAAAGGGTAGATCCTACTGGGATAGCAGCAGATTAGAAGGAGTTACTACTAAAGAGAAATCTTTAAAAGCCTCAATGGCACAATCTTTTTTATATGTCCTCTTCTAAAGATCCCAGTAATTTTATTATCCTAGCAATAAAGATCCCAGTAGTTTTACTCGGAGCTGAAGTAAAATTCATTGTGTATCCTACCCCTGGCTTCAGTGTTTCAAAGCACGTGATGCTGCACTCATGTTTTGCAAAATCAGGCCCCATGGAAGCTGGGATTTCTCATTTCTATTTCTTTTTACAGTGAAACAAACTCAGCTCATTGATGTCTTGGCCAAATCTGCAGGTTTAATGAGAATGACTTACCCAATTTCTTTAGAAGTAGCTATGCACTGCTGGGTAAAATGAGGGGGGTTTTTTCCCTCTAAACTGGCTTATTTCAGAAAATAGAAGAACTAAAATCAAAACACCCCAACACTGCCTGGACAGGAAGTGAGGCACTGGAAAAAGCTCTGCACACATTACATCATGTTAAGTGTGCTTTTAAATGCAAGAGCTGTATTGGTCTGAAGGGAGGAAGTTAAATGAGAATAGGAAAGGGGGAGAAGTGAAATATCCTTAAGCAGCTATAGCAAATACAGAGGTGAAGTGTTCATCAGCAAAAGTATTCAGCCTCTTTCTACACAAAAAGGGATTATCTTCGAGTCTCCCTGTAGACGCATCAATTCTCAGCCTATTTTCCACAGGCACCTTCAAGCTCCCACTGGTACTGCTGGTACTCATACTAGACTCTCAAAGTCAGACCAGATCCTCTAATCACACAAGTCACCCAACACCAAAAAACTCTTATACACCCTTGCCCCTATTTACACAAGTTGTTTGCAGACCTTCCTTCTGATTTTGATCATTATTTCCACTTTGGAAAGGGCCTTACACAAAAACCCACACGTGACAATGACTCAAGGAGCATTTAGAGCCAGTGCCTATTCCCTCTTAGGCTGGGAGTGCTGAGAACCCCCTGTATGGAAAGGTCTTGGTTGAAAAACCGCTGGAAGACATGGAATAACACGATGTCTTCTGCTGTCTTACCAGAAGAGAATCACTGTGTTTTATGAACTACAGGGACTTGTGGTACTCCTGCACTTTACCCACAGCCAAGGGGCTTGAGCTCTGTTCCCACCTCTAGCACAAACATATTGTATGACCTTCCACTCATCCTTTCCCTCCATAGTCCACTCCCCCAAACCAGGTTTTTGTTTGGTTGGTTATTTTTGTTTTCAACCAAAGTCCTTGGATCACAGACAGCCAGGACGCCCTGCAGTGCATTACAGTAAGAAGCAGCTTCTTGGCTCCATGGATGTGCTACTTCAATGCCAATAAGTAATAAAGCAGAATCAACAGTTTGCTGCGAGCATTTCTGGTGAGAGAGAACAAAGTACTTCTATCAGCTAAACGAGAAGAGAAATGTTGAAGTACTCAAAATAACCCAAGCTCCTATGTCCGGACATGCCACATATTTCAGTAGTGTATTTTCAAGCTCGTTTTGTATCCTGATCTATAAGCAGGAACAGCACCTTGCTGCTGGAGCCCTTCATGCTCCCAAAATTACCACAGCACCTGGCTTGGAACAGAGATGGGATTCTTGGCAAACACCAAGCTGAGCGGAAATTACCACCTCAAGAGTTGATTGAGAGCACCTACATTTCTTTGCAGTAAGAGCAGCCCAGAAAATCCTAGCATTTTCCTCTTAGGAGAAACATTGAGCAGCAGAGAGCTTAAGGGTGAAAACTGCTTCGTGTGGAAACCAGTAAACCAGCTGGAAGATGGCTGGGCATAAAGTGGTTCAAGACACAGGCTCCTCTGCAGAGCCACGTAGAAAAACCTCAGCTGTTCCTCGCCCATTCCCTCCTCTGACCTCCATCCGGCCACCTGGGGATGAGGCTCTGCAGCCACTGAAGGCAGCAGCCAGGGCTTTTGATAAAAGTTTGGCTGCTTGCTCCATGAAATCAGACGTTTTCAAAGAGATTCATGCAAAGTGTCCTGAATGTTAAAATAAACTCTGCCAACACTTTCTTCTGAAATGACTATCTGGACATCACTAATTTCTTAGAAAATATGCCTGTGTCATCCCATATCTTGGAAGAGCAGGTGCTTTCTTTTATGTCCCCAAGCAGATGCACATTTCACTGTCCTCTGAGCACTCAGAGGCAGCTTTTTTTGAGTGTGTGACAAAACACGGTGACAGCTGCTGAAAGTGAGATGTCTGATGTACCCTTTTTACCTAATTTGACTTCTGCAGGGATGAAGCAGCTCGCCTCTTGGAGTGTGCCAGCCCTTGCAGGAAGCACCCCAATGCACTGCTCCCATCCCATTCACTGCAGTGTTTTGTTCTCCTTTCTTTAAAAAAAGAAGAGAATATCGTGCCTGTGCCATCTGTTAAGCAAAGCGCTGCACGTACATTGCAATGTACCCTGCAGCACAGAGTGGAGACTGGCAGATTAAATGTGAAGAGAAGTGGCTGTAAGGGGAGAGAAAACTCCAGGTGCTGGAGCTGTTACAGGTGAGCCTAAGTGTTTGCTTCCCCCAGGCAGCTACCTGTCAGGATTAATCTTGCTAAGCCCAGGAATGCGCCTCAGTAGACACCGCACCCCATTCCAGGAACCCATAAATACCAAACCAGATGCTCAGCACCACACATGAAAGCACCTTCTTTCTTCAGACCATGACTGTGTGTGTGTGTGGGGGGTGACACACAGCCCAACTACCATCAATCCTGCCTTGTGCTGCGGTTTTCTTAAGGTGCTTCCTCGTGAGAAACAAGAAATGAAGCAAGCATGGGTGCCTGCTGCCTTCCTCCTAAGGAGGTCTCCAAGGGAACCCACTTTATTTGTTTCTCTGTCCTTGATCTACCTGGGACCCTGCTTTTTTATTTTATGTTCAAGGAGGTTCTCTCTCTCTGTCTGTACTACCCCCAAACCAACCCTAAGGGAAGGAAGTCCATGGGAGCCAAAGGAATCATCTTTGATGGCCTCTTTTTTAAGTACTCTTAGTAATGCATCCCAGAGGTAAAGCTGTGGGACAAATGGACATCTTCTGAATGATTCTTTCCAAGCGCTATGCAGGAGGGGCACAGAACAATTAATGGTGCTTCAAGTAGTGCAGTTTTGCCACAAAGGTTATCCCTGGACTGTCAGAGAAATGCAATGCAGGTGATGAATGCTCAGTTAGCAAAAGCAATTGACTCCCAGGTTTCTTTGCCTCCTGTTCCTTTGTCATCTCACTAGGAAAAAGGGTCATAAAGCTTCCTGCTCTTCTCAAACATCATGGGCCTGCTGCCCATGGGGTGCTGAGACCACTGGTGCCTCCCATCTGCCCGAGGACACGCCAGAGGTCAGTGCTCTCCCACAGCACCGAGCCCATGGCCAAGGCCACCAACTGAGGCCACACACCACAAATTCAAGGGCAGAGCTCCAGTGTGGGGAGTTACCACAAAAAAGAGTGCTCCTGGCTAATTAGGGGTTTCTGGATCACAAGCAATACATCTGAAGTCCGAACTCAAACGCTTGGCCCTAGGGAGTGGTCAGTGCTGATGCCAGGGAGAGCAGGAGGCAGCCAGCTCATGGAGAGCAGGCTGGGACTGCTGGAACAACACCGCCAACTCCAGAACTGCTCCCTTCCACAACCTCTGAAACAAAGGAATTTATTTCTAAACACAGCATTTCCATATTTTGAGGCATAACCGGTCCCTTCTTTCCTGTTTCTACCTAAACAGGGTCTTTTAGACAGCACCTTACCAAACCCAAACCGTGCCCCCAAGAAACACCCACAGCCGAGAGCGGCGCAGCAGCACACTGGAAGTGAGGAGCAATGGTGTTGGGCAACACATTTGGGGACACAGGCACTGCAGCCCCCGTGGCCCAGCTAACCAATGCTTTGGTCTTCTGCCAATCATTTGGTGCGCAGTGAAGTCCCACATCTCCCAGAACACATCTTTTGGTGCATGGGCCACCAAATTCTGACACCTCAAAATGGCAGGTCAGCAGGGCTTGGTTCATGTTATCATCAACTAAGGAAATACCTGCAAAGTTTAGATTCCGGATTTTGTAGTCCAGATTTAAACATCAGGGTAGGACAGAGCTCTGTCTGGTGGCTTACTCCACAACCTCCTGATCAGCTTCCTTAAGCATCCACAGTATATGTGGATGTAAATAAAAATATGTACATATGTCTCTCTCCCCAACAGTCCTTCTAGGAGCTGCAACCTCTGACAAAGACACATTTGGTTGAACTTTAAACAAAGGACATTTAGAAATCTCTAAAATTTGAACCATCAGTGTGTAACAGCTTCTAGGGCATTCCCTACCTTGTAACATTTAAAACAATGATTCATCTTCATAAGAAATATGTAACTGTCTGAAAGTACCTCTCAAATACTGTTAATTATCTGCACGGCCTGTGTTTCAGCATATGCAGTTTCCAGCTACCAACACTGGACATTATGAAGGCTTTTATATGACATCAGCTTTCCAATGAGCAAATAAAACACATAATTTTTAATCTGCATTTAATTGCCACAGCTTAAAAATCACAGAATTTATGAGAGCTACAAATCATTTTTAGACTGTGCAGTGTGGACTAAAAGCCAAGGTTTTTGGTTCGGCTTGTTGATATTTCCGGAAAACATGAAACAATTCTGAAAGGACAGATTTCCTGGCTCTCAGCTAAAGGTCAGCAGTCACACAGGGACTGCTTGCTAAGTGCACCAAAAGGAAAGATCGGCACAACACTGCAGTATTATTAAAAAGTTATTTAAGTGAGGAAAAAGGGAGAAAAGAGAGAGACAGACGAGGATTAGACACTCAACAAGTGAGCTTTCACCAAGATGAGAAACACAGCCTTGTTCCTTGCTGCTTGCAGCCCCCCACTGCCACTTCGAGCACCATTTCTCTCTGCCAGCCCCGCAGCCCCAGCCCCACAGCCATCCCAGGCTCCACAGCCTCAGAACGGGACTGCTCTGACCAGCCATCACAAATCACTTCTCCAGCCTCTCCCACATGGTCCAGAAATTTTTTTTCTAGGCTCATCTCTGCAACAGATTATAGAGGTACAAGTTTCATGGGGGAGGGCAGGAGTTCAAAAGTCTCGTGACTTTGTGCAACACTGACGTACAGCTGTGTGACATGCCAAAAAAAGAGCTCATTTTCCCAAGGAATCTCCCCCAAACCTGTACAATGTTTACAACTTGCTCTCAGCACAATTCGAGAGCCCAAGCCCTGTTCTGGCTAGAGCCTGTTCTGCAGCCAGCAGAGGGGGCACAGGCAGCTTCCATCCATGTCCTGAGCAATTCTGTGGACAAAGCTCCTTATCAAAGTGTTTTACTTCATAATAACAGATACAAAAAATTTCCCATCCACTGACATGACACTAGTCTGAAAAGAAGCACATCCTGCAATTAATGTTGGGAACAACTTTAAAACAATATTTAGTATCAGTCTCAACAGAGACTGTCTGCCAGCTCCTTCCTAAACTCCCCATCTTGTTTTCATTTCTGCTATTCACCATTTTATTTTAAAGTATGGGGTATGTACAATTTTCCAGGCAAACGAATGCCCACCAAAACCAACCCAGAAGCCTCTAGCAGGTCCCTGCTATAGACTGTGCTCCCAGGTAACTACACCCCCTCCCTGCCTGACCAAGAGCCTTGAGACATCAGAACTAACACAGCATTTGTGCCTATAATCCTGCTAATCAAATACCGCTACTCTGACCTCAACGTCCTCCCTAGCACTGACTTATCAAAAGCATATGCTCCCATCACTCGTGGTCTCTGCTTTTTGTTCTTCCTCTTCTTTTTTTTTTTTTTAAATTAAAACCAATCAGTTGTAGAGAGAAATGCTACCTTTGCAGTTGAAAGGTTGAGACCAAGCTGATCACTGCATGTGTAGCTTAAAATGATGTCCCGAAATCCTGCTAACTACAGTAATGTGAAACAAAAGCCCAAATACACCGGTAAGCAGCTAAGCAATCCTGTGGCCTGTTAAACTTTAAATTTAGCCCTGGCAGATCCTGGAGGAAGGGCACCCCAGAAGGCACGTGTCCTCTGCTGTGCAGAGAGAGCGCTCAGACTGCAGGATCCCACCCCACATATCTCCCTTTTGAATGGATGGCCATACCTATCACACGCCATCTGTATTTCACACGCGTATTTTTCCCTAAAAATACTCTGTATGAGATAAAGGACACTCCTCTCTTGGCCACAAAGTGTTTGCCTCCAAAACAGTCAGCGAGACTGAAACAACAGAGTAATTCCTTGCAATGGGACAAAGCTGTAGCTCAGAGCAGAGGCACTCTGACAATTTAGGGCTTTACAGACCACAACCTGCAAGGATGAATTATTCTCTAAAGCAAAATGTTGAACGGAGAACATTACTTCAGAGGCAGATTACTGTAGCCTTGCTATTTTCTGTCTGGAGCTTCAGGGCAATTTACAAGTAGGGACTATTGCCACGATCAGCAGGGAGATTACAGAAGCAACATTTGCTGTGGTGAATCCAAAAATAAGACAGCTCCAGGCCTAAAGTTCAACGTGCCACACCTGCTAGCACAGAGCATATGAACAATCTAATCTCCAGCCTGCAAATACTATGAGAAAGGGTCGGACATCCCCATTCAGTGGGGCCTCACCCCATCCTCTTAAGACCAAACAAAATCACTAATGTGAAGACAAGCTGTGCATTGATACCTCTGCAACCCCAAAACCTGTACTGTAAGCTGCTGCTAAGGAAATCCAGGAAACCCCGGCATCCGATGCCAGCAAGACTAGAAATCCTCCACCTAACATTAAAAAACTCCTTTATTGAACAGCTCTAAACAGCACTACCTCAAAAAGTCTTGTTAACTGTGAGATTAATAACATTTACTGGAAGCTAGGAGCGTTTCTGTGGCATTGTTTCACGAGCTGAGGTGATTCCATTGCCCTATCACCAGAACTCCCTCCATTTTACACCATTTATGCAGTAGCTAAAGAAAAAATACTACTTCTACTTACAGGTAAAGTCATGGTTGAAACTGAGACACCATAAGATGATTTTTTTAATCATGTCTTGCATAAATTATAAACTCTATATTGATTGCAAGGATAGTTAGGCAAACTAAAAGGTATAACAGAAGCAGGAGACATCTTCCTGGTCTTGTGGGCTCAAGTGAGGTTATTCCCACTGCAAAACACCAATGATCTGTGCATTATGGTCTCTTAAAATAACATTTGGCTTGTTGAACACTCGCTTTGTTTGATACTTAAAAGAAACTTGGGTATGCACCGCTGAAATAAAGCTCTATTTTCATAAAATGCTGGGGAATAAAAACAAAGTAATGCCCTTACAGCTCTAACTGGCAGCTCAACACAAGCATCCCCCTTTCATATGCTTGGTTTTGCTTAGTATTGTTCTTACTGCTCTTGTTATTATTAATCCACCAAAACACCACACTCAGACTACACCAGTTCTTCACTAGGCAATTTCTGCTCGTCAATATAATCCTCAAAGCTCCATCAAGTTTTGCACCCTCTTACATGACAGATGTAGAACTGCGTTCTATTGAGTGTCTGTGGCAAAAATAAAGAGTAGATATCCCAGCCAGTGCTGCAAGAGGCAGCGGAGGGAGACGGTGCCAAGGCTGGAGGATGTTCTGAATTTATCCCCGCGAAGGTCTGGATTCCAGAGGTCAGCGAGTGAGCTCAGCAGCAGCTACGTCAGGTCCCATTCAGATACCAGTCTGAGAAATCAGCATTGTAAGACTCTTTTAAAAATCCTGATTATCATCTTTTAAGGTGGGTGAAAATCAATTAATTTTGAGCTTAGAAAAGAATGCCTTTGCTCTGGTCAACCTTGGCCACACAGTCACAATGCCTTTTGCAGAGATGCACTGCCTTTTCTTTCTATTTAGTGTAAAAGCACTTCATCTTGGTTATCAGCTCCCTGAAGGTCAGGCTTATTTCTTTAGATCTATTATTTACTGCTTGAATTTCCAGTTCCACCTTTCTGGCTATTACAGCTTCTTTTCCCAACTCCTATTCTTTTCACGATAACTCCATGTGATGACTGTTGATAAAGTTAGGAGAACCGTGATTCTAAATGCCTGACCTTCTTCAAAAATCTGATAATGGACACAGTTTCTGAATTATAGGTCATCTCAATTTTGCCAGTAAACCATTTATTTCCAGTGGCCTTCAGACCTCGAGGCTTACTGTGCACTATGAAAAGCATTCCTGAGGGAACAATAAAAGTGAGAAAGCCATCCTTAGCCTTTGCTTAGCACGTTAGGAGGGATACTACACTTTGGAGAGAATGTTTGTCCACAACATCTTATGCACCACAGTCTCCAAGACCTTCCCTGCTCTACAACACTGCCTGATGTTTGCATGAAGCTGACAGCTATAAGCACCTAATGTGAACTAACGTCCTTTTCATTTGCAATCCGCACAGAAAAGACAGGAAAAATCCATGTTTCCTTAAACTCTCCCCAGCTACTGAGAGCTATCCAGACACCTTTACCATATTGTCCAACTTACAGCTCAGGGTACAGTGCCAGGTTTTACATCACTGCCTCAAATGTTACACTGCCGTGGTAGGACCCCATCACACTGTGCTTGTACAAGCTGTGTCGGTGCCAAGGTACACCTTGGCCTGCCAGCCTCCTTCACTGGCTGCTCTGAAATGGAGTTCTCAAAACGGCCTGGTCTTACAAAAACACTGCCAAGAGGTACAATTCCTGTTGAAGGTCAACACTTCACATAAACCGTCGAACAAGACGCAGAGAAAAGCGTTTCAAACGTGAACTCCTAACTCGAACAGCGCTTGAAAACTAAGCAGTGACTGGATCACGAATGGGGGAACCAAGCAGCTTCTACTTACTGTCGAAGCTCCTGTGCTGTGCTGTGAGTGTTGCCTGCACAGA
Source organism: Pseudotriccus pelzelni (assembly GCA_035584735.1). Lineage (NCBI taxonomy): Eukaryota > Metazoa > Chordata > Aves > Passeriformes > Tyrannidae > Pseudotriccus > Pseudotriccus pelzelni. The sequence goes on from JAWMRA010000009.1 coordinate 23,688,492, forward strand.
GCGACCAGCTTCTTTCATCATGGCTTCAAATTCACTCCGGCTTTTGTTTGCAAAGTTCTCCTCCATCTCACTGGTGCAGCAGGTGTAGCCTTGGGGGCAGATTCGCAGGTGCTCCCCTAAAATGAGAGAAAATGTAGTTTAATGGCCAGGTCTGGAACAGGAAGGGTTTCACCGCAGACAATCTCGGCTTAAAAACATCCCAGCTGCCTGGTAACCTGGATCTGCATCAGGTTTTTGTGTCAAATTTACCCCCTTATTTGAGTTATCCTGCTTTAATTTAGTGGTTGGTATTGATGCAGGCACAAATTTTCTCACTGCTGACTGTGAGGGAAGGAAAAGCAAAGGAGAGAAAATTCATACATGGGGCAAAGAGAAGGGAAAGATAAGTGTCTCCTGTTCAAAGTCTGTCCTAGAATCCAGCTTTGCCTAGAATCCCAGAAAACATGGAAGTCTGATTAAATGACATACTAGCTATCCCCATTAGACTTAACATGTATATTAGAACAGCTGTTTGAAACTGCTTTGTCAGGAAAAAAACCCAACAACTCCGAAGTGCTCCCTGCCCTCCCAAATCTATCCTGGGAAGGCATTTTCATAACCAGAGAGGTGAGAGCAATGAAAAGTTTTCAAAAGACAGAGACATTCTGAATGCCAGGAATTTGGGTGACTAATTCCCCTCCACACAAATTGAAATTTTCAACGAAAAGTTTACCTCTCAGAGATAAGACCACCCCAAAAAAGGTTGCTATGACAATTGCTGTTTGAATATACCCTCTGCTATAAGGAAGGACAGAAAAGGTAAGAGGACTCAGCAGCCAAATTGAAAAATTCCCCAGTATGATGCTTCTCCTGCCCTCTGCAATTTCTTTTCTGTGGAGAAGCAAGCATTGGCATAGGCAGAGTCAGCAACACTGTAAAAATAATTGCTAAAATTCTTACGAGTCCTGATAAAGACACATCCACCTGCAAACACATTCTAAGTTTCTCCTTAGCCAGCAACAATAATTCATTTGAATGAAATGACTTATTATTTTTTTAAAGAATAAAAATCCCCTTGTTCTAAGCACGCACTGAGATAAACCAATTACCAAGTAGTTACCATGCTTAATATAATTTGATTGGTATTGCCAATGAGTTTGCTGGCACTTTTACAAGACTGCTGTCTTAATGTCATAGCTGAGCCTAAATATCTTTCAAATCATGTTTTATCTTATGTGTCTCAACAGATTCGGATGCTGAACAGTTTCCCATTAAAGTCCTTAGCTACTTCCCGTGTAAATGGATGGTAAAGGGTCTCTGAAACTGGGCATGTGTCCCACCCTTGTGAAAGCCACGTCATCAGCAGCCTAGGAGCAATTCTGACAGGAGTGCTCTGTACTTGATGTATTTTAGGCAGAAGCCATTCAGGATGAGTTTGCATTTTGCTGGTCCTTGGATCCCTCATCACAGATGAGCCCCGGAGCAACCTCTGCAGGGCATGGGGTGAGCCTGCCCTTGGAAAACAGGTTATTGTGGGCATCTGCACCGCCAGAGCAATCTTCCTGTCTAACGTGATGGGAATTGCTGCTCACCAGCTTTCGCAGGAGAATAACTGCCATCATCAGCCTTGTGTTGTGCTTCCAGCTGAGAGGAGTGTCGAGGGGGGCGGTGTGTTCCATGGGCTGCCATCTCCCAAGGGCCCCACTCCCCGTCCCCACAAGTGCCCAGGCACCGCATGACTAGAGCAACAGTAAAAGCAGTTCAATATAAACCCTCAAATGTAAGAGTCAAATATAGACACGTGGCTCAACGCCTGTCACACTAAATGCAAGTTCAGTTCTGGCGCTTGCCTAAGCCTCTCCTTCCCTCAGGAACTAGATTGTTCTGAATCGCTCCCTGGGCTCCTCTCCGTAAAGCTGCGTTTATCTCTGCAGCGTGAGGGCCGCTGACGCGTGACAGACAGCCAGGAAAAGGGAGCTGTAACTTTTTGACAAGACAAGCCTTTGATTCCTGTCACAGCAAATTAAAAACTTTCTTCTTGCACAGCCCTTTCCATCCAATTTCTGCTGCCACAGGATTTCTGGCGAGGACAGGAGTTTTGTGGGCAGCGGTTTTACCGTGGGATGCCCCCGTTGCATGAGGCCCTCAGGACAGAGAGAGGCCTTTCCAGTGCCCGGCCTCTTTGAGAAGCCGATCAACAAGGAAACGGATTCCAAGGGATCCCCAATGGTTCCCAAAAGTGCCTTTACCACCTCAGTCACTGGTGAATTTTGCTGTTGAGGTCCCGGTCCTGCACAGAGCCCTTGCTATCGAGAGAACCCACGGGTATGAGCGGGCACTCCTACCATTCCGCTGTGCACCATCAGCCACCGGGGCTGACGCCTCAGACAGCCCTTTGCATACACCCTCTTCTGGGAGCCTGAAACAAAGCAGTGGGAACGTGTGGGTATTGCCCCCAGGAGGAGAGGACAGGGAGGAAGAGCCCTGTGCTGCGCCTGAGCGCCCTGACGGACGCTGAGGAGCAGCAGCAGTGTGAGGCGTTAATTAAAACGTGACGTGCCCGGACGGAACCCCCCGCGCTCCCAGCCCAGACAAGGCAGAGCGTGTTTCAGCAGGATGGCACCAGCCCAGCACCTTGCTGGGTGAGCAGAGCCTCGGGTCACTGCCAGCCAGCCAGCACTGCAGGTCTGAGGGGAAAGGAACAGGGGGAAAAAAAAACGGCAGAAAGCAAGGGAAAAGTCACATCTGTAGCTGAAATACCTTAATTTTGCACAGCTCTATGAACTGAATACAGAATTTTTTCAGCTGCTCAGAGCGGTTTCGATCCCTTTTGAAGTAGCATTTATCTTCGCTTTCTGCAGGTGCTTGTAAGGTACTCAGCAGGTGTTTGTGTGGTACTCAGCACCACTGCACTCTATCTCAGCGGGAAGCAAAGTTTTTATTATTTGTCTCTGTAATTCAAACTCTGCGCACACGGAACAGTCCTACGGCACTGTGAACATGCTTTGCTTTCTCTGCTTTTTAACCTGCCCCACGCTGGAAACATTCACTATTATTATTTAACCTCTTTCTATTGACTCCAAAATAAACGCACTACAGACCTTTTTTTTTTTTTTTTCCCCCTCCTTATACTTCAAAGTCCTTTTGTTTGCCCACTTGCCATTAGACCATTGCTGAAGATGCGCTATAAATACCTCTAGATTCCCTTGGCAGGAGACTATCTGCAGACACCTATGGAGAGTCAGAGGTGTTCTATGAGTAAATCTCCACGATACACTGTGTGTTCTCTCTCTGCTGCTGTGTCACAGAAATCCTGCCTGTACACAGTTGGCCTGTTGTTCACCACTTGCTGGAAAGCTCACGCTCCCAGTCCCTGGAAGAGCTTTACAGAAAGCAAGCAGGCACGGCAGAAGCCAAACTGACAGCAAAGAGATGGCTGCTCAAATCTTCTTGAAGATAATGGATACACTCCAAGCAACTCAGGCCAACTCCGTGTCAGGCCCGAAGATATTTACACCATCCCATGGGTCTGTAACTGAAAACCAACCATCTCTCCCCGGCCCTTGACTTGCAACCTCACAGCTGAGTGGGTCTGGCAGCACAATACGGAGACGCACAAGGTGCACTTGATGGCTCAGCTAACACTAGCTGCCCTAAGCACTCTGGATTTAAAACACATTTGTAAGTAAAAGAAGATGCACTTTGAGATGTTCGATTTCCCTTCCAAAAACTATCAGCTTGCCCAAGCTTTTGACAGTCACAACGTGTCGTTCAACCTGGGTCTCCCTGGAAAAGCCAGCTCTCCTGCAAAGGCTGCTGAATCTGGGGTGGGATGTAACCCACCGACTTCATGGTCCCTTGGAAACAGAAACAGGGTAGAGCACGCATGAAAACAGCATCAAACAAATACCTCATTTATGATTAACTGCTCTGGAGTGGAAAGGAATAGGCAGGAGGCTGATGATGAGAAAATATCACACTGCTTGGCTATGGGCTTGGATTGTCCTTCAAATACCCTCTCAGCCGGCTGGGTTAGCAGATCATTTGGGCTATCACATTCATTACTGCACTTGAGAGTGCTGAATATTAAATCACTTGACCACTTCCCACTTGGGGATGGAGCCAAGCTGCTTCGTGGCAGGGTCCCTGCAGAGGGAATAACCCTGCCTGCAGCCACCACTAACATGAGCTGGTGGGACAGGGCTCAGGCTCCCTGCTTCTTCCCCTGTGTGCTCCGGCCTCACTGCCCTGGCCCATGCAGGCTCCCTCAGCCCTGGGCCTGCCTGACATGGGCTGTGCGGTGGAACACACCAGAGCAGCAGGATCTCAGCTCACTGCGTTCAGAAAAGCTCTCCAGCCGTTCACTGCTCCTGCAGTTCACCCCACCGAGAGGCTCCCTAGCCTCAAAAACAAGACAGAAGGGCAGTCCCAGGGGTGTGAAATGCAATACTGAGAGAAGAGTTCTTGGCTCCTTTAACCATGTAGATAGTGCTATTTCTATCCCTCTCACAGGATGTTGGAGGTTGAATTAATTACAATGTTTGCAGAAGGTTTGGGGTTATTTGGATGTGTCAGAGTATCTAAATGCAAATTATTACAAAATCGTTCCATCCAGAGGTTAATTTCTTTCAGGCTGTGATAAATCCGTCATAATTCTTCCCTCATATTTGTAACCCTCTTCCCACTCACTCTCCAAACTGCTCCAACAACTCACCTCATGCTCCTAGCCTCAGTTCAGCCCCCCATGCCAGGACAGCTCCAGCCCAAACTCCCTCTTCGAGGGTTTCTGGTTGGACATCTCTCAGACATCAGGCTTGCTGAAGTGCCACACTGCGGAGACGCCCCTGCCAGACGTGTCAGGGACACCAGGACACAGCCCCTGGCCAGGTGCAGCCAATCAGCCTGATTGCTCCTGACAGCCGAGGAGCTCCACGCCCCTCCCACTGTCCGTTGTAGGCACTACTGTCCGTTGGCCTCTCCCTCTTCACACCTGAATCTCATCCAGGCTAATGAGCATCACAGCTGGGAACTGAGGACAAACCAGCATAATTTAGACCATGGGGTTTTTTTCTATTTCTCTTTTTTATTTTATTTTTTAATTTTTTAACCATGTCAGAGAGTCTGCAGCTGATGCAAAACGAGCCTGGAGGTGGTACAGATGTTAAAAATAGCTTTCCAAGAGGTAGTGCAATGAAAGTAAATCCCCATCCTTATGCCTTCCAGCTTTCCTGCTTCAGGTGTTCCTGTCCCCATCTCTCTTGAAATATATATCTTTAAAGAAAACACGATTTAGCACGTGCTGATAAGTAACTGACAGCACAGCCAGCACTAGTACCATGATGCTATCTTGAATCCCATCAGATAACTCCTAAGAGGAAACAGGCATACCCAAAAAATATTCAGTCTAGGAGATATTCCTGACTGACCATCCTAGGAAGAGCTCTTCATGCCCTTTTCATTCTAGATGCACTGAGAAATATCAGCTGGCAAGCTGCTTCCAAACACCTGCGCCCTGTAAGGTGTCCAGGCATGAAAGTGGTCTCCTGTAGTAGCTGCTAACATCAAGCTGAACCATAGACCAGACTGCTCTATTAAGGAGAGAGCAAATGAGTTATTTTGCCATATTGCAAAGGCAGATGTTAGCTGAGCAGCCTGTTTCTGTGATTTGCACTCAGCTGTCGGCAAAACACAATATCTTCTATTTTATGACTATGTATTAAGAGTATCGTCATTTTTGGCTTTGGTTTGCACACAACGTCAGGGGAGTCATGGCAGGCTGAATATCAGGTACTGTAGAGCAAATCTTTACACTGTGCTCCAAATGCACTGAACTGTGTTCTCCCTGGTCTTGGCGACACCATGGGTTGTGGATCTGCCTGGTGGGGCAGGGCTGTGGGCTGGCCCAGAGACCAGGGGCACAATATGGTCAGGAGGAAGGGCTGTGCTCACCTAAAGTCACGATTTTCCTGCATTTCCACACACAGAAGCAGTCTCAGGATGAGAAGCAGAGCTGGGCAGGGTATAACTGAGAACCAGCCTTGCCATGGACTCGGGACATCTCAGATGAGCTGGACTTGGAGCTAATTCAGCAGGAGAAGCTGTTTGCTTCACCAGCGGCCTGAAGGAATCACTCACGGACCTCTGTGCTACGTGGCAAGAGCCAGGTTAATCTCAGCCTGCCCAAGGCCAGAAGAGGCAGGCACTGTCTCACCTCCTGCATCCACACCCATGACCTCATGCGTATCCCTGCTGCCTCCTAGCCCCAGTAAGATGAGAGGGATTTGGCTAGCACAATCAACTCCTATCTCTCTTGGCTGCTGCTGAGGGAGTAGCAGGGTATCTCAGGGGACTGATAACAAGGGCATGAAGGCTTTTCAAACTGCACACCGCAGGTTTGAATTTGTCCCATGTCAGCAGCTTTAATAACGCCTTACCATCTGAGGGCTGATCAAATAGCTTGTGCTATCTGAGATGAACTAATGTTTTTGTTCCAGATAAAGAAAACAAGCACTGCGTTCCACATCAGTGATAAAAACAGCAAACTGGAAAAAATAGCTGGATAATATGCTTATACTGTTAAAGCAACGCACGTGTTTAAGATGAGACAATAGCAAAACATTAAATGCCTGTTCCCACAGCTCATCATTCAGACCAGGATTATACCAACAGAAGTGAACAACCAAGAGCAGATAATCCATAAGATTTGTTCTTTCCACTCCTTATCTTTCTACTCCTACTAGGATTTAATAAACTATCAAAATAATGTTAACCAAATAAGACAACTTAATCTGGCTACTGCATGGAGTTGGCTCCCTACCAGGTTAGCGCTGTTCTGTAATTGCATTACAACGAAAACCTGACACAGTGAATAAATACAGGTACTTCTGAGAAATGCCACAACTGGCATCCTCAGAGCAGAAACCCCCTGATGGGTGGGAGAGCTTTTGGACTGCCCCAATTCTCACCAACACGGGCTGCTCAAGTCTGGATCCCCGGGAGCCAGGCGGGAGGGTGCGAAGGAGGCTGAACAGAAATTCCCTCTGTGTTTGCTCTGTTCGTGTGTCAAAATACTTCAGGCTCCGAGGCTGTCAGCTCAGTGTCAAGCTCACACTGGAAGTGCGGTATCAATTTGTTTAATCCTAGACCCTGATGTCAGAGGAATTTATAAGGCAGGCAAACATGGGCAAAAAAAAAGTTAATTAACAGAGGAGAAAGAGCCACCTCCGTGTCCTGGAAAAATACTAAGCCCAGAGTAGATAAGAGTGTCTTCAGAAATGACAGTCTGAAAATCCTAATGTCATCTGTGTATGTTACAGTGGCAAACTGCCCAGAGGAAGGGAACAGAGAAAATGTCACAAGTGCTGACAACAGACACGATTCTTACTGAAAAGCTCTGCGTGAAAGCACTTCACCCACGCATTGCTCCTTTGGGTTTTGGGACCATCTTTCTGAATGAAACAGAACACCCCCTCCCATCACTCTGCTCCCCAAGTTTCTCTCAGGACCTGGATCTGTCCTTAGCTACATGGTCTGACTATGCCTCTGACTCGGAGCTGTGCACACGCAGCAGGAATCAGCACAGGGTGCAGCAATCCAAGCCTGTGTTTAAGGACAAAGTAGGAAACGCTTTATAATTTGCAGTAGAAAATATCTTTTTCAGTGGTTGAGTGGAATGAAAGAACAAGGGCCAAATCCACATGTACCACAAGCAATGATGGACCCCTAGCTAACAAAACTGACTGAACACACCGAGTTCAACACTCCTGGGATCCTGTCCTGGGCACCAAACCCACCGCAGGGGAGCTCCTGAGCAGGTCTGCTCCAGGAAAGGAGCCTTGTTAAAGGCATCAACTGGGAGCCAGGACACGGTGTACAATTAACATTCTCCAAATAAATTAACCCTGAAAGAAGCCTTCAGTTCAGACTAGACCAGTTGCAAGGATAATGGAGAAACACACAGGGTGTAACACTGTTAAACTCTTTCCTCTCTCCTCTAAAAAACAGAAAGCTCTTAAAATGAATCTCAGACAAGGGAAGAATTATCTTGTCTCTTCTCATAACACTTGTGGGGACGTACAAGTTGTGTGTCGTAATCCATCACTATCAACCTCTTTCAGAGTTGTCCCGAGCACATCAGCTTCTCACCAGATGTTTTTTCGTCTTGGAACAAAGAGTCTTTTTATCCTCAGTTTGCTGCAATCTAAAATAAGATCAAACTGGAAACCTATCACTCTTATCAGATGCAGCTTCATTGCAGGCTCCATAACAACATAAATATGTTATTACATAAGAAGAAAAGCAATTCATTAAGGAGAATATTTTTTTCTCTAACTTCTTGGAAAAAATATCTACTGGAGAAACTGTCAGCTCTTCCTTGTGTCCCGGCAGTTTGCTGCCAAAAGGATGAGACTGGAAAACTGGGCAGTAAACAGAGGGCTAACGATGCAGTTAGCACTAGGATGTTTAAAGAAGTGACGGCTTTTGGTTTATTCTCCATTAAAAACAAACAAACAAACAAAAGCTTTGGGGCAATAATTCATGTCAGGAACTTGAGGAAGGGTTTGGACAAAACCAAAAGCCTTTTCCAATTCCTCTGCTAAAGCTCTGCAAGGAAAACGGTGGTACTGCACCGGAGCATAGTTTGGGATAAAGAGACTGAAGAGCTTCAGCAAGCTTGTAAAACTATTGGTCAAGAATAGGGAGTGCTTGTCCCAGTGCCAGTTCCCAGTGCAAGGAACAAACCTGGATGAACCTCTCCTGGAGAAATCAGCCATTAGAGAAGCTTTCCTTTCAACCCCAGCAAAGCTGCTCAAGCAGCAGACACTGGTGTGAAAACCATGAAAATCATCTTTCTGGGTTTCAGCCACACGCTCCACCCAGGGATCCTGCCAGGATGCACCACCACAGAGCAGGAGGCTGGGCATGGTGCACGGGGGGCTGCCACGGCTGCCCACCTTGAGGAGCTGCCCTCCTGGTCGCCAGCTCGCCCAGGTGAGGGCTGTGGGCGCCTCCTCCTGCCGAGCACACCTACAGACACTGCTGGGAGCACCAGGCAGCGTGGGGGCGGCTCATTCCAATCCTGCAGGAGGGTGTCTGCATCCAAAGAAGGGTCTTGCTCTCTAGCAAAAAGGGAAAACAAACAAACTAAAAAAACCTAAACCGCTCTGTCTGCTGGTAAAAACCGAAAATGACACCGGAGCTTGCAAAAACACTTGCCTTTAAATAGTTATTAAACAAACTAAGGTTTTGGATCTGAATCTGATTCTGAGAGTTTGCAAAAGCAAAATGCCTACGCCTAAATATCTAAAACTTAGAGTTTAATGACACTCGTTAATCACAAATTCCATAAATGTGTGTACGCTTATCAAAAGTAAAACCATGCATTAACAAATTGTCTGAACCCCACAAATTCAAGATCATCCTTTTTTAGATTTTTGTAAAAATTTAAACAATTTTACCTATGTAGAGTTGTTGACTTGTGCCATAAATTGGAAGTGCTTATACCTCCTCTAAAACTCTTTGCTGTATGTGTTGGCAGGGATGTGGGAAGGTGCAGGATTGGAGGGGCAAGTTCTTGTTGCTGTGGGCTTTTTCACTTTGCAACTTGAAGTTTTTTTCAGCCCCAGAAATCCTTGGTTCTTCTTCAGCTATTGCTTTGCTTTATTTGTCTCAGGAGCGTTTTGGCCAGCAGCAGAAGTGCTGAGCGGTGGAGCCCTTTCCTACAATTTGAGGGACCACGAAAGCAAATGGCAAGTATGGGGTCATCTTGTGGGAACATGAAATTACAGACTTCCAGTTCTGCAGCTGATGCAGAAGTTGGGTGGACAAGTATCAGCATCCAGGCTGGAGTCTGCTGAAGCCTTTGGCTGCTGTGTGTTGGCAATCTGCAGCACAAAGAATTCAATATGCTGCCTTTCCCTTCTGGTTGCAGAAGCACGTAGGTAAAACCTGCACCATTGCTCCTCTTTTTATGCCTCCACCTGATCTTCCAAAAGCAAATTACAGAAAGCTACTTAAAGTTGCAAGGGTTATCCATAGGGACCTCCTCTTTTGCCCTTAAAATTAATCTGGGGTATGAGAAGATTAGGACACCAGTCTGGTCCTGCCACAACCATTTCATGGACAGATCTTTGCTTCCACAAACATCAAACCATCACCTTTCACCCCCGCACAGAGGGGTGTTCCAGAGGACCCAGTTTAAACTGGGATGAACATTTGAAACTCCAACGCCCTGCTAGATCTCAGCATGGTTCATAGTGCATATGCCCAAAATTTTACCAGAGGAATTTATTTTAGGCAACTTCTGTTTGAAAACTTAATGGAAGTGTAGCTGTTCTCCCCTGAGCGTCAGGAACAGATGACTAAGAAATGTTGCCAGTATCTGTCTTTCAGTGAGATTAGTGTTGGGTTTGTGTGGTATCCTATTTATAACTTTGACAACCAGCTCAACCAATCATTTCATACTTAATCATAGCTGTCTGCCCAGCTCCCTTCAGAGAAAGCTTTTTAAAAACTATGTGCCAACATAATACGAACAAAGAGAAGCAAACCACAGTTGAGAAAAAAAAAACCACACAACCTTGCTCCCCAAACCAGCAACCAGGAAAAGCTCATGAGCTACAGAGAAAGCAGGTCTTGGTAAATCGTAAGGCATAATTAGAGCGTCATTATTCATGGGACTGCACAGCTATAGTTAGTCAGTGTTTCCACTGTAAATCCCTATTTTCATAGAGGTTTGCAGCTCAGCTGCAAGGAATTAGACTGTGATGAAGTTTGGCAGTAGACATTTTAGAGCAAGGATTATTTTTTTTAAACCATTAAAAGATCTTTTTTTCTTCCCCCCACCTTCAATTCCCCTCTTACTTCTGAGGCTGTAGCAGTACTTACAGAAGAAACAAAAACCACTTCTGTGTGCGCTCTGATTTTTGGTTTCTGTGTATGTCTCTGTGTGGCTAAAGGGACCAAAACCATCAGTTTAACAGAAGTCTTAAAAAATTGAAGTTGTGATTCCCACAACAATTTCCACTCAACTTTCCTTTGGATGTTATTCATGAGCATTAATATCTACGGTGTTAACTGCTGCGCATTAAGGAGCCTTCACATCCCAAGTAAACCCTGCATATCCATCTAATGCTGAAGATGGGTTTACATTTCATGGGCTAGAGCGGTTAGATTTCTTTACATCTTTTTGCTGTGAAATAACATTTTCCAGGGATTATAAGAGATTACTTTCTGCTGGACTCACCCCTAAGCCCTACGTTCGCCCGCCTCTTGGCTCCCGGCCTACCTGACACTTCCATTAGGGCTCACACTTCAGGATGCACAAAGGCATGGTGGGGACCACGAAGAAGAATCATGAGGAGGGGAGAGGGATGGGAGAAAACTTCTCAATGAGACATTTTATCCCGGACAATATTAAATAGTTCCTTTCACAACGTTTTCAGCTGCTCAAGAGGAACAGGCTGCTGTTTGCATTTGTAAGAACATCAGAGGAATGCATCTGCTCTTTTCCAACCAGCTGAGGCATCCAGAGGTTCAGCATCCCTTGGTATGAGTGAGATTTGCTTTCACACACAGGGACCACACTCCAGCAAGGTACAGCAGCCTCTGGCCTCTACGCCTGGTTGTCAGTGCATGCCACAGGCAGCACAGGTCAGAAGGAACTGCTTTAAGTGCAGTCTCAGTTCAGAGAGGGGCAACAGTTACCCATCTTGAAAAAAAACACAGTGTAAAACCGTGAGCTTGAAGACTTGCAAGCCTCAGTCTGGAACTGGATCACTGTGAATGGTCCGAGTGTTCATACCAATATCCTCAGTGCACAGTTTCTGAAGAACAGACTAGTTTATGCAGGCAATTTGATTTTCTAGTGAAACAGATGCCACCATTTAACATCACCATGCTTCAAACCCCATTTTCCTGGACCTTGATCCCGGCATAGGGGAAACTGGCCACCTCTGAGCTTCTAACACCTTGTAATGTTCGTGCCCTCCTTGGAGCTCCCCATCCCAGCACTAATGAGCAGACAGCCTGGCAGTGTGACAAGGATAAGGGTGCTTGCAAGGTACCACACAGAATTCCTGAGGGCAGCTGCCTCCAAGCTCCCTGCAATGCCAATGCACTCTTCAGAGGACTAGAACAGCAACATCAACTCTTGTGAAGGGGAGGAAAGCAGATCCTCCACCACACTGAGCACTATGATTTGTGAAAACCATTGAAAAAAAATTCTCCTTTTAGAGTGAAAGTACTTATCTCTGCTACAAATTGTGGTAAGTACAGTATTTATGTTGCAGGGAAGATGATCTGAATTCCTGCCATGTCTTAAAAACAGTACAAAGCAGAATTTTTACATACAGTGCTTGGATCTGCTTTTCAAGGTAGCAGTTAGAAATTAAGAGGCAAATGAATTCAGATTACTCATGTACCTTCAATCATTTACAGGACTGTTAGCAAGATCTGGGCTTCAGAGGGCTGGATCACTTTCCCACTGCAACCATTATTAACCTGACATAACATGTTCATAGAGCAAGAGATGATAACGATGCTGTAACCGGTCTCCACAGAATATGGTTATGATTAGGGAATACCTTGGAGAGACTGTCATTAATTAAGCACTCAGCTACATGCATCAAGATGGGTGAAGGGAAAGCTCTGCAATTTCATGACTTAAAAAAGGTCTGTTCTCAATATTTTGGTTATTGAGTCTTTTTCGCTTGAGCGTTACTAAGAAGTGGCAGATTCCCATTAAATGCAAACTGCCCAGTTTTTCCCATCACCACTCCTCCCCTGCATGTAAGCATGCAATCTTCTGCACCCACCGGAAAAGACACCATGGCCCAGTCAGTAAAACATGCAATTTTTAAAATCCGAATTTAGTTCTCCCAATACAGTGCATCCAAGTATGTAATTCCCATCTGGAAAAATCCATAGTGCTTCAAAGTGCATTTCATACATCAGGTCCCAGGTACTTAACTCAGTCCAAACCCAGGGCCCCAGTCAAAGCGGCAAGTCCTCCTTTTGATCCCGCTGTTCTCTGAGCTCAGTGAGATGCTTTTGCTCTTGAATAATCACATTCTTTGTGCATCACGGCACAATAGTACTGTCACCAAATTTTTCTTTCTTGTCTTAGCAAGGGACCGTCCCCAGGATGTTTTATCAAGTCTGGAAGTTGACTCTACTTCCAGATTCAATTAAGCCAGTGGAAAATGTTCTTGGCACTCTTAAAGATGTGATATACTACCTCTACACATTTACCAGCCTGGCCACTATTCACCTAAGTCATGAATGTAATTCAAAAGCACCTTCTCTTTTCGCAAGCTGATAGGAAAAATTTAACACCAATCTGACCAGTAAGTAAAAGGCATTGACTATCACTGTAATCAGTGTGATTTTCAGCAATGCCTTGCAGCTTGTTTCCCCTGGCCCTGCCCACATTCCGGCCTGTTTCTGAGCTACTGACATAAAACCAGGTACCCAAAGAGAAGCAGGTCTTCCACAGCAGAAGACTCCGTTCTGCAGAGCAATCACATTTGTATGCAGCTTGCTTGCCTCCCACCATCTATGTGGCCTTTACCGACCAGTTTGGTAGGGAACTGGATTTGTTCTTCTGAGCACACAGAAGTAAACTGTGCAATTCTCTTGGTTTTGGCGTTTACAAGCAAGTCATGTTCCAGCCTTCAGGCTTACCCAGGGTACTGCTGAGGGACTGCTGCTCCCCTACCATATGTGCTCACACAGCTTGAATGCCAGTCACAGCGAGCCTCAGTGCACCTGCACTGGAGAAATTCCAAGTGGAAATCTCATGGGAACAGGTGTTGTCACTGGGGAGGCTTGGAAACAGGCTGGGCAAACAGCTCGAAATAGACTTCACTGAGCAACTCTGTATCTGCTGAGGCTACATGGTCTCAGATCACTTTTCATTCTCCATTTCCCAGGATGTTGTGACCTGTCCATCTTGCTGGCAGGGGTGTTAGGGTGTATAGATCATAGATAAGCTTCTTGCACCTCCTCCGAGAATTAGGACAACACATCCATCAGTGTGTGAGAGTGACAGGCAACTGTACTTACCCAGCATTAGAAATAAGAAGGTACAACAAGATCTGCACCTTTAATTGCATCCTCATTCCCTGTGACAGCTGAAACCCCCCTAATTAATATACTTCACACACTGTCTATTTTTGATTTACTTCAGATTCCAACCATCAGCAGAGGATGTTTGTCCTGTTCCTGCTGAAAGCCTCCCGGGATTTGTGATGCCCATCACTCAGCCTCACTCGAGCAGGAAGACAGCTGTGGATACCTCTCCCCTGCATGAAATATCCTCCTTCCCTCCTTTCTGAGTATGACTGGCTTGCTCAGTCTCCTCAGCCCTCATTCCCTTGGCAGACAGAACTTAACCCTTTAATAAAACAAACTCACTGTCTTCCACGTGTCTTTCAGACCCTATCTCCGAAATTCAACCATGAAACTTCCCTGTTATATTTATGAAAGACGTGTGACTGGTCTCCTGTAATCAACAGATGATGAACGTGTAATTTTACACGTGCTCACACAGGGCTCATGTGGACCATACTGCACTACTGCAGAAAGAGACGACCATGTGGCAGACCCAGCAGCTCGACTGTCATCTCATCTCATCTCATTCCTTCCCAGGCTGATCTCAGTGACACAGATTACCCACTCTCTCCTCCTTCTTCCTCCTCTTTGACCCCTTTCACTCTGATCTGGTGGTTCCCCCCATTTCTGCTGAGTAACTGAGCAGTGCTGAAGTGGCAGTGCAGCAGCCACGCTCCAAACTCCACAGCTCCTGTGAGCCAAAATCATGGATTTCCTCAAAGTCCCCATTTCTCTTGTAGCACATTGCAATCACCTGGCTTACTGAGGACATGGAGGAAGCATCACTGATTCTGTCCCAGTATAACCTTCCACTGAAAACCGGCTCCTCCCTCTGCTTACAGAGTTCTGCATCTGCCTTAAGATATTTATTAGGGCACACAAATAACAAAACCTGCACTTTGATCAGCAGTTGCCTTAAGCCAGCAGAGATGCTGAACTACTGATTTCTGAAGCAGCATCTGACAGGGATGGGAATGGATCAGATCTTGTAGAGGAGCTGCTGTTAGAAATCCAGCTCATTTTCAATATGATGCAAAGCACTTGCTGTAGCTTCAGGTTGTTGCTCACCTGAGGACAAAACTGCTCCCATTGGAGCTCATGTCAAAACTCCTGCTGGCTTCAAAGACAGAGGGACCGGACCCTTAGTGCTTTCAACTCTTGTAACCCACCTGTGTGCTTAACAGCAGGTTAATCAGATTGGGAAGAGCTTTCATATCCATCAACCCTCTTTTGAGCAGCAGAGAGAGGTCTGTCCAAACACAGGGCCCATTACTTTAATCACAACCACCATACAGTGACTGCCCTGGTGTCAGGAGCTAGAACAAAGTGCTGCTTCTCAGAAGTGAAGCGTGCTGCAAGTCAGATGCTTTACAGACACTAGTGGCCTGAACCAACAGTTCCACCAAGGCAGATTTCGTATACCCTGTGCCAAACAGCCAACTAGATCCTAGCTATGACCTTTAGACTCTGTAATTAAAGACACTGGCAAAGATGAGCTTCCTGCACAAGTCCTGAAAGTATTCCAGTTTCATGCTTTTGCCTGCCAGGAGATGTGGACTCCTAGATGGATTTTAGGGTTTGGTTTTTTCGGCCTGACAAATGATATCTTGGTAAAGGAGTCCAAGGGTCACAAGAGCAGTCAGTGTTTACTTCCTGAGGCAGCTCAAAGCTACCAAGATTTCACATGAAAACAACTACAGTAAAATAAGTTCAGGACAGGAAAATTATCGCAAAGCCTCATCACGATCTAACATGGACAACTTTCAATGCGTCCCTTACTCATATTATCTACTTTAATTCCTAGTAAATTCCACTTTCAGTGCTGATTTGTATTCAGAGAAGACAAATGGAGCAGCCTGCAATGCAGAAGAACTACTGTACGTTTTAGGACAGTTGCCTCTGGAATATCCTGCTCCTTTCCTCTTCCCTGGATGCTTCATTAAAAAAACAACCACAAAACAACAAGAAACCCACAACACATTTCCAATTCTGATGGATCTCTGCTGTCTTTGGAAAAATACATGCTCATATATTCCTCTGACCAAATGGAGAGGGGGAAAGAAATGTAGACACATTTTCCCTAAAATCCCAGTGTATCAGGAGGTAGCAGGCCAGGAAACTCCTGAGCACAGTGGGTAGAAAGACCAAGTCCAAAGAGCACTTGCTTAGTCAATCTTTGAACCCAGCCCTGGCTCCCCTTTCCATACATCTCCTCAGCTCCCTCTTCCTTGACTTCACACACTCGTACTTCTTTGCCATCATCTGTCCTTTTCCCCCATCTCATAGATAAGCAGTCTGACAGAGACACATTAGGAATTTTAACCATCTGAACGCAACGCTGAGGTTGCTTGTTCGGTAGGAAGAAATAAACCCCATCAACTGCAGTGCCATGGATTCTTTGCCTCTGCAGGGCAAAATGGGTGATGCTTCTTTTTAAAAAGAAAACCAACTCCTGTTAAGAAAGCTCTCAGGATCTCAGAAAAAGAAACATTTAACAGAACAGCCTTACTTAAAGTGTGTGTTGCACTAAGGCTTACAATCAAGTGGTTTATAATAATAATTTGTGCTTATCTCCACAGAACTACCAAAGCAAAGGCACTGTTCCTCTCATTTTCAGCTGGAGGCTCAGCAATGTTATGTGCCCTCAGGCATGGTTAGGCTGGGGAAGGCCCCCCAAGGCATATACTGTCTATTGGCACCTGCTCACCACCTTCTCAAGTGAGAGGAATGGCGGCAGTAAAGGACTTTGTCACTGTGTCCATCTTGCATGTGCACAGAAAAATGGCTGGGAAAAAATGGGCAAGGGTGAGAAAAGCCCCCATCATGTCCCCAGAAAGAGCTCATCCACTGAAACCCACCACTGCCTTGTGCTGGGTGTCAGCACCCACCCATCCACACACACCGCACTTCCACATAGACACATGTGCCTTGGGGCGGTGACGTTCTCCCACGGGGGTAGCTCTGGAGAACTCAGCAGAAACAAGCCCATCAATTCAGATGCAAAAGTCAAATCTGGCTGTGCTGAGGGAGCACAGGGGGAACGTGGGGCAGGCACAACCCCCAGCGCTCCTGCGTAACAAGCAACAAGTCCTTCCACAAGCGAAATGAAAATATCACTTCCCTGAGGAATGGGATATTAATTATAAGCCTACGCACTTTTAGCAATGCCTGCTATGTTTATTTTGATCCTCACTACCACACACGTGGTAGCAGCAATACCATCTTTCCTTGGAAGAATTAGACATTACACACCTCATTTTAGAAAACAGATTTTGCCAGCAGGCCATCAGAAAGATAAGAAATTACCTGACTATGCTCTAGGCCGTAACTGTTTTAGGATTTAGCCACTGGAAATACACCTTCTGTAGTCTGCTGGGGTTGGGAGATAGAATCTTCTTTAATCACTTCTGCTCAAGCCCTTCAGATGCTGCTTAACAGCTCTATTCAGCCCTGGAAAGCACATTTTTGGTCTGTCTGTCATTCCCACTTGCGATAGCTATTTGTTTCCCTGAGCAGTAAAGAGTTACTGTCAGCTAGGCTGTATATTTTCTTTATCCTAACTGATGAAAGTAAGATTGTGGGAGGCTCTTACAAGAGCTTATAACCCTTGTCTTTCCCAACAGCACAGCCATAGTTTTGCTTTTGGTTCAGCTCCCAGTCCATGAACCTCCGTGCCAGTAAATTAAGCAGTATCTGGTGTTTATATCTCCCACTGGTCACTGATATTTTCTCCCCCAGGGTCCGACTAACACTGAGCCTTTTCAGCTCATGTACTTATCCCTTGTGTTTTCCAGTCACTGCAAATCTGGTTCAGTGGTAGCTGCAGTGGGACTGATAAGTGAGAGCTGGACCCAGACAAACCTTTGCTCACATTCACACAGTGGGGCCAGGCAACCACAAAGCCCCAGGGGGGGACACACTGCCAGGAGCCCATCTGGGCTCCTCTTCGCTTGGCCTCTCCTGTGGGAGGGATGTGTCCCCCTGGGAAGCAGCGGATGCCGTCCCATCCATGCTTCTACAGGACGCTCAAGACTGGGAAGCTGGACCTGTGAAAACTGGTACTGTTCTGGATTCAGGACACTAAGTAGTTACTGCTACAAACTGGCAGATGAGTGGCAGCCCTTAAACACGGCTCTTGAGGTCAGGGCAGGTGACTCATAAGGCACGCTCTCAGTCTGGAAATCTTCCTGTCCACTCCAGCCATTACGGCCCAGAGTGCTGAACGATTAAAATAATCTGATTAATATTTGCAAGAACATTTTGTTATTCCAAGGTCTAGTTCTCCAAAAAGCACTGAAATTTGCCTTCCAAAATTCAGTCTCTTTTGTTGCAGCCAACTGAACAAGTTAAAGCAATGGAAGCAACTATTAAAATCTGGTAGCAAATAGAGAGCATGTGCTACTCAGGAGCAGCCACCTTTCCACAACTTTTTTTCTATGTTTCCAATGGTTTGAATACAGATGGATTTCTTTAAAAATTTTCTTTCTGTTGAGCATAATGAGGTAGCCAAAAGGGAAGAAAATTCTGAGTATGAAGTCACTCCTTATGCCAGTTGCAGGTCTTGCAGCAGAGTGAGACTCAGGCTCCCACCCTGTCACCTCTCAGTTTCCTGGCATGATACAGGAGCCGGCAAAGCCTTTCTGCCCATGGATCCCAGACAGTTGCCTCCTCCCTTGGTAGCAGAGCAGATGTGTGAGGCTGAGAGCAGTGCACAACAGGGCTGAAACAAAGGGGAGATCCCTGGGGAGGGGCCTCAGCAGAGCATCACAGGGCTTCTGGCAGGTCTGCCCCCAACGCGCTGGCCGGCTGACAGGAGCCTGTGGCCCCAGGAGCTGCCGAGGCAGGACGAAGCAGTGCCACAGTGCAGCTGATCTGGGGCTCCAGCTCTCTGCTCTCCACAGCACAAGACTTGGCTGTGCCTCTCCAAAACCCCAGAGGATGTGAGCTCCCTGAAGGGGAACTTCCCTGCTGCCTCATGACAGAGCCCAGCAGGAAGCAGCTGTGCTGAGCCCAGAACTTGGGTCCCTCAGAGGAGGTAAAAATGTACCTTAATTGAGCGTGAAGGGGGGTTGCAATGCTCTTCACACTGTGCCTGGAGGCCAGGACACACCAGAACAGTCTGCACCAGAGAGGGGACAGAGCTGGTGCTGGGAGCTGCACATCTCTGCCTTCCAAGGGTGCCACAGCTTCTGGGCTCAGCAAGGGCTTTGGTTTTGTATTTATTCAGAATGGCAGATGTTGCTCCGAGATGAGAGCGAAATCACCACGTGAAGCCTTTTTGAAAACACTGGGGAGCTAAGTGGTATCTTTAAGGACAGCAGTAGGTTTATAAGGATGCTGCTGTGCCCAAATCACATGGCTGTGAGCTGAGCAGCCAGAGTTGCTCAGGGGGAGAGAATGCCAAGCTGTGGGATCAAAGAAAGCCATCACCCACCACACAGAGACAAAACCAGCCAGCCAAAGCGTGCTTCCCTCCCCACCCTCCCTCACGCTCCCCATTCCACCCCCTAGGTGGATGCTGCAAGCCCCCAGTAGCTTTTCTGTGTCATTTGGACAAAACTTTCCTCAAAGGAGTCCAGGTGTGTTAGGTATTAATTTTACACTATTGTTTAGTATTTTAACATACAGTAGATGATCATACACTACAGTAGGTCTTACAACACGTTGCAAAGATAGTCCATGTGCACTACAATGGCACACAGCTAGAACAAGCTTGGATTAAGCAGTCATAAATCCAGTATTCTTGACATTACAGAAGCAGGCTGTCTCCTGAACCCAGGTTGTTTTTAAGATATCTACCACTGTCAGTAAAAGATATTCATGGTTTCTTCTAAACTACCTTCTGAGAAAATATGCAACAGGATGCAGAAAGGATAGTTTGCTATTTGCTGTTCAGGTTTCTCTCACAGAACTACTCTGAGAGCAGATATCTAATGGACAAGGTCCATTGTCTGTATACAAGGTAAGGAATTTACTTTACATGTAAAGAGAGCATTTAAGTCAGTAACTGGAATTTTAATACAATTGCACCTTCAACAACCCAAGAGGAAGAGCATAGAAGTGCCTGAAAAACTCTGTCTAAACCACCTAAGGTTTCCTACTACCCTTCTGCAGAAGCCACAGCACCTAAAATGCAATCTTTTGACTTCATTTCTGTGGTCTGGTCCTCCCCTCGACACTCCTTGTTATGTGCTGACAATGTCTGGAATTTCTTTTACACCTCCCATCCAAGGTCTGGACAGGGCTTGCAAGATCACATGCAACCCTGTGCATTCAGCCCAGGACAGGCACTGCAAAGCAAACACATCTCTTGCTTCCCAAGACACTGCCTCCCCCACTGCTTCTTTCCACTGGGTTAGCGAGGAAAATAAATTCTGCTCAGATGATCTGCCTGTCAGTTCCTGTCCAGCAGCACATGCAGCTGTGCCTGAGAGCACCAGCTAGGAACCTTTACAAAACCCCCTTTCAATTCACTGCAGTGGCAACTAAGAAAGTTCCAGAACCAACTCTTCCTCCTCCCTGCTTTCAGCCTCTCCTTGTCTTCCCTGCTGACCACAGCGAGGGTGATTTCACAGTCCCTGTCAGCTGGAATGGCCATGGAGCTGAGCCTCTGTGTGTCCATGTTTCATCCAAACCGCTCAAGTGGCAAGAAGTGAGACAGCCTGCCTGCTGAATTCCCAGTCCCCAGCCTCTCCCCCGGCTCTGTGAAAGCTGTCATTTGTATTCCCCAATCTCCAGGTGCTGAACAGGGTTCATCTGTGCTGAGTACGCCTCTGACATTGCCTTCCTTACCAGCTGTTTTACCTGCCATTTGCAGCCTTATGCTTATTTTGTCCCCACTGATTCCTGCTTCACGTGCACAGCAGCTGAAAAGCAACTGGGGCAGAGCTCCTTCACAGTGATTCCAGGCACTGTAGTCTTATTACTGCAGTGGCTCAGAGGAGATGTGTACATATATGTACGAATGTATATTTGCATACATGCAGCTGACAGGCACATTGTTTCCATTATTGGTACCTTGCAAATTCATCCCGGACCTGGAGAATCCAGGCACAGTTTGGGGAAATGTCTTCTCCCCACTACCTCAAATAAATGCTAATTATTAAATGAAAGATTCAACAGGCTTAGTGTACTCTCACCATTCCCCAGGTGGACCTTCTGTGGAACACGCAAGAAGAGCAAGTAAACCAGTTCACACTCACAGATGCAGAGGGGTCAACACACGCCCAGAGTTAACTGCAACACTTTCTATTTTGGCTGTACCTTCAGTAAAACAGACTCTTAATACAACCTACCTGCACATGTATTGCGCACAGTCATCTTTCAGAGCACAACTGTTCTTCAGGATAGACTCTTTCAACGAACCACAGCCCACAAATTATTTTTGTCTCAAATAAATCACAGAACAGTTCCCTGCAAAGGCCGCACTGCCAAAGTTACTTACGGGCCGTTACTCATTCGCTGTTTCAACTCCACCAGGGCCCTGTTACTGGTGTCACTAAATGATCTCTATGAATGTGCAAGGAAGCCTAGATCTTCCAAGTTTTCCAGAGGGAAAAATCCTTGTCAAACTCCATTAAAGCCCAACGGCAGAGAAGACGCAGCAGGCAGCCGAGTATCACGGGCTTGGACATAGAAGGCTAAATGTTTCCAACCTAAATCCACCTGTATGAGTGCCACATCCTGCTGCTTTTTGCAACCAGCAAGCCTGACAGCCCAGCTTGAAATCAGCAACTATCCCACAGTTCAAAAACATTGATGGCAAAGCTGAATCCTTGTTACGCTGCTTTTCCTTGGGAATTTAGCATTCCTGTTTCAATACAGCCAATTCCATCCAGAGGCACTGCAGGCTACCAGTATCTCATTGATCTTAGCATGTCATGGCAGTTTGGACAGGACACACGACCCTGCTAAACTGCAGGTCTTGTGCTCTGTACTTAGCCCTCCAAAAGAGGACAACAGATAATTGTGATTACTCCTGACCATTAAATACTTCACTAAAGCCATCGTGTCCTTCACCATTTGCAAAACAGCATCTGAGAAGTGAATTTTTTACTTCCCAAAACTACTGGTTAACATTAATTGAAACACAACACACTGTCAGCCCAACTAAGGTCCTCATCAAGTACATCTTCCTTTGTACCTTCCACCCAGAAGCAGCTGGCACACCACTTAAACTAGGGTAAAACTCCCTAATTTCCTCCCAAGAAGCCTGAGCCCTGCCACGGACTCGCACACCAGTTTCCATCTTGGTTTGCCTCCTTTCTATTCATTACCGGTAAGCAGACTCCCAAACCCTGGTTTCCATCATTCCTTCCCTGTCCTATGCCTGTCTGCACCAGTCCTGTGAGCTGACAGATTACTGAAGGCTACAAGAGCACAATTCTTGTACACATCAATATCCTGCCCGTTCCAGAGAATAAGCAGGTTGACCTAGTGGACACCATACGTGTGTGTCTCAGCTTAGAGTCAGTGGGAATGGGAAGTCTGGCCTCATCAGCTGTGTGTGTTTATTGTTACTTTAAAAATTCATTCCTGTATTTGCTTCAAGGAACTCCCAGATTGGTAAGAATTTTACTACTTTTTAAAATAACGGTGATAGCGAAGGATAGTCAGGTGAGTGGGTTAGATGTGAGGCCTGAAGTCAACCCTCAATTACAGTAACCAAAGCAACAGCCTGTGATTAATGGATGTAGTTCTGATCTGGTGAATTGGCTGCTGTAAGGGCTGCTCAAACGCAGGGACTGCACTGCTTCATGTTCTGTCACAGACTTCCACACAAGGGCTCATCCTGAGCAAGCCTCCTCCATGCTACTCCCAAGGAAGAGCTTTTGAACTCCTTGCATGTATTGGAGGGACAAGGGATTGGCGTGAGATGGTTTGGAAGGAGCTGGGCTACTGCCTGTCCTTGCAACACTTGCTCCAAGGTGCTTGTTGGGGCAGGTCCTGTGAGGGAAGGCAGATGGGGAAGTGCTCACTCTTCATTTGCACTTACTGCCAGCAGCCATCAACCTAATATGGGTTCTGGCTGCATGCTCGTGTGGACGTACAGAACTGCTTTCTTAGCTCTGGAAAAGGTCTTTCCACACACCAAAGAATTTACATGTCGCTGGACATTACAGGAAAAGGGCAGGTGAAGGAATCTCTATGCAAAAGCAGCACTGACGGGCTTGAGTTTATGCAGCAAGTGTGCAACAGAGTCAGAACTGTAACTTCAACTCCTGCATCTCTTATTTACCCTCTAACGACCAGGCTGTTCTTTGTCTGTCCCTCTGCTATGACTGACAGCCGGGTAGCAGGAAGGGCCATCTGCACAGGCCAGGAAAACGCAGCATATCCAGCTCCAGAATCTCAAAACTCCATCTTCATACAGAAGTTTTTGTGATAGAAAAAGGTTCTGTGAATGTCAGCATTTCCATATTATCACCATCTGTACACATACTGCCATGGCAGTAAGAATTTAAAAGATAAAAAAAAATGCAATTTAAAGATAAAAAATGGTTTAAAGTTGACAGTCTCAAGCAGTTTCAGTGCCTTGCATCCCTCATCAGTTTTCATTCATCTAATGTTTTCTTTTAAATACACTTGACAAACTCAGATGCTCGGAGGGGAAGTGCTGTACCAAAGGATGCACTTCTGTGTGTCCCCACAGCATCAGAGCCCCGGGGAGGGCTGTGTCCTGCATGCCGTGTTGTTGCTCTGTGTTACAAACCACTGTCCGTGTTTAACCTCCCACGTACATCACACCCACCCGCCCAGGCAGCTTCAACAGAGCCCGCAGTGCCCAAGTGTCCAAGGGTATCGCTGCATTCCACCCGCAGGGTGGGGATATCCTGGGCAGGTGCAACGCCCAGGGCAAGCACAGAGGTGTTCTCAAACACAGGGTGTCCTGGCTTCAGGAAAGAGGAGGTAAACACAGTATTGTGAAAAATGAGGTGGTGCCTCAGAACTCTGTCTCTGTACCCACTGCCTTGTCATTTTGTGGATCCAACCACGGGCAGCTTTTTTTGTATTTCCTTAGCCAGCTCCCAAAAGACAAAAAACCAGGAATACAGCCAAGCAAGTAACATGATCATAGTAGTTATGGCAATAGCTACCTTCTTAAAACTGTCTTGCACTCCTTCATGATAAGATAAAGAACCAGAAATTTGAAGTGGTGACTGACTGACATTGTCCTTTGTCTAAGCAAAACACTGACTCCTGCTATTTGGAAACACAAGTCAAGCAGACTCACTGGAAGTCTAGCTCGAGACAGAAACCGTCCTGTAAACTCAGCATGGCTCTCCAATTTCTTCATTTCACTTCCACAGATAAACACTTCGCTAGAAAGCAAACACGATGGAAGGACAGGCCAGCCAGCACTAAGTGCCCCCTGAAACGGCCCCTGCTGCTGTTAAACAACACTGCTGGGCCCAACATGGGACAGGGAGAAAGAGTGATTTTAGTGCAGTTGAGGCCAAACAAACACCTGTGCTCACAGATGCAAACCTGCCAGCAGATACGGTACCTACCGGTGCCCTGGGGAGCTGTGCTGGCTCAAGAACTGCAGGATCGGAAGAAAGCAAAGTAGAAACCCCTCGCTGATAGGATCGGTCCCCCAGTTCAGGACACTCTCCTGTTCCCCTGATTGCTTCTACAGGCCAGAGAAGAGGGGAAGACTCTGCTGTAGCTTGAGCTGCTTTACAGAAGGCCTCACGTTTGCCAGCAGCACTGGCAGGTTTTGCTCTAAGATATTTTGGGACTCGTTCATACCTGAGACAAACTGCTTCTCACATGCTTTCTTCTGTGTTTTTAGGTGACCTAGAACATTTGAGAGGTGTTTAATACCTGGATATATTTTGAGATTTTGTCTCTGTCTTTGACAGAGTCCGCTTGTTGAATTCCCACTCGATTTCAGAGAAGGAAATGAATGTTGCCTTGCCTGCCCACTGTGCACCTTTGGCCTTTTGATGAGAAGCCAAGAGACAAACTGCTCCATTTCTCCAGCCAGCACAAGAGAACTGACGAGGAAAATTTGTCATCTCTGCTGCAGTATCACAGAATATTCTGCAGTGGAAGGGACCCACATCCACAAGGTTAGCATGCAAACCCAGCCTCATGCCCCATCAAACACACATGCTCTGCAAGCTGTGAAGTCCAGAGGCAGGAAAGGAAAGGAATTTTCATGGCTCACTCCAGGTCTGAGACTCACAGGAAGAGTCATCCCTCTCATACCACTCCCTACATTGGAGGAAACCTCAGAGAGAGCCAGGTGCTGCAACAAGATGAGGAATCCACTGCGTGGATCTTGATCTAATCCTGTTCGCGCTGTTCAGTTTTGGGAGGGAGAGGGCGGGTTACATTAGTGCTGAACACATTTCAGAACAAGAGAGTAAAAATACTGTACAAGGCTTTATTAAGTGGTGTGCCAGATTTCTGGCACGTCTCCCTCACGCATTAGTGAGAGACAGTGGAAAGCTCACAGTGCCCAGTACAGGGGATACCATGAACCAGACTTAAATCAGCACAGACACCAACTGTTGTGCCAATTTAAACTACCCAAAGAGCCCATGTTCCTGACTCAAAGTGGTAGAATGAATAGCGAGTACCTTGTGCCTAATGATCAGAAATGAAGTGGTACAGGTAAGGAAAAAATGTAAAATGACGACATAAGTAGTGGAATAAAATGGGAAAAAAAAATAATTGCTCGTCATTTGTGCTCCATCTGCCTTGAAAGGCAATAGTATTTTATTTCCTTTGGTACAGGAGGGTTTGCATAAAACATAAGCAAGGTTGTACAAACCCTTGGGGTTTAATTTGATTCTAGTTTATCTTTTGATCAGCACATCAAACAATTCTGCAGCATTTTCTCCTCCTGCCTCCCCTCCCAGTTTCTAAAAGCTGCCAGAAATATCTGCCTGCTGTGTTGCATCAGGGCAGGGCCTTCAAGGTAATGCCATCATATTTAAAGTGGAGTCTTTGCCAAAACACTCCAACACAGGCACAGACCTAATGCTCGCAAAGGGTTTCTAACAGCACATGAAACACACCTTTCAGCTTCTTGAATGGAGAGGTTCTTAGGGGAAAGAGAAGGCAAAATTATTACCCACCACAGCAATTGCAAGAGGCTGACCTTCTGCCATCTGCACCACCAGGGACCCGTCACAGCTCAGCAGCAATCCAGATGTAAACAGCTGTGACCTGTCCCCATTGTCCACAGGCCAAACCACCAGTGAAGTCTCATTCTGCTCACACCTCGCATTGCAGTCAGCATGATTTCAGTGGCTACTTCAAAGCAGCAAAGAAACCTCAGTTTCAGCAGAAATACCAGCTGTGCCAGTTGTGATAGAAAGCAAGTCCAGAAAGAAACCACTCCGTGCTACCAAGAACTAAAGCCCCTCCAGGGGCACTCAATGGTGCCATCACAGTGCCCTGCTCATTACATACAGGTTTGGACGTACCTCACAGCCTCCAGCAAAATAATGATGCAATAAGAAAAGAGGATTACATTTTCCTACCCAGTGTATAAGCTGCACTGAACAGAAAACAAGCTTTCCAAAAGATTCATGAGGGACAAAAAGCCAGGAAATTTGAGTGCTGTCTCTGTTCAGAGCAATGAAAGATGTATCAAGGCAGTCCTTACTATAGCTGGAAGCTAACAACAATCTGGTGTATGTAGTTTCACATCTTTTTGTTGCTGTTGCTAAACCACATCTGGCTTTAATTACCTTAGTGATGCCTTTTTCTCTCACCAGCGTTTGCCATTTGGGCTCACAGAGCGCAGTCTCCACAGGAATACCACTGCGGATGCACTTCACCTTTACCAAATGTCTCCTCAAAACCACTACCGATCTTGAAACCTAATGCAACTCTATGCCCTATAAAAGGCTTTATACTGCCAGCCCCATTAACCAAAGCCCCCCTCTCACTTAGGAAGGGTCAATGGACCCAGTAAATAGGATGAAACTCAAGATTCCCAATCTCCCTGTGGCACAGCAACCAACCCCTGCTGACTCCCACTATCTCTGCACTCACTTGTATCAAATAACAGCTGAAGGGAGTCCTCCTGCTCTAGGTGCTTTTGACAAAGTCCTCAACCCTCAGAGCCTTTTGCTGCAGTCCTCCCCAGCAGAACTCGCTCATGATGGCAGTTTGTGGGATGGGGCGTCCTGGGCACACCAAGCGGCCCCAGGGACCATGAGAAGCCCCGTGAGCTGCAGGGCAGGTCGTGCTCTGCTGGGCACATAACTCAGTGTGCACAGAGAGAGTTCTGCTGGGGACACCATACAGGAGTTGAACAGCTGAGTTAACGAGTCGTCCTAGTAGTGGAGGAGTGTCCTGGGATTACCAGGTTCTGACAGCACCTGTGCAGACCCTTCCTGTGGGTGTCACGCACAACATCAGAGCAACACAGCAAACAGAAGGACCTGTAATGCCTAAAACAGTTTGCTGTGCTTTCTATTACATTCTGATGCTATATCACACTGATTTAGCTCTCCTGGGCTGGACACTGGC
Organism: Pseudotriccus pelzelni; assembly: GCA_035584735.1. Lineage (NCBI taxonomy): Eukaryota > Metazoa > Chordata > Aves > Passeriformes > Tyrannidae > Pseudotriccus > Pseudotriccus pelzelni. Next base: position 23,716,077 of record JAWMRA010000009.1, read on the forward strand.
TTATTTTAGACATGCTTTGCTTCCCGTTTTCATTCTCTTCGTACTTCTCATAATCTGGTATAAAACTCTGGGTTTGCTTTCAGCACCTTCTGTTGTAGTTTGATTTAAAGGCTAACAAAGAGCTCAGTGTATATTTTACATTTGAGGATAATGGGAAAAAAATCCTACGTTTTTATGACCAGAAGGGGGCCACTGGATCATTTAATGTGACCACCTGTAAAGTACTATTTCCCCTGCTGAGCCCAGTAACTTCCCTCGACTCAATTAGAGCTTGAAGCATTGACAGTTCGGGTGTTCCATATAAAGACCAAGCACAACATAAAACAACTTTAGAACAATAAAAAAAGTTCTGAGAGCCTCCTGGGTGTTCCTCACATATCACAAGGAACTTAAAAATCCCTTAACAGTCCCTGTAATGTCACAGTTTCTCTGAATAAAAGCAGACATTCTTCATTGACCCAAATAAGCTGCAGTAATCATAAAAAACTGATCTTCCTTGTGGGGTTTTCTGCTCCTGATATTTAAGGGATTTTCTTGGGAAAGTAATTTTTAAAACCTTTCTGTGCTTGACTACATAAACATTCACATCCTCCTGAGTTCTTAAACACAAGCTTAGTCAATCCACAAGGATGGCAAATTAAACTGAAGAATTATGAAGAGAGAAGCAGGACTCTTATCACTGCACTTAAATTCTGATGATAAATCCTCTGCAAAGGCCATCTCTAGCTCTCTTCTATCAATTCTCCTATCCCTGGTCAAAAAAAATAATATCACAAATCAGCTCAACGAAATAAGCATGTAGATGTGTGCACCAGGCCAGATTACACTTCTTTCCTCACTTGCAGAACTGTCAGGGGCATGGTTTGAAAACCACTGTGGGGACAAGTATTGCTTCAATGCATCCAACTTTAGAGTGCCACAAAAAAATCTGAATAAACCAACAGGTAAGAGCAGATGAGGAATGAGAGCAGGAGATGAGGTACAAGAGGAACAAGAAAGCCAAAACAGAGGGAAAGGCAGAAGGACAGGACTGGAATATGCCCAAAATATTCTACAGTTTGTGTACTGTGTGGAGATTATTGCTTGGCCTTGCAGAGGCACTGAAAGGAGTCAGCTGTCCAGCTAACAGGCACCCAGAGGCACATCACTCACACCTTTAATTGCTTTGGAAATCGCAGCTCAGAACAGCACAAAGACTCTGATTCAGTACCGTGATTTTTCCAGTTATGTATTAGAGCAAATTCACACCTTGTCTCCTCATTCTAGCACGGGCCACCTGCTAGGTCAAGAAAACTTTTTTGGAGGTTCCCTACCTAAAGAACTGCCTGCAAGTGAGCAAAGAGGAATCACACATCTGCGAGTTAGAAAGTGCAAATGTTTTCTTTGTGTGTGATTGTGACCCAAATTGGCTTCGAAGTGTAACAAAGCCTGGCTCCCCCCCCCTGCCTCCCTGAGAACAGAAAAAAGAAAAGTTGGAGAAAAAGAGGGAAAACCCACAGGAGTTTTCACTCACTCTCCTGGCTTACACAAATACGTCAGGAGACAGATGGATCCCATAACCTGGGACCCACCTGTAATGTCTTGTCTCATGAACGTTAGACCAGTGGAAACAAGCTATATTTTTGTGCAGTAGAGGAAGTCCAGGGCAGAGGACCCTCTCTTACGACCTCTCAGCACCAGAGGGCTGAGACTGAGCTACACTCCATTTACTTATGAAAGGTTTATGCCTGAAGTAACACTAGGCTGCCTTGATGAATAAAGAAGAGGACATTCTTCACCTTACTGCAGTTCCCCTTGGTCCTGCTGAGATTGCCTCTGAAGAACAAATGAAGTGGCCAATCTGCATGGACAGCTTTCTCCACAGCACTCCAAATGTCATGTATTTTAAAGGCCGTATTGGGGTGCCAAAGATTTACATAGTGCTCAACAAAGCCCTTTTTCTTGTTTAGAGCCACCAGGATGAACAAAATTATTTTTCTCCTAAAAACTGTGCTACCACAGGAAGCTCATACCATAAACTTTCCTACCAGGACTAAAACATCACAACATTCTGTGCTTGAGACCATACCATAAAGCAGCAATCACCTCTGACCCCACAACCATTTGGAAGAGTTAAACTCTATTATAAATCCTAATTTATATGCCAAGTAGGTACAGTCACGGAGCTTGGGATCAGATCTAGCACTCACAAGTAAAAGCCCATAAAAGAGGGGGAAATGTGTCATGAACATTTACTCCACAAACAGGCAGACCAGAAAAACCCCACATTTCTCATTTCTACAACACGGCTTGTAAAATTGGAGAATGATATCAAAACTCACACATCATTCTGGAAATCAAAATCTCTATTTAGATGCACGATGCTAATTCAGCTCTGCCTTGCTGAAGTAGATTAAAGGTCAAATATAGATTTGAAATCTTGTTTAAACTTCTTACTGCTTTAATAACAAGCGCTGAATTACTGAAGGGTTTTCTTAACAGTGAATCTGTTCTGAACGTATTTCAGCCAAAGGTATCCATTCCACTATCTTGTTACATCAGTTCCTAACTGACAGGTAAATTCACGTGTCGTGACCAGGAGTGCAAAATTAAAACATATTCTACCGAGAAGGTTCCCAGTGCCCCCTTGGTAACCAGTCAGAGTTAATGAAGCGCAGGAAATTAATTTATTGGGAAAAACTTTTCAGACCATAAACAACCACCCTTTTTATTTGCTCACTGTTACAGGAAAAGCAACTGAGCACTCTTCACCCCCTGCAGTCAGAAATGGCACTGCAGATCAGCACTGACGCATGTTTTAACTGATACCTTAATTAGACCGTTTAATTAAGCAATAAGAACTGTAAGTGTTCATCCCTCAGTCACTCACCCAGAGGTGCCATGGTTTGCGTGAGGGCAAGCACCTTCCCAGCCTAGGGCTCAAGAGGTTCACGTAGAACATAAGTGGCTTCTGCCACATCTGCCATCCCTCGCTGAGGCCCCACAAAGAAGGGAGAGCTGAGGGCAGTGCCCAGGCTCAGCACACCCCAAGCACCGGCCTCACTCACACGTGGGGAGACACACGGAGAAGCCAGTAATTCACTGTGCTTTCCTACAGCAACAGCAGGCCAGGCTGACAGAGAAAGGCCTTTACAAGGAATTTGTGCTGCTCACTGCACGCAAAGTGGGCTGTGACTCACGTGCGGCCTGTGTGACAAACTCCAGTTCCACCAAACTGCAGAAATGGTCTAAGGCAAAGCCAGATGTTGATCTGAGCAGCTGTTAGAGACAGAAGATATGTTTGAGATAGAAACTGTTGTACAGGATGCCTGTGTGATCCATCTGGCAGCAACAACATCACATACTGATGGCTTTCCAAAGGTGGGTCAAAAGCACAGCGAACATTTGAAGAACCAGACTTATTTCCCCCTCGACTGGTCTCCCCCATCCTACAGAAGATGCCTTGAGATTGCAGTTGTGATTAAACGGGGTGGGACATTCACATAGCTCTAGGCCCTTATAACCTCAGAGGGTCAAGGGACACCTAATACTTTGCTCTCCTTATGTCAGTGGATTGTAGTGACTTTTGGGAAAGGAAGGGGTGGGCATGATACTGAATCACAGTGATATCAACAGGAATTTAATCTACTGAATCCTAAATCCAGGAACACATCCATTCTTACTTTTGGCTAGACTTCTGCCTAGGAGGAGATTCTGCAGCATTAGAATGATTGGGTGTATTTTGTTGGGTAAAACAACAAAACAACAATTCCAGAAAGTTAGGAGAGACATAAATGGTCACGGAGATAACCCCTGGACACGAGCATGGATCCAGTACTGCCTGGGGAGCAACAGCTCATCTACAACACCAAACCCAAAACCTCAGCAGCCTAAAGCAGGAGCCTCTCCTGCCAGAGAGGTAAAGCCCCAAACAGCAGCTGTAGGAAGGCTGCAGTGGGTTCATGACCCTGCACAACTGCCCAGCACCAGCCCAAGGCAAGAGCCGGTTCCGGGGCTTCTGGCACCACTCCCTCCTGCCATGAACAAGCTGCTGTGGAATTGTCCAAGCTCTTCCTTCCATTGAAAGAAGTTGGGCATGACTTGACACCTACCAGTGATCTCTAGGAAGACATGAATGTGCATTTGTTCGGTTTTTTAACCTTATTTGGTCAGTCAGCTCTACCTTTTAATTACATCTGTCCTCGATTACACTGACAAATGGCTGGGTGCTCAGACATATTTATTGTTCCATAATAAAAATAACCTCTGCTTGATACCAAGAAATATAAACAGAGTTTATTAGAGTCAGGAGCAATTGTCCACTGTATTAATTAGTTTCATTTCTCATTTAAAGCTAGGTTTAATAGTGGATAAAATTAAGTAAATTTTTGCAATTATATGAAGTGTATATGGTGAGCTGAACTGTGTATTGTACAATTACACATAGCTTTGGGATTCAGAGAATAGCTCTGTACCGCAAAACTCTCAGCAGTGAGAAGCCTGGGGCTAATATTAGTGAAATTACTTACATAACTCGCTCTTTTATTAATGTGGAAACAGACTATGATTAAAAGCTGGAAGCCGGAGAAAGGAACTATCTGGACCAGTTTACTAGACTAATGCTATTTATTAAATTTCAGAAAATACTCTAGGACATCGGGGTTAAAACAAGGAGATACTTTAGAACATTTAGATGCATCCCATCTCCACAGCAGTTGGCTGGGCTGCACCACCCAGCCTGCACTTGGCATGCACTGAACATACTGCGTGTCCGTTTGAGTTCAAATAATAGTCGGGTTTATTGCTATATGCTCAGAAAATTAAGGAATGAAAGAACAAGTACAACCATTAAAAGGCTGAATGAGGACTGCTGATTCAACTGTGCAGCTAAACTGCAAGCAAAGGGCACATGGCAGCGTAAACCAGTGATATCCGGGCTGAGCTCTGGCCCGAGCATCCCAAACACCTTTCCAGGGCCTCTCCAACACCACCTGCACACATGCACAACTGAGCACCTTGGCTTCGCCTGGAGCCTGTGTGAGGGCAGGTGTCTGACTCAATAAATTAGACATTCCCCATCAATATAAAGGTTAGCGAAATTGTTTTCTTCTGGAAGATGCACGTGCTTAATAGATTTCTTTTCTGCCCATTCATATCTGTGGCAGCTGGAATTTTCCAGCACACCATAGCAAAAATGAGAGGATGCATTCCTGGGAACCTCAACTCCCTTCCTCCTTAGTCTGCAATTAATTTCCTTTAGCTTACTCTGAAAGATTTGCTTTGTTTTTTCCCCTCAGTCTTTCCCCATGGAATGGAAAGAGAACTTAACAGGACTTTTGCAACAGATGTTCGGGGAATCTGGTATTTAGTCTACGACAACTGCTTCGTAAAACTGTTCCTTACTTTTATATAAGCCACTTTAGAAACCCAAAGGAGTGAAACTGTTCCAAAGTAGCCCTTGCTGACCCTGTTAGCGCTACTGCTGCTGCACTACACGCTGCAATTTCAGTTTGTAGTAAGCCAACGACTGAGCTTTCCACCACGGTACAAAGTGGCATCATATAATTAGATCAAAATTATATCCACTGTGATAGTTGTGATCTTCCTAGATGGGCAGTGTAAGCCATCTGTTGACAAAAAAAGGTGGTACCAGGTCAACATCCACTCTTTCTGAACAAAAAGACAATCTCATAGTAGAAGGAAGCTACAACCTCCCACCAGTACATCTGGTCACTCAATACCACACCAAGCACCCCACCTGCAAAACTCCACAAAACAGAGGGGCAAATCTGTCCATCTGGGAAGCACTCGAGCCCCTTCAAAACTGGTTCCGGCACTGATCATCTGAATGAGATTTACTTCGACTTCAGTATGAATTAAACATTAAAGTCATTCACAGTGCTGAACACGTTTCAGGGGACTGTTCTGAAGGGCCACAGGAAGGGCTGTTCCCACAGCAGCTTTGCACTGACAGGAGGCTCTCCGTACCTCAGAAGATTTTGGGAATACAGGCACAGAAGTGGGGTTCCAGCATTAGCATTTTACACGTGTCATTTTACAGATGGAAAGAGCAAACAAAAATTCCTGGTAGTTCACACAAAGTTAATTCCCCAAATGCAGTCTCTGCAGGGTCCTCAGAGCTTCAGAAATGAATGATGAAGATTTTTGAGTGCCAAAGTCTAAAACCAGAGTTATACACATTTCTGGAAGCTGTTGAGTAGCCTGCCCTTCTGAAATTGAGAAAAATACCTAAATTTGGGTTGAATGAGCCACGTTTAGTTCATCTGTTTGAAGATCTCTACATACACACTCATTATGTCAAGGCCACTGCAAGCTCTTTCAGTGCAGTGTTAAGAAAGGATTCAAGTAACATACGAACAGGATTTGGAAGTTCTGACTTTGCTCATCTCCCAAACTCAAACCCTGGGCTTGCTGTGTTAGTGCCAGCAGCAGTGGTGACACTTTTAGTCACCCCTCTGGGAAAACAAATACTGGAGATATCAGAAAACCAGAATAATCAAGATCTTCAAGACTACATATAAAGGTAAACCACATTTTAACTATTTTACAATAACAGCAGTACTATGAGAAGGGAATTCTGATAGGATATCTTGAATTATGCAAATATCCCTCAGTCCTTTTGGAGAGTGTTCATCAGGCTCAGCACTACATCATCCACAGTCCGCATCACTTCCATCTTGAGTGCCTCAACCCCCCAAAACCCAGTACACTTTCCGTCTGGGGTGGTCTGACAAAACCAGGAACAGGAAAGAAAATCAGGTAACGATGCTATAGCTGTGCCTGTGGTGGAGTTAACCTGGCAGGAAGAAGTGGAAATTACCGCTCCTTAAAACCAGGTTCCAAATCCAACTTCAGACCTCTTGAGACTTCACTGAAAAACGAATGATTTAATGAGCCCTAAGGATGAGCAATACTTCAGGCATGAACTTCATATTAATTTATCTCCCTGACAAACAGGCAGCTCCCCATGCACCTGATTTCACCCACCCCCTGTATGGCAGGGCACTTTGTCCACCCAGCATAACTAACCTTGCAGCACACCCGTGGTGAAAGCTTTACCTCCTGGAGACTGCCAGGAGGGCAATGAAAGCAGCCAGGGAGGAACTCAAAGCAGAGATCTGAGCACCATTAGCCGTGTATCCAGTGCTCTGCGCCTGTCAGCTCCCAGTAGCCAGAAGAGGTGGAGAGACAGCAGTTTTATTTTCTTATCTTCTGTTGTGCTTTTCAATTAACACCTCTAAATGTCACAGCTCTTCTTAGCTTAGAGAGGCAAGCTCACACTGTAACATCACCCTTATGACCACTGAGAGCATGCTCTTCCTCCCTTTAACAAGAGCATTGTGCTATTTCAGAGATTCTTCTCCAGCATGGCAGATGTATCTATTTTCCACTTAAAAGCAACTTAAATCACATCTGGCAGAACAAGGAAATTTGCGAAAACATATTCTGACCTTGCTTAATGTTTTAATCACGTGTCCTACCACCCATTTCACCTTTTAGTGTCATGTAGGCAGGTTTAACAAATTGCTGAGAATCACTGTAGAAAAGAAAGCCATTAAACCAAAACTTAACAGGTTCTAGGGAGCAGAGACACCCTCCTGAAGCCACAGGGTCATTGAATAAGGCAGAGGCGATGGTTTTCTAACCACTTACAAACTCTGTCCAAAACTAACAGCTACTCCCAAACTCAGAACTGCCTCATGCGACATATCGTGCAGTAGGAAAGCACATCAAATCTGCACAAAAACCGAGATAAAGGCAGTACCACAAACAATGGCTGACTGCTTTCACTGCTGGAAGAAAAGGGAACAAACAGTTCGCTTAGTCTCACACTACTGTCAGAGGTGGAAGGACCTCTAATCTGCTGGGGAGCAGACCCACAGGCGTGCTGGGGCTGTCTGAACGCTGCAGAAGCAAAGCTTTGAGGATAACTGCAAATGCTGTTCCCATATGAAACACAGCGATAAAAATATGCAGAGCTACAGGGAAGAAAACTGTCCCTTCTCCCAACACCAGCCCGGCCCTTCATCTGTGCCTGCTGCTCTTCAGCTGCCGCGCTTTCCCCAAGAAATGTGTGCTGCATTTGCCCAACACTTAGGACCTACGTCCACCTGAGTCACTGCTCCCCTCCAAATCGTGGCAGAGCAGCAGCAAACACACAAGGAATATGCTCCTTCGGCCTTAAATCACAACAGCAGAGTATGGACACCATGTCTCCTGCCCACCACACAGAGCGTGTTTTGCCTTGCAGTTAAGATGCACCACCAAGGTGTGCTGAGGACCTGACCACTCACAGCTGAGTGCCTCGTGTGCTCCTGCAGGACACGGCATCTGTTGTCTCTTCTGCAAGAGCCCTGCCCTTCAGACACGTCCAGTTCACTCCTCTGCAGGAAGGGATATGGTGGCTCCAGGTTGGAGTTACAAGTGCGAGTGGAAGGCCCCAGAGAAGCAGAGAGGTTCCTCAGAGCTTGGCAAGGAGCCCATTGTTTCCTCCAGAAAAACACCATGAGCCTTCCAGCTGGGCTCGTTCCACAGCAAAGGGCTCTGTTACAAAGCTGTGTGGGAGAAGGAAGGAATAAATGCCCCCAAGGCTGCTGTGAAGAGCACACTTCAGAGCAGCTGCTCCCTCTGTTATCTAATCTTAATTTTAATTGAGGGTTTTTTTTTTTTTCCTCCTGTGTTGCCCGGGGTACTTCGATCCCTCTGCACGTGCTCCTCCCGGGGCAGCCAGCCACAACCTGCCCGCACACGCCGGCATCCGCCGCTGGCCCCGCACGCCCGGGCTGCTCCCGAGGCAGGACGCACACACGCACTGCACACGCTGCCCTCCGAGACGTCCCCTTTAATGCCACCTCTTCGTCTGTTAAATGTCTCCAAATTGCCAGATCCCTCGGGGATTCCAAACGTGAAATGATAAAAGGTTATTGCAATATGCCCAGCAACAGGAACCGGGGTGAGGCTGACAGTCACGGATAGCCTGAACCAGAGTTAATTACTACATGCTCGCTCCGATTTTTTTCCCCCTGTTTTGATAAAGGGCAATTTATAGTTGGCATGACTGTCACAATGCCCCATGACCCTCAGTCTAATTATAAAATATAATGTGGAACTGCAAATGCAAGATCTGAGAGAAGAAATCCCTGGCTTCTGCAGCTTTTACTTTTTCCCATTCCAGCTTTCTTTTCCCAGGGTGTAACTGTGGCTCTGAGTGCACGATAAGCCCAGAACATTAATGTGCGTTTATTTAGAGACACCTCTAATGTGTTTGTGTTGTGTTTCTAGAGCTACAGACCAAAACAGGCATGGTAACAGCTAACCAATGCAGAGCAAATTCCCAGAGGGAAGACAAGAAGGGTTAGTTGCTGAATGCATCTTAGTCAGGAGAGAAGCTGGAGCTGTTTTAATTGTTCATCAATCAATTAACGGCACTCTCAAATGTCTAATTAAGCAGACAACTGGAATTAAGCAAAGGGCACCTCTGAAATGCCAGCCCTCTTAATGAAGGCACTTCTTACGTTCAAGTGGGTACTTGATTAAGGTGTGCTTGTGTGGAGAGAGGTGCAGGAAAATCCCCAACCGAACGATTAGGATGTCTCCCTGGTAAGCCTATGAAAAATCAACCCTTTGCTAATGCAATTTAACCCTCATATCCAAGCAAGCACCCAAGCTGAGTGGCAAAGCACAAAACAAATGAGGCTCATTTAGCACGGAAGGCTGCGGCACAAACGCTGTGATGCCATCCCTGGGCATTGTCTGCTCAACTGGGAAAGTGGGAATGGGGACAAGGGTCAGGCACACGGCGATAGAGATTTTGAGGATGCCGGTGCCAGCACAGCAGGCCGGAGGTTTGGTACAAGGCACTCCAGCCGCAGGCTCAGAAAGCAGCAGCAAGCTCCTGAGGGCTCGCTGTCCTTCCGTGGACAAAGCCAAGGCAGGCAGTGACCTCTGCCAACAGGGAGCACCTTCTGAGCCCTCCTTCCATCAACAGGTGCATCAGCCCAGCACAGCCCTGCGGGAGGATGTACAACCCGCAGCAGCTGAAAATCGATGCCGGCACATCAGCAAAGAATCATCCCGGGTGGGGGGATGAGACCATTATCTCAGTGGAAGAGGGATGGCACTGAAATGCTTGTGATCACTGGACATGGATGACTGCTCAGCTCCCCGGGATTCATTGCAAGGCAATATGAAGATGCTGCCACCATCAACTCCCCACACACCAGGGACACCACAGACCCCGAGTGAAACCACACAATAAAAGCAAGCAGCAGCAGGAGATTTAGCATATAGCAGAGAGAGTCAAAACTGATCCTGTTTTTCTTTAGTGCTCGCAGGGATCAAGAAGCTTCCACAAAAGCTCCACAGCTGGTTGCACATGCAGCATTACACAGCATGTGCCGTGGGTCTGTGCCCCAGCTGTTCAATAAAATCATTGCCACAGCTGTGTCCAAATACGTAAAACAAAAAATAATCAAAATTTAAAAAATCACAGAGACAAGGAAAAGATTTCCAGCATTCCTCTGGAAGTCTTCTGCCAACGGGTGAGGCTGTTCCCTTACAATAAAGTTACCTACAAAGCAGCCTGACAAAGAAAAAAATCCCACAGTTGTCCTTTGAGAAGACAATGAAAAGCTAGAGCTCAGTTGGCCTTGCTTGGCACATTTACTTATAGAAGGAACCCCTGAATCTCTCTGCACCAGGATAGAAGGTCCCTAAAAATAACCCAGTGAAAGCTGAGAGAGCTATCCTAAAAATCTCTCTCGTGGGCTTAGTCCTGAAGTGTGATACTTTGATACCAACTTTGGCCTTAAGCTGAGCTCACTAGTACATACCAGCCTAGGGAGATCAGTTTTCTTTCATCTTTATCAGCTTTTTTCCGCCCTGGCAGATGCTCTGTCTACTTGTCTACTTCTCCAGTTGCTCCAACATCACAAATTACCATCAAAACTTTGTGTACATGCTTTGCAAACATGTAAGCTGATAAAATAACAAGTGCTAAGATGACTTGACTTTGCAAGGGAGCTGTGATATTAGGATTTATATTTCTGAACAGATTCTGCCTCTCAAAAAAAAAAAAACCCAAACAAACCAAACCACAAGAAAGCATTAAAAAAAAAAATCCCAGAAGTCACCTCCCTTCCCACCTTGCAATCGACATCTAAGCGAAGGACAAATGCTGCAGGTTTACAACAGCAGACACTGTTTTAATGCAACAGTTTTCTTACTTATATAGTCAAGGTAGAAAAACGTGAAGTGTGACACATTTCTTGTTTTCCTTAAATATTTTCTGGAAATCCCAGTAATTATTTATGCTGTTGCTTCTGTATATAAATACTATCATAAATTAAAAAAAAAAAACCAAAACAGAAAAAACCCCCAGTCATGATAGCAGCTATTCCTTGGAGCTCAGCTTTAGCAAACTCAAATTGGCAGGTTACAACATTAATAACGTTTTTAAATATATTTTTTAAAAATAAAAAAAAATAAAAATCTTTTAAAAATTCTACATTTCAAACTCTTTATATAAAGGAACCTAGATGGTACAGAATTGTACCTGAATAAGAAGAAATCAAGCTCTTCCACAAAGGAAATTACTATCAAAATTGATGCTTCCTGCCATGTTAAAATTCCAATAAGCATTTATCTCAGCAAATCCTCGGCAGCCTCTGACATTTCTATTATTGGGGCTGACTGGGTTCATCCTGCCCTTATGAGAATAAATAGTGGAACATCCCAGGGGAAGGGAGCTGCTGCAATAATACAAACATCAGTCACCAATTTAAAGGCTCTCCTGAGCATGTGAGAAAGTTGGCTCTTCCCAGGTGTGATGCCGAAGGGAAGCAGAAGGAGAGGACAGTCAGCAGCTGGATCTCCCCTGGTATCCAGGGAGGTTTTGGCTGTGGTTGGTGCCTCACTGTCCCTGAGCCAGGCAGTGCAGCAGGGCTGGGTTTCAGGCCTTTGGGACCAGGGTCAAGGAGGGTACCCAAGGACAAGACACTGCTCCTGTCAAGGATTCCTGCCCATCACCCAGACCATCTCCAGCTGATCTCCAAGGATGCCTTGGCTGGCATCAGCCTGGCCAGGAATAGGGCCAATGAACCTGGGTTGGGTCATACCAGATGTGGTGCAGAGCCACCTCAGCCTGGTATTGCTTGGGATTGCTCCAGGTTACAGGGAAAGCTGGGTGAAAGTGGGCGGGAATGCAATGGGGCTACGAGGGAAGGCAAAAACCACAAGTGCAAAATAAAGCACGGCAGTGTGCATGACCTGTGTGTTCATGGTAGGCAAACTGCTCTAGAAGAGAAATTCAGGGACACGCACTTATCTGGGGGCTATCCTTGTCATTCCAAGGAGGCATTTCCCTGCCGTGCTGAGCCCAGTGCGACCGCAAAGGCAAAGTCCCCACAGCCAAAGAATCACCTGCCCAGAGGGGTGTGAGGGACCCCCAAAGCTCTCCCTTGCTTCTCCCTTCTGGCAGCTCCAGCTCACGCACGGGCTGCTCTCCTGCCACTGCCAACAGCCACGATGCAACACAGAGCAGTTGCTGCGTGAGGATAACCAGTGCCAAACCCTGCGTGCCCTTCCTGGCTCAGAACCAAATTCCTTAGTTAAATGTTATTTCTGTTACTCCTTCCTTGCAGATATACAGCCAATCTTTTAGGAAACCAAGAGAAACTGTCCTGTAGCCTTTCATCATACATTTGCTCTTTCACAAACAGATATCCTAAGTCTTCTAACCTTACTTTTTCTTTTTTTTTTTTGTTGGTTTGTTTGGGTTTTTTTAATTAAAATTAGTACTCAATTTGTATGCAGAGCCCACAGCAGTACTGCCAGTCAATTCAGAGGCAGAGAGCTTGAGGCTTGCACAAGTGTTCAGATTTAGAATGCCCAAAGAAAAAAAGCAGTATTGTAACTTCTTGGCTATTTGGAAGTTATTTTCTAAAGTAACTTCAAATGTATCCACTTTCCAAGTAAGGGGCTCTGCATTACTCCAGTGCTATAAATCCTCATACCTCACCCACTGACTGCTTACCCATTCTCACCCCCTCAATACAGGTAGTCCCAGAATCCCCTCATGTAAGAGCACACGAGGGAGTGCAGAGACCAGACTCTGTGGACTGTGCGAGGAAGAGAGAAGGTGAAATACCTCTTCTGCTTGTGTCCAACTGGGTAACAACATTTCCTTCTCTAAGGTACCCCAGGGCCAGGGAACAGAGCAGCTCTGCTTTGCCAGCAGGCACTGACTCCAGCAGTTTCCCCCTTGCTGCTGCTGCTCCATGGAGCAGCCTGGACAAAACCCCTGCTCCTGCCGGAGCACATTCGCCCTGTGATGTCCAACACGGCTGAGAGGGAGAGCACAGTCTGTTACCCTTCGTATACAGAACAGCCTGACAGCACTTCAGAGAAACAGAATCCCATTAAGAGAATGCACAGGCGATACACGTGTCATGAGATAAACCAGAGGCTGTGATAAGCAGGCTGTGGAGGGTCAGCGTGTACCTCTGGTGCCTGCTGACACACACTCGTGTCAGGCACATGCCTGCATTCACTGCGTGCCCAAACGGCCAGGCAAAGGTGATGCACTTCAGATGAGCGCTGATGGCCTACTTACACAGCCAGGAAATCCAGCTCTCAAGGCAGAGCTACATCAGGAAAAGTAGGGAAACGACTCTGCAGTCCAAAGTTAGCTTTGGTCTCAGGAAAACCAACAACTACTTCATTTTTTCTAAACCGTAAAGCCAAGCATATTTTTTCATTATTCTGAGTAATAGGGAGGGAGAAAAGTTAAAGAAGTTACTTTTAAGATATTTGTACGCTTCTTAAACTAAGGGTATAGTTAGGAAACAACCCCAGTAAGCCTGGAGAGCTGCTCACTCTGGAAAACCACATTCAGTGGCAGAACACGAGCTCCAGCTGTACTGGCAGCTGGGCAGGCATCCAGCTTTGGGGATCAGCATCCAGGAATGATGAGAAGAGCTGTCACCAGGGAGAGCACCTTAATCTGCTGCCTCTCCACTTTGCTGCTTTGCTTCCAGTTTTGTAAGCCAGGTACAAAACTTTTACTCCACTGGAGTGCTTTTTGACAAGGTTTATTTTTAATTTCTTCTGGCAGTAAGAGTAAACTTGGGATAATCTGGCAGGCACTGCACTCTGTTCCTCAAAAAGCAGCAGTTCTGCCTGCAGTAGGATGGAAATTTTTTCTCTTGCTACCCCTGCTCTGTGAGTAGGAATGGTTCATTTTTCCCACCAAGATACATCAGTGAGGAATTTCTCTCTGAAAACTTACACAGTACACCTTCAGTGTTGAGGACACATGTTCAGACAACTACTCAGCAACATTTTGTCAAAACTTGGGATTTTTCTCCTATCACAAGAGCTTAACAAAAGTGAAAAATATGTTCTTATAACACTCTGGCTTAACTTCCACATATTCCCTTAACATTCAAAACCTCCAGGCTCCCCATATCTGTTTGAAGATTGTTGCAGAACTCAACAAGTCTATAACCTTCTATTTTCACATTCTTCCCCCCCCCCCCCCCCCGATACCACAAAGCAATCTCTAATTCATAATCACATCCGTGTCAGGTTCCCAATCTTTAGAGAAGCACTTGGCACTTTAATCTTCAAGCAGATTACACATTTCCTGTTAGGACTTGAAATCTAACCCTGTGCATCTGTGTGGGTGCCTGCACGTTTCTTAAGATTTGCTTAAAAAAAAATAATAAAAGGGAAGGATGAACAAAGGGTTGAGACTTCTCTATCGGGAGTCTGGAATTAGTTTTGCTGCTGATGAAAAGATGAAGTGGAAAGGGCTGGGCTGCTTCTCCTCCAATCTCTGTGTGGCATCATGGACACTTTCTGTGCGAAGTCCCACTGCACTAAAAGACTGTCCCTGTGCCTCCAAGTCCCTGCTGCAAGGAGTGCTGACAGCACCAAGCCCCGGCTCCCCAAGAGATGACCACTTGTTATATGGATGTTTGGAAAATAAGGCTGGCCACCCAACATGGAAAAGCTGACCAGAGAGGAATTTACGGAAGGAGGGAGAGAAAGTCCAAACAACTCATTTTTGACTGTGAAATACTCTACCACTGAGAGAATGATAAAATAAATTTAGCTTCAGTGGCCCCTCTCCTGGAACGAGCTGGCACTCACGAGTTGCTACAGAGCCTCCAGTGTCCAGCCAAAGGGGGAATGTAAAACACAATCACCCAGGGCTAGGGGTAGGAAGGACCTCCAGATGGGAGCCTGACTCAGGTTACTGAAGGCTGGCACGAGCCCTGCTTGAGAAAACTGCAGGAAAGATGAATGATATTGGGAATACAATAAAGGTTTTGAATAGTGAAATTTGACAAGTTAGTCACTGCTTTTAGAAATATCCTTTCCTTAAATCTGCACTCGCAGCACGTTAGCATGTTACACACAAACCATAAGCAGTGTCAAATCAGAACTCTCTGCACTGCTCTGCATTAACTTGATCCAAAGGGACTGCTTCTGATGCCTAGAAGCCTCTGAATCTCCAGGTTCAACTATTCCCAGACTTCCCATCTGAGGCTCCCAGTAACACCTCCAGCTGGGCACTGCTGTGATGTGGGAGGCTGTCTGCTAGGAACTGGAGTGGGGTCAATAAATCAGAGCACGCACTGGGCCCAGATGAACAGCCGTTACCCTGCAAAACTTGTGGTCACCAGCAGTCTGGTTCCGATTCAAACCAGAGACTGGAGTGCCTGAACACAAGCTGCACTTTTATATTGAAGTGATGCAATGCACAGCTTCTTAAATGTCAGACCAGAAGGGGTTAGATTTTGGCTAAGGAAGAGAGTCCCTTACATTGGTATTTTAAGTATATATATACATATATTTAGACACCCATAGAAAAGAGCAGGATAAATGCCTCCCTCCCTTTTGATGCATTTTGCCAGGAACCAAGCACAGTTCCTGGAGTTTCAGCTGTGTTGTGGGCTTGCTGCTCCTCAGCATGACAGCAGGATTGTGCTGATGGCTGAAGAATATTCCCTCTCCAAGGGACAGAGCAGAGAGCTGTCAAGGCAGGAAGGCTTCGACTAAAGCTGTGCCTGCCAGTGAGTCTGATGAGAAAAAGATGGTGGTACCTAAATGCCAGCAATTACAGGATGTAGCACTCCCTCACACACTCATTTTCAGAACCGTAACAATCAAAGAGCGCTCTTAGCTGTTTGCTTTGCCCTATATAAATAGGGGACAGACGCCAGCAGAGTGGTTTGCAGTCTATCACACAGCACAACACGAAATAGCTGTCAGTGAACAGCCCCTATACTATTTACTAAAGGCAGAACTGCAGCAAGGGTGGTAGTGTATCTTCACTAGCTGATCCCTGCTCAGCGTGGCACCTTGTGCCATAATGCCACCTAATCAGAGCAGCCTCTTGTCACGTTTCCAGCTCCAGCATCACAACTCATCAAACCAGTGCTGAAAGAGGGATCGATAAAACACAGACAAGACCTCATGAGCTGCCTTCTCACAGCACATCCCAGATGGAAACTGGGCTGGCTCACAGGAGAGGCAAGAACAGCTCAGAAGGATAGCAGGTCTTATAAGGAAGCAAAATAGGATGAAAACAACCAGCAGTAGTAAATTTAGACTGAGCATCAGGGCAGCTTAGTGCTGAGGTGTTAGAAACACAATGTCCCCAAAGCAATGCTAACAGACAGCTAGTTCGAGCTGGGATGGAACAGAGCTAAAAAGACAGCAGTGTCTTGCTCCAAATCAACATGGCCTGCAGGTCTTCAGATGCCATTACTGCCTCTGAAGCCTGTGAAACATGTAATCACCTTGTCCATTTGCTCCCTGACCCCTCCATCAAGTCAGTCACTGTGAAGGCCAAGTAGAGCAAGGTGAGGTGAGTCTTCTACCACCGTACATCTCCCAGCCTGGAGGTGACTCCAATTCACCCTCCCCGCCATTGCACAAATGAGGAGAACATTGCTAGGAGCAGAGTGGGGCTCACAGAAGTGCCAGTCAATAGTCTGGAGGTGCTTTTCCTACACACGTGTACAGACAGATACGCTGTACTTGGCATAAACAGCCGAATCTGACCCAAACCACTGGCTAAGCAAACACCTCCCATCCAGCAGAGGCTCATAAACCTGGGAGAAGGGCCCTTTGACAGGAAACGGGACGTGAAGCTTGAGAGGGCAGTTTTAAATGCAGCTTCTTACTATCAACACACTGGGAACCCAGGAAGCAAATATCCAGTGTGCACTGGAGATCTGCTGTCCTGCACGACTACCGAGCCAGTCCGGCAGAGGTGATGAGCGAGCTGGGTGCAGTCATTATACCTCTCAGTCTAGGAGAGATTTATTCTGGCCCATCAGAAAGAAACGAGACAGGACTGTGTGACCTGACTTGCAATAAGCTTCAAAAAAAGAAAGTCATGACCAGGACAGGAAATGAGTTTGGCAGAGGCCCGGACAAACCCAACACATGATAATGGCCCTTAGCTTCTTGCCCATAATAATGCAAAAAAATCCATGGAAAGATAACGGCAGTGACCTTTAAGGACTAGAAACCAAGCTGAACTCGGGAAATTCTTAAAATTAATCCTGTTAAATAATACGGAATATTATTGCCTCTGATCCCTGGCTCCACACCCACAGAAATAAAAACAAACCTTCCTTCCAGAGAATTTTTTTTACACAATAGCGTTATTTGTTGGTTTCTTTTCAAACATTTATTTCCTAAGATAACCCTGTGTCAAACTGATACATGGGGGACTGGGCAACGCATATGGAGATGTTTGGGGGTAGCTGTATACAAATCCATTCCCAAAGTATTAGTCCAGGAGCTCTAGAACTATGTAGCCCCAACACTGTTCACCTTGGGAAAAAAATAAACCTTATAAAGCATATGTGGCTGGAACCTTTACATGCTGGCACATTACAAATATTAGGAAAGTAATTTTCCAAGACCTGTACATCAGTTTTAGACCAGCTTCCCTCACCTGACTAAGCTGGTATTAGTCAAAGCCTGAATTCTTTCTTTACGTTTGGTTTTGTTGGGTTTGAGTGACAGAGACTGACCTTTGGAGAGAAGCAAACTCATGCAGCCTGCAATAGTGCATGCACATGAACAGCTGCTAAATGTCCACCAGCTTGAGGAGAGCTGATTTTGTATTGGTATTTCAGATCTAATCTGAGAGGCTCTAATCCACACTGGAACCTTCTGAGCCCATACCTACATGCTCAATCACCAGGCTGTGGGCAAGCACATTTACTCTACACATTACTCAGTCATATCTGGCGCTCGGTGTTCAGCACTGTCCCTAAGTTACGTCTTCCTAGAGCAGGTCCTTGATCCTGCAGTGGAGAAACCCCACCTATCCTACATTCATACAGTGCTGCAAGGACCAAACAGTACGTCAAGCTCAGCACACTCAGGGTCCTAAGGTCTGTCCCACATTTACCGAGGTATGTAACTGAAGCTAAATCCAACACCTGCAGACTTAGTTGCTTAGTCCAACTGATCTAAGGAAAAGAGCTTTCATCACCCCCACCCACTGTGCTTTAGCCCATGAGGTTATGGCAGTCACACAGCACAGGAAGGGCATTCCTTTCAGCTGAGAATAAAAAGAGATGTGCACCAGAGCACCCCAGAAGTGCACCCAGTGCTGGCAGGCCAGACACAGATGTTGCTAAAAGCCCTCAAAACACTCACAGCACAGATATTTGGTCTGTGTGCTGATCTGCTCCCACCAAGCATGTTATTTGCTGAGGCAGCCTCGAGAGTCTTACCATGAGCACTGCTGTCAACCAGCAAATACCTACAGGAAGCCACAACTTGTCTGCCCACCTTATTAGGTATGTTACTTGTACAGCACCACACATTGAATACACATGGAGTAAGGTCTCTGCCCATCTCTCTGCTTTTCTTTCAATAGTTTCACTCTTACGCTTTCCTGCTCACACCCTTTTCTCCTCTCCTACTTCTGTCCTTACCCACCTCTTTATTCCTTTTAATCCTGCTCTCATTTTCTCTTGTTCTTCTCGTATCTTTCCTGTTCTCTTCAGCACTCCCCTAGTGCCCCTTTCAGTTCTTGGCCTTTGCCATTTTCCCCCACTGACTATTATTCCTTTCTGTTTTCATCAAGTCTCCTGCACTATTTCAGCTGTTTATGGGAAAGGCTTGACAAACTGTTGTCAGCAAACCCCAGTCACAGGTCAGGTCCACAGTGTCAGGTGGTGTGCTAAGATGAAGCACTCAGCTCATTCCCCTACAAGGACTTTACTACTTGAGCTTAGCCCTTCTCTGCACAATCACTCCTCTTTGCAGAGTGCTCTCAAAAGAAACCACACAATGACACTCGTGTTTAGGCAAGAGACTGAGGTTTCCTACCACAGCTGATTGGGGAAAGGGGTGGAGTTTCTTTAAGTGAAGCAGATTTTGTGGCTGAAGGCCGGCCCGAAACCTATGGATACTCTCTTTCAACCTTTAATGCTCATCACATTCCATAGGCGTAATAGTCCAGCACTTCCATAGGCACCCAATGGCACTGGACTTAGAGGACGGAGCAGCAAATTACTACTGCCTCCTGAGAAAACAGGCGTTTGCTCTCCACGTTTATTTTAATTCCTTTGACTTTGCTGCAGTTCATAAGAGACTAAAAATTTATTACCAGAGCTGTGTGAGAGTTTCACCCTTTCTGTGTTACCATAGAGAGGAGGGACAGTGCAAGCAAGGCAGAAAAGAAAAAAAAAAAAGGAAGAGAGGAGAAGAGAGGGAGAGGAGTTAAATCAAGCCAACCCTAAAAACTAACACTGTGGGAAAGCTTAGCAAGCATAGTGACTAGAAGATTTATAAAAGTGGGTAAGAGCATACTGACCAAGACTATTGTCAAAGACTCACCAGAGACATCCTGAGAACAAATGATGCCTCCTTAAAGGAAACCAGGTATTAAAAAGAACCTTATTCCCCTGTATTTCTTATTATTTTTCAATAACCATATAACACTTCTGTGGTAAAATAGTAACACGAACTTATGCTGACCTTTGATATTTGAACTCAGACCAAAAGAGAGTAAGAAATACCGAGCCCATGAGCAGCAGAAGCGAATGGGGTTATTCATAACTGTGCTGTGGGGAGGGCTCACCAGAGCCGGCGGCTCCCAAAACCGTGCACTTGCTCTGCATTCCATGCCCTGCTCCTCCTCGCTGGAGGACAGGAGAGGCCCGTGCTTGCTGGATTACAGAACACACCATCGCTGTCACCTTCCTCAGTACAGACGCAGTGCCTACAGAGTGTGCTGTGCTCGTGTTCCCCCAAAGGCCAGCTTGCACATTTGCTTTAGGGAGCCACAGTCCGCATACCTGGGGCTCCCTGGACCCCAGTCTGGACAGAGCACTAACGCTGCCTTTGGCTGGGGAGCACGTGCGTGCTGTACCACCACCACTTAGCTCAGTACAAGGGCACTTGTGATGGCAGCCAATAAAAAAAAAAAAAAAAAAAAGGCACTAACTTCAAAGTTAAAGCACGTGAGGTAATTTTGATCCTGAATTCCACCCTCATTTTATGAAAAAAAAAACCCAACCAAAAATACAGTGACATAGCATATGTCTGCTAACCTCAGGCTTCCAACCATCAAACTAACTCTTCCTTCTGCAGGTACCTCATCTGAACACGCAAGACAAATTCTTCAGAGGACAACTCGTCTCACCGAAACTGAAGGTAAGCAGATCTCAAGAGAAGTCAGTCAAACTCAGTCTCACAACTGATCACACTCATATGGACCAACAAGAGCCTTTGCTCCAAATGCATTTGAAGTTTTATGGATGCTGCCAACTTTCTAGCTGCTTAACACAAAGAGTCAGCCAGGAGAGGTGCCCCAAGAGAAACTTAATGTAGAGGGAAATTAAAAAATATCTTCCGAATAGAGACCACAGAACGTGAACTGCCAAAACATGCTTAGAAGTTTCCTTCATAACCTTGTAAAACACTGAAGAAAGTCACAAGTGAGACAATTTCTCCTTTTAAGAGGAAAATTTATTCTACTGTAATTCAAAATGCAAGGCCCGTTAAATTTATAGACTTCACATTTTATTCAGTTGTAAAATTCTGGCCCTTATTTTTCAGATCTTGTCAGAAGCTTTAGCTTAGGTCCACAGTTGTGCTGGAAGGACAGAGCATCAGCACCAGGACCTGCCTCCATGTTCCCCCACCACACAGCAAAACAATAGATAAAACCTATTTGTCAGCTTCCCCTTTGACAACTTACCCCATGAAAAAAGGGTGGTTTTTTCAGCCAATCATTTCTCACTCCTACTACTTGGAGTGCTGGCAGAATAGGGAACGTGCAAGTATGGGCTTGAAAGGCTGGTGGTCCTCCTCCTGTTTGCTGCCAGAGCAAAGCCAGGGCAGAGTGCAGCTCTGCAGCTGACTCAAGCTCATTTCACACTGAAATTGGATTACTTGTGGGCAAAGCTTCCCTAGGGAGCGTGGCTTGCAGGATGGACTGCTCTGGACATTTAGTTCAGTTACCTCAAACTCCATTCCTTTCCCCAGAGCCCATGGGTATTTCAGCACTAGGATTTGTTGCCCAGAGGCATCTCCCAAGTTTCCAGAACACTTGCATTATGGGTACACCTTCCTGAGTAGCTGAGCAACATCAGATACCTTTAAAAACAGTGCCAGAGCTGCTCAGATTCTACACATTCGTCTACCAGCGTTATCCTACTCTGCACCAAAACTATGAAAGCATTTAATCAAATATAAAAGTAAGATAAAAAATACACACATTAAAAGGAAACCAAGATGATCATCAAAACCGCTGTTCTTACAAGCCTAGAAAGTGGGGTTTCTGGTGCTTAATTAAGTTCAAAGAACAACATTCAATGAACTCTATTCATCCCACAGCAAGTGCTCCAACTTCAGGTAGGTAAACACTATTCTTTGAACGATGCTGCCACTCAAGCACTCTTGTCAAAGCCATTCATTTAAGACTGTCATGCTGAAGAAGCCACCACACTCCTTCCTTCTCCAGATAATACCGTTGTATCTTTATACCCAACTTCCTAAGACACGCCTTTCTTTTATTTTATTAAATGCTGGAAATATTTTGCTGCTTGTTGAAGGTGACACACGCTTAGGGTGGACAAATAAAGCTCATGCACCTCACTTGTGATCTGAGGAGTTCTTTGCACATAATTCAGTTTTCCAGTCAACCTAATTACAGTCTGAAGTTACTCCAGCAAAGACTTTCAAGTACAAAGGAAAGAAAACCGAGTAGGAGCAAAAGCCGTTCATTAATCCTGGCTGGTATTGGTAGGAGTGGCTTGTGCCCTCGGGCTATTCTCCCCACCTTAGCATTCAATCTTTATCTTGCCTATTATGTGAATCAGATGGTAAATATTTCACTTTCTCTAAACTACAGTAACCTTTATGGTGATCGCAGAGACCGTTTGTTTCGTGATACGAATTTCTTTCTTCCCATCTAAAACATTCCTCAGCAAGATCCCCAAACAATATTAACTGACACCGTGGCAATGATTTATTGAGAGGATGGGAATAAGCAAAGAAAGCCTGTTCATGAGAAGAATTTATTCCTCCATAATACCTTTAATAAAAACAATAATCTATTCATCCTTCTTTACTTTTCATCATCTCTTATTTGAAGAAACTACATCTGCCACATCAATTGCTGCTAGAATTTAATTTTTAAAACTTCAAGTCTTTTAAGATCACAGGTAATTTTAGCCCAGCAAATGCAGAACGTCACCACTTCGGGGCATGATTTGTTACAAGGGCGGGGGGAAACCCAACCTCACCCCCAAACCCTGCAGGGTATGAATTCTGCCTTGTCCTTTTGATTTTGCAGGGCAGACAGTTTGTCTTCTAAGATGCAGCCGGCCCCTTGGGAGGGAAGGGGCAAGTCTGCCTGGGCCAGCGAGGTCCCCATGTGAGCAGCCCAGTGGGGAGTGATGCCTGTCTGCCACATGCTTAACCCTGTCTCCTTGAACTAGCCCACAGCACTTTGAGGGTTTTCCATTCAACGTTGGAGCCAGAGGCGATTCCAGAAAACACTTTGCCATTCCTGGCATAGTTATAGTATGTGGCCATCTGCAATTCTGCACCCACAAAACAGCTTATAAATCATAGCAGGGCTGGTGGAGCATTAATAAGTCTCCCAAGGTGGTGATAGGGTTTTTCTGAGGGCAAGCACTCAGAGCTGGGCAGTGCTCCCACAGGGCAGCGTGGACATGGCTCCTTTCATCAGGCTGCATTAGCCCATCAACAAACGAGCATAAACCCCTCATCTCTGCCACAGAGAAGGGGACCTTTTCCTGACAGACCTGCCTAGTGAAGGCACAGTGTCATTTGGCTTTGGGGGGAAGCACAAAGGCGAGAAAATGGATCCTGACGCAACAGGTGAGGCACAACCAGGCAGTGCCTCAGCTCAGCTCTGCTGCAGGCATCTCACCAGTGCCAGATCCAGGCCATGAACAGGGTCAGGGGGATCAGCTCTCCAGCAGGGCTGGGTGAGGGTCAGTGAGAAGACTCCAGCACCCCTGCCACCCACAATCACACAACAGCAGTGAGCACGAACACACTGCGCTCCAGACACAGATTGTGGCAACCCTTTACGAATGGTCAAAACCAAAATTAGGCTTGTAGGACTGTGGCATGATGTTCTGAGCAAAGCCATGACAGCAACAGCTAATTCAGACGTTTCTGTTCTCTTGAAGCGTTGGAGGTCAGCATCCATCACGAGTTCACTGCCCTGGTGCGAGCTCTGGGCTGCACACACCACTGGGACCACCACAACTCTCAGTGCCTGCTCTCCTTTGCAAAGACAGCCGTCCCTGGAGGGCAGGTGAGATCAAACAAGCCAGTTGTTCCCAAACTGCCCACAGACCCACCAAGGACTACCACCCATTCCACCTCATGGCCATGCCACACCTACCTGGCACTCACAGTCAATGGCAGCCAACGAGGGCTGTTGCAGCCTGGCACACCAATCCCAGGGAATCTCCCTGCGCCCAAAGGCAGCTGGGCAAAGGTCCTGCCACAGCCAGTGCCGAGACACGTTTCTGTTACAGTGTGCCACAGGACTTCTCCACCTGTGTCCTGGTGGTCACTGCTGCCTGCCCAGGCTGCGCGTCTGCTCCGAGCTGCTCCCATCACCCTGCCCCTCCTGCAGTCCCTGTGGCAAGAGGGAGGCACTGATCCCAGCACTGGGATCAGCCAGGCTGCAGGGGAAGATGACAGGTGAGGCAGGTGGCCACTACTCAAATATTTATCCTGGCCTGAAGCTCTCATTTACAGAGGTTGTCCCCCTTCCCAAAGTACAACCCACTCCCCAAGACAGCACGTGCGCCTCAGCAACCAGCAGCAGTTTAAAACCCACTGCTATCCCAGTAGCGTCCTGTGGGTTCCACGTGGTACCACTGTGGGAGACAATTTGAAGCAAAGGACTTGAAAAAGGCCATCACTACATCCTTGATCCTCCTCTGTCAGCTTCCAGGCCCTTACCCAGCCCCCCCTACACTGCACTGCCAACTGCTCAAAGTCATCCCCCCACTCCTTAGCTCTGTACCAGTAAGGACAGTGGCCTCAGTCATCTGTGTCCTGAACACACTCTGCCAAATCCTGCTCAGAGCCACAGGAACTCTTCAGCTGAAGACAGAAGTGTGAGCTGCTCTTGACCAAAGCACTTATTTCAAAGGTGTTGTAACTCAGTGTAAAACACGAGAGGAGACAGGGAAACCTGATTTGGCATTTGTTACCCCGCAAGCAGAGATCTGGCTAATGCTGTTCAAGAGAGTTTGTTTAAGGTCTTACATTTATTTATCATCCTGTGCTTGCAAGGGAGATCCTTTTCTTCATGTTATACTCCAACAGGAGTCAGGCAGAGTTCACTACTGGGAGCTGCTGGAGAGTAGGAGACTGACATCTGCTATCCAAAAGGGAAGGGATTCCCCCACCCTCCAACCAAATTCAGATATGAAAGTGGATGGATGCTGATACTGCCTTCGGCACTGAGGCTGCAATATGATGTGTGGGCAGATCCCACTTCAGCAGCGTTCACGGTAAGATCACACAGAAATAAAGGGAAGTCTGGATGAATGAAGGAAGAATCTCATGTCTAGGCACACAATCTGAAAGACCGATTCAATTTCTATATGGGCTTTTACATTCTTGCTTATTTCACATGCCAGATGAAGGCTTTTATTTAAAGCTGTGTCAGAGAGTTCTGAAAGATAGCTTTCATTAAACCTACTTAGTTCCTGAATCCAGTTTTTTTTCAAAAATTTTTCTCTCTTACCACCCATTATTCCCATCTAGTAGTCTTTCATTATTTGTTCAGCAGTGCATAATACTGCTCTTTCTTTTTAAAATTATCCTCATTTGATTGCAGTGATCAAAACCAAAGGAATATAATGAGAATTCTCTATTCAGTAAATAGAGACAATCAACAAGAGATGCCATAGGGGAATGTTTTTAGCCAATTCTTCGAAAGGACACTGAACTGCTCTGTTTCATATCAGACCTTGCAGAAAAATCAGGTAGGACTAACGGAGGTGAGTACAAACAGCTTGGACCAGCTGCCAGCCACCCCACTGGGTGGGTTCCTCTGAGGCAAGAGGATGGCCACGTGCCTGCATAGTTCAGTGGCCGTGGTGACACATTTGTGCTTGAAGGGACAGTGTCCCCATCACACTGACAAGCCACCTCTCAGCCACTACAGCATCAGCATGTGACACAGAATCACAGACTCTGCAATGTTGGAAAAGATCTCTGTGGTCATCAACTCCACCTGTTAAGCCACCACCACCAAACCACGTCCCCAAGGGGGACAGAAGGCAAAGTGCACCCTAACCTGCCTGATTAGCTCTGTTCATTCCTCAGCCCTTTTCCTGGAATGAGTCCAGTAGAGAGCACCACGAGGTGTCTTTGCATAGTCAGGTATTTCAGAAAGGCTCATCCCAGCAAAAAAAAAACAACCCAAAACTTAAAAAACAAAGCCCCCCTTCAAGACCCTGAAAACAACTAGAGCACTCAACCACAAGATTTTTAAAAATTACTGAAAAACAACCCAAACAAACAAAGCACCGTATGGTTTATGTATACCTTTTGTATATGCCTCCCAGTGTTCAATGCTTTGGGTTGTATCTTTTATCTCTTCCTCTTTATCAGGAAGAGGTTTTGTTTTCTATTGTGTGAAGTTGTGTTTTTTAATTGGAGTCAAACTTCTCACAAAGCCCCGCTCTTGGCAACGAAATGCTCCCTATCACCAGGCTTGTGATGAAACCTCGTAATTTATCAGTGCTGGGATCTGTGTATAGAGCAGAGTGCAAGAATTTCCCGCTCAGATGGCAGCACAGCATGGCTGTGACAAGGCTATCAGGGTCACAGAGAAGCACATATATAAATCTGGACTTCTCTGTGTGCCTTGTGCTCTGCCAGCGTCCAGGAACGTGGATATTGCTGCTTTATGCAAAAGCCAATGACTTTTCCCGACTGCTCCTTTCTCTGACAAGGAGGACCTCCTTTACAAGGCACCCGTAACAGGAATTTTGCCTAATTACAGCACTGCCACATTAGGAAACAGCACTTCAGGACCTCTCCAAAACAGGACATGTCCTAATTATATCTGAGGTGATATCTTTTTGTATCATCTACATCAGAAATCCAAACCAAAAGGGAGGAGAAAAAACAATAAACAATCAAAGTGGTAGAAGCTCATGCTCTAGAGCACTTTCTTTGAAAAAATAAAGATACAGCCTCCTTCAGCATATCCGTAGCCAACAATACTAAAATGAACCAACTTTCAGCGTACACATTGCAAATCATCTCAAACAGGAGACATCCATGTTCGACCCGTTAAAACAGACTGACTGAAAAGAAAGCAATCCAGGATACTCTGACTGAATGACTTGATGCAGAATGCGCGGTTTCTGCAGCTCTTCGGCACGTGCACAGCCAACAGCACTGGTGGGACCATGGGAAACTGGTACCAACTATCTCTGAGAAGGTGCTGCAAGTTCCTCCCATGTCTGGGACAGCTTTGTATCAGTGCTGGTCTCCTAGGCACGTAGATAATTAATTAGACACTCCCCCCCCCCCGCACTTCCATTCTTACAGCAAATGTTTCTGAATCTACTTCTAGGCTGTGCAGAGAGGAATTTTCCCCTTAAATGTAAAGCCCCTACAGTTCCTACACTGCTAAGCTCTCCCAGACCCCTGGAGAGAAAAAAAGGCAGGGCTCTCTGTGGCTGGACAGTCCCACAGGCAGTGTCTGTTTAGCTGATGTACTGGTGCATTTAAAGAGATACCTTAAGGACAAAAAGGTACAAGTCCAAGCTCCAGGGAGGGGATTTCTACCTAATAGCTGAAGTCATTTGAGATTTTCAGAACATAAGCTAATCTGTGTAATGACAGCAGGAGCTAAGTCCCAGTTATTTAATTATAAAACCTTCCCCCACAGTCTTGTCTGCAAAGTGAATGAAGAGCATTTCTCCACCCCACAGCTCAGTTTTCAGTTAAATTCTGTGTCAGTAAGTGATGGGCTCAGAGAATTACTCCAGTAGGTACAGATCTTGTGGCCATCCAGACCCCCCTAAGTATCAGTGTCATCCTCAGGGCCTTTACACGGTGACCTCGATCCAGTTCACAAACCAAAAGGAAAGTCATTGCGACTGATTGAAATTCAGCATCTTCCCGGTGCGCTCCATGAGTAAGCACCAAACGCACACTGGAGCTAAGCTGACTCTAGAGAAACCTTGCGGTCTGTTTACACAGCTACACAGCCCAGAGGAAACACTCATGACTTTGCATCATAACCAAGACATAAATTAACTCCCCATGACTGTATTGCATCTGGCCATCATCATTGGTGTTGTCCTACCCTGCTTGTTTCCCATCAAATCCCCTTCTCCTTTCTTCAGCGACACCAAGCAAGTCCTTAACTAGGAGCCCTGCCTGAAGATGCCCCCCGTCTCTTCATCCCATGCTGCAAGCCCATGCTGCTCCCTCTGGCAGCTCTCCAACCTCACAGCCCCCCTCCCGGCTGCCCACTCTGCCAGCAGCTGAATCCCGGGGGCTGAGTGCAGGTGAGTTGGGGGAAAACATCCCCTATTTCCTCAGTAAGTGACAGTGCATGTCCAGGGGTGCTTTGAGAGAAGACACGGCAGTAACGTTGACTCTGTAACAAGGATTACTCAGCTGGTGCAAGAACAACCACAGAGAGCCAACAGCTCAGTCATCTCATTTAAATTAAGAAGTTGCAACCCACCATACTGCAATAGCCAACAAGAGGTGGAGCAACCTGCAACGACTCAAGATCTCTCCCTCAACACAGACATCTGATTACAGGCATATTCAAACACAAAGCTGAGACCTGCACAGTTCCCTGTAATCATCTATTTCAACCTGAGTATTAATGAGGCAGCAAATTTTATCAGGGAGAGATTATTTTCTCCTGATATCATCTATCCTGACATTATAGTGTAAGCAGTTGAAACATAACTTCGGACTCTGCAATCTCTACTACAAAAGGCTGAGGGAAAACATCATTCACTGGGCTGGGCAGAGTTTATGCCTGTTTCTGTTTGCAAAAGCTCTAACAACTGAACTTTGAAAGCTGCTGGGCTGTTGTAAATAAGACAACATAGGCATACAACTGAACTGAGAGACGCGCAGGACCACAACACAGCTCCTCTTCCCAAGCATTTTCAAGCTGCAGTCCTTGTTACAGCACTATTTACAAAATAAGGAAAGTACAACTCTATGAGGTTTGGTTAACAGAATAGGCATCCCCACGGGTCCTTCAAAGGTACAAATTAACAGCTGGTTTCATCTCAATTAACTGTAACAAACCATCAGAAAAACCCTCAGAAAAAGAGTTTTACATATCATGCATGTTGCATAATGAAAGCATCTCATCAAATTGGCTGTGGGGTGGTGTAAATTTTGGAAACTGAATTTGAGAACTGCCAAGCACCACTGCTTGGTCTTGAAGTTAAGGAGTTGTGGACATTCAGCATGCCTTGGGATGAACCCTTAGGAATAGCAAGTCTCCAAATGCACAGAAAAGGTTGACATTGTTGAGGCACCTGATCAAATTTTACTGCCTTAAATGGCAACATCTGTAGCTCATTAAAAATGAGAAATTAAAAAAAAAAAAAGCTAAACTAGCAAAATACATCCCAAAAAAACAGGGAAGACATTACATGAGACATATGCTAAGTCATATTGCCTAACACGTGGTTGGAAGGTACTCAGAAACCACAGTGACAGCAATATCCAAACCTGAGTAGAACAAAAGAGACAGCTGAACATCTCCAGGGAGCACTACAGCATAGCCTGTGCCCAATGTCAAAATAAATAACACCTCAACTGACTTCATGTATCACGAATTGAATAAAAGATCAATTCTGCTTTCAAACAATAAAACTAGGAAATCCCTTAATTCTGCACCCCGTGCCTTAGACAGTGACATATTTATATAAGACCCTGATTTTCTCACACATGCTGCCCTCTTAAATGCCATGATTTGACCTCTTGATCACTTGGGCTACTTCAGGATTTCTGAAAGCTATAACCAATGGTTACAGTCCGGGTAGTGGCTGTCACAGGGTATCTCAGCACTGATGTCAGTCCCAGGGTTTCACTACATGAATTTTCTATCCTCAGAAAGCAGAAGTTATGCTGGCAGCTCCTGCTTTAGGACCTACAGGCCCACAGGCAGCTGGGTCCAAAGCAGTCAGCCAAACGGCAGTGGCTGCTCAGGTTGGATGGCCAAGAGGACTCCTGATACAATTTGCAAAGGAAAACCAACCGGACTTGCCAATTTGGCTTCATGGGAACCTTGTTTCAAACCTCACTCGCCGGGACTTGCAGCTCTTTGATCTTCATAAAGACAAAAGATAAAAGGTAATGAGTGTTCTTACTGGGGTGAAATCTTCACAAGGTGCGCAGTCAGACCAGGCTGACATCACAAGTCCAAGAGCAGGGAGATGGAGGTTTGACACAACTGACAGGGGACACTGCTGGGCTACAAAGAAACCCCTAAAACACTTCAGCAAACACATCACAGAAGCTTGCAAGAAAGCCAAGGACAAGTGCCTAAAGAAAACACATTAGACTGCACATGGTGGTTTAATTAGTAAATGACTGACTAGATTTCCATGCACAACAACGCAAAAGGCCATCATTTTTAAGGCATCTGAGGCCACATCCCCGTGCAGAAGGCACAGTCAAATGCACGAGCCAGATGGCAAATCAAAGTCCCAGCCTGATGAACAGCCCCGAGGTCAACCAGTGTCCAACAGAACTGATGTTCTTGTACAGGGACAGACAGGGGGAGAAAAAGTGAACAAAAATACCAAGACATACCAATCGTATCCACTTTGTTAAAGGAGACCTGCAAAATACTTTAAAGAATTCCGATTGCTTAAAAGGGAAAAAATAAAGCATAAAAAAATCATCACATTAGCGCTAAGTGAAACATAACTAAATGCAGGAATACACCGTAGGGAGAGGTACATTATCAGACTGATGGAAAATGACGAACTTCATGGTCACAGGTCTTCCTTATGGTCTAAAACTGAAGCCATAAATTAAGCTAAGTACAGATTAAGAATGCTACTTACTCTGATCTAGTTTAAAAGTGCTTGTGGAACAAGAGGAGGAGGAAGAGGGAGACCCACAATTACTGCCGGTATATCCAGGATGAAGGAGGAAACTGGGGAGATGTGGGGGGAAAATCCTAATGTGATATAAACCCCATCATCTTTACTGCAACTAAAACTCAAGAGACTTAGTGGAGTTATAAATTTTCCTTTATGGATTTGTTTCATTGGTCTCCAATGTGGTTTATTAGGAGTAAGATAGTGTGGATGTTTGGTGATGTTTGATTAGTAAATGGGTATTTCCATGCTCTACAAGTGACTTCAGAGTTCTTCACTTGTTTGCTCAAATCCACTCCGTCTCTATAAAGCATCTGGTATAAAAACTACAATATCCTGCAGTACAGAATATGTCTGAATTCAGTGACTTTGGTGGTTCTATGAACTCAGGAGGTTTTGGTTGCGACTGCCATATGCTTCAGTAATTTTGAATTTGATGATTTAGCAGAGTCTACCCACACTCAAGCCTCTGCTGGTCTGCAGAAAAACTGCTTACTGTAGAACTGTAGAAACGCTGAAGGTATTGGAGGAGCTCCTGCTTTCTATTCAAGGAAAGGGCTAGGACCTACATTCTCCTGTATCATGCACAACGCAAGCAGAAACACCGCTACAGACCAGTGAAAGAGAGAGAGGTTTGCCCCCATGGGAAAGAGCCAAACCCAAAGGCTGCTGCTTCCACAGAGCCATTTCCCTGCCTCCTGCAGGCACTAATGTAGACCCTTAAGGTCATCGGCAGGGGACACACAAATTTGTCTTCCGTAGGGAGTGAACGGGAATAGCAAACCGGAGGCAGAGGCTAAAGAAAGCATTTGTTAACAGCACATTTTACAAATGGGAACGTTGCCTGTCTTGACATGCTGCATGTGAGCTGACACACAGCTCACTGGGTGGGAGCTGCCAGAGGAGGCAGGAGCTGTTCCTGGGGAAGCCCATGAGAACAGATCCAAGCGCCAGGGCAGGCGCCTGCAGGGCTCTTTGCCCTCTGCAGCACATCCCCGCCTCGCTCCCCCACACATCGGCTGGTAGGGCCCTTACACCCCATGGGGAAAGAGCAAGGCAGCAGCTGTTTCTTCTTGAGACGAAAACACCCATTAACACTTCCCAAACTCCTCCATGCAAAACAGTGCACTACTCCTGCTCCACAGCAGTGACCGACCGCAGGGCAGCTCGTACACGTTATATGGGGGAAAAGGTTGTTCCACCTTCCACTATCCGAGTCCTCTATTTGTACTCTAGAAACACCGCAGAAATGCTTTGCTGTACTGGGCATTTTCCACCTACATCAGAAGAGTCAACCTTTGGAGGCAGAAGCTGTTTTCAGGGCATTCCCCAAGAACAGGGAGATAAAATGAGCAATCACCATGTCTGTTTTGCAGTTGGAGGCACAGGCATTCCCCTGCCAGCTTCTGAACAAGCAGCTGTTTTGTCACAGCACTGTGACGAGGCCACACAGTCCCTTACAGCAAGGTGCTCACACAGCTACAGAGCTGCCAGCATTCCAGTGAGCATCTCCAACTGCTGTGAGGGACAGGGACAAATCCCACATTCCCCGGTGCTGGCTACACAAGCTGTAGCACGGCACTGCACTGATCAACAGCTACACGGTCCAGAGGGTATTTTCAAGGTCCCAAAGTTGTCAAAAAGTTTAAAAACCTTACCTCTGGAAGTGTTAGGTGTCAACAAGGAAGGAAAAAGAACACCAGGAAAGAGTGTGGACAGAGGCAGGACTGTCCCTTGCAGCAGCTTCCTGCAACTAAATTAGGTTACGCAGAACATGAGACCACCCTGCCAACCATCCTGATGAATTCTGTGGCTGTGGGAAGCACACACTGTCAAATAAAGAAGAGCAGGAGTGACAGCTAGAAAGAAAAACGGAGAGTGATAAGAGAAGCTCACAGTAGCTCTAGCAACTGCCTGAGGACATGCTGGGAAATTTAATGTATTAAAATAACACTTTTAAATAATGTTCTAGTTAATTGATGCTAAATTACAGCTGAATGCCTGCAGAAGTACTTTTGACATCTGAACTAATACCAATTCAGTTTATCAGGATTAATATTATTCTAATACATGCCAAAAGGAATTAATAAGTATTGGTACTTTAAAGCCTTTAAAGTCATGTTTTCAGATAGTTTAGCTTTCTTATCCCCCTTCTCCTTCCCCTCAGCCCTCATGAAAGCTTGCTTGCAAAACCTATTAAAAGTAGAGGTGTTTTCACACATCTCATCCAGTTGAATGATGATATCGTTCTTATCGTGCTACTTGTTACACCTGAAGACTGGAGGAACACTTCACTTCTTGCAGCCACCAGAAAGAGGTGGGCCTGGTGCAAAACCAGTATCCTGTTAAGAAAACAAGCCCAAAAACGAAAAGGAGGTATGATCACACCTCTCCAACTTCCACAAACAAGACAAAAACCTGAAATGTTACCTATTGGCCAAGCTATGATTACAGGAGTAGAAACACCCCGAAGTCTCGCTCCTCCATTTACATACAACTAGGGTTCCATGCCTGCTTCCCACTTTGCTCCGGGGCATCTGG
The DNA here is from genome assembly GCA_035584735.1 of Pseudotriccus pelzelni. Classification (NCBI taxonomy): domain Eukaryota; kingdom Metazoa; phylum Chordata; class Aves; order Passeriformes; family Tyrannidae; genus Pseudotriccus; species Pseudotriccus pelzelni. The sequence continues at coordinate 23,749,274 of JAWMRA010000009.1, forward strand.
GAAACAGGGCTGGGAGACAGAGGTGGCTGGGGAAGGAGAGCAACTCTGCCGGTCCTCCCCTTCTTGTGGTGCCAGGCCCCACATTGCCCTGTAAGCTCACAAAGCTCCGGGGCAGCAAAAGCAGCTGCACAGCAGTTTTGATGGCGCAGCCGAAGGAATTGCTCCCCACCACCCCTGACCAAAGCGCCTTCTGGAGCGGCCGATGTGTCAGCTCTGAAAGGCGCACGCTGGGCTGCAGGTGTTAACTCACAGGCTCGCTGCTGTTACCAGTCTCAAGTGTTGTTTCTCAAGCAGTGACACACAAAGAGTTGTATCTAAAATCTCATTAAAATTTAACAGGATTTGGCACCCTCAGCTTTCTGCTTCAGAAATGAAGTCTCCAGCTCAGTCAATGTTTTTATTTTCATGTATCACATTGCTTCTCTCACAGCACCACATGCTAGCAGAGTAATTCAGCAGCTGAAAACCAGCCTTTCATACCTTCCACCATTCATCACCTTTCCTTTGTTAATTGCTAAAGATAGTTTCTTTTCACCACCGCGTGTGTTTATTTTTGTGTCAGAGATAGACTGTCCTCAGAGCCCACTTTCTCCTTCAGAGAGCTTTCCATTATCAAAGCAATACTGGAGGAAGCTCAGGAGGAAGAGGACAAACCTTCAATGAATGGAAAGTCTTGAACTATGAGAGAATATTTTGGGTCAATCTAGTATTTCTTAAAATTACCCTGGTCAGGTGAGCTGTGCTGACAGGAATATTCAGGATCAGACAGTAAAAAACTAATTACAGCCATGCCCAAGAGTCCTGTCGAACCCGACTTATGTTAGATACTGAAAGAATCACCTTCTCAGGGGTTCTGGATTTGAGTAAGAAACACCTAATGGGAGCATTAGTATGTAAAAAAAAAAAATTAAAAAAATTGCTGGATACAAACACCCCAACAAAACAGAAAAAAGTCCCACACCGACTACAAAACAACCTCCCCATGTCCAAACAAACTCACTCCCAACCTGGATGTACTACAGTGAGGTGTCCCCAGTGGCAGCCACAGTGATGTGGCAAGTGCAGATACAATTGTCAGAAGAGTGGAAAACAAGAAAATGCTAGGACATGTTCAGTGATGTCAAGACTGACATTTCATAGCCTGATACAAGACAGAGATGATGATCTTTAAGCCAGAAAAGAGGTAAACCAACAGTAATACTGCAGTCCCAGTAAGGCCCGTAATTCTCAGAGAACATGGACCATCAGCCGGGATCTTGCTTTAAAACTGAGGGACAGCAGTTCAAATTTCAACTGTGCCATCAGCTAAAAGAGTCATCTGGGGAATTTCCCTCCAACTCATCTGTAACTCTCCTTCCGCTGATGAGTGGAACATAAAATTATGTCTAACATCATTTTACCAGGAACGCCAGTTTGCCCAGTAAATAAGACACCTGCTACTGTGATGTCGGAAACCAGAAGGAGATATTAAAACCAGGTTATTATTCACCAAATAGATGAGGCATAAACACCAACATGATGGCACGAAGCAGTGTAAAATTTAGGGGGGGGTTACTACAATGGGGAACTCTAACTCAGCAGTGGCCCTCCTGCATTGTGACCTCCCGTGCTCATGCTCGAGGCTGGTGCACCCTGCCAAGGAGGGCAAGACACCCTCCCTTCAAGGACGGCATGCAGATGCCAGGGAGGGGGATCAATCCCCCTGTCCCACTGAGCAACTCCAAGAGTTCAAGAAAAAAATTTAGCTAAACTTAAAAAACTATTTTTAAACTGTCATCCAATTGAGAAGCCTTGAGCTTCGGTTCTTTCTTTGTATAATGCTGCTCCAGTCAGATTTATATCCCAAATCATTGAGACAAAATACATTTAATTAAGAACAAGAAGTACCAAAGCTTTCAAAATTTTTTCCTCTCTCAAACCCTTTTGTTTTCTCCTTCCTGTGGAGATCATTATTTAGCTGTTACAAAGCACTTCTGTGACATACATGCACAGCCACGTCCCATTTCAGTCTGTGAGCGAGCAATGAATATCAGCCAAGCAATGCACTGGAAGCAGGATCCTAAAAGCCAGCTATCAGCAGAATGAGGCACTGCATCCTAAAAACCTGTAGCTGTTCTGCTGGTGGCAGATGTGCAGCCAGCAGGATGCACACACAGAGGGACCCAGGCTCAGTCTCCGCAGGCTCCACCACGCCACTTCCCTGAAAATTGCAATGGATGCATCTCAATGCCAGGAAAAAGCTGGGGCAGCATCAAACACGGAACTGATGGAAACACAGCAGCGTGCCATGTTCGTTCACACATATTCCTCATATTTTCCAGCCCTGTTGTTTCTCAGCAGGCCCAAAAGATGAGCTCTGGGGCTAAATGCAAGAAGCGATGTGCTGCTTGGGGACATGGTTCAGTGATGGGCCTGGCAGTGCTGGGTTAAAGGCAGGACTCAGTGAGCTTAGAGGTCTTTTCCAACCTAAATGAGTCCTTCATTCTAATAGAGAATCTTGAGCATTAGGCAGGCAGGAGTCTAACTCCCATCAGTTGATCTATTCTGTGAGCTAAATACAGATCAAAGGAAGGAAAAACAAATACTCTTTCTAACAAATGTCCGAGCTGATTAAGGACTTTAAGCAGACAAAGTATTAGAAAGGCCTCCTTCCTTCCAAGATAAAAACCCAAACATAGAAGGGCCCGAGGCATGGGCTTGCCCCAACTATTTATTTATTTTGTTGCCACAAAGTGGCAGCAATGTCGGGGTGCTGATGGGCTTCAGGTCCCCAAAGCCCTGCACAGGATACACCATTCTTCTGAAGTCTGAAGCATTTGGATGAAAAGTTTAAAAACCTCAAAGACACAGCGGAATTGATTTGTGATTAAAGGAAGGATTAAATGCTGAATCTGGGGCAATCAATAGCCCTGCTAATGCTTAGTGCAAGATTTCCTGCTCCAGTCAAGCCCCCTTTTCTCTGCTTTGAGACCATTGTCCTTATCAGTGGAAAGATGATCCTTTGAAGACAATGTCTGTCTTTGTTCCCCCACCCCACCCACCCCCTATTCCTCAGCACTGCTGCACTACAGCTTCGTGCCTGCAATGCCACTGCCAGCCCGGGGACAAACCCTGCAGGATGCTCATTTCCCATCGGTATTCCCGTGCTCATCAATCAGCTCCTCGCCCCCCCAAAAATCCAAACCCACCCCAGCCCCAAATACCACCCCCAAAAACCCCGTACGCCCTTAAGTGCACCAAAACCATACATTTATTCTTACAAACAGGGGGCTCCACTGGCCTGGGTTCAGCTTTTTTCTCTCCCACAGACTGGGCTGAATCCATGCAGCATGTTTACAGACAGTGATGTGGGATGTGGCTACCTCCACTATTAATTTTAACTTATCAGAATCCATAATAACAGCGATTAGTTCCCATTAAGCAAAGGATCTGCATGCTTACACTTCACAGCAACAGATTTTATTTTTTTCTCTTGCAATTAAGTATTTTTATTAGCCAGATGGATCATGAAATTATTATAAAAACTAGGATGTAAACTCTCTAAAAGCACCTTAAGTAATTAATACTGATTTATAAACATTCAGGATTAGAGAACAAATACTTAATTCTCCCCTAATCCCTCAGCCAGCACTGCTTTGTGTTCAACATACAGGAATATAGATTAACCAGCCTGAAGTTAATAGCATTTGAAGGCCAGAGCTGATCAGTCATGCATGGCACCGGGATAGGCAATATGCTTCCACCACTGATTTACTGTAACCTGTGGGATTAGGACAAATCCAAGAGCCTGTCACTTCCCTGTTCCATTCCCAGCTTTCCCCATAAACTCACAGACACCGAGATTAAAGATATCGAACCTTTAAAGAGGATCAAACTGGTCAGTCACCTTATAAACCTATAAACCAGTGCACTACACTGGGATTAAGTGCCTAAAGTGCTATCACCCACCTATTTGTTGTTTCTGTCGAGTTTTATGATAACTGATTTCTGTTCCCAATCCTGCCAGTGACTTTGGGCAAGTCACACCTTGACATTTCTGTGCCCCTTGTCATCCTTACACCCCTCCTCTGCTCAGCAGGTGAGGCCTGGGCTGCCTTCTTTGGTACAGCAGAGCCACATGCAGGACCACTCACTTTGAACCAGCCCACCACGTGCTGTTGTAATACAAACAATTATTAGTAATACAAGCCATCATCTGGTACTATTCACCCCTGTTTCAAGCTCCCTGTCAGCATGAAGTGCACTGGTTGGGGTGTTAGAAAGGAATTAGGGCAATTTTCCGAAAAGCTCCCAGGTACAACTCACTGAGCCAAAAAATGTTTATCTTTTCCTTTCCTAGCCGGTGATGCCCTTCTGTTCCTGCCAGTTGCACACCACCTTTAAAGCCAAAATATTCTCTGTGTAAATGAATGGCCTAATCCAAAAAAACCCAGCACTCAAGTGAATAAAAGGTGCCACTGAGGAGAGAAAGAGTCCGCCTAAAACCTGATTTCAGGCAAAGCACAAGGACTGCCACCTTGTTGCATTATCACACAAGAGCGAACAGGGCTAAAGCAGCTTGGCAAACCCGGCAGAAGGCAAGGGGATCCAGTCTGCTAAGGCAGGGTTTCACTCACCCAACTGCAACCAACCAGGAAGGAAGGAGAGGAAAAGATATACAAAAATAACAAACACACCGCATGTTTACCCGTCGGTCACTCCAATTCATCTAAGCACTGGATGGAGGGAAGAGTGCCAGAAGGGAAAAAAACTAAACGAAGTGCTGTTGTCTTCTGCAGGGAGCAGACTTGTTTCCCGGGAGCAGCTGTGCACCTGCATCAGCAAGAGTTAGCACTTCATTTAGCACAATCATCAGTTCAAGCGTTTCAAGTGTTTTACAGCACCACCTTTGCCCACGGCACCAACTCCAAGGTCTCCTGCACAGACTGTTTTCCCTTAAGAAGTCCACTTTGCCCTCAGGTGATCTAATACCCATCAGGACTGCTTGTCACAGCATCTTTCCCAAAATAATCAGATCCTGCACTTATGTAGCACTTCAGCTCTCAAAAAAACATCTCGGTGTTTTAGGAACTTAACAAGATAAAATACACGTTCTCTTTCCAGGTCACTTCACCCAACACTGCTGTGTGGGCAGCTCAGGGATGAAATGCTACTGCAGTTTAATAGTTCACTACAAGTTTTATAGCATCAAGAAAATACCGTCCTGTGCACCAGAAAGTGCATTTGGATACTTGAAATTGGGAGTTAGCCACGCCTGAGGGACAGAAAAAACACACAACCTGCTCGATTTCTGCCTAACACCCGGGGGTTTTTTTTTGTTGCTGCCCAACTCATGGATTTAAAGAGAAAGAGCAGATGTTTGCTTTATCCTTCCTGCCAGACTTGATCTCCAATATTGTTCTGTGTGCTACTATCACATACAGTCAAGCAGTGACCAGCAATGAGACTACCCTGAAACAGAGGTGCCCTTTCAAAGGCCATCAGCTGTTCTCCATCCATGCAGTTTTCACAATGCAGAAAAACAAGTATCCGAGCAGAATTCTGTACTTGCCATCAGTGGTAGCTGACAAATCAGCTTCTGGACACACGCAGGAAGCTCCTGTTTGCCCACTGGAAGTTGGCTCGTTGTTTTCAACGCAAAGCACGATTCTTGCTATCCCAGTTCAACTCTCACTGCTCCCTTTGCTGTCCCCTTCAGATTATTTTAACATTATTCATAACATTGCATGCCCCATTCCCTACTTCTGCTGCCTGGAACAGCTCTCTTATCTGTCAGCCACATCAATCCTCCAACTGCTTCCGAACTTTCCTCAAAAACCTCTTTCTTGTCACTTCTTAGCTCTCCTGGCTTTTTTCTTCCTCTGTGATTTTGATGTGGTCATTCATCTTAATGGAAATTTCCCCCAGAAAGCTTGGTATGTGCCACCAGTTACCTTTCTCACATGTTTTTAGGACATTTGATCCAATGAACTGTGTTGCATATAAAGTAAAGCTATTTTATTTATGAGCTGCAAGCACTAATTCCCAACATTTGTTCCAAGGATTCAAAGTAAAATACTTCTTTAGTGATTTGTAGTTGCCATTAATGCTAGTGGATATAACATACAACCAGTGAGGAAAGACTGCTCTTGGTTGAAAAGAAAGAGTTCACTTGGATAGGTATTCTAAAGCAAGACGGTCAGTCTGTTTAACTCCAAGGCTGTTTTTTAGCAGCTCCAGCCACCCCAGAGTACTCAGCGAAAGGAGTCCCCTGTGCAGCCTCAGCAATTTGGGAGCTGCGCTTCTGTATCACAATGAGTAAGTTGTTTTCTGGAAGATGGAATAAGGGTCTTTAGAGGTCAGACTGGAGGTAAATAACATGAAAACTTTTTACATGCTGCTACATGGAGCCTCCGGATAAATACCTCAAGGAGCCTTCTCCAAACCAAAGGGGTTTAGATTGCTCTGCGTGGGCAGAAATGCAGCAATTTCAGGATTTCAAAACCCAATATGCCTGTGAGTCCAAATTTGTATTTAGATTTAAATTACTGTGCAAGGCACACTATAAACAACATATGCAGGAACCTAATGAGAATAGATTTCTGTGTTACTCCTCATTCTCTCAGGTAAGAACGTAAACCCAAGCGAAAGCATTACACATTAAGTGTAGGGTGAAGATACAGTACCATTACTTGCATAAATATTTACCCTGACAAATTTTAAGGCTCTTTTAGGAGGCTGATCTCCTTACATAAGTGATGAAGACAAATCAGAACCTGGAGAGCATTCAAACACAGGCTGGCCTGTGTAAAACACCTGAAGTTGGCCCTGGGAATACCTCTTTGTGCGGTGCATGATATTTTGCAGGAACTGCATTAAGTCCCACGAGCTCCAGATCAGCTTTCCAAAGTCCTGCTCTGGCTGCCAAGACCATCCTGCAGTTTTACCTTCTCTGATAAGGCAGAAATTCCATGTGCAAAACCATTTTTTGGCCACCCACCTCCAGCACTATTGCAAAAGGAAATAAGCTAATACTTTCTCAGTATTTCAAGTATTCCCCATACAGGGTGTACCATTGTTTGGTCAATCTCAAAAAATTTCTAGAGCTCAACAGATAGATCAATTACTAGTCCTCTTCAACTCTCAAGGCCCTGGAGAAGCCTGGAAATGCAACTCGTCATTCAGCCATTTGCTTTCATATTCATCTCGGATATTTGAAAAGAAGGCCTTACAGAATTACATGGAATTTACCATATGAGCAGTAGCCCCTGAACAGCAGGGGGGAACCCCCATGCAAAGTCAGGGCCACCCAACCTCATGTGAGTGACTTTGTTCTAGATGGCCATGAAGGTGATGACGATAAGAGAAGAAAAAGCAGGATGTCTGTGCAGTTCATCACCACATCTCTGTATCAGCATCCTGGTGCAGTTACCACCAGCCTCTGGAGCCGAAGTCGTGCATTTGCTGCACACTTTCATACTGGTCGTGAACTTGAGTGATATTTACTGCAAAGCACCTTGTTATGTTCTAATGAAGGATGCCAGGAACAATAAATTATAGAGAAGTAATACTGCCTTCTAAAATGAAAATCTGGAAAGTGTCCAGAGAGATCTATGCAAATTATATACTTTAAACCACAGGATTTCTGCAATAGTTTTCTATTAACCATCAATCACTAGTTCTAAATCTAGTCTGCCTTCATTAGAAACCAGAAACAGAAACGACTCTAGTGGTCTTCCACACTAAATATAATATACCCTCATGTTGCAATTCACCTTTCTTTAAATAATGTGATTTCTCCCTATGCTTAGTACAAAGAATACTGCAAAGACAGCAGTAGAGTTATGTATTTGCAAGGGAATGGAAAGGTTAAAGGCGAACACTATATAAACCATTATTATTTATAGACCACAATGGTGTGCTTTCTGCAGTGGAAATGCAGAAGACGCTGTCTCTTCCCCTGGAGAGATTTCATTGTAACTGAAGCAGAAACAATACTGAACATTCACAAACAGTACATGCAGTGGAGGAACACGTTTCGAGCTGCCCTTATTTCTACACGGTTATGTACAGTGATTATGTCTAGACTTCTAACCTCTTATACTTTGCATCTGTGCCTGCACACAGTGTTTTAAAGTTCAGTGCCTCGTGGAAGAAGTGCATTTTAAAAGGAAGGCTTTATGCAACTCAGTACTGGCAACTTGATTTTCATTTGGTGCTGTTTTTCAGGTGAAAGAGGCAGTAGCAAAGTCTAACACCCAATTTAATAAGACCTCTTTCCAAATCCCCACTTGTAAAAACAACGAACACATGCACAAAGGTCCAAGAGCATTATGAGACTGCAGGATTAATGTCTTAAAATCTGAACATCCAGGCCAGATTCTAACAGCTACACACCAACCGGGGCCAGGAGCATCTGTAAACAGGCACTTCAGCTTCTTCAGTCCTGACCATTCACATAGGGAGTAGAACAGCTAATTTACTAACTAATGCTCTAAGACCAGATTTTCTTGGATGTGTTTGGAATTTAGGTGCCAAAATCCCACTCAAGGTTACATGGTTGAAAAAGTAAGGAGACAGCAATGTGGAATCATGTGCACTTGTGGAGCTGTTCCTCCAAGTTCACAGGAAGATCTTCAAGCACAGCAGTGAACAGCTGTACCAAATAGTTGCAAGAGAAGTATTTTTACAGCACAAACATCTCTTGGTTTTGCCTTCAGATGATTTACCGCATTATAAAAATGCAAAATGAGCTATCTCTGCAGTTTTGTTGCCTAGTCCTGTTGAGATTCAGGGGTTTACCAAGTTTTTTTCTGATATTTTTCTGTGATTGAGGATGTGTTTAAGCCTATGATCAAAACCCACTGTAACTGGTGTTAATGTAGCTCCATTAGCAATGAAAGGCACTAAAAGAGACAAACCCCGTGAATAGTCACCCCAAACTGGTCCAGGACACAGGACATAGTTACAAGAAGTATAGTTTGGATCTGAAGTCCTTACTTACAATGACTTAGCTACCTCCTCCAAAAGCCAAGGCAATTCTGTAAATGCAAAAAGGTAAAAATAACATCCTCCTCTGAGTATCACTGCTGGGCTGCTGGACTGCTGCCACTCGTTTCAGTAGCTGAAAGAGAACGGCAGGTTCACTGTCCTTTTCTCTTTTGTTGGTACAGAACATTCACATCCAAAATTACAAGAACACCTCTGGAAAACCTCCAAACTTGAGTAGCTTAAAGAAAAAACAATGGGCAAATCTTGTGCAACATTCCCGAATGCTGGGATTCTAAAAGCAGTGTAGGATTGCCAGGCTCTGCTGTCCAAAAGATAAATGAGATTAGCATGAGCTAATAGCATCAGCCTGGCAAAGCTCCATATGCATCACTGTATATGGTACATCTGAAGAATGACCTAATGCTCACCCACTGCACTAAAATGTCACAAGAAATCCTGCAGTTTCCCTAAGCCACAGCACCAGGCATGCAGTTCTTGGTGGCCTAGGGGGACATCTCTTCGTCCTCACAGCCATCCCAGCTCGCTGTCCACACAGCCCTCAGCTCTGTGTGTGTGTGTGCAACCCCTTCGCCCAGCCTGGGAGAGGATGGAGCACTACCCAGAAACATTCGGCGTATTATTATTATTACTGGCCTAAGATCTAAGAGCTCCACTATAAACCCACATCCCACTGCTCCTATGCCAAAGGCACGGAGGACAGCCGTGGCTCCCTGCCCCAAGGACACTGCTTGTGAGCTGCAGTGATTCCTGTCACAGCCAAGGTCTGCTGTGTTACGTGATTCGGAGACCTCGGCACGGCTTCAAAAGCTGCAGCAGTAATGAGTCATGACATCAGTTACTCACAGCTTGCTGTAATGTTTAGGGAAGTGATCAGAAGTATTTATACGTCCAATATACAGAAACTGCCACCTCCTCCACACTGGGCTAAAGCTACAGCTGCTACTTGCCTCAAGTAGACAAAATACAACAGGACTGGAAGGATGAACAGGAGTGGAAGGAGCAACCAAAGAACGTGACCCGGCTCCTGTGCGTGACAGGACCATCCACAGGTACAGTGAAGGTAGTTAAAAGAGCAAGAGGAAGAAAATCCAGTACTGACTTCTCTACTCAGATCTTCAGCTCTGGGTTGACTTCTGCTGCCTTTGATAAGAATTCTGACAAATCAGTTTGTACATTGCCAAATACAGATCTTTAAAAACAAAGAGACTGAAAACACACAGCGGGCTTCATGACCTCCCTGTGTGCTACTGAATTTGCAGTGAGGGCAACCCCACTGAAACACATGGGGACTCTCAAGGTAAGAGAACTCACAATGATATAAGACAGTGTAAAGAGTAATTGGGTAAAGTAAATCCCCCAAGGCCTGACCCCAGAGTTCATCTCTGATAAGGATTTTTTGTTTCTATGCTCAGTACCCGTGTCGTGCCGCTCACTTGCCTTGTTTGAAGTTTGACTCTTCCCAGCTATCACATGTTCATCTTTTCCCGAGCATAAGGATGTAAATCAGCACCAAACAAAAACAAGCAAAAAACCGGCCAACCAAATGATCAAAAACTGCTGTGCAAACACAAACGCTCAAGTTGTGGAAATCTATGCAGAACCAGCCCTTTTATCCTCCTTCTCCTTCCTGACAGTCACGGTTCCAACTATTAGTTACATCCCACAAACGCCTCCCCCTCCAAACCATGCCATTTCCTCATCTGCACGGATTTCAGTTGGAAAGCAGACAGATAAAAATGCCACAACAAACAAATTCACCAGCAGTGATGTTCTGGTGCCGCCTCTTGCAGAGAGCTTTCAGCTATCCGAAGTTTAAATTAACTTTCTGAGAGGGCACAAAAGCCAGACCTCAGGTAATTACATACTCATCTCTCCCCTGAGCTCAATATTTATTTATTTTAGGACGTCTAACAGCTCTCTTGGGCTTGCTCTACAGCTCTGGAAAAATTATTACTTAGTCCCTGAACCTACAAACTGTATTCTGACTAAATTTTACACCTGGAGCTATACAGGGTGATTAAAAAAGGCAGAGTTTATCAAACTTTCTGAAAGCTTGATTTGCTTCATGGCTCACCTGTCTTCATAAAACTGCTGAAGGCTGAAACAACAAGTAAAATTTCACAATCAGCACTCGAGTAAGAAAGAGAAAGTGCATACAACCACTTAACTGTATTGATTTTTATTTTTATCTTATTTTCTTTCATAATAATTGGTAAGGGTTATTTGTTCTGTTTTTGTGTTTTTTGGTTTTTTTTTAAACAAACCACCTTGTGAGGTTATTAACAAAAATTCACTGCCCACCATACTTTGAAACTTTTTTCAGCCTCCAAAGGGGACACAATCCACAGCTTGAAATGGAGACAATCTTTCTGGCCTTAAAATCTATGAGCTCTTATATCAATGCTTCAATTTACACCCACGAGTCGTTCCCCTGCAACACCCAACAGTTTGTCTCCTCTGGGCTTTAGAGCTTCCCCCATTACCAGAAGGACCTTCTACCCCACATATTTTATACACTTCATGCTAAACCATGAAGGAGCGGGTTCTCACTTAACATGAATTAGCATAACAGTACAAGGTCTGTTTTTTAACATTGTGGCATGTTAGTTTGTAGCTCGGGTTTTATCCGTTCATGCTCTTTATAGCACCCCTGAGCAGTTTGGCCCTGTTGGCCCAGTCAGCCTTTCCTGGATCTCCAGCGTGGGAACCGCTGAATTCAGTCAGCAAACCCTTCCTCTCTGCTGTCGGGTGACACAGCCAGAAAGAACCATGCTGCTGGCCTCAGAAAAACAAGACTAAAAGCAAGCCTAAAGATGCACTGGAGGAGGAAAGGAAGAGGAGAGAAGAATCACATTCTTGTCTATATCACAAATATAGTCTCATTCTTAGCCTGGGCTGAATAAATCACTTCTCTTTGACCACCCTATGTCACTTCTTGAGAATAAACAGTGAAAAAATATTAATGAAAAATCAAGAAAAAAAGGAAATGTAATTCTGAATACTGAGTTCTCAAAGCAGCCCAGAGCAAATCATTCTACTTCATAGCAACTTGATTTCCTCAACCACTAAACAGGATGGCAAATGCTGTGCTGTTACTTTATTTGAGCGGCCGTTCTGAATTCTCTTAGGATATGCTTCGCAGATGGAAAAGCTGATGAGGAGATATATATATATGCATATATAAAACATTCATATGCCCCAACGTGCTGAGCTTCCAATACAGCAAAGAAGCAATGGCGATGATAGAGTGGAAAATATCATTTAACTCGTGATGGTAGCTTTGAAGGCATAACAAATGAGTCCCTTCCTTCCACAGTGCAATTGCGTCCCACAGCATGCCTAGGTAAGTGAGGTGGGACCTTATTTCCCCAGCTATGAATGGCTCATCCTTCCTGCTGGTCACTAGCAACACACTTTTCTCTGTTTTAGGACCTGGAGGAATAGGAAGAAATAAATACCTTATCAAGGCAGAAGACAGCAGATATTTTTTATGACCTGTGGGAACAGAGGTCCTATTAAGTCTGCAAAACACTGCATAAATGTCTCCAGATAAAATTGTTAGCTCTGGATGGTGCCCATCTCCTAAATGCTTAATTGTGAAATTGCTTCCCTGAAGAGTTTCTTCGTGTTTCGCTCAACTATTAAAGACAGGCAGCCCAGATCCATGCAAAACCTCCAGCAAGGAAACACTCAGCCAACTCAACTGCATAAACCATGACAGATTTTCAAAGTCAGGCATGTGGTGCCTGCTGAGGGCCATAAAGTGAAAACAGCAGAACTGAGGGGCAAGTCTTTATCAGGCTTCCCAGGGCTGTCTGGAGGGCTAAGCCGCCAGCCTGGCACCACGGCTGTGCCAGGCAGGAGAGCAGGGCAGCGGGATGCTCCTCCCTCAGATCCACACGGACACGTCCATGTGGCCGAACAGCACCCAGGGCACAACCACACGGGGCACTACCAGCTCTGCCCTAGGTGCCCTACATGCCCCCGTGGGACTATGTTAAGCAGGCCAGAAAATTGGGACTGCTAATAAAAATCAACAAGTTTAGACTTAAAAATGAAAAAAACAAACCCAATACTTTGGGATTGCTTTATAATGCAGACATAAAACAGATAGCTATTTAAAATACTTCATGAAAGCACTGAAATTAAGCATCTCCTAGAGCAGAGCCCTGACAAATAGCCCAGCCACCTACATGCATTTATGGTTGTGGCTGTCCAGGGATCACTTAGAACTAAATTAGCAATGGAAGTCATTAGACAAGGAATAATTCCAAGAAACTGGAGTCTCAGTAGCAGAAAGTGGATGAAAAAATTGCAATGGGGCAAAATGACAGCATACCAGACAAGGCTACTTCCTCAGTGAAATAAATGTGAATTGCAAAAAAGTCAGGCAAGTCAGCATGTGGCAGAAGTGCCCTGAGGAGACTCTCCTTACTTCCCCCTCTAGGCTGCAGAAGGCCATTTAACACTTTCCATTTAAGTGAGAAGGCACATGATGATGTCCCTTAAAACCCATGAACACAGACTCTCCCTGCCGGAGGATTCCTTCTGCCAGGTGTAATTGCAGTGCCCCAGCCCAGCCAGGCTGCGGGCAGCCAGCACCCATCCTGCAGCATCCGACACACAGAAATAGCTGAGCAAATTTATCTCTTAAAAGGAATGAAATTCAGGAGACTTGAAATTGAAGAAGAGTGCACGAACCACACTGCTATTTCCTGCACCTCGTTTGACAAAATGGGATCTGCTATTTGAGATGGGCAGGCCCCTTCATCTCATTACTCTGTGACAGGAGGAGAGAATTTGTGCAGGAAATCACATGCTACGTTTCTCTATCCTGATGCAGGATAGAGAAGGTGCTTGAAACTCCTCTACGTGTTCTTCATTTTACAGTCCTAAAGAGAAAGTCCAAAAAGGCTGTTAATACCCATAGAGACCTCTCGAGGCAGGGAGAGCATTCTGAGGCAAATGATCACAGTATTCTCAACCCTGGTCATTCTCTCTTCCTCAAACATCTCCATTTGGTATCTGTTAGAGACATGGACGGCTGAGCCACACAGATGTTTGCTCTGAGGGGTTATCCCTTCTCCTCAGCTCTCCTCCTCCCATCACTGAAGTCCGGCTCGGTAGGTGCACCATGAATGTACACAAAGCACAGCTTCAACCCAGTTTTCAGCCTGCTGCCCCTACAGCAGGCCAGGCGTGTGCCACAGAGCCAAGCTGTGCAGAAAGGAAATGACCATCAGCACTGCTGTGGCTCTCCCAGGACAAGAGAAATTGCTGTCAATGGTTCCATCCCATCCAGGAGAGGAGCAGCAGTGCAGCTGCCAAGTGCTGCAAACCACAAAGCCCTGATCAAATGGGGGCCCATACTGGCAGACATATGTACCACACAGGGACAGCTTTTGTTTTCCCTCTGTCACTGAGCAGGGCAGAGAAAACACACTCTGGATACTCACACAACCACCCAAAACACAGCCTGGTCTGGTGAGATCTCGATCCTAATTAACAACCAGGTCTCTGCTGCCAGAAGCCTCTGGTCCATGTTCCTCAGGGTCCCACAGCACAGACCCAAATACACAGGCTGCCTCTTCCCCGTGCAACAGGGCACCATCCTTGGCAGGGTGGTTTGTAAAGAGCAGTTTACATTTGGTCATGATTTTACATTCCTTCCCTTTCCATAGCCTCTTACCTGGAAGAGGCTGGGAGGAGAACGGATTGAGAGCAGTCCTGAGAAGACGGACTAGGGGAGTCAGTGGATGAGAAAGCAAGATCAGTAGTGGGCTGTAAGTCAGGTCCGAGTGAATGGACACTGGTATCTGTTGGACCAGGATTGCAAAAGGACTTGTTCCCAGCCCAGTGGTTTAGCTTTAAGAGAAGCTTAAAAGAAGCTTGAAAATCCTACTCTTAAAATCCTTTGTGTGCCAGCAGCACCTGCTGTTTGGCCAACTGAGAAGCCCTGAGGCTTCAGCCCAGTTGCTTTTCCCCATTTGTTCTGAGCACTGAAGCTCCCACCCAGCCTAAGCCTTGCTGGCTGACAGAGGATGCACCAGCAATATGAAGACTGAGGTCGTTCTCAGCTCAGGGAAGTCGTAAACCCCTGGCTGTGTGTGTCTGATGCAGAGATTTCTGGCTCCAGAACCACTAGTGCATATCCTTTCCTCATGACTAAGTTCAATAAACCTCAGCATCCTGACCCTCTGTGTGACAAGTCAGATTTTCACCTCGTCAGTCCTGATGAAAGGTCTTTACAGACTGTCCTTGCACACCATGGGCAGCCCTCATGGGGCCTTATCAAATGCTGCTGAAAGGAGAGGGACCCAGACAGGTGACTGGCTTGGGAAGCTGTAACCTGTGATCTGGACATGCAGAAAGCAGCTCCAATTTGTCTGGACTCCTTGTTTCTTTGCAAGAGGCTGATGTTTACATAAAAAAAGTGAAAGTAGAGGCTACAGTGGTGACAGACAAGCCCCGAGAGCTTCAAGAGAAGTTAGGACCTAGGACAGGTTGCATCTCAGCAGCATTTTTTAAAAGGTGTTGTTAACTCCCAGGCTGGACAAGCTCTTCTTTATGAATTATAGATAAGGCTGTGATGCAGCGAATGCCAGATATCCTGATGCTGAGCTAAATGCAAGGGAGGAGGGAGAAAAACCATGCAGATACACCTCATTTCCCAATCTGGTGTGAGTTTATAATCAAAAAATTTTGGAGGCCAAGGGCCACGCTGTCAAAAGTACTCCCATAAAGCTCTAAACAAGTGGTTAGATCTTCAAAGAGTGAACTCTAATTCAGGCACATAATGAAGTGGACAGATTAAAACAAAACAAAGCGTAGCCCACACTGAGACAACAGCAGCTGTCTGCGTCCACCAGCAGCTGAGAACAGCAGCTGAGAGAGGAACACAGGCCTCTGGGGAAAGCTTCAGCAACAGAGCTCCAGAGTCACCCAGCCCATCGCTCCCAGCTCTGCAGCCTCATTCAGCAACACTGCTGGGCTCTAGAGTCCCAGTCCTCCTGCGAGGTTCTGGGTGCCAAGAGCTTTGCAAAATCCGGCTACAGGAACCAAGAGGGAAACAGGGAGCATGGGCAAACCATCAGAAAGCGTTATCTGCCATCAGGGGATGACACAGGCTCAGAGAAGCACAAGTGGCCTTACAAAGCATCCTCTATATCAGTAAAAGAGATAAAGGGTTCTGTGGGATTTGGTGACTCAAATGCTTACATTACTGCAAACAAACCCTCCAGCTTTTGCAGATGTCTGAAGGACTGTCAGGAGCTGTGGAAAAGGAATATGAGAAAATTGCCCATAAGAAAGCGGCAAATTCAGACCAAAAAAGCAGGAGCAAAAGAGCTTGGCAGATCTTCTGAGGCCAAAGTTACAAACCTCACTTATTGAAAGTCTGGATCTGAGAAACTCAATCCGATAGAATTAAAAGACACTATTTTGGCCTGTCAGAGCCCTGAACCAGCCAAGTTCAGCCCAGCTGCTGCTTTTCACAGCTACAGTGGCACCTCTGAGCAGTGAATTAGAGCAACGTGGCTTTCCCAGCACATCAGGGACCTCTGTGCAATGCCAGATAATTGTACACTACCAGCTAAAAATAAAAGATCATATTTATTTGAAAACAATTACATATCAGAAAAAAAAATCTGTTTTTTAGTTTAAACTATGACAGTGTTGAAAAAGGTAAAGGTAAGGCAGTTTTTAATTATTTCAGCTACCTAAAAGCAAGTGATGGTGGGTTCTGTTTTTCTTATCTCCCACCAGTGCCTTGCACTACCATGTCAGAGCTGGCTCCAGGAGTGAGAAAAATTATTAAGGAGATGTCTAGGTTTTCTCCTAGCAGCTTTAATAACTGCTTTCCTTTTGCCAGTGCTATGCTGGGCCCTCTTGTCCTCCACTCCAAGATATTTCTACCAGTTCCCATCACTAGTTTGACAGCTTCAGGACCTGGCAGACACAGCTACTTCTGACAGAAGTCTGGAAACAGAGGACTTATTTTACTAAGTTTCATAGATGCCAAGAATCCTATAATCCTCCTCTCACCTGATTCCCATTGCACTGAGGATCCACTGCAGAAAACCTGAGCCCACAGGTTTCCTGGATGGATTACACAGAGGAGCTGAAGTCAGAGTGCAAGCAGGTGGCTGCACCAGAGATGTTGTCTGGAGTGTGTGAGGAGGGGTTGCCAGCACCCTGCACTCCAGCAAAAGACCTGACCTCCTGAAGGGCTGGTATTTGCAAAAAACCACTAGCATTGGTGCACAAGACAAGTGATAAAACCTGTCTTAGTTCACACCAACATACACCTCTGCCCCATGGGGTGGAGGAGTCGGGCTGTTCAGAGAAGCCTAAAATTGCTGTCTCATGGAGGACAACATAAGGCTTGGGGAGCTCTTCTCCACAGTTCCTTTTGTAACATGTACTGAGACCCCAGTAACGCTTTTGGTCTGCCTGACATCTCCTCACTCTTGGCCTTCAAGGGCAGTGGTACCTGGGGACACATGGAGGTGATTCATCAGACCTTCAGGATTAGGTATTAGAGGGCTACTCTTCATGACCCAGCTGACCTTTCCAACTCCACATTAACCTGCCAGACCGATATCCCTTCTTGATGAAGAAGGAATGAGCTCAGGTAACCCAATTATCAACAAAGGATCAATTACATTTGTGTAGAAAACAGAAGATGAGGATAGGCATGACTGCATGGATAGTTAGTCTCTTGGTATATTAAACTCTGTGGGACATCCCACGGCTCTGCCTTTTTTCAGATGAATTTCACAGAACAGTTTTTTGAGTTTTTACAATCATCTTTCTTTACCAAGCAGCATCCTTTCTTGTTTCCTCAAAACTAAAGTCTGCTCTATACAGCTGCCTGCAAATAAGAGATAGGCCCTGAGTATCTGTCACTTGAGAGGTTAGCTTAGATTGTTTTTAATAGTTTGTGGTACTCATAACTGGTTTAAAACTGACAGGAGAAAGTGATAAAAGAATAATATCTGTGTTTCTGAGCTCACATCAAAGAAGAGCTTTAAAGAACAAGTAAAAAGGCTGTCAAAAAAGGAAGGCTTTACCCAGCAGCCTAACAACACAAGCTTCAAAAAAACCAAGAAATAGTGTCCCAAAACAAATGCACCAGATAGCAAAAACGTTATGGAAAGTAAATATTTAACTGAGACCGTACCTGCTAAGAGAAAGACAAAAAGCCTGAAAAAACCTGATCGCAAGAGAGATGCTTCTGCTGCAGAAAGAAAGGACGGCCATAGGATTTGGAAGTACTTACAGTTCTTTTCTGCACTACTGACTACGTTAGAGTCATCAGCCTGAGCTTGGCTCTCCATTACACTGCACAGAGCCTTCAGATTATTCACTCCCTGACATGAATTTCTTTTACAAGGCTTCTTTAAACTTCCCTTTGTACCCCCAGCTTTTTAACTGCCACCGTGAGTCTTCAAGGTTAACGCTGGGAGAGAAAGCGGCGGTCTGCCGATGCAAAGATTGATGCCACTCCACAGAGAAGTGCGGGCACATGAATTATCCACAGGCCTTTCACTCTCACAGAGCCCCCTGCCCAGAGCAGTGTGCGAGGCAGGTACACACACCCACCCCAGCACTGGGGTGAAGGGCACAGCCGGCAGTTCTCCCTCTGGATCTGCACTGCACAGAGTGGCAGCAGCTTCCAGAGCTTTTTCTGCTCCGTGCTGAGCAATCCCAGAGCAGATGGTGCTCGGCGCTCATACCTGGAGCAGTGCTTAGCAATCTCAGAAATGCTTTCTGACGCACACTTCCCCTAAATTGTCTTCGTCATTTCCTAAACCAGAACTCAGCCTCATGGATAAGTAGCTCCTCGGTCACTCGGCTCGAAGGGAGCCCATCATCCCATTCCAGTAAGTCCTACTCAGCACGCATGCAAAAAAAGCTTTTGGCAGCACCCAATGCAGGATCTCCTGGGTCCTCAAGTCACTCCAAGCAGCTCAATTTCCCTTCTAAAGCTGCAGTACTACAACTCTGATATTGTTCCCTTACTCTAGGCAACCCTCATGGAAAAAAGAAGGTCCAATCGCTTCCCCAAGCCTTGAACTGTTGTTTGTATACAACTCCTCCTTAGTATTAGGCTTATTAATAAAAGCCCTTTTATGGATTTATCTGGCCAGATGATCTCAGTGAAGAACAGCTGTGCAAGTTCAAGGACTTCCCCAGTTCAAACCAGACAAAACTGCTTCTTTACATAGTGGGAGATGAACTTATGGAGCTTAGTGCCATGGGAGTTTGGGGGTGCAGACCTTATCCAGCAGGTCTGAAAAGAGATTAGATAGATTAGTGGACAAAAGGTCTGTGAAGGACTGAGCAGGGATGTATCCCTGATATATCCCCTTGAGAAGCTGTGAGTGTTTGGGACTACAAAGAGAGGGACTTCAGAAAGGAGGCACAACCACACACATTGTTACTAAATACCATTTTCTGCTGGTACTGTCAGACACAGGCTGCAGGGCGAGACAGCCCATGGGGTGACCTCATCAGACATTGCTTTTAGGCAGCTGCAGGGCACCCAAGCCCCTGACACACTATTCCTGGGTCTAGGTGCGAGAATGAGAACCAGCTGCCTCTGTGGAGGCCAGCTACACACCAGATATAGGTATCTGAAGCCCTCAGCAGCCCTAGAGCCCTGCTTCTTCACCATCATCAGGCAAAATATGGAGTCCAAAGCACTGGGTGTAGGACTCTGCAGAGAAAACCTAGGTTAGGGTCATCTTCCCCTTGCCTGAGTTCTCTGTGCACACTTTAAAGCCTTGTCTCAGTGGGTCAGCCCAGCAGCAAGCCTAGGGTGTACAGAGCACACAAGCACATTCACACACAATGGGGAAGGGAAACAAATCACCCAGTACACAACAATTTTTAAACCAACTTGATATGTTGCATGTGTGATTACTGCAGAAACCAACATGGGTAATTACAGCCATCTGCACCCATTACTGCCATTTGTATGTGTATTCATAGTAACTGCACATTAGTTAGGCATGCCACTGCACAAACATATTAACCAGCTAATTAATTAAAAGAACAGACCTTCTCTGCTTAGGAGGAGCCCATCAACCGCTAATCACAAGAATATATTTTCTCCATCTGTTATATCATTGCCCCCACCACAAGGTCACCAGGGAAGATGCAGCTGCCCTGCAGTCTCCAGAAGGCTCTGCTGGGGTGGTGAGTTTCCTGTTTAAGTGAATTCCTTTGTGTGGTGAGGCTTAAAGACCATGGCTGCTTCTGGAAACATGTCCACGGCACTTCCACGGAACTGCACGATGCTTTTGGATTACCTCAGGTGACCTTTGGATTAGACACCAAGCATCTTTCCACCACTCCCAGTGCTCGTTCTCCAAGCACAGAGGAGGCTCATGGCATGCCCCCTAACAGGGCAGCACTCTGGCAGCCCATACATGTCCCCTGCACCACCTCTTGCCATGAGGTTTCTACAGCAAACCGCTAATGCAACAGTAGGTTATAAACATGCAGAGGACGGCTGTGCCCCAGTGCTTCACTGACATATGGTTCTGTCTTCGGTCAGAAACTATGGATTTAAATTTAGGGACACAGAAGGTTAAGGTTCAAAATTCCAAGACAAATCCTCCTGGAGAAGCAGTGAGACCGGATTTTTGTCCCTCCGGTGCAGCCTTAGGAGCAGGGAGCCAATGCTGCTAAGCAAACCACGCTCTCAGGCAGCCCTGAAAGGTTGTGCTCATCTTCTCAGCTCTTTGAAGACCTGCTGGAGCTACAGCCCTCTGTACCAGCTGCTGCTCCACCAGCACCAACAGAGCAGTCAGGACTCCTGCTGGACACCCAGATTTCAGGTAGAATAATATTGTTCCAGCTATTGGCTTATAATAACTCTTTATATTACAGCAAAAGGCAGTGATTTCTGTCTTGGCTTGGATCAGCACTTCCAGTAGCTCCCCATCCCTTCAAAACAAGTGTGAAGGGGTAAGAACAAATAAGTTTCAAATCATTGTGAAATATTTCTGAAACAAGCCAAACCTCTCCTTCCTGCATACATGAAATGCAGTGCTGAAGAAGTTACTACAGTCCAGTAAAGCATAAAATGCTTTCATCACTTGACACTGTAAATGCTTACCCTAGTTATGGATGAGTTCAAGACAACCCTACAGTAGATTTTACTTTGATTTTCCTAAAGCTAGAGAAAATTCTCTATCTTCATATGCTTTAAAAAATAAAAAAGAAGAAATAATTTTTATTGCACAAGATTCTGTCAGACTGGCTGCAGCTGATAGTGCTCTGTCAAATGCAACCTGTGAAAATACTGCACTTGGAGCACCACAGTTGGTGACCAGGCAGTCTTATCACTTAATACTTGCTAGGAAGCCTTCCAATGTCTCTTGCCCAAGTCCCCCGTTCTACAGCTCCACAGATGTTCTTAGCTCTGTACAGCAGAACACCCTGGTGTAGCTCCTGCCTGCAGCTCCTCTGAACTGCTGCAAAGGATTCAGGGCAGGGCTGAAGCAACTGAACAAACACATGGGCATCTGGACCATTTCTAGATTATTCTGCTGCAGGACCACATCAGCATCACTCTGCATGTGCATGTCTGACACAGACACTTTCCTCATGCTCTTTTCTAAACACATTTACTGTTGTGCAAAGCATCAAACTATGCTGACTAGATCCATGATGTGGTCCAGTACCTTCTGAACTAAGGAAGAATGCCTTCAAAGAAACTGCATCCAAATGTGGTCTGAGCAATGCTGTCTTCCCCCCCTCCCTTGTCTCCCTGCCCACTGCCTGCAGGAGACACAGACCCAGAACAAGCCTTCTGGGAGAACCTGCAGCCTTCAGTGTTCCCTGCCTGCCCGCCCTGCCAGCAGGAGCTGCTCCACAGGCAGAGTGCTCCTCTGGGCATTATCCCTCCTCGTGCCGCTTGACCACCTCAGCCCTGCTGAATCCAAAAGACTCATCTAAACAAAACCTGCCATCCTCAGTCCCTCAATCATCTGAGAAGCAGCAAACGCGCTGAGTTAAGTGCAAGGTAAGCAGCATTTTTATTTGGTTAATTAGAATTGCTCACCAAATGAAAACAAAGAAGTGATTTACTGCAGAACTGGTACAGGTAGTTGTAGCATAAGTACATTCCTGCATATTTGGCTACATTAGGAATATTTTTTAATTAACAGTTTCTCCTTGGCTAAAGCAAACCATAGAAAATAAGGAAAGAAGTTTCACACAAGGACACTGCCGAACCCCTCAACTGCCAGCTTTTTTTTTTTTTTTCTGCATGGAAGATTTTAAATTAAAAGCAGATTGCCTTCATTAGCTTTACCAGAAGCCATGTAACTGCCAAAGCTGACAGAAACACAACTGTGATTTGCAGATTTGGCAAGTGCCATTTTCTCTTTCTGCAAATGTGAGTAGTCATTCATACTAAGGGGCTTTTGTGGGGACATCGTGCAAACAACTCCTTCCCCAGAAGAGGAAGAATATCTCCGGAGCAGCAGCTTAGTAGTCCAGGGTACCCAAGTTTCACTTTTGTTTATTTTGCAAGGAAGTGCATTGCATTAAATTCGTGCTGAAAAAGATAGTACGAGTGCTATGAACCGTCTCCTCCTGATGACTGAGCATAATACAGTAGCAAGCCCAAAATAAACATTTCAACAGCGATCTTTGACATACAGCCATATACTCAGGCTTTCTGTGACATGTTGCCAAATCTTCCAAAGCCATTCAGCATGGTTTCTTACCAAAATCCCTACTCTCTTTACTTTTCCAGCTGAAAAAGCTGATGATACTCTCACAGGAAAGTTATATTTCTACCAAGGGCAGCTGTGTTTGCTGGCTTCTTGCTCTGCTCCAGAGTCGCAGCCCTGGTGCAAAGAGGAAAGTCTTGGTAGTATTTTTACTCTCAGTCTGATTCCTATGTGAATAGCTGCAGAACAGAGGGAGGCATGAGTGAAGCCAGCCTGCCGGGGTGTACGAGCAGGCAGCAACGGATGAACAACTTGCTGTTCATTTTTAGAGTGACTCCACAGGCCCTGCTCCCCTCTCTGGTGCATTAGCCTCCCCTAACTCCTGGTGTGTAGCCCTCCTCAGCCTCGGGAAGAAAACTTAAGATATGTAACCGAAGTGTTAAAAATACACAGGTTTCTTTCAGTTTTTTGTTAGGTGGGACACAGTGGATGTTGGCTTCAGGGCTGGACCGAGCTGCTGATGTAGAACGAAGTGATGGGGGTGACCCTGACCTCTGTGAGCTCTCTGGGGTCTGTAACAGCCTCCTCGGCTCCACCACAGAACTGATGCTGCCACAACGTGGAGTGACGGCCAACACCTGCCGTGTAGGGTTCACAGAGCCTTCTGTGACAAAAGGATGACAAAAACTTCAGGGTGAAGAAACAAGAGAAATGGATTATGTCCAAACAGAACCCAGATGCTCAGCAGCATGGCAACTAGAGACCACAGCACCCCCGAGTGATTGAAGGATTTATTCCCCCAGCTGTAGCCAAAATGGGAAGGTCTGAACACGCTACAAAACTCTGCAGGAAGTAGTCTAACACAGTCACAAACGTAAAGTCTGTCTGCAGTAATTAGGATTGTATTACATATGACTTATTACACACTGTCTTATAATCAAGACAGAAATAGCTGTCTACATAGTAGTTACCAGTTTCTTAACTGCCTAAAAATAAAGCAACAAATGTAATGCAGTGCCAGACATGGAATCATCCGAAATAATGTTAACCTACATTCAAGCCTCCAAAGGTAACCATGGTATGCCTGCTGGTAACCTTCAATCTAACCTGGAGTTAAACACTCTGTGACTCTGCAATTTTGGTTTGTATCTTAAAAAGAACTGGAAAAGCCACTTTTGTCTCTGTAGTTCAACTGTGTTCCACCACACAGTGAACAGAGTTCATTATCCATTGAACTAAACACCAAGTAATGAGTTAACAATAATTAAACTGAAAGAGACATAGATTAAAGGAATTTATTATTCCCTGATCTGTCAAGCAAATTGCTTAGATACCTGCAATCAATGAGTAATGATGAAACAAAATAAAACCCCAACAAACCAGAAGAGCCAACAACAGGCTCATAAAAATCTGTTCAGTAAGGTCCATGTATCTTCGTTAAGCTGAACAGCACAGCATTTTAATCAACAAAAACCCTCTGTCTTTATGCGTCATGAGATCAGAAGCAAAGTGTGGCCCTAAATTATGCTGTAACTGTTTATTATTCATGTATCATGGGACTGATGAAGATTTATGGTCCCATTGTGCTAAGTACTGTATAGTGAAATTCAGAGCAATAGCGAGACTCAGTACTCCAAGACTTTATAACTCACAGACAAATTGCAAAAACAAGATATTATACTTTAAAGGCAGTAATGCACAGATGGGGACTGGAGATATAGACAGATTAAGCAACTTGCCCAAGGTCATGCCAGACACATGTGCCAGAGCAGAAAACTGAACTCGGATCTCCGGAGCACCAGCACAGCTTTTTACTCATGTAGGAGAACATTGCTGCTTCTCTTTGGTTTCACTAGATGTCATATTTCATAAACTAATAAATAAGTTCCAAAAACGCAAATGTTGCATGCTAGTACTGGAAGGATTTCCTTTCATGCCTCCCATGGAGGACCTTCATTAATGAAAACCCTACACAAACACCTGATTTGTCTGCGTGTGGTACAATTACAGCATTGCACGAATAATTTCAGCCAAAAGGTCCTCTGCGGCCATCTAGTCCAACCTCTCATTCAAAGTAGGACAGACTAGAGCAGATGCCCCAAGGCCTTGGCTGCTCAAACTCTGAATATCTTCAAGGATGGAGATGGAAATCACAATACCTCTTTGGGCTCCTGTGCCAGTGTTAAATCACTCGGGTTGAAAAAATCTTTCTGCGTATGAAATGAGAACTCCCCCAGTTTCAACTCGTGTCTGCCACCCCCCATACTGCCCCCATGCACCCAAGTCTACCTGTTTTCTCTATTCCCACACATTAAGTAGCTGCAGACAGCAATGGGATCTCATCAAGCCTTCTTTCTTCTACACTTTATTTGCTGGACAAACCAGACTTCCTCCAGTACCATTCCTTTACAGGCAGCCTGAAACTGGATATCATGTTCCAGATGCAGCCTCACAGCCACCAAAAAGAAGGCTTCACACTTGTTTGGTTTTTTGGTTGGTTGGTTGGTTTGGTTTTTAAATAGAGCATGGAAATAAACAATTTTCTTTAATCAGTTATCGCATTTTTATGTACGTTAACTACACAGACCCTGCAGCCTTCAGTTTACAAAACAACACAGCAACTTTCTTGTGGCACACCACTTGCTGTTGCAGGGGTCTCAGCACACGGGCCCTAAGAGCAACCACTGTTCCCATAAAGAACACCGGAAAGGGACATTTCACGTGCCTTTCTTTCCAGATGACTAAAAGGACTCAGATCAGCCTGAGTGATGTAACATGCTCAAAATGGATCAGTGACAGCAGGATGACACAAGACTCCATGTAGCTGGGCACACGTACATCAGCAGATACATTTAGGAATTTCACTCCTAAAACCTGTCACACAGTGTATTGCTAACAGTGAAAAATATTTAATTTACGACTGTGACAGGAGATCTCCTCAGTGTAACACAAACAGTAGCAGCAGTGTTACTAAATAAACTCAAGCCCCCAGACAGCTGATCCAGGATAAGGGGAGAAGTGATACTGCATTTAAACACAGTGGTTTTCTCTCCTGAAATGTGCTCCCTGTCAGAAGGTGTTTGCTCTCTGTTTATTTTAACATGAACAAAGTCACAGCTTAAGCTTTGCTTATTTATATTTGCTGGCACCTGTGAAGATCTAACAATAAAAATTTTGTTTTAATTAGCTCTGCAGAAGTACTATCAACATTTGTTTTAGGTCTCCCCTGAATGTACTGTCCCATGGGGCAGCACGGTCAGTCCACTCTGTGCCAGGCAGCCATCCTGATACGGAAGGCATCTGCTTGGCATGGAGATATTTGGGGCTTTAGTGATTGCACGACTAAACAGTGCGGGACACCTGGTTATGGCAAAACAAGCTGCTCTCCACGCTGTTGTCCAGATGGGACAAACCAGGCAGGTGTCAGGCAAGCATGGCTCTGTATGCAGCTACTCACCCTCATCCTGAGAGGTTGCCGCATCTCTGAACTCGAGCAGGGAACTCTCATCCCACTGGGGTAGCAGCACAAACAAGCTGCCATGGGAGCAGCTCCTCCACAGGTGGGACTGAGCCAGCAGCACTGCAAACAAGCAGGTCCAAGACAGACTACATTCCCTCCTCCAGTTGAAGCCAATAATGGCCCAGTCTACATCTCCCAGAGCTTGGCAAAATTCCCACTCCAGAGTTACCACTGCATGCACAGGCACACACACATCTAAAAATACATAAAACCTACGAGTTGCTTCCAGTTCCTTGGCCATAAACTACACAACAGCAGCAGACAGCTTTTCAAAAAGACATAGCTGTATGCTACATCCTTTTCAAACACAAAGTTACTCTGGATGCCAATGGCACTTTTATACCAGCTCTGGAAGTAGAGCAATGGGGCCCTGGTTCCATTTATGGTTCCATTTAAACCCACAGCAGCGATTCCTTACACACTGCAAGAGCTACACCAGAGTGCAGGTACGGCATCACACCCAAGAGATGGCTTGGCCGGCTGCGTGAGAGGTGTGTGAGCACAGGGCACATGGCCGGGTAACACTCTCACCCACAACAGGCCCAGCACACAGCCACCACGTGCCTGCAAAAGTTTGTATTTTGGGCACGGAACAGACCTGCCACAAGTCATAAGAATCGCTGAGGTTGGAAAGGACCTCTAAGATCATCCAGTCCAACCATTAACCCAGCACTGCCAAGCCCACCGCTTGCAAAAGGCAGCCCAGAACACTTTTCTGACCTCCCCAGGCACTTCCCAATCTCTCTTCCACACCAATCCCCCAACACACAAGCAGCTGGGGCATTGCTACACCCCACCACCATCAGACAGGAGAGGGCACAGGCCCCGGGGAGCCTGTGGCTGAGTCCACAGGACTTCTACCCATGGGTTCCCACAATTGTGCAGCCCTCCCTCAAATTCACAGCAGATGAGTCCCTCAGCTATGCTTTGGCCTCAGAGAGCCTCTCTAATAAAAATACCAGCCGCCTCCTCCTCCTCCCTCAACACGGCAGCCTCTCTGAGACCTCCCACAAATGAAAGGGGAGCAAGAGGGGTTTTTTCGCAGGGCTCGTTTGGTATTCTGTCACAAAGCCAAACAGATGTTTGTAAAAATCCAAACTGGTTACACAACTGTTTTAAACTCAAGCAGCTGTGCACAGCGAGCAACTGCATCGGGGGACAAGACCACTGCTCTCTTACATGGAGGGACCAGAGTTTAATAAACCAAACTTCCCCTGAGTTATTCAAGCTCTCTCATTCCAATTTAGTGTTTATGACAGAGGAAACTGCTGAAAAACGAAAAGTGAAGTGGCTTTTCCAGCTTCACGGTGAAAATCTGCATCCAGATGGGGACCAGGACCAGACCTCCCTCCTGCCAGATCCATGTTATTACAGCACCCAATTTCCACCATGCAGCTTATCTGGGAAGACGGCAGGAATAGACAAGAGATGCTAACACAGCAGCCCTCACACAAAAGTCACTTTATGCTGTGCTTGGCCCTCACTCCAGGATCAATTATACAACCAAGTCACTGCAACTTCAGTGCAACAACATGAACTGAGAGCAGAAGAGACTGAAGCAGTCTCTTTTTACACGTATTTTTAAAAATGGAAAATTAATCCTAATTTCTGACAGTGCTTTTATATTTTTATTTATGAAGAAAAATTACAACTACAAGAATTTCTAAAACACTCATATTTTAGAAATATGCCTGTCTGCTCCAGTTAAAAAGCAAGAGACTTGGGTAAAACTAGTGGAAATACTCCAACTAAATTACACAGTACAGTTTTATAATCCTATAAAATAGCAATTTTTTGCAAGGCAAAACTATTTGTCATAGAGTATTTGCATTTTAGTCATATAAAAGATTGACTGTCTGCATAAGTACTATCATGTTGCTCCCTGAAACCACAGCAAAACTTCTTTTGTTGTTTGGGGTTTTTTTCCTTTTTTTTTTTCTCTTTTTTTTTTTTTAATACTTCAGAAGAACGCATGGCAATTGAAAAACTGGTTTTACTCATGTAGCTAGCACAGGAGTCTGTAACAGCTGGGTAATTCTGTGTTTCTGATTCATGCTGCAGTATACAAATAGGCACCAAAAAAAATCAAATTAGTTTTATAATCTCTGTACAGTCAACACAATTGTGATTAATGTATTATCTAAAAATCAGAGCAAGAGCGTTGTGAAAAATTGTCACAGCGCTCTTGCTTATTCAAACCTTAAGAAAGAAAAGTTTTACGTATCTGAAGAATTCCAAGTAAAACAGGAACACATTACTGGGCAGAAGTGACTGACCGGGCTGGGAGCTCTGTCACGTTCAGACAAGCATTTTAAGTGTCTGCAGTCTAAAGCTTCATTATTTTTTGCAGAACAATCTGGCAGCGGACGTAACTCGATTCCCTGGGAATCAAATGTTACTTAAAGACAGGTTTCACCTGTCAGGGATAAAACATGTGCTGAGCAACAAAGTGTCAGGGTACATAGACATCAGAGGAGAGGGCGAGCTGTCCTTCATGGTAAAGGGGAATAAAGGAAATTTTCTGCCTTTACTGAGTTTTGAATTTTATTTATTTTTTTGTAACTTTGAGAGGAAATATTCCACTGCAATGGCAGCTACAGCAACCTTGTGCAATCAAACTACAAAACATGATGGAATAATCTTCAAGCAACTGCTACAAGGGTTCCTGCAAGCTTTAGGATCTCCCTTCTCTAGGTCTCTCCCCACCACGATGGGGCAGAGTTACCCTCACAGCCATCAGTAAGACACTGCCAACCCTCCTTTCACAGACAAAGCAAGAATGTGGCTTTTTACCAGAGAAATTTAAAAATGAAGAGACTTGTGTGGACTTGTTCCAGGCCCACACCCAGGCATGCTGGTGTGTCTACCCCACAAGCTGCCCTCTCTACCTCTCCCTCCTCCTCACAGCTGTGCCTGGGAGTCAATATTTGGAGCAGCACTGGAAAAGATGGCCCAACTCTGGCTGAACTTACACAGGTGGAAAGCAGAAGTAACTTCAGATCTTCATAGAAGTTCAGTGTATGTGACAAGTTCAGAAGGGACAGATCAAAGCTGAGCAGGGCACTTGAAGATGACTTTCCTGTCATGCAACCAGAAGTAGCACATCCAGCTCCTTTCTGAGCATTCAACTAAGCAGATGCTCTATGTTTGCAGGGCAGAACATTCCAGGGGACCTGGGAGGCCTCTGCCCGTACCCGAGGCAGTCAGAGCTGAGCCCTGCTGCTGCTGCAGCAGCTGCACAGCACACAGAGCACAGGCTGTGCTTCCACCAGGACATACCACGAGGGACAGGACACCTTGCTGAGGGCAACTCTCTGCGGGGGCTTTTCCTACTGCTCCTCGAGCCAGAGCAGCCTGCTGTTTGACACTACCCCCTCTGGGAGGCTACCTGCCTGCTACCCATGCACAGAAACACCCTAGGGGGCAAAGAAAGAAAGCCAGTATAGAGAAATTTGTGTTCAGCAGGGCCCTGGGCAGCAAACTGAAATTAAAGCTGTTTTCTCCAAGGAAGCCTGTGGCTTTCCACAGAATTGAGATGTCTACTTCCCTGGTCTCCCCTCAAATTCCCAGTCAGTATTTCCAGCTGAATGCTGGAAGCAGATACAAAATTCCTCCTTATGCCAGTGACATCTGTCAATCACCCTCCTACCTACTCTGCTCCTCAGTTCCACAGACAAGTGGCAGGAACACACAAGCTGCTGCCAGGAGACCTAAACTGCAGCACTGGCCCCAGTCACGCAGTGCTGAGACTACTGCAGACTGCGGGGTCAGGATATGGTTCAGACCAACAGCTCTCTGAGGCTGGGGCCATCCTTTTATCCTGCTTTCCCTTGCCATACTGTGCCTAATGCAATTTGATGCTGCAATAAAAATAGATGATACTCAACTCGTGTCCCCAGCCCAATGGGCAGTGGTGGGTAGGGCACAGAGCCTGTGCTCAGCTGCTGCTCAGGGGCAGGTGCTCCAGGGCCTGTTTTCAGTTACCTTTGTTGTGACCTATGAGGTAAATAAAACCTCTGCCTTTAAATACACGTTTTTGATAACTAAGTTAGCAGTTCCCTCCATACCTTTGGCTAAGTCAAAGCACACTTAATTATTGAAATCACCCAGAGGAATATATCTATCTGGTCCCTTCAATGTGAGACAATTGTACTGAAAGCAATAGAACATTAAACCAACTGTTTCACAGTTGCTGCCAAAACCCACACATCTACCAAACCCATCCGACGAACCCAGGGATTGACTGACATGTGTTCTTAAACAAAACAGGGCACTTACAGGGCAAGAACAGGAAAAGGAGAGATGAGGTGAGCTCTGCAGTTTCACACAGCGGTGCTGGTGGGTGTCTCCACCTATACATCCATGCAAATTTTTTTGAAAAAGAAATATCAGGCTTTTGCTTCACCAACAAAAGAAGCTGTTGACATAGTTTTGTCAGACACAGCTGATAAGGATAATTATGTGGTGAGAGCTTAGTCATCCATATCACAGTGACAGAAAGGCAGATTCTCCTAAAAATAATGTCAACACCACAAAACTCTCAGGATCTCAGCACAAAGCCCTTCCAGATCCCTGCCATGCTCCAGTGGGCGCGGGAATGTGAGGGCGCCATGAGGGACCGCTAGAGGGAGCCCATTTTTCTCCATAAATCCAATTTCCATAATTGTTCCGTACGCACACATTGTACAGTCACAAATCAACACAGCATCAGAAAGTGTAAAGCATGCAAATTTCTATGTATATTTTAAGTCAAACAGAAACAGAGATACACAGTTCAGGCATGGCCTCCTCTGACATTCACACCAAAACACTTGCCAGATGGAGGAAAAGGCACAATTCCCTGTGTTTTGCCTCATCAGAAATAGCACTCTAAACCCAGCAGGCTACAAAGGCCATTACGATTTGTCCCTAACAAATTTGTTTGCGTAAACGGGTTGGTATTTCATCTGAGAGTTCACCATGGAGCAGCTAACCTTGAGAAATCCCTCTGCCTTGAGTAACTACAAACCAAATGTAACAACCACCTCAAAAAAGCACTGGATCAACAGTGTGTCCCTTCTCAATGGAGGATAAAGATCCTTCCTGGGGAGTGGAGGAGCCCCAGATTTTATGTTTCATACCACAGATGCAGGTTTGCTTCACTTCACAACTTCCAGCAGCTGAAATGCCCCCAAAATGGGGTTCTATTACCCTCCTCATACTCCCAGAGCCTCGCCAAGTCCCATCCTGTCACCAGACCTGTTCTCTACTTAGATAACACTCCTCCAAATGGCTCCAACACATACACTTGCCAATGTTTTCATTACAAAAACTAATTATACAGCCTAAAAGGACTAAAAGATTAAAAATTTGTTCTGACTCCTTCCAGCTAAGGAGCCAGGGAAAGATCCATGTGAGATATGTGAATAGATGGGCAGCAGTACGGCCTGGCAAAGTCCAGCTGGCATTTTTCTGTACCCTCCTCTTTTTTCGCTGCATTGCACCCATTGCTCGTGTCAACAAGCTCAACTTAGCAGCAAGCCAAGTCTAGGAAGGATTAATCTCAGGAATTAACAAAC
Source organism: Pseudotriccus pelzelni (assembly GCA_035584735.1). NCBI lineage: Eukaryota > Metazoa > Chordata > Aves > Passeriformes > Tyrannidae > Pseudotriccus > Pseudotriccus pelzelni. The sequence continues at coordinate 23,781,034 of JAWMRA010000009.1, forward strand.
CGAAGCAGAAGTCCAGCCCAAACAGTGAGCAAAGGCCAAAGCACATCCACATCAAATCACAGCTCTCAAGTCTTCTCCAGTCCATGGGAGAACTGTCACAGCTCAAGACACTGGGGAGCAGTCGCCCATTTAACATCAGTAATCCCAGGACACCCTCCATCAGGTCAGAGAAAGCTGGATATCCTCCCCAAAGCACAATATTTCCTGGTGTAGGGTCACTCTCTTCTAACACGAACTCCACTGTGAGCCTAAGATGACCAGCCCTTATCACAGGCACACCTAGAGGAGGCATCTCTCTCCCTCAGTCACCAGAGCAGGAGATCAGCAATGGGGTGATGGTGGCGGTGTAGCAAGAATGGCAGATGGTAAGAATGGAGGCTTGCCACCTCCAGAAGATTCAACAGGAAAGAGAATAACTAGAAGTTGTCAAACTGGTTTTCTACATTTTGTAGCGATCGCAGAAAAGCGGTGTGGGTCATCCAGCCGGAGAGCAGGAACACACTCCAACACACAGGAAAACTTTGCTAAAGTTTGTACATCTTATGGAAGCAAGTGTTGTAACTCTCCCAAACTCAAGGAGCAGGGGACTTTCCTCCAAATGCTAGAAACTTTCTTCTAGGCAGATCTTCACCCAAGTCTCTGGTGCACGGCTGTCTGTCAGGATTGCTAACACGAGCAGACGCTGCTTTCGTGTTTGGGAGTTTTGCCATTGACTTCAAAGTACTGAGATATAGCACCTTGTGTATTCCCTAAACACACTTAATAACAGCACCTGACACATTTAAAGTCTTAGACACGTTAAAGGCATCGTATACAACATTAGCAAAAAACCAGGAAACCCTGTCTAGGTGGTTCATGAGAAATCTGGTAAGCCGAGAGTCTATCCCTGAATCAGATGCTTATCTATTAGCCAGCTAATAACTGTGTGACGGCTTCTTCAACTCATCCATACAGCCACAAGCAGGGACAACCTTCTGGTGAGCTGTGGAGACTTCAGATTATTCATAATCCTCTTAAATCATCACAAAGAATACAGATTAGAAGGTGTCAAGCATGCAGTAAGTGTTCTAAAACCAACACAAACACAGCCATGTCAGCCTGAGTCAGAGCCTGCATCGTGGGAGCTCACTGAACTCCTTTTGCAGTCACGCTCCGGGGATGAAGGCAGTGCAGAGTTTGGCTCCTGGTGCCAGGCTGGTGTGACAGCCACACACCAGGCAGTGCCTGGAGCCAATTCAAAGCAGACAGGAGCAAGGTCAGCCCAGTGTGGCAGCACCGCTCGGGGGCAAGGCCGTGGGGCTCAGACATGAGTGTTCCCCTTTGCTTCAGAGCAAGCAATGGAAAGAAGGAACAGCTAAGTCACTTTGGAGGAGGAGAAAGTGAAGGGCTTTTGATTCCAGAGAGTTCAGAAATAAGATAAAAACGTGATTCAGAGGGTAGCTCTTGGGCCTCTCTGACAACATGGAGAGGGCCACCACCAGGAAACCTCTGCACAGATCCAACTGGAGACAACTCTGAAGTGACTTCATCAGCATCTCATAACTTAGCCAAAAGTTGTTTTATCACAGAATCATCAAGGTTGGAAGAAACCTTCAACATCAGCTAGTCCAATTGTCAACCCAGCACCACCATAACCCCCTCTTATCCATGCCCCCAAGTACCACATCCAGACACCTCTTGTACACTTCCAAAGATGGTGATTCCACCTCCTCCCTGGACAACTTATTCCAATGCCTGACTTCTCTTTCACTGAAATTTTTTTCCTAGTATCTAATCTGAACTTCCCCTGGTGCAACTTAAGGCCATTTCCTCTCGTGTTTTCACTTCAGGTAAGTCAGGAGAGACCCACCCCAACCTCATCTGTGTCCATGTGTTTGCATCCACAGGTGTCAGCCATATGACAACCTCCATGGTCAGCAAGTTGAAATAATGCCATTGAAACCAGCTTGAAGCAATGACTATTTGGACAAAATGTGGAATTATGAACTGTACAATTCTACACTTATTACACATGAGTATACTGCGGGAGGGTCTTGAGACTCTGCTTTTTGGCGACAGCACAACTGGCACCAACCCGTGCACTGACCTGCACAACTGCTAAGAAGTGCAGATAATAGACAACACTACTTTATCAGGGCATTTCTGAGGTTGGTATCTATGTACACTGATGTTTCAACTGCACTGGGTAAGTACTACAGCAACAGAAAAGCGCATCCCTGACTACATATCAGTCAGGAGGAACGCACGGTGATTACCAATGAAAATCATTCGGTCCGTTAGCTGTTTCAAATACCTGGCCAATAGTATCAGCAGCAGGTTTATGTGTGGATCCTTCTTCCCCACAAGCACTTCTTCACATCACTTTCCGTGCTGTATTCCTCGAGTTTTCATAGCATTTATCTACAGAGTTTCCCTGTTCACAGTAACAGCCAGAGATGCCCAGTTGGATACCTACAATTTTAACTGCTGTTGCTTGCGACTGCCAGCGTATATGCTCACAGCGACAAACAGCAGGAAACAAAACCCCCGGATCCTGGAAATCTGCGTCCTGTCGCTTTTTGAACCTTAACAATCTGCAGATACAAGATGTTTTACTCTCTGCTAACCTGCGATAGGTGATACTTGAAACAATCTGCGATACTTGTAACCACAGCTCCTGCGAGCCTCAGTGAGTGCCCCTGTAGTACTATCCCCGTGTACCACGCTGCAGCCACTTGCACCAGTGTTTGTAAACATTCTGTCTTCCAAGAACTTTCCACTTGAAACAGGACTGCTAATGTATTCACATGTGTAATAATTAGATGCAAATTTATAAAAAGCCACTTTCTTGCTCAACTGAATTACTATTCTATTAATAGCGATGTTCAAGTTATTTTGAAACTCCCCACCGTTTAAACTTCAAGGACTGCTCGTTTCACTTTGGAAATTTGCTCTCAGTTGTAACTTGACAAAGAAAGTATTAATTTGTTCAAATTTATGAGACATGTATATGCTTCAGCCTTTTCCACTCATAGGTCAGATAACAAATTGGTTTCTCTGAAAAACTACCCAATGAAATATTCAACATAAGGCATTCTGTAAGCTTAGATGTGCACTACAAACTGCTGTTTTACTGGGGTGTCCCTGTAGGTTGGCTCTGGCACGTACGCCTGCATGTTTTATGCTTTGTCTGAAGGAGGAAGCTCCCACAAGTGAGGAGAAAGCTCTCGGATATGGGTCACAAGTTGGTGTATCAAAACTTAGATGAGAATTTTTTTAAAAAAACTACAATACATCAGCATATTTTACCCAAGCTTTCAGGAGAGAGAAAAAAAAAAAAAAAAAAAAAAGAAAAAACCAAACCCACAAACTCAACATAAACCAGACCTTAAATATTCTTTGCTATTTCATTGGTTTCTGCAAAGAGGAGAAAATAAAGATTTGTCTAAAGCCAGACTGAAGGCAAGAAGACACACTGATGTATGTTGCACGATTTTCCTCTGCACTTCCCATATTTGACACAGTCATTTCACTCCTGCTTCGTTTTTATCAAATGACAAATACCGTTTATACGTTTGTTCCCTATCCAGAAGAAGATTAAAAGAAATCCATTCCTCTCTCATAACCTTGTGGCATTTTCCAGCTCCGACACCAAAACGCATTACAGTCCGATTATCCCCATTTCCGAACCAAAACCCTGAAACCGTTTGTACTCAATTGTACTCAGAAGAGAAGCAACGAGACAATGAGAAAAAGAACGACCACTGAATACTTGGTGCGACCACCCTCTCTCACAGCTCCGTTCGCGTCGCCACCACCGGGAAGAGACCCTTTCCAGCTCGGGGGTGCTGCAAGGGAAGAAGGGAGCCCGCTCCTCGGGGAAACCTCTCGGGTCCGACTTCTCGCCGCCCACGACCCGAGACAAACTCCGGCGGGCAGGAGCGCACTCCCGCCCCGCGGCACCCCGAGCCGCGCGGGGATCGCCCCGTGGGCTGCCCCGGCCGGGGGCACCGCGCCTTCGGCCGCCCCCCTCACATTCCTCCGCGGCACTCACCGGAGATCTCGGCCTGGGGCACGCCGCTGAGGCTGAAGCCCTTGGCCCCATACAGCTGCCGGACCTCGGCGCAGCTCCTCGCCTTGCTGCCGCTGTCACCGCGAGCCGGGGCGGAGGCGACACACAGCAGCCAAAATCCCCACGGGAAGACACGCATCCTTCTCCGCTGGCCCCGCCACCTGCCGTGCGAAGGGCAAAGCCAAGGTCCCGCGGCGGGGACGCGGCCGGGGGGGCGCAGGGTGCGGCCCCCTCCGCGGGCAGCCCCGGCGGGACGGCGGGCGAGGGCGGCGGAGCCCCGGCTGCCCGCGGCGTGCGGGGAAGGCTCCGGCGAGTTCAGCCCGGACGCCGCCGCGGCTCGGGCGGAGGGGGCAGAGATCCAAGTTCGGCCGCGCCGCTTCAAAGCCCCGGAGCGTGAGCGCGCAGAGGGCTTTTGTTCTTAGCGCGGCTGCATCCCCGGGCAGTCCCGCCGCGATGCTGCGGCGCCGCCGGGCCGGGCGGAGCGCGGCGGGGCGGGGCGCGGGGCGGGCTGCGGGGCTGCACCCGCGGCGGGGCCGGGCTGGGCCGGGCTGGGCTGTGCCGGCACCGCTCCACCTGCGCTCGGAGCGGGCGGCGGGGCGGCTCCGAGCGAGGCAGGGCTTCCCCCGCCGGACGTGGCATCACACGGCCCCGCGCCAATCCCGCGCGGGGCGCAGCCCCCGCCCCGCCCCGCGCCCCCGCCGCGGGCGCTGAGCAGCGCCCGCACCCGCCCGGCCGGGACGAGGAGCATCCCGGACGCTCCCCGGGCAGGGCAGGGCTCAGACCAGCCCCAAGGCACCGGCAGCGCTCGAGGGCAGCACGCCCTCCTTCGGGAAGGACGCGGTGACAACGCGCATCAAACCCATCTTTGTCTGCGGCGTGGTCCGGGTGGTCGACCTGAGTCCCCCGAGGTGATGGGAAAACAGCCGTATAGAAGGCTTAAATCATACCACGCTTTGCCAGACCGGCGAGTAGAAAGTATCTCAGCTGAGAGCAGGAGAGTCCCAACAAGGTCCTGGGGAGGCTAAAAGTGCCCCTTTAAGAACAGATGCAGAAATAGGGGAGATTTTCAACGACACGTTCTCAGCTTTGGAGTTTAGTTCCTACAGCAACCTGTCAGCTCTTGAAACTGGTGCTCTGCAGCTCTACCAGCCGTGTTTTAAACTGCTTCCCACAGAACTGAGGCATCTGTGATCACCTGCATGTGTCAAGACAATGCCCGTGTGCTTCCCCCAAATGAGTTTGCAGGCTTTTGGCCAGCATCTAACACGCTTCACAACAGACAGAGCATGCAAAGAACACTTCTGAGAGGAGTTGTTTTCTGTGGAAAACAAAGGGCAACTGCCCACGTCCCAGCTGAAGCATTTAGATGAGCTTACACCTTATGAGACAGTAGAAACCCCATCACTGCGCCCCCAAAAAACCCAGCAAAATTTATCAGCGATTGTACTTTTTGGACTAGGCACTCAGACATGCAAAAATATGTGGAAAACAGGCATTGTTCATCTCACTGCTTCAGAACTGCTTGTTCTCCTGGGGAATGAGTAAGGGAGCAGTAAGTGACAGCAAAGTAGGAGCCCCAGGGAGTGGCAGTAAGGATGAGGAAAGTTGTTGGTTTCCTATGAAATTGCCTAATGATTTCCTATTAAAAAAACAAAGCAGATTAAGAGGATCTAACCGCAAAGGCAGGCAGAATTTTGCAGTGAAGATCATGACTAAGGTGACACATCATTACCACCAAAAGTCAAAAGCTATGAGTCAGATACACCCCAATACACACCAGATCTCGCTTCTTTCCGAGATGACATTATGCCTTTTGGCCTCTTGCTGCACCTCTCAGTGATAAACAGTTTAGAAACCCAAGGCTTACAGAGTCCCAAAAACTTGGTACACCTCGGCCTGGAACTTGCTTTGTGAGCTTTCTGGAGTGTGAAAACAGATCTTATTCTTTGAAATATGTGGGGAAAACATCTGCCATGGATGATGTGAAGTTTGACCTACCCTGTTTTCAAACAGGAACTCTTTTGTAAATGCAGAAGTACTGTACACACAGGAGGTTACCAAGTACATGATATGGCATGAGGTTATTTCAGCCATTACTCCTGGGGATTTATTCTAATTTTATAGTCATAACCCTTTCCTCACCCCGGCTTTGTAGACATCACTTGAAGACCTATGTCTGACCACAGTAACAGCAGAAAATAACCGGCAGAGGAATCCGTACATATATTGCCATGACTAGAGGAACCCTTGGATCTTGGTTCTTCCTTTTGGAAAATCAAAGGGAAAATCAAATAGTTACAGACACACAATTAACAGCAGTCTCATTTGGGTCTGTTGAGGGGGAATGAGCTCCAGGAATGCAAACTCCAAAGAGACAAAGTACTTGATAGAGAAGAAAGGCAGAGTCATAAAGCTTTTATCTGGTCTGGCTGCTACAGAATAACTCGGGGTGGGTGACACAGGAGACCAAAGCAGTACTTTTCAGTTTTCTCTTTTTCTTCTGAAAGCCTAGGGTTGGATACTTGCTGCTGTTGTATACTGAAGGCTTGCTTTCAGCTCTGCCTGAAGTGACCTTGGGAAGCTGTCTGTGAGCTATGGCTGCACCCCAGGGTTTCAGCACAAAGCCCTCTGCACTCGTGCAGCTGCTGATGTGCACTGAAACACTAACTGCTGGCAGGGAAAGAATTGGGACAGAGACCCTTGGGTTTTGGCCTTGGAACCGTCCCCTGAGCTATGGATCATTTCACAGACCAAAGTATTTCCCTTCTTCATGTACATCTCACTTCCCCAAGCTGGGTGACAACAGTGCCAGCGGCAGGGACTAAAGTCATGTCATTCCTGATAAAATCCTGAGAGACCACAGCACACACTCTGCCTGTTCACATGCACTCTGTGGTTCCCCCAGTGACACACTAGGCTACCAACTGCCAGCACGGATCAGACTGCCAGCTCCCAAGCACTTTTCAGGAGCTACAAATGAAGAACAAGCTCTGCTGCAAACCTCCCTGATTAAGTGACCATCAGCAGATCACTTATCTCCTAAACAGGGATAAGAGCGCTTCTTACCTAACCACCTGCCCGTGAGACAGAGTCATACAACCACAGAATCAACTGGGTTGGAAGATGCTTGCATACTATCAGAACAAAAAGCTTATAAGTAGACAAATTAAAAATAAACCCGAGCTGACATGAGCTCTTCAACAGAGAAGCTTTTTGCAAGTCTATACAGGATCCAATCCTGAGTAAACAAATCTTAAAGGATGAGGCACATCTATTTTGCTGTTAAGTTTGTATGCACACACAGGATTTGACCCAGGTCCATTTAAAGTAAATTGAAATAAACATCCTCAAAGTGTCATGATGAAAATGCATTTCTGGCATCCATTATAAATTTGATTGTGCATATCTGAGGATCAGATACAGTTTCTGAGCATTCTCAGCTAAGAGAATGGAGCTTGGCAAAAAGTGAAAAAACCCCCACTGTCCAAAAACAGGCAGAAAGAACTAGAACTAGGGAAGATAAGAAAAAGTACATTGAAACACAAAGATGAGTAGACAAAATGCAGAGGAGGAGAAAAGCAAACAGCCAGCCAAGCAAGATAGCCAGATGAAGACAGAAAATCCATCCTGCTCTGGAGATCACCTCTTGACAGTCCCGACAAAAAGCACTGCCCACTGAAAAGCTGATCCAGGCATTATGAACTGAGAATGATGAAGAGCAGCCAAATCATCTGGCACAAGTGGGGAAAGCTACCATTTAAAAACAAAGGGTGAACAGAGGCTTTCTACAACCTCAACTTTCACAGGGATATCTTGCTTTTTAGCACTTTCCCAAAGTTTTGCAATGCAGTGGACATTGCGTTTCTTTTTCATCTTGATGCAAATCAAGCACTGTACAGGCAGCAAAGCAATTACGTTCACCAGACCTCCAGCTGATTCCAAAATGGACCTATGCTGAGTTACAGCAATATGGAGCCTGACAGAAAAACCAGAACAGTAAAAACCCCAGATAACCTTATAAAATTGCATTGTATCTTTGATGCCACATAAAAGAATAGAAGATCCTTGAATTCAGCGGTGTTTCTGCTTTCTTCCCTGTGCATCACGCACAGAGTTCACATTGTCTGGGAGCGGGGATGGAAAGGAGATTGGCAAAGCCTAAGTTGTCTTTGCTTCCTTGCTCTCACCACTGTTACGTAATGAAGCCACTGGCCCATTCCCCTTAGCCAGTTCTATGATACATTTGATTCTGTGGCAACATCAACAAATCTGGCACCTTTAGATTAAAAATCTTCACCAAAGTAGGAGTATCTCAGTATTTTTTCTGCCCATGTCCTTTTATCTCTACAACAGCTGTCTCCCACAGGAGTCCTGAAAGTCCTTCCCCTGCTCCCTCCCTCCTCAACACTGGCTGGTGTTCAAGCAGAAGCTGGACGTGGGTTTCGCTGAATCAAATCTAATTAAGTTATTCAGAGGATTTACTCGATTACACCTCACTATGTACAGCTATTTACTTCTTCACTGGCTTTTCCTTCATTAGAAATCTGGCATCTCCTCTTCCCCTCTGCACACATCCCCCCGTGAAGTTTTTCTGACATGCGCAAGCAGCACGTGTCTGGTTGTTTTGATCACCAAAAATATCAGATCAGTTCCTCTGAACTCCTGGAACATCCACGTACAACTGCCAAATCCAGCTTGATCTCAGTTGACTTTGTAAGATGCCATTTGCCTTCCCGAAATACTAAGACTTGTTGGGATTTGTGTGTCCAGATTAATTAATCAGGAACATTGTTTAATAGATGTTCAGAGCTGGGGATCCTTCCAAGTTTTTGAGTGAGCCAGATTCAGGCCCCAGGGCAAGGACAATCACAATCCTGGCTGCTGAGGAGCAGATGGAGAGGGGCTGGACTGAGGACAAGAGCATCAGGGTACACCAGAGCTGGGCCAACCTGCTGTTCTACCCTTGGGTGGGACAGACTAATGCTTCATTTCCCCATGTATGGCTTGTACTCTGCAGAGGAAGATTAGGAACAACTAAGTAATTTCAGACAGAGAATCTGGCTAATGCAGGTAATTGTCACTCTGTGCTGTATCTTGGATTGAATAACCCAATTTTACAGCAGCAATTTAAAGGAATGTATTGCTCTAATGACCTCCTACAAATGACTCCACCCTGCAGGACTGTACTTGTATTATATCTGAGTCAGAGATTTCCCAGTAGAAAGAAGTCTTAAAGGCCAAAAAATAAATAAATGCTATAAACTTGTTAGAGAAACTGCTGCTAATTGGGTCTGCCCCAGGAAGTACATTTCATTTTTTCTGGACACTTTCAATTAAGCTTTTTCCACTCCTAGCTCTCCAAAACATATGCAGCAACGAACAAAGAATATGGACACGACACTTGACTCTGGTTTATGTTTGATAAGCAGAGCTTCGCTCAATAGTATGAAATGACTCAAAATTGGCCCCAAAATTACTGATTTAGAAATGTGTCCTTTCAGCATGGCCCCTGCAGTTACGTATAGGTAATTTCTCCCACTTCCTGCAAAAGTTGCAATTGGACAAGTTCCTCTTATAATTCAAGAGGTTATATCCTGAAGCTGAATGTTTTTGAAAGGGATTTTTCAAGTAAAAATCTTCCCTTATTCTCACTGTCTTCAGTCTCTGGCATTGACCTAAGAAAGACATCAGCAGGAACACACTCTGTTCCCATGAATACCAGCTCCAACAGCGTGTTCCTGAGCGTTGCTCTGAGGCAAAGAGAAGTGGGACAGACATCCCAGACTTCTGCAGGAGGAAGAAGTTACAGCCATGAAGAAAGAAACGTGTGGAGTCGCAATACAGGCATCTGGCATCCCTAATGGAACTTCTCAGCTGGCACTTTATCCTCAGCTGTTGCTACATTAAACACAACAGACTAAAGCACTTAGACGAATTAATACAATTATCTTGCATTCTGCTCGGGTGTTTATTCCCACCCCCCCCCCTCACATTCAGTTAGGAACAACATAACCTGTTTTTCTAGAGAAACTGACTGTGAGGAAACACTGCCAGTGCCGTACTTAAAAGCACCCAACACCTCCAGTTGGGAGCAGAAGCTCTTCCACTCCAGGCTATGTCTGTGGCTAAAGAAAATCCCCAGCACTGAGCAAGTGTCAGCCAGAGAAGCAGGTAAGCCAGGGTTATCACCAGGTAGCTGGCAGGACAGCTAACAGCAAATGTTGGGCAGCCTTCCACACATGGGGGGAAAAACTCGACTTGGAAACGTGTCCTTCCCATTCCTTTTTCTCAGCACAGTTAGTTAAGATAATTAGCAGGTGACACACATTTTCTGATGTGTGCCAGCTTCACTTCTGATCTAACTGTATGTGAGCAGAGTTACAGCTGGAATAGATTGGGGCCAGCTTTTTCATTTTAAGATCTGTGCATTTTGCAACACAAAGCCAGTGTGTGCATATGCTTTGCCTACGTAACTTTAAAGGTGCTCCAAGCCCAAGCCCTCAGAAGACAGCATGATGCCAGTGTAGGTCCAGCATTTTCTTCCTGGTTGAGGATTAAGCATCCAACATTCTCATGTAATGTTACTGCCTCTCTAGTTACTGTTTCTTTGGCCAGTACCGCCTAAGCATCCAGTGTTGGGTTTTTCACGATGCCAGACAACACAAATCCATCTCCTTAAGATTAAAAACAGAGCTCTTAATCTGATTTCATTTCCTCAACCTGCTAGAAACCAGAGAGCATGAACACAAGGAGACGCAGAGACACTGGGTGTTAGAAATAATAGAACTCACCAGGGCACTCAGTTCTTTCTTACAGGGTTTTTGGTGTGTTGGTTGGTTTGTTTTTACAGGGCTACTTTTGAGCACAGCATTCAAAATCAATTGTTTGCAACAGCTATGTATTTTTACACCACATATATAGTTTTGCCTTAGGGAGGACTTTTCTTCTGTGCTTAAAGGAGCAAAGCTTAGTTCCTTTGCCTCTATTGCAGCAGATATCAGGGACAGAGCTTTTTAAAGCATTTCAAATAGAAGTTGGTGGACTGGGGGACCCTGGATCACACTTTCAAATCTTCCTTGCTGCCTTACAAAAGCTAAGCAGTTAGGTGCAATGACTCACTCACACTGACATTTTTAGGAGAGAATGATGCCTTTTATAATAACATTGATATTCCTCCATTGATGTCTCAACACTGGCTAATTTAGAAAAGAAACATGTAGTGCAAGGTTGAAAGGTCACAGGCCAGCCAAAGAACTTATGAGATCATGGGACCATGAAAGAGGCTTCGGCTTTAAAATAAAATAGCCTTTTTTCTTTTCGTTTCCTTTTTTTTTTTTTAAGGAACAGACAAACTTTTCTGAAAGGCCAGGAATTTAATCTGAACTCTCCTTTCACATACTGTACAAATAAAAACTACACTGAAGAACTACTTGCGGAGGTTCACTAGCGTTTATCTCCAGAGGTCACTTTAATCTATATTGAGTAGAGAAAGAGAGAGAGAAGGAAGGACACACATTTACTTTTAGAAATCTGCCGGCCCTCTTTAAGCTCTGACGTTAACACTGTCAAGCCAATACCCTTCTTAGATTATTCTCCTCACAGTCTAGTGGGGAGGACCCTGCAGTTTACTGAGTGCGAAATTAAACTATCAAATATTGGATTATTTATGGCTGTTGTGTTCTTCTCTATCCACACTGTACCTTTCCTTTTTCCAGTCTCCCAGTTTTTCCCCCGTAAGAGCCAAAGGAAAAGATAAACCAAAAAAAGCTTACAGTATAATGAACTTGCATCCATAGCATTCTCTAAACTGATGGTTGCACCCTCAACAGATTTTAACCCAGATACAGGTTTGAGACTAAAATCAGGGCCACATTTTCTGGCTTTGAGTCCTTTCAATGACTGCTAGCTTATAAAGTATTTAGTTTCTTCCCAATATTAGATGTATATAAAACTAATTACAGTCCAGTGGAGGCTCTTTCAGTCTCCAAATGAAAACAGAGCATCCTTTCCTTTATAAAGGAACCTGAAAATGTTGATGTTGGGTATCAAAGTGAGTTTGCAAAAACAAAGAGGCCTAACGGGCTGTGTCCTCTCTTCCCTCCAGTGCAGCACCAGCAGCTAACAAATATTATTTGTTGATGCAATATATATAATCCATATCTCTCTAGTATGAGAATTTGTTATTAAACTAATTAAGCACAGAGTGCTTTCATAAATATAGCTGCTCAAAATGAAAAAGTGGTTTCCTAATGGAACATGCAACTGATAAGAGAAGAAATTATTCTTTCATGTCTTCAGAATTTAAGGAAATAAAGACTAGCTCCTACAATGAAGCACTATATTTTATCCTTGCTGTCCTCGCAGATTTTCATAATAAAACACTTAATCTCTGTGCTTTCTTTGCCTTTGTTTTTGTAACATTAACAAGGTTCATAAACTCTAAGGTAACCAAGTATAAGGCACCTGTAAAACTTACTGAGCTGTGAGAAGAATTTCCTTTTGGGAATATTCAAAAACACTAGTAAAAACTGCATGCATTTTCTTAACCAAGTGAGGACTTGTACTGGATACCAGCGTACCCATGGAGTTCTCTGCCTGGAAGAAGGACCCAGTGCAGAGGAAAGTGCTATTTGCAATCTCTGACTGCCTGTCCTTCCTAACTCACGCCTGGTAGGAACAGGACACTCTCTCCTCACTCTCTCGACATGAGAAGATCATGTAACACTGGCCTGTAAAGAAACCAAATTCCACTGTGACATCCTGTTCCCATACATGCTACAGGCTCTCTCAGTGACACTGTGTCACCAACATCTGTCACCAGCATCAGCCTGACAGCTCAAGTTCAATTACCAATGCTCGTATCAGAATTTAGAGTTGTTCACTTAATAGCTGTTGTTGCTCCCATGTCCTCAAGGCAGACAAAAGCAGACCTATCAATGGCTGCCATTGATTTGATGGGTCACAAGGCAAAAACACCGAGCAGTGTGTCCATAATGGCCTTCTTGGGTATCAAAGCACAGCAGTGTCTGTAAATCCTTATAAATTACACCAGTGTACTATCTAACCTTCTTATGTAGGCTTGGACAATTTCTTCCCTCCTCCCATTGCTCATTTTCCACAACTCAAAAACGTCCATTTCACACAAACAAGAAAAATGAGCTGGCAAACACCCTTCCCATAACTCAATTTTAAGGCAGAGAAATACAATTTTCCCCAAATCTTTCCTTCCTAATGTTTTGTGAAATGAACTGTTCAAAACTATGTATTGAGAAGGAGATGAAAATCCTTCCCTTCAAGAAGTAGCATAATGAATGTACTCTTCTCTCTTCAAGAGATGCAGCATAGCCTGCAAGAGAAAGTCCTCTTTTTTTCCCATTAATGGGATTTGATTAAACATCCTGTCCATGTAGATTTGCAAGTTTTGATGCTGTACTTTTAACTGTCGCTTTTGTATATGAAAAGCAAAACTGGAGATAGCCAAATGCAGAGAAAAACTGCAAAATTACCTTTCTTAATTCAGTAGGGATGGCTAGAAATTCTTTACTCAAACTCCCCTTAACATCAAGGGGAATTTCACATAGCTATTAATCCCAGATATCACTCCTGGCTGGAGAGATCCTGAGGCACAGTGCTGGAAGCTCAGATGGCTGAGTGTGGAAGAACCGTTTATGCTCTTCCCTGTAGCTCCATTAGTGGCCACTGCCAGATTGAGCCCTGTGGTCTGACCCATTCTCAGGTACACTTTGCAGATTCTCAACTTATAATGTGGTGATCTGAAACCATTAAAAAAGTTACTTTTACATAAGCATTAAGAACTCCACTGACTCTCAGAGAGGCTCTTTGTGCACTCTGATGCCTTAACAGCAGGTTTCCCAGGATCAAGCAGCTCAGCTCCAGGGCTCCTACAAGCCTGGAGAGGGGATGCTGAGGACAGATTCCTATCTCTTTGTCCTGTCCTGCAGTGTGCCACGAACCTCCCATGACACCAACAAACCTCTGTGGTATCTTAATGTCTTTGGCGTGGTGCCCCTTCCCAATCTGATATTTGTTTGTATGATGGACATATAACGATGCCAACAAAGAATGGAAGTTACAGATACCCAGGGAAGTTCATAACAACACTTAATTCATCCATCACAATGAAACCAACAGAACTGTGTGTTACCTCACTCTTCTCCCACACTCCATGAATCTCCCCGCTGTTTCGGCCTGCTGGTTTCATCCTGTACTCAAGCTACAAGGGCTGCTATTAGGATGCTTTTCCTCCTGTGCAGGCAGATTGTTTTGTCTTTTTAATGCTCCTCCTGATCCTGCCAGTCCAGGGAGCACAGGGCTCAGAAAGGGAACTGAACTCACATCTTCCTAAGGGCAATCACAAAAATGGATGTGGATGAGCTTTCACACTTCCCTTGTTTTGTATTCCTTTAGCAGTGGGCCAGAGCCACAAAGAGGTTCTGTCTGTGTGCAATAACCAAGAAAGTCAGAAACTCACTTCAGAACTTGCTATGCAGGACTGCTTGTAGCCATTGAGCTTGTAGCTCTGACTCAATGATTCATCAATTTATTTGATTGACAGGGTTGATAGAAAAAGTCTTAAGGGCTCTCCAGAGAATCAAAATCAAAAGAAAATAAATCCATATGTGGGGGTGCCCTATATCTTTCTAAAGCTTCTCTTAGTTAGGAACAAAGCTCATCTACTTTTAATTTCATATAATGAGAAAGTATGGACTTACCTTAGTAAGAACATGGCAAATATTAATTAAGTACTAGCAACTAAGAAGAATGGCAGTAGCTACCAGGGAGGATAAGTCTGAGAGACTGGGGTTTAGACTGTATGAGGCTGAAAAAATAATAATAACCAGAAGGCATAGAAATTAAAACAGTGCTTGTTAATTAGAGAATACTGAAAGCAGTGGGATAAGGAGAAATGTCCACTTCTCATGTTAGCCAATGGCTACAGCTCCCCCCCAGAACTGAGCCTCTGGTCTTTCTGTACATGGTGCTGTTAGAACGGGGCAGCAACTATCAGATCGCTTAGTTAATCGGACTGTGCCTCAGTGTACTGAGGGTTCTCCCCTAAACCATGTGCCGGCTTTAAGCTGACCTCATGAAGCTGAAATACCCATTTATAAGGAAGTGGAAAAAGTTGAAATTCTATCATTACTGCTCCTACACTGGCAGGATTCCACGGGGGACACCTGACTGACTTGCTGCATCCGCAGCTTCCTTTCCAGGCGAGCTAAAGCAGCTAAACAGCAACCAAGGATCTGCATCACGCTCCTGCTTCCAGGCAGAAACCTATTTTATTAGGAGGATAGAGACAAACTATAAATAAAACTGCATAAGGGCTTTACAAATCAGTATTTTAAAAACTTAACTTTTCATCAATCTAACTGCTGCTCCGCTCTCTGTGATGCCACTTTATCTCAGCAGAGACACAGGCAGCCTGTATTCTTTTAACCTCAGCAGGCTGTCACTGGTCTTTGATATAGCAGCTGTCTCATAGCTACCACTAGATTTCAATTAAACCGGGCTATATTTAGGGTGAAAATAGGGCTATTTTAAACTGCCATACCTGCCAACTTTTATTCACTCTCAGCAGCAGTTATTTTATTTGATGTAGCTGGTTTTAAGCTGTGCCATCCATAAAATTAAAAAGATACCAGAAACTGTGATGTATTTTACATTCACATCACCAAAAATCTATCATTAAAAGCAGCACTTCTCCAGAGAGGAACACACTTTAAGATGATAAATAACAAAGTGTTCTCCACTCATAGCCAGGGTTGCTAGCACAGCCTTGCCGTGGTGGGGCAATACAAATGATTCCCTGGTGCCAAGGAGAATTAAACTCAATACATTTTTCACCATTTGCAGGGGTCTGCTGCTAACATTGTCCACAGAAAGACATGGTGTGGGGGACATCGGTGCAACACTTTTGTGTGGTGGTCCTACATAACATGCTTGTCTTCGGTACGCAGTGTATGATTTGGAGTAAAATAGTCGTGTCTCCTTGTATTTTTCACTTCAGATAGTCATTCCTTCCCACCTTCTCTATCAATATTGCATCATTGATGTTACATCAGCAGAAAATGCCCAAAACCCCCATTAACAGACAGACCTCAACCCTTGTTCCCCTCGGTTATGGTGGGGCACAGTTCCCAAGATACTGTAATGCTCAACCTGTGGTCAGTGTGATCCACTAACTCTTAAAATCCTGTTCCACGCACACATGCACAGACACACGCTGGGACACCAACCTGGCACCGAGAGCACCTCTCTTACAAAATCCACGAGGAACCCATGTGTTTAAATAAAGCAATTAACCAGCACACAAAGACCGTGCACATTTTCACATGAACGAGAAAGAAAATCTTATTTGAGCCATCGAAAATTTAACAGGCTACGACCACGGCTAAAGCAAAAGATAACTCTCTCACGCAAAAGCCTCGTCATAAACAGTCTGTAATTACACTTGCTGCTGTTTGGTTGAAGGCATGGGCTCTATTAAGTGCAAGAGCTGTTTTTCTGCAAGGAGGCTTACTGGAGAGTGGATTAAAAAAAGCATGATCACATCCTGACATGCATAAAATGCTGATTGTCTCACTTGCCCTATATGCCAAGTGCTTACTCTTGCAAGGTATTTGGAGCTGTCAACGCCAGCTGAACTCAGCGAGACAGAGAGGTGCTCAGCACATCTTAAAAAACCCTTGGCATCAGGAGCAGGCCTCAGACACACTTGATGTCTGCCAATAAAATGTACCACGGGAACAATGACAATTACAGAGCAACTGTTTGTGCGAGCATTACTGGAACTCCAAACCATCCTTCAGAGAAAGGACGCTGCCAACACGAGGGGGGTTGCAGGAGAGCTGCAGCTGCGGCTTTGGAGGCTGAAAACCTGCCTGACACTCAGAGACTCAATAAAGCGAACCTCTGGGTTGCCGCATGCAAAACGCAACCTGAAAACAACAACTGTTTAAAGGGTCAAATGGAAACACACAAAAATAAGGGTGCCGGACTGGTTACACCTCTGAGCTCTGCAATACGTTGAGCCATAGCCTTCAGCTATGTGTGTTTGGGTGTATTCACCATCTGCTTCAGCTGGGGTGTAAAATGGACAGGGCATAAGCATTGCAGTGTTATTCAACATTCTGGTTTAACCTTGTTCTTCCCAGCAAGGCCCTAAATACTGTCTTGTTCGCTGTACTTTCAGCAAGCTCAGCTATGAAAGCAGAACAATTCATTTTTTAAATAGTTTTTTATGGCAAGATGGTATCAGAGCACTTGAAAGCATCACAGTCTTTATTTACACAACAAAGATACCCCTTTCCAAATGCTCATCCAGGCTCCTTTATTTTTTTTTTTTACCATTAAACACAATCAAACAACCTAAAAGATGTGTTTCCCTCTCCTTATTCATGCACATGCTGGATCATTTTGGCTGAAACTTACAAAAAAACCCCACCCCAAAACAGAAAACAAAACCACAAACAAAAAAAGCTGTAAGCGGTAAGGCTTACCTTGGAAAGAAAATAACCCTGACTGGAAAAAAAAATAATAAAAAAATCAACCTAACTGTTCCAGTTTGGCAAAATGATATGCAGTTGTGAAGAAAGGAATCCTACAGTGAAAAGCATGAGGCAAGTGTTATATATCCCCAAGGCTGTTATAGAGTGAGTTTAGTGCGAAGTGTGTGTGTGTGTGGAGAGGGAATTCCTCAAAGCAAGGAAGGATCTTCATTACCTGAGAGATACAGGCTAACAAAAACCTCTGAATGGCAGCAATTCAGATGAGATGAGATACCTCTTTTTTTTTTTTAACCACCAGAGAAGTAGATACGAGAGCAGCCCATTCAGGGATATGTTATAAAACTTCCACTTCTTGAAGTCTTAGAATCCCCAGCAGACATACATCTAAAAATGCATTGGTTCTAACAGGTGCTGAGAGATTAGTGCCAGACTCTTCCAATGCAGTGGCCAGAGCTGTGTAGGATGGTGGGGCTACAGAATTGCTTCTGCCCCAAGATGTTCCCCCTCCCACAGCAAACACACTGAGTAACCGTGGCTGTCTTGTCAAGCGCAGGAGACTTTTTTGTTCTGAAAACTATGGCTACTTCTTTCTGAGCAAGCAGAACTCTTAACCTGTCCCTCTTTTAATATGTACTCCACACCACTCCCTTTACTGGGAGTGATGCCCTAACTGTGGCTGATCCACACAGGACATGGGTGCAGCAGAGACTGGCTACTGAACCTTCAGAACACTTGTAGTATGAGCTCAGTATAATGTTTAAACTGTGTGCTCATTGGCTTCCCAAAGCTTTGTCCACGTCTCCAGAACCACTGACACACACACAGCAGTTATTCTGCAAAACTTCATGGCATCCAACAGCCTCTGCTCTAGTACTAACCTGAGCAGAAGACCAAAAACTTACGATCTGTTTTTCAATTTGATTACCATCATTTGTGCCCCTTCTGGCTTCCTTTGGATGGAGTTCAGCACCATCCCCGATCTTTTGTTTGACAACATTTACAGATTCTTCATTTTCTGCTATAATTCAGAACCATCCTTGCTGTCTCAGCTTGTGCAGTTTTTTTTTAGGCATGTCTAAAATATGTCTTTAATTCCTTGTTGGGTTTTCAGTACTCTGGAGCTCCAAAGGCCTTCATGCTTCTCCAACCACTGCCTCTCAATTTATTCCACCTCTGATTCCCATGTGCCCACTGCCAATTTTCCCCATTTTTCCTTACTGGGAAGGTGACAAGGAGCACAGCAAAACTGACATAGAGAGGCACAGAGATGCTGCAGAACAGCTAAAAATTGACAAGTGACAGTGGAACAAGTGACAGTGACCAGGTTTTGACTCCGAGACCTGATTTGACACTCAACGTTCTTTGAGATGAAGTAGGAATAAACAGGTATTTTGGTTTTACTCCTTTTTGTGATCTCTGTTACAGAAATATGACTAGTTCAGACCCATTACTCAGAGGAATCTCAGTTTTGCTGGGATTATTTGATAGACATTAGGCTCGCTCTTATTTTCTAAAGAACGGAGCAACAGATACATGAGAGGGCAGACTTTGAGGAAGGCCAGTGGGTCTGAGAAAATCAGACAGTTTGATGGCAACGAGGGACCAGGCAGAGACAGCAGAATATCAGCTTTGCTGGCCCACTGGAGGCTCATTAGTGTGCTGGGAATGGTTTGAGACTTCAGCCACAAGATCCCAGTGCCTGTCCCACAGCACACTGGGCTGTCAGAGGGACAGGGCTGGGGGACTCACTGGGGCAGCTCCCTCCCTGCAGAGGAATCTGATTATAGAGACAGCTCAGGGCCCAGACTCTTAGTGCTCCACCTGCCTGGGGACACTGGGACAAATGCAGAGAGGACCTATTTTTATCACTACATATAAATAGCAGCCACCCCCTGCAAGAACTGTCTTTATTCTTCCCTACTCCAGCCCAACATCCACTGTAAGGCTGCCACAGCAGTCTGACCTTAAATCTCCATTCACTCCCAAATCCCAAGGGAGAGTGGGCTCTGTGAGGACTCCAGGAGATGGGTCATGAAATTAACATTTTTGTCTCATTAGCTTTTGAAAGCAGCAGTTACAGCACAAGGGACTTGGCCTGGTGATGTACCTACACATGCACAGCATGCTTCTACTAAGCCCATTAGACCACATCTGCCTAGAGTACATTTTTCTGGCCCAGAACCCATAATATTAATCTCTGCTGTGTCCTACATCCAAAATCTAATTTTATGCTTACTGTACTGGGAGATGCTGCATGAATAAAGGGATATGTCATTCTCCTTTTGCAAATGGAGCCATTCTGGGTTCCACTCCTGTGCTGCAGGACCCACAGGAGAGTTTAGGGATGACATGGGGGGTGACCAAGGGGACACCAGAAGCTCAAGAGCACTGGTGTGGGCAGGACTGGATAGGGCTCTGAGTAACTCTTCCCATGGCAGAGGGGTTGAAACTAGCTGACTTTAATGTCCCTTCCAACTCAAACTGTGATTCTGAGAGACTGTGTAGAAAACATGTGCAGAATACACTGTTCTGGGTAAATCTGATGAAAAAAGAGACCAAGTTACCTTGTTCTGCTAATACTGAAGTTTCTATACAGTTACAAAGTTTGATTAACACATCTAATAGGACAGACAGTACCTAGCAGCTGTCAGTAATTATTTAGCCTCTGGCTGGCTTGCTTATCTTGAAAAGATTAAAGATCCTGCAAATGTACTTCACAATGGAGACAAGGAACTAAACAAGATTATTACCCTTTATGAGAATGAACACCCATAAAATGACACGGGAGAGCTCAACGCTCTTTCTTGAACAAAAAAAGAAGTCCCTATTCTCTATAAACTTAATATTTCACAAATGCCGAGATTATCTGTCTGGGGAAGAACCGTGGGAACTCCTCAGCATCACAGAAACTGTCTTCCCAGTCACAGATACCGGCTGTGATGCAATCTATGAGAACTGGGCGTGAGTGTGCACGCTTTGCCGGGAGATGGAGAAATGCCATTCGCAGGAGCTGTCTGTGCTTAGCAGTTTCTTAAACTATGGGACAGACAACAGGAGTTATTCTCAGGAACCCATTTGCATTGGGTTGCACAGTGGTTATTGGTCATTAATCTGATGGTGACATTTGGGGCTGGCTCATTTTACTACTGCTCTGATTGTCAGGAGTAAGACTGCTGTTAGCACAAGTTTGCTTGTAAAGGTTGGAATATGCTGAGCCCCGAACTCTGAGGAGTATTTGTACCAAGATTTTGGGACTGGCAGTGAGAAACACTGTATTCCCCCTACAACCAGGAGAAGCCAGAACAGAGAGATGGAAATGGATGGAAAACAGTCAGCAGGGAATGTAAGTGATTAACAGATAGATCACTCTGCCAGGCAGTACCATACTGAAGGTTAAGCCTGATCCTACACATTTAAAGCAACTCCCTCTACTTAAAGCTTATTACAGAGCTCTACAAGGTCAGTGCATAGCCTTTTGATTACATCTAAGAGACTGCAAACATCCCAGGGACAGGATGTTTCCTCCTCTTAAGTATTTGCATAGTGTGCAGGACCAGACCCACCTTTGTCAGGCACCAGGGACTGGAATGAAACTCCACCAACAGTAACCAGAAGGCTCAGTGCCACTGGTACCTTAGGCAAGTATGGTTTGTATTAACTGAAAAGTGACATAGAGAACAGCTGAGTTAACCCACTGTTAGAGGTGTGCACTCCATACTCTGCAGTGCTTCAAGGAGTTTGTGAGCTGGACACGTTTCTTTGTTACCTACTCATGAAATCTTGACGTCAGAGTACAACAGCATTAAATATTAACTGATCCCCCCGGAGGGCTTGAGATTATTTCTTTCTATATAGGCTCAAAACCCTACAGTTAAAAATTATAGCTGAAATTTTAAAACTTAGCAAGTAATTTCAAGTTACAATGAATAACTGGAAGACCAGAGCTGGTAATAGAATTGTCTTCCATGGCTTCTGGTCATCCTCTCTTTTGTTGTTTCCGTCTTACTGATACAGTGAGTAGGGGGTGACTGTTGGCATTCAGGTGGGTATAACATGTAGCACCTCAGGATGTGCAATTTATCATTAATTAGCATCCACTTTAGATAAAGCTAATGGCCAAGATAGTTGTCCATTAACCAAATGAAATTTGTAATTAGAGTCTAATTATCAAAGGAAGAGTTAAAAAAGTATCTGAGAGTTTTGGGTTTTTTTTTCGCCCCCTTTAATTTAGATTAAAACTTAAATCAATAACCAGATATAACCCAAGTTTTGTGTCTTTGATTTTTTTTTTTTAATCTTCTACATAGAGCAAAGCTAAATGCATTGATTTTAAATTTAAATCTGACAAGGAAATAGGTGCTGGCTGGGCTTAGCAAAATGATGCCATATTTGGGGAATACTAATTAAGAAGCCCCAGCCCAAAACAATTCTCTCCCCTCTGTTTAAATACAAGGCTGGTGCACATTGAACTCTGTCATCAGCTATTATTCAAATTGAAATAGGTCAGGTCCCTGAACACCTGTAAATTAGCCCGGAAATTCCCTCAATTAATGAAACCCTGTCTGCCTGAATTTATCCTGCCTTCCCCATAACACTTGGACAATCATAGCTGTAGCATGTAAAATTAATCTCATTCTGTTACTTTCTGTGGAAGGGCATTTTGATTGTGCTCTGACCCCTGAGAAAAAGGTTAATACTTGTTCATTCTCCTCCACAGTTTGCTCAGCAGACATCCAACTCCTGCAGTCCAGCAGGCTCACTGGAGTTGGCAGTCACGGGGCCTGAAGAACTGGACTGAATTTCCAGTTCCCCACAACGCATGTCCTTAAAGCAAGATGCCAACCTGGCTTAAAGAGAAACCAGTGCAAAGCAGTGCACTGATTTTTTGTTTTTACTGCTTCTATACTGACACAGTAGAGCTTCTTATTTAATTTACTTCACTACATTTAATTATTCTTTTTCAAAAATTCCTTCAGTTACTTAAAATTATCAGCTGTTCTGTCCCCTTCTTCCCTTTCTCACGTCTGCACACAGGGTTTGTTCTGGAGCCCCACGCTGTAGTACAGGGAGCCCTTTTCCCTGGGATTTATAGGCAACTCCATCCAGTCGGATGGTTTCCTTTCCTGGAGTTTGCTCCAGGTTTTTTATAAGGTTTAGCTTGGCTGCTCTGGGTATGAAGAGCTGGGCCGCTCACTGTCACTGCTGCCATTTGTCACTGGTTCTTACCCCTTCAGACAGATGCGCTGCAGAAACTGAAATGAATTAAGCAAATGCTCTTGATTAAATAAAATGCTGCCAGCTTCAAACAATAATGTAAACAACAAATACAAACTAACAAAAGAGGTGCAGTGCAAGTAGCTGAAGTTCAGTGGTGGATCAAGTTCAACTTGTGCGTAACACCGACTTCTCTGGTCCCATTTTTGACTGGGTGGTCTTCAAGCACATGGAAGAAAATACTCATTTGCACTTACTGCCAATGCTCTAATCCCAAAGATAGGGTAAAATAAAGTATTATCTTTAAGAAAATGTACACGGACAGGAAAGGATTTTGTGGAAATACTGGGCTAGGATCAGAAAAATCCACCTTCCCCTCAGCTTGTACAGGGTGTTTCCCACCAGGGGAGTGAAGTGCACAGCACTGCCTGCAGCCTCCCTCACCTGTACTGAGGTGCCTGGGCCCAGTCTGGCTCTGCCACAGACTTCAAAGGGGACTTTGGCCAAGGCTTTCTGTCTGCTGCTCGCTCTCCAGTCATGATGCCCCTCCTTCTCCCGACCCTATGCCTTCTGTTCCCGAATTTTTACACTGCAGATACTGTCTCTGTCTTTATGCTGGCAGACTCCTTCTTCCAACATACTCCTGAAATGGAATTTGTACCCTCGGGCCCTAATTCAATCATGTTCTGCCAAAATCTGGTGTTGAAGATAACTGCTGCAGAAAATTATCAAAGTGCTCAGTCTTCAAGGAAGACTCAGTTCTCCTCACAAGAAAGCAACTTGTCCTTGCCTTTCTCTCCTGAATATTTGAAATGCTTTATTTTATCTAAGTGAACCTAGATTAAAAGTGAGTTTATATATAGATATGGATATGAATACATACACATACATATATAAATATAATGGCCCTAAGGGAGCTGAGAACAAACCTGGAATGGTTTCTGCTGGTCAGGACCCAGCTGTAAGAGACAAGGTATACTCACGTGATATGCAAGGAGTTAGTTTTAAGTCACCTTCACTGACCACAGGTGCCCTTAAATCTCTTTAATGGAGTAGTCAGATACGTGATGAAGTTAAAAGAGCATGTCTAATTTACATGCATAATTATGTCAACCATATATACACATTAAGCCCTGAAGGCCTGCCCTTAGAAAGGCAGAAGCAAGAAGAGGGTGATGTAGGACTTGAGAGCAACAGGCAGTTTCAAACTCAGGTGAGCACAGAGCTCAGCCTTGTGGCCAGAGCCTCTTCTTTTGAAAACAAAGCCTGGTTACGGCACACGTAAACTTGGGCTCTGACATTGCAGCTTCCAGGGCTCCCTGGGCTCACACACAACACCCCTGAACTCAGATCCCACCAGCGAGCTGGGTATGGACAGAGCCACAGGCAGCTGTGCTGCTGCAGAGTGCTCAGAGAGGAGGGGCTCCTCTCTGCCACACAACCCGCTGCTGCAAGGAGAGCTGATCCCCGGCGCTGCTATTTCTAGACGGGCTGTGCCAGAATAGCAAAAATCCAAGAGTTTAAGAAATGTAGAGCATTTGCTTAGGAACTGTCACTCACTTGAGGCTCACCCTGCCCTGTTCAGCTGCTGTTCCCATCTGCACCCTCTGTTTGGTTTTCTGTTCCTGTTCTGAAATTGAATTGGTAAGCAGAAAATTTTAGCTACTGAATAAACCACTGCCAAGAATTCCTACAGGATACACTGAAAAGCAATGAGGTTTCTGTGTGAAAGGCAAAGAGCAACTTCCAGGCCAGAGAAACTCCGTACAGTTTCCCACTGGTGTGGGCAGAGGGGGAAGTCCTCCACAGCTCCCTGTGGAAGCTGTAACTCCTCTCTCATGAAATCACATCCCCCCCACTCCCCACTCTAAGGGTGCAAAGGGTATACACCGGAAGAAAACCAGAGAAGACTGCAAAGAGATGAGAGCAACCCTGGTGTATAATCTGCAGTTCTGTAGGACTCAGGACATCAGTCCTGCATGAGATGGAGTGCAACACAGAGGTCCTGGGTTGGTGAAAGCTCAAGGCAGGAAAGAAATGCATGGTGAAGACCTCAGGGCTCCAGAGCCTTGGTTTAGCTGCACTGCCCTTGGGCTGCATGGGCATGACTGGTCTCATTCTCCCTGTGGATCTCATTAAATCTCCCGCAGTGTCTGAGCAGCGGCCGTGAGCTCGCTCACACCCAGCTCTGTCCTTTGCAGCACAGCAAGCCTAGAGCCAACCTCTGTGGGCAGAGACAGACTCTCAGCACCACAGCCTGCCAGGCCAGGCTTTTTGTCCCACGGGCAGCAGGTGCTGCTCCTGTACAGAAATTAAACTGAGCTGTGCCACTTTTAAGAACAACCCCTCAGTGACTGATGGGATTGGCTCCTACTCCTACCGTACCTGGCACTGAGAGACTGGCAGCAACTGTGGGTACCTCAAGGGCTGACATTATCATCATTAACCGAGGCCTAAAAAAACCCACTTTGTGTAAAAACTGTCCTGAAAGGGCAGGACTTCTTATGGCTCAGACTCTTGCTTCAGACTGTGTTTTCACTTATTTCACTGTGATGCCTGAAATTGGCTTATTAGGAGCATTCAGCTTATCAGTTAAATGGATTTTTGAGTAGCTCTTCATCATCTCCCTTCAATATTGTCAGGTTTTGAGGGAAGATGTTTATAAGCCATTACATAGAGATGTCTTTTATGCGCACTAAAGAGCTCTTTCTCCAAGATCTTTATGCTCACACTCCAACATATAATCAGCTTTTACAATTATATTAAAGTCCTCAGAATAGGTGGTTGGTTTCAACAGTGGAAATCCCTGGTATATCCCTTAATTACACGACTGCTCAATACAAGAGTACAGGAATACATTTAATATAATACATACAACATTTTATCATGAAAACTGCAATTACTTTCAATAGAACAACAGTTTCCAACTAGACAAGCTGACCTGACTGTTCTTCTCCCAGCAAATGCTGAAACCAGCACTTACACAATGCAGTATAGAAGAGAATCTCTCCTCTGGCAGGACAAATTATAAAAACTAATGCTTATACTGTAAATAGCTTTAAATGCCATAGAACCAGGGTGTAAATTAGGGTACCATTCGACTATACTCATTTACGCCAGGCCTCTAACTAGCCTAGATCCCTGTATAACTCCAGGATTAATTACTGGTGCTGTTTTAGTGAATGGTCTATTGTTAGTTCTCTCAGCAGGCGCCCTCTTTACACCGAGAGTTATGGCATATCCCGTGCCTTCCCTGCACAGGAAAACAGAAGTTTTGTCTCTTCTTATTATATCTCAAAATATACTTCTTTTGTGTCTGTGGAAAACGGAGGAAGAATGACAGAGGTTTAGTAACACCGAGCCTTTCACTAATCTTTGCAATCAGATCTGTGGGACTTTGCTGCCATCACACAGTACAATCACTTCACACAAGTGAGAAACCAGCTCAGCTTCAGTGTCCTGACAAAGTTCAGTACAGGAATCACTAAGCCTGGGCACGCTACACCCATCTTTCTGCTTGGTGCTTTCTTTTGATAACTACTGTGTTTGTGTCCTTTCAGATAATATTTGTCTAACGCTAACATAATCAATCTAATTTGAGAGTCAAATTTAACACGTTTAAATCTATACCTAAACTCCATATGTTGTGCACGTTCTGGCATGTACTAACACAGCTGAGTGCCGTGAGGCATATTAACGAGTCTCATCTGCAATTTGCCACTTGTTTGAAAAGAACTTTGTTGCAGAAGTTCTGCAGCCGATTCACTACACGCGAGAAGTCAGCAGAACAACTCATTTCCTACTCTAATAAGACTCCAGTCTCTGGTTGGGATGGTTGGTTGCCAGAAGAAATGGCTTTCTTAAGAATGGAAGCACACAATTGCCTTTCTTAGCTGCTCTATTATTCATTGTCAATCTAATGACCTTGCCATTTGGGTTTTTTTCAGCGTTGATTCAGAGTTTTCTTTTGCATGAAAAGCCCATATTGCCTTCTCTTCTCCCCCCCCTCTCAGATAATTCTTTCTTTAAATTATGTAAGGGGTGATTTTCACAACAACTTCTCAACTCGCACTTGTACCTTTCCCTAATTTCTCCCCCGTATCTGTGCGCTGGCCGGCTCCTCAAGCAGCATATGCTGATCTTATTCCAGCAGCTCTGACAAACCCACTCCAGACTGTCTCAAAGTTCACCACATCTTCCCCAAAATTACCACGTACCCACCTTCTGGAAGTCATGTCCATTCAAGGCCCTGCATCTTAGAACATGACCAAATAAATTACCCAAAGCTGCTGTGCATACATTAGCGGTAGTTTGGAAGGTTTGTGTGGTAATTTGTCAGAAAGCCCAGGATTGTTGCATCTTCCAGCAATCCAAATCATGTATTTTTAACGAACTGGTAGAAGATCTTATTTGCTCCAGATATTTCCCTTTTTCCCACAGCCATATTACTGGGTCTAACAAAAAGATTCAGGTCGCCCTGCCAATCTTTCTCATAATTAGCAACTGTGAGCGAGCGAGCTGATGTTATCCTTGGACATTCTGGGGAGACCTGGGACAGAAAGCCATAAATTAGGTCACTTGTCCTCAGCAGACTCTCCATTTCCTTTCTGTGTTTTTACTGCACTTCTACAAAGACCCTCAGTACAGAGAAAGAAGAAAAATAATCTCATGCGGAGAACTTTTAAAATTCAGGTTAAAAAGGGGGGGAGGTGGGGGGAGGCAAGGAAGCGCATAAAGGAATATTTGACCAGGTTATGCATCTGTGCTTTCTGGGTACCCATCAGTGAGAGGATTCCCTGGTCTGTGTCTATTTTTCCAGGACATCAATTTAATTTCTCTGTTTTAGTCCACTGCATTTTCACCTATTATTCTTTCTCTTCTTTTGGGGTTAACTGAAGTGGTGGTTTTGTACAGCTTAGGAATATTTAATATTTCTCAAATATCTACCTCTAAATGAAAGTAGAAATTAAAGCAGTCAGTTTGCAACAGCAGACAAGTTGGTTTCTTTTATAGCTTTCCTGGCTGCTCAAGGGTAATACAATCAGGGTAGGAGCAATGCTGTAGTCTTGATATCCACTGATAATTTTCCTGTTAATTTTCTCACAGTCTTCTGTTACTGCATTTATCTGCACATACAAGCAATGAAAAAAAAAAAAACCACACCAAACAACCAACCATAAAGTTTTCAATTCAATCCTGGCACAAACAGCACAATTCCCTTGGACACCAGTGCATATTGCACCCAATAATATCATGATACGACCTGAGACTACATTTTCTCCTTCAACACCCTTGAACAGCTCTAAGAACATGGCAAGGCACTAGATTTTGTTATTAACTCATTCATACTGAGCCTTCATTTCTGTCATGCTTCAACCTCATTGGGACAATAAAGGATTGTTTCTTCTGCCTAACTCTAAGTGTCAGCTCCTTTTATAGCTTTTAATTTTAACTTCAGTAGGATGCCTCTTGCTAAATACGTCTTCCTTGGACTTGCTGTCTGTGTGGAGGAAATGAAGCCAAGTTTGCTGGAACAGATCAGCTAAATATCATAAATATGCAGTCACCTCTACCCCCTCACGCACAGAACAGCAGCAGTACTTGCTACTGAGACATATAATGGAAAATGGTATTTCAGAAATAATGCTTTTCCTGACCCACATGATCTTGTTCTGCCTGCTTTAAGTGTGCTAAACTTTCTCACAGACTTCCCATCAGTGTCTCTAACACCAGGTGGGCACTCTACGAAGTTTCAGAGATAATGAAAGGAGAAGTGACAACTAACTCTGCTTAAAAATCTGCATTACAAAAGCAAGCATTTCCCTACACTGCTAAACAACATCTGAGATAGCACTCAGATAACCCTTTAGCAGAATCACATCTCAGAGACACGCAGGTTTGCCTCAGTAAAAGTGACAGCAACCTTTACTTAGCCTCTGTCTAAAAGACTAAAGGAATATCCCTGAGACCGAGAAATTACTCATAGATGGACAGGGTCAAAGTCCTTTAAAACAATGCAGATTGCAAAACTTCATACTCACTGAAACATTCTTTGCTGACACCAGTTGCGATCCTGATATTCTGAACGTATAAGAATCATCCAGAAGTACAGAGAAATAATGAAAAAAATAATTCCTTCTCCATACGAAGTTTGACTCGAGTGCTTCAGTCAGTGTATCTCCCAAGTACTGACACAAGAGGCTTTGGCTTTCTATCATTAAGAATGAATTAGAATAAACTGTGAATCCCAAAGCTCCAGTTAATAGAAGCATAAAGAGAAAATTGGCAGGTAGCAGTGAGACAGGGGGCTGAATAGCTGCCATTGACAAGGCCTATAAACAGATTTTTTCAAAGACAAACACATTTTATCGCATACAAACATAAAGCATTTTTCCATTTTGGGCTAGTAAGAGATTCTCCTTTTTAAGAAACATGGGGAACAACACACAAGTTTGTCTCCAGAACAGATTCAGGCACTGCATTTTTACCCAACTTCCCACGTGCTTCTCATGCCCGCTTCTCTTCGCTGCAGAACAACGCGCGGCCGGTGCGCGGTTCTAACTCGGCCTCGGACACGTGTAACACAAACCTATATCGACAAGAGCCTTTAAAAATAAATCTGAGACACCTCGTGCGGAGCAGAACCTGAGGGTGAGCAGGGGCAGTTCACGCAGAGCAGCTCCCGTGCAACGCTCACTCTGCCCACTGGCCCCGGCAAAAGCAAGAGCCGCCCCTGCAGGAGCGGCCCGAGAAGGGCCATTCAGCAGCACTTTTAACATCCCCACTCAGTCCTGCTCCAGAATAGCAGGGCAACTGTAGAGCACTTCACTGGGCTTTTCAAAACCACTTGGCATCTGTCAGACTTCTTTCCTGTGAGGTCAACAGCAGTTCTACCATTGCCCCTAGTAAGAGCGTAATTAGTCCAGTGCTAAAGTGCTTTCATATGCCTAAGGATGTACAGACATCACCAGTAACACAGATACAAAATGAAAACTGCTTGTCCAGACACCAGCAAGGACAACTGGAGATTGCATGGCCTCAGATTTGGGCACCTCACTCACTGAACCATCACAGAGATGGACAAAAACGGTGTGAAAAGTCTGTGCTAAAGTCCAAAACAACCAACCCATTGGAGTGGATTTACAGCATTTCCTCACTAAACCAGCCTGAGATCCAACTACTGCTCACATCGTGCCTTGCACTGGAATTATTCCTGCCAGCCTAAGTGGGCTAGAAGAAAAATAATACAGTTTCTAGTCAATCCTGCTCACTGTGTCTGATTTCCACCATTACAGGGTACCCAAGAACCTGATCTGCTGGTATTTTACCAGGAGATATTCCCTCAAAAAATACTGTCTTCAGGACGGAAGGTTCCTCGGGAGGAAAACTTGAAGAAGGTAGAGGAGACAAATACAGGAAGCAGATGAGAAATGCAATAGCAGGTGGGAGAGAAGAAACAAAGACACACTATTAAAAAAGAAATTAAAAGGGGAAAGCAGGACAGGCAAGCAGCACAAAGCAAGGATATGAAGCAGAAAGAAGCAGAGGTCTCCTCAGCAACCTTTCTGTTGGTGCTGGTTTGCAAACAAATACATTGATTCAGTGAGCTTTGGAGGAGTTTTTGTTTGTTCATTTTTACCTTTCAGAAATCAACAGCTTTCAACCTTACAGTTCGAGCTACATTCAAAGGCTTCAGAAAACAGGCAATAAAAAAAAAAAACCAAAAAAACACAAAGCAAAGAAAGGAATATTGTGTTGTAAAGCTAAATACACCACGCAGGCAGATGTAATTACTCAAGTTTCAATATACCACCAATCTCAGAGCAGCAATATTAAAAGACAGACAAAACGAGTGAACATCACTGAAAAATCCCTGCAGTTATACTTCTGTGCCAAACAAAGCCAGAAACCAAAGGGTCAGATGCTTTTGCTTGGAACTGATGTTGTAAGCAGGATTTAAGGGCAGCCACACCTGCCTTCTCCTTTGCTGAACTGAGGCAAATGACTGTTGAGAAATCCACACCATACATAAGTCACAGCAAAACCACAATTCGGGCAATAACCCTGTAAGGTTTCCATTACAAAATGGACTATTAAGATTAATGTTTTCGGAGATCATTTTGTTTAAATACAATTTTGCTTCAGCATGAACTCATGTTGCTCCAGTGGTGGGAAGGATTACTGTTCTGAATGCCCTTGGAATCAAGATCTCCATATATTATACCCACGTTTGGATCAGACTCTAGGGCTGTTCTTTTTTTCCCTCTTAGCAAGTCACAACATGGTTGAGTAGAGAGACTCTGTATCATCTGGCTGCTTAATAGAGAATCTACATGCAGGTACACAAAAAAAAAAAAAAAAAAGCTATGAGCAGCTCTACCCTGAGTCTCTAGGGAAATCACTTTTCATTTTGGGTATGTTGATGGATCATAGGGCAACAGCCATTGCACACACGATGAGCTATTAGTGAGTTTGTCCCATACGTTATCTACACTTGAGACAGAGCGACAAAAAGTTTCATTTGCCTTAAAGGCAGAAATGTTCCACTGGAGTGGAATGATTGACTGACCTTGGAGCACTAAAGGCTGATCATTTGGCACTAGTGTAAATGAAAAATTCATCATTACCACTGATTTTCGACTGCCCTAGAAAAACCAAATATTAATACGGTTTAATACAGCACAATTGAAAATCCAGAATGCGATAAAACTTTCATATCATGCTAGCACAGGGATTTCTTTATGCTATTCATTCCAAGAGCAGGATATTCTCCCTCTCTATTTCAAGGCATTCCTTCTGGAGCTGAAACAATACAGTATTACTCTGAGTACCTTTCACTACCCTTTCAATATATGGACTCATGGGTATTTTCAGTCTTACAGGGGTGATAAAACGTTTGTCCGTATCTTCCCACAAGTTCTGAATGCAAAGTCCTTGCGTTATTTCCAAGAGAAATACTTGGATACCTGCTGTACAACAGTCTGGGAGGTGCCTCAACACCAGGAAACTCTACTCCAGAGGAAGAGCTGAGACAGAAAAAGAGATTCTTTCCTGAGACAGGTGATGGTGACCTTTAGAGACTTAGGGCTGATAAACAGCCCAAGTCTGTGACGTACAGAGAGCCTCAAAGGTCACAAGCCAAATAAGAGATTTCATATTTTTCCTAACCTGAAATTGGGATGCCAGGTGTAGAAAAGAAATAATAGTCTACCTTACAATAGTGTAAAATATGAACTAGCCACAGGGGATTCACATTTTCTAATTAAATGCCGATTAAAATCAATTAAGAAGCTATAGCAGTCCTGCACTAATGAGGGAAGTCATATTATTACTTCTGCATTAAGTACTGTATCATCCACTAATTCCATTTAATCACAGTGAAATTTTTTTGTAATACAAGGACCTAGACTAATATTGCAGGAGATTTGTACAAAGAATTCTGCAGGTGAAGTGTTTCCTAGCTAAAGTAACACATTTTCCTGTATACTACACGCCATGGTGACCCTAAATGCAGTCTTGTAACAATTATAAGAGGTGTTGTCATCTCCACTTTTTCATTCCTTCGTGTCCAAACAGTGTTTTTGAACCCTACAGATTGCCAGTAGTAAATTTTACCTTTCTTGTTAAAATGCAGATAGAATCATAAAGTGTTTGTAATACAGGATTTATAAAATATTGCTACTATGTCTTGAGGCTCCATAATGAACAGGCAAGAGCACAAAGATGAAGGCAGTGGGTAATCAAGAAAAAGAACAGAAATAGGCACAGTCATCAAAATGTTTGGGCCCTTTTGTCTCCTTCCCTATCATCTTCATGGTTATATGAGGTCTTCACTTTCCAAACACAAGAATTATAAACGGGAAAGAAAGGAAAGCTGGATCTTTCCGTTTGGTTTAAAGAAAAGAGCAAATAATCTTGTGGTCTGGGTAGCACAGACCCAACTTCAAACAGGAGCAGAAAACACATTCCTTCAAGAATTCTCCAGGACACATTAAGCCTCGACTAGGTTCCAAGAGCTAACTAGCCTCCTCATAAGCAAGTGAAAGGGTACAGCAGTTAAAGAGAATCTCTCTTACTCAGTATTAACTTTTGTAACATACTGTGTAGTTTCCTTCCTTTGTAACTTAGTCCCTTTATCCCATATGTACGTTCCTATAGTAAGCAATAAAGCTGATTCTCTAGTAACCTACAGATAGCATAGCACCACTCTGCTCCTTCAGGGAAACGCACACTGGTTACTCAAGGGGGCACTGCCAAATTCCTGCAGTGTGCCACCCCACTGGATAGG
Organism: Pseudotriccus pelzelni; assembly: GCA_035584735.1. Lineage (NCBI taxonomy): Eukaryota > Metazoa > Chordata > Aves > Passeriformes > Tyrannidae > Pseudotriccus > Pseudotriccus pelzelni. The sequence continues at coordinate 23,814,119 of JAWMRA010000009.1, forward strand.
GGGCTGGGAAGTTTTGGAATGTCTGGAGATGCCTGTCCTGGAGCTGCACAAGTTGGCTTGTAGGAGTTTAGCACGCTCTGCCCATTTGTGGTGAATTACAGAAGGGATTGGGTCGGAAGAGGGGCTTGAGTCTCTTCACTAACGGGAAGAATATGATGAAGACCTGAAACTCAAAGCTCAGGCTTCCCATTTCCTTTGTTGGCTGCATTCTGGTTGTAACTGGTTCACACTGGGTTCACTTGTACAAAACCTAGTGGCTTGTTGAAGCAGCCATACGCGGTGTATGACACTGCCTTCCCAACCAACAGGGCCTCCAAGTAATGCAGAGCTTTGTGTACCAGGGCACTTCGTCAAGAGGCACTTACCAGTGCGTCTGTCAGAACTAAATTACAAAGTTTCTCACTCTTACTGGCCACTAAACGTAAATGTGTCTTAAAATGATTTATAGCCATCACAATGTTAGGCTGAATGGTGCTGATAACTTATTCATGGTTACTGATGATGATAACTTTTAATGTGATTTCCATATTTCCCCAAGCTTTCCTGTGCAGTCTCTGTGAGATGTCTTTGCTCTGTCATTACACAAGAACTGGAACAGAAGAATACCCACGACTTCGGAAACATTTCTGAAACTAGAGAAGGAAAGGGAACACACGTTGTCTTTGAGACTGGCCCTGCTCACCACACTGATACTTTACAGGTACAACAGCTGTGCTGCCACGAAGCATTCAAGAACTTGGGACCTGCCACACTGGATCCAACCTAGATGTCTTGCAGCTCATCTCTCAAGGGTGCCCAGCAAAAGCCATTCATTCAGAGACACCAGAAAGTGCACAGGAAGGTTGGAGAAACTAAGCACAAAGCCAGTGTTCCTGGCAGGAGAAGAAATACTATATTTTATCCTCAATTTAAACGGAGCATGGTGACAAGAGAGCAACTCATCCAATGAGCTGTGGTGATTCAGGGAGCTGAACATGGGATAAACCCACATTATTGGAAATGAGCACTGTATGACTCTGGATGTATTACTTTCAGAACACTCAGACTCCACTGAACGTTGCTGAAGTCTTTATTACAGGGACCCTTGGGAAGGCCAGGCCCTGCTGGGGACGCCAAGCAGAACTTCACTGGCCCATAAGGGCTGCAATCCCACATATCCGGGATACCAAGGCATGGCCACTGGAGTAATTCACAGAGTTTAGGGAATGGCAAAAATCAGAGAAAGAAAGGAAGAACCATTAATAAGCAAAGTAATGATCTGCAAAATGAAACTTAATGTTTATCTAACTCTCATCCTTGGGAAACTTACAGCCTCTCCAAAAGTCTTGGCCAGAATCATGAAGCTCACAGCCTGGGCAATTCAAATACTTTCTGTTCAATGAGAGGAAACTAATCCACCTGAGTTCTCATTTTGGGATGAGCCTTTATGCCCAGATGAAAATAAAAATCCAATGAGGGAGGGGTAGTACAACATGTTGCTGACAGAAACAACACTTTGAACGGTGTACCTTGTCAAAAAAATTTCCGTGTTGGCTCTTTATTAAAAAGCTCGCTAAGCCTTTCTAGGACTGACAGAGGGAAGGAAATGTCTTGCAGCAGTCAAGGCTCACAGGGCAATTGTTGCAGTTTAGAGCTCATCATTTCCCCCTACTTTCATTACTCCTCAGCCTGCTGCGGCTGACATTACACATAACCAGCTCACAATCACTTCCTTATCGCATTTGATTTCCCATGTTTCGCCCTGCGGATTTTATCTTCTAAAGAAGCGGAGGGTATTTGTCCTCAGGTATTTACACGGTCTCCATTGCTAGAGAGCCTGAAGACCTGTACATCTTAATGGAGCCTTACAAATTCTACTGGCTGCTTCTGAACCGCACGAGATGAAAACAGACTTTAAGTCATTCAGGCTGGGTCACTGGTGTTGTGTATCAATTATGCAGATTGCCTCAAATGTATTCTGAAAGCATCTGTCACACATGAAAGAAAAGCTCTGTGAGCCCTTCCCAATAGAAATGTCTTTTGTTCCCTGACGACTTTCTACATAAAGGTGTGAAACAAGACGGTTCAAACAGGCTTTCCTACACACAGAGCAAGGAGAGCCTATTGCAAGGATGGGGGGACGAGTGCTTTTCATGGATCCTGAGGATGGGATGGGAGAGGTGGGGGCCGGCTACCCCCAGCCCACAACTCACCCTGGGGCAGTTCTCACTGAGGGGGCAGCATAAAGGGAATTCTGTTCCCTCTCTCAGCACACAGGAACTTTCCAAGAGGAAATGTGCACAAGCACAAGGCTATGAAAGTTTCAAAGACCGTATAATGAGAGCGATATGCTGATAATCAGCTTAATTCCCATTTCAAACACCAAAGTCCCTTTGTGAATCTGGCCCTATAGACTTAATCCTGCATATAGCTTAATTGGCTTAATTGTTGGCCATGTCTGGTAAAGGGAGGGTGGGCAGGACAGTGTGCTCTGGGGAAACTGTCCACACCCAGCAGGTCAAAGAAAAGCTTATGGTGGATGGGGCTTGGAAGGTTCTAAATGGGAATGACTTTGTTTCAGGAACAAGAAGCCTGGGAAGAGGCTGCAGAAGTTTGTGTTCAGATAGGCAGAAGTAACTGGGACTGAATGAAGAGGAACCTCTTAAAGCTTTTTAGGCCCAGAATGGTCCCATGCCCAGGGCACTGAGAATTGCTTTTACTTCCTTGTCTCCAGCCAAATGTTTAATTTCACTATTTATGACTAGGGAACCGAACGTGCAAGGATCTTGTGACTTATTCCTAATTGTTCTGAAAGAGCACAGCTCAAACTCAGCTGTATTTCCTCTACATGCCACTTTCCTTCATGCTTTCCCTGGGACAGGGTCCATGTGCTTGTTCATCTCTTGCAGCTTCAGAACACACTGCTCTGCAAACTGCTTCCTGACACCCCATAAGGGCTTTGGGACCAGACTCCTGGTGCCTTTGCAGGGACACAAGCTGCCACACGGCTCACCTTTAGTCACTCTACAGTTCAGGTGACATTTCCCGCTATCACTAATAACCTGGTAAAAGAAGCACTGGAATATCATCCTTTCTATAAGAACAGCAAAATGCAAGTTGGCCTTTTCAGTGTACCTTTTGGGAAAGTATTTTGTCTTGCATACAGGGAACATGCTGGTTTACTTTATACAGCAAAAGTCAGGTGTGTAATTGAACACATCTACCTAAAGATCCCAATAAACCTTTAATTAGGCAATTGAGAGTGACAGAACTGAAGTTGATTTGGGATATTTTTTTTTGTTTACCGTGGTATACATGGTTAAATGAGGAAGAAGTTGGGTCTACCAAGCTGTCTCAGTCTGTAGAAGCCTCATTAAAAAATAAGCTATCCTTCCACAGTGAAGAAACCATTAAATATAACTTCTATAAATATTTACTCATGTGAAAGAAATTCTTAATCCAAAGAGTTTGAGAAACATAATCTTGTTTTACTTGTCCTACTATAAAAAGAATTCGAGCCCGCCCAACCTGATCAAGCTGCCTTTCTAATACTGCAAACATGCGTATGGAATCGGTTTTTACATTTTCCCACGGTGTCCCAGGGGACAGCATCACATTACATTATACACCAAAGCCACAAGCATTTAAACAGACATAAAGTTCATCCTGGCTATTAGCTAGTTCCTCAGTCAGTCAGCCAAGGCAGTTAAACTGGAGTCAGAGTACAGACCAAGCACCAGGAATTTCAGAGGAAAGAACCTTTCAAGAACGTACAATCTGAGATCTTCACTGTACAACATAAGTTACCAGACTCACTGATACATTTAAACAAGAAAAGGAGAAGCAATGTCCCTAAACTTCTGTCCCTGTCCCCAGGCAGTGCTGCCAGTGTGGTTTGTGTAGCAGTGGAGGCCTGGCTGGAGCTTGCCCTTCCTCTTGCCTAGCACAGCTCATGTTGGAGGCAGGTCTCCACACCAGCCCAGCAAGGCTGCTCAGTACTTCTCAGCACATGGACTAAACACTAAATCCCCTTTGGATCAGTACTCCTAAGCGTCACGTGAACTCAGACCAGCCTGAGAGACTCATCACACCCATCACGAGAAACTGGGGCCTTCCAAACACCTAGAGCTTGAGTGCTTGAACCAAAGCATGAACACAGAACACAAAACACAGTATTTTGCAGGATGCTGATTTCGTGGCAGAACCAGGGTCCTTGAATGATCCTGTTCACACAGTTGCTGATGGACCTGTGCAGTTTGGGCGACTGCTGAGCTGACTTAGCCCTCTGAGCACAGCAGCACTGCCCCCGTGCAAAGCTCTCCTTTCACCCTCTGTCTCTGTTAAGCTGAACAAAAATCGCTGTCAAACACTCCACCTTCCCTCCCCCAGTTATTTGACTTCCCTGTTACTGTGGCTCCTTAGAGCACACTCTTTGTTTAAAGTAATAAGTATTAGCATGTCTTTTCCCCCCTCCACAAGTGCTTTACAATCTGTTCTGCCACTTCAGACAGGTGGTGTGTCTTGGCAGACCAGGCATCTCATCTTCTTCTCTGTCCTGACAGTCTTTGACCCCCTGTACACACTTTTCACACTTCTAGTCAAATGGGCATCTGTTTCCCCCTCCTTCCTCCTTATGCGAAGGTTTCATTTCAATGCTCTCCAGACTCCACTCTCCAACAGCCATTCAGGAGCTCAACAAATAAGAATTTCTTAGAGGAATTTTGTTCGACAGTTCGTACAAAAGCCTCCTTTCTTTTTGAACACAGTCATTCAAACTTACTTTGCACTTAGTTATTCCTGTAAAAGCAAACTTATGCAAATATGTCTTTTCATTTAAGGCATAACTTCATTATTGTATTAAAATATCCTCATGTACTTTTCTATTACAAGACTGTGGTCCCGACTTGCAACAAGCACTCATTACAGCAAGCTTAATTGATGCTTTAATACATGAGCCTATTACCATTCAGTGTTTGCTAATATAGTCAATGGCTAGAGTTTATATTTTTCACAGAAGTAGTGTTTAATTTTCTCCCTGTGTTACCTACCATTAGCAGATTTAGCTTATCAGAAAATGCAGCAATAAACATGCACAGCTTCCAGCCTCTGCTTCTCCTTCCTATCACAACTGAAAAATATTGACTTGCTCCAGTCAAAGGCAGCTTTCTGAAAAGCCAAAAATCTTTTTTAAAAAATAAACATTAATAAAAATATATTTGGCACAAATAATTTCCAGGACACGGCAGCAGAAGTATTAGCGAACCTATCTCCTTTCAGTCACATAAAGCCACTTGCCATGCCCTCAGGTTACAGTTGCTGTTTTGCTGCACCTTTCTGTTTCTGGTTGCATGAAAGATTAATAGAGGTTGGGGTTACTGGGCTTGAGAGGTTTCACGGCATTGTACAGCAACTGACATCAGTTCCCGTGAATGTGATGCAAACGCTGTTTGCTCTTTTGCCCTGTCCCTCATAGAAGAAGTGATATCAGTTCACTGTCTAAAGCCATCTAAGGCCTGAGGAAAAACATAATTTATTTCAATTAACACAGACAAAGTCATTTAGACCCTCCCAGTATTCAGAAGAAAACTAAAGCTGAAGATGGAAAAGCTCCATGCAGCCATGGCTGAGTTTTCAGAATGAAGTTTTGAAGGAATGTTGGCACATATGGACATGGAAAGCATGTGGGATTGTGCCCATATTAACTTACAGCATATGGAGATTATACCTTATACCTCTTGCTTTCTGGAGCATTGGTAAGGTCACCACTTCTGGCTTTTCTGCAAATATCAAGGAGCTTTTAAGATGTTTAAAAGACCATCTTTTCTAGACACCTTGTGAGGTAATTTTGGCAGGGTGTATCCTTCTTAGAACCTACCAGTATTACAGGAAAAAAAACCCTATACAACAATATATTCTAATTTATTTTTTCCAACATTTTTATATAGGAAAACACACCCACAGTGCAGATATCCACAAACTCTCCATACAAGACGCATGTGTCATTTTATGTACTTGTCTATATGTAAACAACATGCAAAACACCTATTCGGGTTCCTACAGGTAGGAAGTGCCATGTATGTATGGAGATACAATAAATTGAACTGTTTGAAATAAAACTACTGACTAAAGTACTTGATGAAGAGATACCAAGCCCACTGTATTCCCCACAAGAGGAGGACACAGGTATTCAGAAGGCTGTAAAAACCTGTCAGTGTTAAAGCAGAACAACAGATAGTTATTAGTGCAGTTTCTGACCTAGAGAGCTTCTGCAGTGAGGACAGCGAGAACAATTCTGTGACTCAGGATCCCAAGGCTTTGATCAGTCCCAGGGTGCAAAGCCCACGTTTACCAGGACCAGGAGGGTGAGGATGTCTCAGTGCTGCAGGACAGTGTAAATGTGCCCACACCATTTTAAATGGCCTAAGAGGGAAGCAGAGGCAGCCTCGATGCAGCAGCAGCAAGCCCAGTGTCAGCTTAGGGGCAGCATGGACCCCTTGTTACCGAGGGTGCTGCTGCCACGGGCTGTGACTGGTGTCCTGCACTGACAACAGGCCACTCTGCAAGTCACAGCCTACAGATGAACTGTATTTCAACAGCAAAGCACACATGACACAGGGCAGTGTTTCCCGTTGGGCTCCTCAAAGAGAAGCCCAACACTCCAAGTTTCTCCTCCCCATGGGAAAGCCAAGATAGTGTTCTGCCCCACATGCTCCATGTAATAGCACATTACTGCTGACACCTCATTTCCTACTCATGGGTTCTGTTCCTGCATCCCAAACTGTGACTGTGTGTGTGAATAAATATTTTTAACTGGCTTCAGTTATCTAAACTTCAGCTACTTTTTTTTTTTTTTCTGCAGAGAAATACAGATGCAGCATGAAACTCATTCTGAAATTCTGTGTGGGGAATCCAGAGAGAGTCCAATCCTTTTTGAAGAGGATTATCCATGTCCTCATTCCTCTCTGCAGGGACAACAACAGAAGCTACTGCCATCAGGCTGTCTCCATTGCTCTGCCAAATCTAACAAGCAAGTTCCCTGCTGACACAACTCCATTAAAACCCATGGATTTTCATCTTTGGAGATTATAGCCCTAAAACTCTTTGCAGGGATTTCCCAAGTGAAAGAGCACAGACTGACCTTGAAGAAAAATTAAAGGCTCTGTCATCAATTGCCAATATTTGAAATTCAACAACTGTAAGCTCAAGGAAGAACAGCACCTGGAAGAAATTCCACATATCCTACAGATAAAAGTCACACCTAAACAAAAGAAGCACATTTTTCTACACTTAGCCCACGGTGACAGTAACACCATGTATAAGGTGTATGTAAACACTACATTGTTTCCAAGGTTTTATACCAACTGGAGAGCCCATGGTAGACAATGATATAGGGGCTCCATTGAGCAGTTAAAGTACATTAAACACATTGCCTAAACACTTCTTAAAAAACCAAAACTGAATTGTCACAACGTATTAAGGAGCTTAATTTCCAAAGTTTAGGTTTCTCCATTTGAAGTAATTCTCATCAGAAATTAATGTGGATTAACTGTCCTTGGGATCTCTGGATACTTATGCCCTAAGCCTGCCAAGAGAGGAATTCAAAACCAGGCCTCCTTTTTCCATCCCAGTTTCCTCCTCCTGCTGTAGTTTCCAATGAAGTCACCACCCTCTGTAGCTCAGAGCAGTTGTCGCTAAGTTCAGTGAAGCCGTCACAGTTGCATCAGGGATTTATTTGGAACCTTATGTTGACTTTAACACGGGAACATGTGGAAGCAGATGCGCATAAGAGGAGAGGGCTATTTAAAATAAACATCTGGGGAAAAATGAAGGAGACAGGAGAGCTCAGTGCTCTGCACACATCTCGAGCTGCCAACAGCTAGACTTGCAGTTATGGTGGGCAGGCTGCACCAGGGTTAGCTGGAATCTGTCCCTGGGAATTTTCCCCGAGTGCTGTCACCAGTATGCCTGGGCTGGATCTTATTTTAGCCATCCAGCTTAACCATCGTCTGCCTAAAGCCAGAAATGATGTGCACTCCTCTCCTTCCATCATGGTCCCCTTGAGATCAAGAGACACAAAACCATCCCTGCGTCTGTCACTGATTACAAGACAATCCCATCCATGGGCAAGGGAAAGGATAAACAACATGTGGGAAGCTCTGTGCAGTGACCAGGAAATCCACTGCACAGTGGAATAACGTTGGGCTCACGGGCTAAGGTTACACAAGCCCCTTGTCTTCGTTGTGCACCACCAAAGAGCGCGGCTGGCTGTCACCTCCCATTTCCCAGTGTCTGCTGATGTTGGTCTGTTTGTTTGCTATTAATGCAAGACATTGAGGGTTTGGCATGGTTACTGAGTAGATGCACTTCCCTGGCAAGGCAAGCAACAGAAATACTTCCCTCTAAGGAACACAATGTTTCTGAGACACAGCAGACCGTGCCCACTCCCCTCAGTGCTCTCCAGTCACTGCTTCCATATCCACACATGAAGATGAGGAGAGACCTTCCTGCTGCCTGAAAACCACCTAACTCCAGAGAGCTTGTTCATATGAGTAGATCAGACTTGGCTGACAGATGAGGTAAGGAGTTTTAGGGGGGTTCTGGCTGATTATTTGAAGCCTCAGTAGACTGGTTAGTTACCAATTAAGTAGAAACAAAACTTGCATTTGTTTAAAAAAATAAGAAGCTTTGGCAAAAAAAAAAGAACTAATATATTTTATCTTGGTCCATGCCATGACATGTATTTGACAGTTTAAACAAGCAGGAAGAGATGGAAGAATAAATTTTTAGGCAAAAATGTGAAACACTCCTTGAAATTGCTTTTAGAAATAATCTTTGACACCCCAAAAATGAGAGAAATTTGCTTTCATAGTGTTTTCAATTGCACAGAGAAACACAAAGAGTGAATGAAAAAAATGAAACCCACCTAATTTTTTCCAAGAATTTGGATCACTTGGCACACAGACCAATAGTAAAATTGAGCTGCTCATTTTCGGAAGGATGAGCGTTTGCAGCAGCCCGTGACAGCAGCCGCAGGAGCCTCTGTGTGCAGTGGGTCTGAAACACACAGTGCTGCAGGAAGAGACTGGGGTCAGCAGCAGGCCTGCATCCCTGCCCACAGCAAGGGCATCCAGAGAAGTCATTTACAGTGCAAAAACATGGAAAATATGCCTGGACTGTGCTCCTCAGCAGTGGCATCAGCACTTTATGCCTTTTCATTTCCTATTCAGGCCCTGGCAGGGATCAGAACCTCAGCCTGTGTCTGGGTTCTTGCTGGTATTTTTACTCTGAGGTGGAAATGCATTTTCTGCAGGCCACCTCAGACATGTTTGCTAAAACTGCAAGCACTCAGCAAGAGCTGAGTTTTTAACACCTTTAGAAAGGCCTTCCAATGGCTCTCTGTTTCTCTCTGGCTTTTACACAACCAGATATCTCTTCCAATTGGTTCTGTAGAACCCGCTGGCCCCCCATGAAAACCCTGTCAACAAGTTCTGCCTCACTTCCACCTCCGTAAATTTGAGGGAAAAAAAATCCATAGCATTTCTCCAATGAAAGAAACCCTTTAACCACAACTGTTCTCTCTCGAACGCTTGACTTTCACAGAACAGTGCCTTAATCAATAATCGAGAGAACAGCTCTGAATGCATACAAATCATGCAGGTCCACTTCACCACAACTATATGCTGGAGTTTGTTTTTGAAGAGCGAAGCATTTTCCAACAGATTGTACGTTAATGACACTGCTGCTGGCAAAACAAACTACCCTCACCCTGGGCTGCTTCCAGACACTAAACAAAGCCTTAATAAACCCAGACTGTCATTTAGAGGTAACTATCTCTAAACCTGTATGAATGATTTAACATACAGTGCTGTACATCCAGCATCACTGCTATAGAAGACATTACCTCTGAACGTGCAATGAAAGTTTTCGATTAAAGCATAAACAAAATGAGAGATTAACAGCTTGCATGATGTTCTGAAGCTGGGTTTATTCAGCGCTTGAAGAGACTGAGCAGCAGTTTTCACTTTTTCCTAGATAAATAATATAGAACAAACCTTCCAGAGAGAGAGAGAGAGAATACATTCTGAGACGGTTATTTGTTTCACACCTGTGCACCTACCACAATACACAGAATGAAAATAAATTCTGGGAAATTCTTGCTGTTGGAAGAGTATGATAATCTCAAAAGAGTGACAGCTAGTCCTTGTCATTTTGCTATATAAATGTAATAGCTGTAATTTCTTTGATGAAGCCAGAGAAAGATGCCAAGTCAGTTTGTACCTTTGTATACTCCACTTGCAAACAAAAAATTTATTATTATTATTATTATTTTAAAAAATGAGCTGCTGTGCCCTCTTCCAAAGACAGACATATGTATTGATAGATATAAAGGAACTCATAAGATAATGCTTTAGCAAACAAATAAGAACAATCCCAGTGAATTCTCCATCTTAGATGTTAATAACTCAGGACTCTATGCCTGGAATGATTCAGTAATTAAAAAAGTAAAATAAGAAAAAAATTGTGTTCAGGGCAGCAGAGAAAAGCATTGCTACAACAGCAAAACAAATCAAACATGGATCAATACCCCCGTGGTCACTCGTTAACAAAGACTCATGATGTGTTTTGAATGCACTTTGTATTGGAATCATATTTTCCTGTGTCCCTGATGGTTTATGGTAATGAAACACATATGAAATCGCTTCTGGAAGGAGGACGGCCCTCCTCCTATTTTGCTTTCATACATCCTTTGTGGTAGTGCCTAAATCACATACGAGGGTTGGAAAACAGCGAAAAATCTGACTGAAGATGGTGGAAAGCCATCCCAATGATAGATCTGAAGGACTTCAAAAAGGATTCAAACAGAGTCAGTTCTGTCACATTTCAGTGCCATTAGTGTCTGTTCAAGCAGTTTCTGTCCTTCCCTCTCCATTCACATTGAGCTTGGAAGGCAGAGAGCACAGTGGAGACTAATTTGACTTTCTTGAATACAGAAGAATATAATGAAAGAGTTTTCTTTTAAATACAAGGACCTGAATTTTAAGCTCTCCAGCAAGGCTGTTTCATTTACAAGAACTATTAAAAATGTGTTTGCTCATCCCACTGCCAGATGAGACTTCTCAGAGTAGCAAAGTTTCCAAGCACTGACGCTGCTGCCTAACTGCAATCCCTTAAGAGGCAACCACTACACACGAGCAGAGCTTTGGGAATTTGCCACCACCACACACCAGGGCACTGCCCAGTGGTTCTCCTGCTCATGCACAACCTGACAGCACCTGTAAATACACAGAGCAGCTGACCCCAGCACGGGGCTGTGCTGGCATGGTGACTCTGCTTTCAGCAGCTGATACCCCAACACAGCACAGACACCTCTGTGCAGCACAGGTATCTGTGCGAGCCTGACTCCTACAAACACCAGCAATGGAGGAGGTCCCACTTCACTTGATTCTGCAACTACAAAAAAACCCCCACCAGAACTGCTTCTGACATTACTCAAGAAAAGGCAACAGGAGGCGGGACTACAAGAACAATCAAGCAGATGATGGGGAAAAAACAATCAAAGCAAAACACCACTCCCATGCTGAAACACGCTTAAACCCTCTGATTGCCCACTGTTGTAACAGGAGTAAAAGCCACCATCCCACAGCAGTCCCACAGCACAGCTAACAACAGATTTCACTGCAGGTTGAACCCCTGCTCCCTTAGTTGAGGCAAAGGCCTGGAAAGGCTCGTTTTGGCCATCTGTACCTACAGGGCACTGAGAACATCCTCAAGTTTCAGGTGAGCAGCTTTGAGTGAGACCCTTCTCAAGGCATCTCCACACAGAGCAGCAAGATCTTTGCTTCACTGCAAGTGCAAGACATGTCATCTCCTGCAGCATAGGGTAACGAATGAAAATTTAATGGGAACTCAATCAGACTCAACTCTGCAGCAGAAGCAACCTCCACATGCACAGCTGGGCTCCATCCCTTGATGGCTTGACAAGGGTGGGTATGTGTTTTTGTCTAAGGCCTGCACTTGACTCCCTGGGCCAGATAAATACTTGGAAAAGACAAGGAAATTCTGTACTGTCACCACACCCCATTTCCATGAAAAGCAAAGCTGCCAAGCAAAGGTCTCTCAGAAGAACCTTTGCATAGAAAATACAAGAGAAAGAAAATCAGTAGATTTTCCTGATTGCAATGACTTGAATACCACATTATATAGCATCATATTTAGTTCAATATCTCATCTTTGAAGAAAGAAAATAAAATTTTCTTTCGGAAGTCATCCCTGTTTTCTTCAGATATGGCTTACAGTCCAGGGTTTCCAACTGGAAATATTCTGTCAAAGATCTGATTTTCCACAATTGCTTTTCATTCTTTTTAGAGAATCTCTATGAAATGTTTCAAACGGAGTTTTCAGGGATGTCCACGGAGTGGAGAGTTGTTATTAGTAAAGGCTTGAACTATAAGGGAAAGAATATAAGCCATACCTGCATAATTGCGACTGTGCTGGCAACACACAGAGAGAAGAGAGGAGGAAAGAGCCCCATACCCTGTGGCAGGGTACAGCCTACCTCCCCTCAGACTATTCTCCTGAAGACCTGCCTCCACAACATTTTTCTGTGCTTTGCTGGAGGTATTTAATTTTCTAACTTGAGGATTTCTAGTTTTGTCCATGATTGGTTTACGTGTCAGAACAGGGGCAGAGAGGAAAGTCAGCCCAGACATTTCTCTGTCGGAGACAGCTGGAAGCAACCCCACCACCCACCTTCTTCACGAGCTTCAAAGCAAATTCACAGGAGCCTTTCCACCATCTAATACAACCAGTACGCTTCCAGCTCCTGCTCTCACAGATCCAAGTGACCAACTTCCACCTTCTCCAGGGAGTTGTATTCTGGGATGGTTATTGCAAAGACAGGAGCCACAGGGACAATCTACGGCATCGTTCAGCAACAAGCTAAAGCTGGCTGTGGCCAGCTTGCAGATAGCATAAAATAACTGTGTTCACAGCCACCCTGTTATTTTAGGGAAGACCTTAACAATGCAAAGTCAGTGGAAGAATGTAGTCTCTTTGATTAGAAAAAATGAAACAAGTCTTCAAGCACATAAGGTTTATGTCTGAACTCGATAAAAGAGGTAAACATATAAAACCAGTAAGTTTAGGATAAGCCTGAACCCAGGTTAGCCAGGGAAGGAAGGGATATGCATACATGACCATTTAGGTTGTTTTCTTTCTGAGCGTACATAAAATCTGCCCTCAGTGCAAAGTTTTTACAGAGACAAGTGAAAATCATAACAAACTCCCTGGAAGCAAAATTCCATGAACTCCAGGGTTATTACAACTCTCTTCTACTTTTTTTGTGATTAGAGCACATAATATCACCTGCCAAACCTTCTGTTGTTCACAGTAGAAGGTCAAGGGGCTTTAATAAGAAAAGATACAGCAGATGTGCTTTGGATAAAACTGCATTTTTGATCTGGCCACAGGCTTTATGAATGCCATTCCAATTACTTCATAAAAATCTAAGGTTTCATCCTACTTTTACTTCTAGAAATTTACTTTTAGCCATGTTTTAATTAGAGATGTAAAAAAGAGTCACCCCACTTTCAAAAAGCCCTCTTCAGACAACAACACACCTTCAGAGTACAGCGCACACTTTGCCACAAAAACCCCTATGATACTGCTCTTATAAATCACATCTCTCTGAGGCAGACAAAGCCAGGTTGCAGTAAAGACTCACCCTGAATTCCTGGGAGCCCAGAAGCGCAGCCTCACACCCTCCCTCCACGTTGGCCTGTTACGTAGCACTGCCCTCCCAGCTGGAATTTAAGCCAGTTCTCAGGTGTGAACCATTGTCCTGATTGCCAGACAAAACCCCTTCCTGCTCCAGGTGCACTTTATCAAGCAGCAATGAAAACTACCCCTCAGAAGGCAAATCCTCCTGCCAATCCTACCAAGTTGATTCCAAATGCATTAACAAGCCCAACCAACTGACTCTTTCGGGTCGATTCCCAATTTCCAGTGAGTTACTACATTCGTGTGCTGGTTCATGTAGTTTCGGGGACTCGTTTACCTATCGGGTATCATTTCTGATTTTTCACCCTGCAATGTCTGAAATTCTTTTCCATCAGTGACAGCAGCAGCCACCTTGACTCTCCAGAGCTTTGGCACATAGCTGTTTCCCCTGACCCCAACTACATGTCACCTAGAAAGGAGCCTACTTGTGCTTATGCCTAGAGGAAGATTGAGATATTCCCTTCTTACGGATTCACATTTGTAGGCAGGGATTTTCAGAAAGTGTACAGAAACTCCACTGGCAAAAGATTATTATAACTGTAGAGATGCAGCTGTCAGCTCTCAGAGGTACAGTTTTAAAAAGCAACAAGGAGAGGAAGGATCTCCCTGGATCTGCAGTGGGTACATCCATACTAGTAAACCATTCCCAAGGTAAACAAATGGAACATCCAAACCCAGAAATTTTGAGAAGTTCATATCAGGAAACTGGCCTGGATATGACATTCTAGTTGAAATCTGCTTTCTCAAGCTCTCCTTTTGTTTCCAGCAAGTCCTAACAGGCAGTGGTGCAAATTATAGAGAGCACCAGTAAGTAACATAATACAAGACACTGAATAAAAAGGGAACAGGGTTTTTGCAGGGACTTTTTTTTCCAGGCAGTATACTCAAGCTCTGATCTTTAGTGCATCGGTGGCCTCATTTGACACCTTTTTAGATGTTTCCCATCCAAGCCCTCCTCTTTCACTGATGTTAGGCCACTGAACATCAAAAGTATGTTTGGTGTGCCAGGACAGCTCTGCTAAAAGCCCTGCTCATTTTCGTTACGGTACACTGCTGCATGGAGGGAAGAGCATATGTTCCTTGGTTTGCAGCAGAGAAGCTCCTCTCCCTTCAGAGATGCCAGCCTGGCAGCCAGTCTCTCTTTTCAGATATGCTTTTTCCGGAGGCGATAACCTCCGATTACCCCAAAAGTACCTGATGGCACAGTTCGGTAATGAATGCTCAGGTCATTCTCATTCAGGCAATGGCTTTCCTTAAACTTCGGTGGATGGGACTTTGTGATGTTCTGCATTCTTTTCTTAGAAATCTTTGCCTCACAGAAGGAATAGTGATTTGCTTGTGGCCTCCACTAAGTAAATAGTAAACTGAGGGAGCTCTGGAGTTAAAACATCCCGGAGAGTTCAGAAGCTTCTCAATAACTGCAGGGTAAATGCTGTACGAATATCTATATCGTGTCAAGTAATGCTCTATGTATCCTGGATGCTTTTTAAAAAGCAGCCTGGAGTCAGCAAGTCATACTGACACGTTACCAATTTTGGCCCTAATTGATGATCTGCCTGAAAAGAACAAAGCTGCTACTTTGGTTTTGGTTTTGAGACTGACCACAAATGTTCACATCCCAATCCTGCTGGATTTTATTTGACTGCTCTTAGTAACAGAAATACCTCTCTTACAGCAGTGCCAAGAAGCCAGACTGAAACCATATTGTGTTCAAGACACTGCACAGAGACAAAAGTACAAATAGCCAGGAAAAGGGAGAGATGAAGAGGATTAGCAGTAGGTAAAAAAACAAGTATAAGAGCACATGACCGGTCAGCAGAGGCACTTAAAGCACTGACAGCTTTTCCCTAATGGGCTTGTCCTCTGCCAGCCATTTGTGGAGTGACATTCCTCTGAGCCTTACCTTGCTTAACAAGCTGCTTTTCCTACTTTCCTGCCTCCTCGGGAAGAACAGACAACCGAGGTCTCTATAGGACACAGAGCTGCTTTTAACTAGGAGAGGGGGGAAGACAAAGGGACAAAGTCCATTTCCTTCAGAGGGGTGCTGACAGAAAGAGGTTGGAAAGCTGCATATACCCTCCCTCTCTGTGTCTCCATCTGTTCCACATCCTCTCTTTTGCAGAGGACACACCATTCCAGTGGCATT
This sequence comes from Pseudotriccus pelzelni, assembly GCA_035584735.1. NCBI lineage: Eukaryota > Metazoa > Chordata > Aves > Passeriformes > Tyrannidae > Pseudotriccus > Pseudotriccus pelzelni. The sequence continues at coordinate 23,830,023 of JAWMRA010000009.1, forward strand.
CTCAGACTGGAGCAGGGCAGATCCCTGAAATTGCATGAGACAGGGAGATACTAAAGGTTATGGATGTGAACAGGGATGTGGGTATTCTGGATTTGGGGAAACGGAAAAAGATCCCCACCACTAGGCAGCTTTTTAGATAAATGTGTGTGAGAGAACTTTCTCTGCGTTCACTTGGGGAAATTCTGGCTGCATAGCCCAAATCATTGGCCTTGGCATTGCAGAGAGCTGGCAACAGGAGCAGCCGTGCAACGTATGTGTGGCAATTTCAAAAGTCAAGTGGCCAGCCCAAACCAGAGCTCATGGCTTTTGGGCCCGTCATCATCTCAGTGTGGGAGGTCTGACAGAGGACTCTGCGGTGCCGGGTGTGGTACCAGCTGCCCTCTCAGAGCACCAATTTTATGGACACTCTCTGAGCCCTCACACTACACCCAGACTGCACATAAAGAGTCAAATCTGCCTGGGCACTGGGAGCAGCACAGCTGCATTGGCAGAGCTTCCTGCCCAAACTGCACTGTTCCAGGGAGGGAGCTTGGGTACCTCTACTTGGCATAATACTGGATATATGCAGATCTGTAATTTCAGAGTTAGAGCATTAGAATAGACACAATATGCTCTTGTTCTTTATGTAAGATTTAAAAAAAAAAATCAGTTTAAGCAACAGAGCAAATTTGATAAAAGTTTGATGAACGTGTTTTTCCTGGGCCTGTAGAGCTCTCCACAACACTCAGTGTGGGTACTGCTGCATGGACTTGCTGCTTTGGACAATGCTTGGACAACACGGGGTAGGTAGTCTTTCCAGCAGTTTATCCCACACAGCAATCCTGCATCCACAGGGGACAAGGATCAGGGGCGGCCAACAAGCCAACAAGATCTGAGGGAAATCAGCGGGACACTGCAGGATGGTATTATTATGCCAGTCAGTCACTCAGCTGAATACATGTTAAATTCAGCAGCTGGCTTGTGGCCAACCTTCTATTTCTCCTCCAGCCCGAGCAGCCACCAGCGGGTTTGCAACAACTGCCCCAGCCCAGGCAGGTGGGGCGGTACCGTCTGTGCAGGCTCCCGGGGTTTTCTCTGCATTGCACTCAGCCTTTGCCTGAGTTACGGCATCTGTAAAAGCGCAGACCTTGCAGTTCCTGAGGAGCCTGCTCCTGCTCTCCCCACACCAGAGCCAGGGACTGGCCTCCAACTCCACCAGAGGGACGATCAGGCCCCCTTGCAGAACAAGTGCCTACCAATTAGTGACACTTACTGATTCTATCTGTAGAGAATCGTTATGAAAAATGCAAAGCATTGTGCAGCCACTATTAATCTTCTCCTTTTGTTGCATTTACTCATGGTTTATGGCCCTCCGAGGAGGATAAATGATCAAGGCATGTACTCACATTGTTATTTGTCTATTTGTCTGTGCAACAATACACGTGCTCAGCACTAAGTAGAAGTTATTTTTCATATGGGGAATGCGGCTTTAAGGCTTTTCAAGGTCAGAAGGCTTTCTGAGTTAAAAAACCTGCAAGTGACTCCAGCTCATTTGCTGCCAGCTCTTCCTTTTAAAGTTACAACCCACACAAGACCATAAGCAGGCTGAGGCTCCAGGAGGAATGGCCACAGAAGCGCTTGCGAATTTTTGTCCTTTGCCAGGGCACAGAATGGCACACAGGTGTGTTAGTGGGACAGGTAAGGTCACTGCTGTCAAACAACAATTCCTGTTCCAAGGTATTTAACGTTGGTGAAACAGTGCTCCCACTCTGCACTTGTGATATTGAAATGCCTCCTCTCTCTGCTGCTCTCCTCACTAGCTTATAGCTCAATGTGAGCAACGGTATTTTTGTCCGGTTTTGTTTATAGCAGGGATTTATTTCTGGAGGCTAAGTTCTAGCAAATTCAGGCTATCTCACATCTGCAGTGGTGCTTAACTAGCCAGCAGACACTAACAAATAGCACTAAGAAATGTTCTTTGGCACTGCACGGCTGTTTGCAAGAACGACCATCTCCGTTATGAACACAGAGTACTTAAAACAATATTAGTCCAAATGCGGGAATGCAAAAGCAATACAAATATTTTAGTAGCTGCTACAGAAACTACATTCTAGTTAAAATGATCAAATACCCATGTTTACTTTGAAAACATACAGATGTAGGTTCAAACCTTTCCCAAGTTTTTAGTCTTAATACAGAAATATAATACTAGGGTAGGGATGGCTCTCTGCTATTTAAAAGATGATTAAGATGAGAAGCAGTGTTTTTCATCTAATAGTCACATGGCAAAAAACAGCATTTGTCCCTTCCTTGCTCAGAGAAACAGTGAGGCTGAACCTGGTCCACAGCCAACTGTGTCAATGCAAGTCTTCCTGTCACTTCTGTAGCTTTTGGGTCTGGCCTATAAATACAAAATATGGCTTCAGCACCATGTCACACAAAACAGGGAAGTAAAATGTGCTGCCAAAGTAGCTATCAGGTAAAGCCAAACATCTGCTGCCTGATTCCCCCAAACAAAGCTCCATTCAGGCAAAGGGTAATATCAAATATTTATAAAACATACTCACAGAGGAACTTGGTTTCACACCTCACGATTATCTTTTGTTCTTGTATTTCTTCCTCTCTGTTTCAAGTCAACCAAAAATAGCAAGAGAAATCCGAGAAGATGACTTTTCCCAAGACACTTGTTAAATGTATTCCTTAAAATAGGTTTTGTTTCCAGAAACTGTTCAGAGTGCTCACATTTGCATGTATCTGATCCCCTCAGTCATTGCCATTTGGTAGATCTGCAGTCATTAAGTTAAGCAGTCTAATTTCAGTAACTCAAGATGTGCAAAGAGAAAGCTAGTGGAGTATTCGGCAATGAATACTCAGACATCAGTACTGTCGAACAATACTTTCAAACTGTTTAATGGGATATGATTCAGTGGATCTTGCCAGGTGACAAACGGCCACTGCTTGAATAGCAGGTACTTTGCAGAACACTGTCAATGCTATGCCATGAATTTTGTACTGCTAACAATAAATGTTTTGACAGATAATGATGCATTTATATATAAATCAATCAGATACTACACTCCCAATTATACATACTGTTAATTGCTCAATCTTTCTAATTGTTGCGAATGGTGCCTTCATCAAGGGTTTGCTCTGTTATAAATCAAAACGGTTCACTTAATACCTCCTTGGGCAAATTCATTTACCTTAGCTGAAGTGCAGAGATGCGGAGAGAGCGGAATTTGGCTCACCATCGTTTACCCTAAAGTGTTGTCTCCTCCAGCTTCGTTTACAGCAGGTGCTAGCATTGATACCATGGCTTTTGGAGACTCTATGGATACGTAGAAGCTCAAGACTTTATCCTGTAATTACAAAGGTGTAGGGCAGGAGAGTTAATAAACAGTTGTCTTTACTGTCTGAAAATTAGTGCAAAAGCCACGTACCATTTTTCTAACTTTATTCTTTACCCATAACGATATATTTCTATGCCATTAATTGTTCCTGTCTTTGGCATTACTCTGAGTTGCCTCCACTCTCTCCTGCTAACACTCCTACAGCTACCATTCTTCCTCCTGGGCACACATGGAGAAAGGCTGTTGCCTCTGTGCTCTGATGACACATCATCTCTGCTTCCAGAGCTGACAATTCTCTGACCTCTCTACCTGCCACTTTGCATTGCACTACAAGTTCACTTGCTGTCCAGTATCATTTTTGGACCGCACATCTCTTTTCCTCCATGCCACTAAATCTCTGGGTCTGGAGTTATTTTTCCTACCAGATGCTCTCCGTGTTTATTTTTTCCAAGCAGATTCTTACTCAGTGGCATTTAGGTCATATTTCTAGTACCTATCCTTTCTGCTCTATCTTTCCTTCATCTTGAGCAACATCCACATCAAGTCCACTCTGGCATCATATCTGCTTTTACATGCCATCAAGTGCTCTTTCAGATTTATAGAAAATGTTAGGTAAGAATGGATCTCGTATGAACATGGTAATTTCCACTGGATATCATCTGCATCAACCTCCTGCTTTTATTTCTAATTGCCTCTTACCCTTCTGACAGCTAGCAACCAAAGGCACTTATAAATTCCAAAACATTTCAAAATTAAAGACTTCACCAGAAACCACATTAATATCCATCCAAGCCTTCTTAATTCACAACAACCCAGTTTTCAGATCAGGTTTCATTCTTATAGCCCAGTATAAAGCAGGTGTTTATGACTCTACAGCGGGTGCTGCTCAGGATACCTGAGCAGTCTTACATGGAAACATCTCTTACTTGAAAAGGAGACATCAGTCCCACTTTCCAACCGGGGCATGTGGCAGGAGGAGAACAGGAAAGGAGGAGCAGGCATCACTGTATGTAGGGACACTTTTGTGCCTTCCCTCTGAGCACTGGCTACTTGTTTGTGGTTTGCAGGCATGGCTGGAGTGGGAGCAGCAGCTTGGTCAGAGATTTAACTCAAGCTTGCTGAATGGCACAAAGCCCACACAAGAGCCATGTGCATATATGCACACTCCTTTCCTGGGACTCACAGAACCACCAGGAATGTGTTGGACAGATTAACAGAACAGAATGTGTACCCAGATTATGGTAGAGCAAATCCTGCACAGTAACTGTTCAAAAAGCATCAGACCTACTACACTTCTGCAGGACACCTTGCAGAGGGTTGGCATATGCTTTTGTTTTCATTTGGGAAACCCAAAAATAAGTATTTCAGCCCCTGCTGTGCAAGAACAGAACTTGGTACCAACCCCTCTCTGTCCCTGGAATTTCCTTAACAAAGCAAGTCTGTCTCTGCTGCTGCAGAAGGAACTGGGTGCCTACACTGGCAGAAGCCTAAAGGAAAATATAAAAAGGAAGAGGAGGCTGCTGAGTGTCACATCTCCACCTGTTTTGGAGGATCTGTAGTTGTCAGGTGTGGCTGACCTTCCTGGTCATCTCTGCATTGATGCTTTGCTTTAAAGAGTATCAACCTTCTAGTTTCTGGGCTGACCTGCAGTTTCTTTCCATGATCTTACTAGAGCTTGAAATTAGATCTACCAGCAGAAACTGCCAGGCTTTTTGAATTCTGGTAATTCTAAAACATTCACAAATGCTAGATGTGTCACTCCTCAACCTTATACATCCTAGAGGTCAGAGGGAAACCTCAGAAAAGCATGGCAAGTCAGAATCCAGAAATAAAAGCCGTCACACAGTGGAGTTTTATTACAGTAATGAAAAGTTATCTGACAGGAATAAATGAACCCCTAAGAACATTCTCATGTGCACACACACTTAGAAAAATAACCAGCAGAGGGAAAAGAGAGCAACAAGAAACCTTTCTCAAAGGCTCCTGTTAAAGCTTTACTGTTATAACTCAAAATCTGTACTAGTGAACAAGGCAGTCGGAGGGCCTGGGGTGCCAGCATGACCTTTGTTTCCTGGTCCTTCCTACCTTGCAGTGCATAAGCATTTGGTGCTTCTGCATCCTGCAGAGTTCCTCATATAGGAGACCTCTGGGGAAAAGCAAGTGGCAAGTGGAGATGTGGCCTGTGATGCAGGAAAGAGCTCGTTCCTGAGGCTTCCCTTCCAACCAAATCTGCCATGGCAAAGATCCTGTTACTGCAAGGGTCAGGTTCCCCTTCTATCTGAGTATAATATGGAAATATTCAGTGAGCCTTTATCTTTCTTATCCCAACTGCCTCTTTTCCCTCACAGCCTGCTCCCCCCTGGGCTTTCTGTTCCATTGTATTCACCCGGCACTGGATGTGACTGTTCCTCCGAGATGAGTTTTGTGACCGTGCCGCTCTATACATCAGGTGTCAGCACATTTGACCTACACTGCAGTAGCAGGTAACAATTAGCAATTCCTGCCACATGGACCCTAAATTCTGCATGTTCCATCCCCAAAATTTAGAAGCTCAGGTGGTCCTTTGTGTTATCTTCCTCTGGAATCCCATGAACAAGGGACCAGGTAGACAGAGTATGGTGCTGTTTGTCAGGTCTTCTCCTGTATTATTTCCACTGCCCTTTCTCTGTGTCCCTCTGCTTGGTCCTGTGAGTGGAATCAGCCTGTTTCCTGCCTGGACTCCTTCGTCCATGAATAAATAAGGGCCTGAATGCACAGACTTCATTACTCAGGTCTGCATCATTACTGCCATCACCTACAAAAACTAAAAGCTTATGCATATTCTCTGTCTTGTGGAGAAAACCTGTAAGTCGTTCCACGTGCCAGACCATCTCATTTGGTTTGCTTTTAACTCTTCAGGATTATATTTCACACAACAATTAATTCATCCTCTGTTTCTCACTACACTGAAGGCTGTACCTTATTGAAGTCTGTATCTGAACGGAGCTAGTAATTCATCAGCACTCCAATATCTCTACATAGAATGTACTCATTTTGCTATAATGGGCTTTTTTAATCTTGCTGACAATTGAAATGTTGATATTGTTAAGGTTAATGACCCACTGATAAATACCAGGAAACACATTTACCCTCAAGTAGTTTTAAATAACAGCTGTTGCAAAGTGTGACAAGAATGCTTTGTGCCTAAATAGGCTTTAGGAACAGAACTTCTAAAACACCTGAAGCCCCCTTTTACTACCCAAGCGGTTTCTCTGCCAGTTACTGGGTTTGCTTTTGTGCCACATTCTTAGTTTATTCCACTGAGTTGGTGTATGAACTGGCTGTTTTTTCTTTCACACTTCTTAAGAGTCTGCCTCGTGTACTAGATGTGCTGAGATGCCTTCGATCCGCACCTGACAAATGATGAAATCAATGCAATCAGTAAGCGATGCAAGCTAATGGAAAGAACTGAAACCTGTGAGAGTTTTATTGGGGTACAGTCTCCTAAGAGGTGCTCTCTCTGATAAGGTACATTCAGCTACGGTGACAAGGTCATAAGAAAGCTAGACCAACACTGGCTTTTCACATTTTAACGCCAAGTTGCACATGGGGAGATGTTTGCACTGTACTAAGCAAAAGGCATGCCCAGTTAATTCATGTGATCACTAAGCTAGCACGCAGAGAGGGCTGGAGAAGTAGTTTCCATTTTTAATTCACATTGGTTTTTTTTGCTGGATTTCTTCCAAGCATTGAACCAGCAAAAGAAATATGGAGCACTTTACATTGTGTTCTCAGAGATACCGTCCCAGCTCTTTTCAGCCAAAGAACGTCAATATAGCTTCACTGGAGCCTGAGCAGCACGTGTCTGTCAGCTGATGATCTGACCCCAAACAGAGATTTCTGACTGCATAAGCTCTGTGAAAACCGACAGCAGAGATGGATATCACAGAACGTGCAGTATGAACCGATGGGAGCGCAGAAAAAAAATTCCCATTCAAAGCAAGCAGTATTTTGCAGCACTGCAGGGATTCTGGGGAGGAAATGAAATCCAAGATGCGGGTCTTGTAAATTCCATGTGTTGTCTCTCCAGAAGGGAAACAGAGCCCTTTCCTTAGGCTTTTACTGCCCTTGATTTGTCCTGTTACTTCCAAAAAAGGGGGTTGTAGAAATAGCTAGTACTTGCAGAGACTTTCAGATGAGCTGAGTGTTTCAGAGCATGTTAGCCAAATGCCACTCAGATCCATCTCACCTCACACTGAAGCCAAGCAACTGAGCCAAAGGACAGTGCTGGGGAAGGACAATGAACTAATGGAAATGGCCAGAGATATATCACCTCTGAAAGCAAGAGGCTCGGTGAGAAATGATCCTTGCTATTTGCATGATGAAGTACAGCTCCTTTGGAAAAGTCAAGGTAACCATTTTCCCTACAGACTGGCCAATACGTCTCAGCTGTGTTCTGAAACAGCCCGTGCCCCTTGTGCCAGCAAGAGGGCTCCAGAGAGGGGCCACTGCTGATTGTAGATTTGACAAGGACTGGACCTCTAGAGCCAAGGCTGAACCCTGCACTGCTCAAGGACAAGTTACAAGAACAACATAAGGATTTAGGAACTGCTTCCTGGGTCAGATTGATGCTTCATTTGGCCCAGGATCCTGATTCAGTGGCAACAGGATAAACGACTTAGAGAGAGCCTGGTCAACCTGGTTACTCTCTGTTCTCCATTTACTTTTTACTCCCCCAAAGCTGTTGCACCACGAACGTTAGAAGGTGTATCACTCAGTCCTCTTGGTATCCATTTATAGGCTCTTGGTCCATGAATGGATAAACTCTCTTTTTGCACTTGCTCATATGAACATCAATGGCCACAAGATCTAGAGGTTCATCATCCATTGCATAAAGAAGCACTTTATGTCTCTTTCAAAAATTTTTCCTACAAGCTTCACTGAGGTTTGTGAACACTTGAAGTGATTCAAACAATAATTCCTGCTGCATCACAAGATAATAATAAAGATACATATGTAGTCCCTGTTCCAGACCTGAGAGTTCCAGAGTCCTGCAGAATGGCTTGTAAGTCTCCACAATTAAAGAATTAATCAGACTTTTGAACTGATTTAGTTCTAAAGTACATGAGCAACATTACGTTGGTTTAGCCCAGCACTCAAGGAAAAATAAAAAAGCTCATTTTATATATACGTATACACATACCAGATGTTCTATATTTTTAACTTGTCTGCAGGTGTGTGTAAAAGCAGTTTTGGGACTCATTGATTGTGGAGTTCTCCAACCTGTCTTAAGCTTGCACCATTCAAAATGAGATATAGTCCTAAGAGCCTCGCTGCTAACAAGCAAAGCCCTTCACAGGAGCTGGCTTTTGGGTTGGCTACATTTATTTCAAACTGTGTTATTCTCTGCTAATTAAACTTTTGAAAAGGAGCATCGCTGACAAGAAGCTCTGAGTAATTTGCTCAGTCCTTGACATTAGTCAGGAAGTCTCAAAGCAGAGGCCATGGAAGTACAAGAATACTAAACCTCCAAGAGAAGAGACAACAGTCCTTAATTAGAGTCTTGCCTCAGATGTTGCTGTGAGGGATGAGCCGAAGATATCAAAGATATCCAAAACACCAATGATTCTGGGGGTAAGCGATCAGTTCAGACACACTGTGGCTAGCAGGTCCCCGGAGGCAAAAAGAAATGGAAGAAAGTCAGAATATAGCTTGGAGACACAGATGCATAGACTTGGCATTTGCCCTGTGGAATTCTTGGATGCACTTGAAAGGTTCCTCTCAAGGATGGAAGTGCAGTCTCTGCTTGTTTTGTGCCTGGAATGAACTGACTCCATCATATTATCTCAGACTCACTGGCAAACAATCTCTTCCAATGGCTGCAACTGTTATTACATTACAAAATATGCAAAATGACAGATGTCTGCTATATTAATTGCCAAATGATTAACTGCATGTTAATGAAGCAGGAGTTTAAGAACAAAATTTAAAGGAAGAGTCAGGTATGAAGGAAACCGCTCCCATTTTCAGGCCGACAGTGGTTCGGCTCTATCTTGTTAAAGTGCACCATTAGCCAAGGAGACACTTCTCCTTTTTGAAGTCATGAGCAGCACATAAATTTTCCCTACTCAGAGCAGAATTAATAATTTAGGGACACTTTACCCTTTCCTCAAACTTCAGTGGGAGTCACTCCTTAACAAACGAGTTCAAAGAGACTTCCTCCCTCCCTCACTCCAACCAAAAATACCCTCCAGTAGGAATTGGCTAATACAGGTTTGTGGAGCCTTGGGAACAGCCATACCTTCCTTACTCAACATTGCATGGACAGATCAGCGCTGTTGATGTCTACAGCAACAGTGGACTGTGCAAGTAAATGACAGGACATCCACCAAAAGACATACTTAAGCACCTCCCTCCCTACATAAGCCACAGATTTAGGCAAACCCCAGTAGTAATTTGGGAAGTATTCAACAGCGAGAAAAATGGAAGGGCAGTAGCACTGTCACATCGGTGGTGTGAAAAAAGGCTTAATTCAACATCTTAGAAGCAGCAATCGCAGGCAAAAAGCCCATCGCACAAATCACACTCAAACTGCTGCCTGGCATTGCAGCTTCTTGGCACCCAAACTAAGGGAGTCTGCAGGACCAGCCCCCATGGCCACTCAGCCCCCCTCCACCGTTGGCCAAAGACCTGCAGCACATCCCCGCCACCCGCACGCTGTGAGGGGCTGCAGGATGCTCCCACACTACAGCAGGCAGGAGCACTCCCCTGGCCGTCACTGGAAATGAAAATCCCACAAACCTGGCCTGTGATGAAAATACTCCCAAGACTTCATTGCCTCCCATTTCCCGCAGATCAGTGATAGATAAAGCCACAGACATTTGAAGGAGGAAAGGCAAAGCACTGCCTGAAATGGCAGTCTCCATTTTTCTTTTCCCTTGATATTCTAGTACACACAGCTACATATTTTCAGTTTCCAGGCTCAGGGCAGCGCTGTTGGCAGCTCTCTGCTCACCACAGTGATGCAAGGACACCCCAGGAGCGCTCTCAGAGTCAGCTCAGTCTTGCAGCTCCCACTGGCTCTGCTTCCAGCCTGAACACAGTCAGGCTTCACCTTGAGACACCCAGATGTGTTCAGCTACAGCATGTTCCCTGGCACACCTAGACTGATCCCTGACCGTTCCTTTCTTCCACGTACAGTTAATTTACATCAAACCAGCCCTGATGAGTATTTAGCTCTGCATAATCCTGAGAGGTTCTGGAAAAGCAGGGTTTTGTCTGTGATCCGGCACTGTGTCAGGCCTAAGCCAGGAGGCACAGGTGGGATGAGGTGTACACAGCAGTGTCCAGCATCTCCAGCCCTGCTACACAATTTCACAACACAATTACTGTTGACTTTCACCACAGGATTCCTTACACATTATTGCTCTGGCCTAGGTCACAGTCCGTGTGTACCAGCACTCACATGACCAAGAGAAAGTGCATGAAAACTTCACAACAGCTGATTGAGAACTACCAGAAAACAAGGTATATTTAGGTAGTCAGTCAGACCCAGAATGGCAATGTGCTTTCTCCTATTCATTTTGCAAACATGTGCTGACAATTTTAAGTGTCCTGAATGTAAACTAACGTGTTTTGAGAGGATACAGCAGCAGAGCTATAGGACTCTTTTACATCTCACAGTTAGCATGTATCACTGATATCCTCCTTCCAAGCTGTCTGGCTAGCAGCACCCAGAAAAATACCAGAGCTCAAGGCTCTGTTAAGACTTCCTTATTAGCCACACTGCATGAGAACTCGAGACACAAAACTCTGCCTCAAATCCAGAACCTTGCACAATGATCTCAAAACTTCACCAAAAAAAATACACTTAATTCATCTGCTCTCCTGAGTTTCCGCCAAGCTGCCCAAACGCTTCACTGTTTCGAACGTGATGGGGAGCGTTGTTCTAGGCTCTTGGCCTGAAACACACAGAAGGAAAGCCCAGTTGGAACTCCACTTTCACTTGGCTTCAGAGAACTTGGTTAAGTTTGTTTTGGGACATGGCACTATGGTCTTTTTCCTTCAAGTTACCATGGCTGCCCAAGAGAGACATGACGTGACAGGACATCTGCAGTGTGTGCAGATCTCCTCCCCAAGTAGCAGACCAAGAAAAACAGCCTGGCCATGAAGTCAGCTATGCAGCACAAAGCAGCACATGACAATTTGGGTGGTTTTTGCTGCTGTTAAACCATTCAGATTTTCTTGTGGACTCTTCTACTCTTTTTTTGTGTGTGTGGTCCTACATATTTCTAAAAGTGCTTTATGAGAAGGCCTCTACTTCCACATGGAAAGCTGTTTCAGCTCCCTTCTGCTCTGTTTTCACTGCTGCATTTTGGAAAATGCAGCTGCCTGCAAGTTACGGGATGGAAAGAAAACATGTAAGGGGTGCACAGAAGGAAGACAAATAATCACATTTCTGGGAGGAGGGAGTGGGAATGACCCCCCACCAAACATTAGCTACTGTCTTATTTTTTCAAGAGCTTGAAAAAACAAGGAAAGAAAAAAAAAATTGCACAGGAAAAAGTCTGTATATCCAACCTTAATTATGGTAATGGATCACAAGGGGCTTCTGGCACTCAGTTGAAACATGTCCCGCTGGCAAAGACCAGTGAGATGAAGCACCAACTTCCAGCCATAAGACAGACTAGTGGCCATAGAGCAGAAAGCCTCAGGAAGTCCAAAGTAGCAGTGAGTCCAACAACTTCCCAACTCTGAGCACAAGCAGGCTGGATACCCTGTTGAAAAGTCACTGCACACAGTGGGTTCATCACACTGCTCTTTCGATGTGTCCTTTTGCATCAAACGGCACTTGCAGTTAGGCTGTGTCACTTCACATTGCATTAGCCTAAATCATCCCATATCCTTTGGCAGTAAAATGATATATCATGACATATACACAACCTGGGACATGTCACACCCTATATTTACAGTATTTAGTATATTTGATTTAAATATATGACCATCTTGTCCATCTTATTTCACACCTTCCTCTTACTGAAGCTGATGGGAGAAGCATATGAACAACTGACAGGTTAATCAGGATCCAGAAGCAGAAGGAGAGGGTGAGTGACAGTCTAGTTCCAGTGGCTTATTACTAGCAGCATCATTTCAGTTAACCTTGCATACTTCTAATTCCCATTTCTGTCTGTGGAGCATCCCCTGTTGTCATAATGTCAGTGAATGCCATTAAGCCTGGATAGTAATTTGCAAAGTCTTGAATAAACCAAAGGAATAATACTGAATTTTATTAAAGCTGTTCAGCTTCTTCATTTGGTCTCTTGCTTTCTCAAGGATATCCTGAGGAACGGGATTGTTTCCTTCTTGCCAGATAAGGTCTTTTCTTTTGTGGCCTAGATTAATGTCTATATGGCAGCTTTTGTTGATTAGCCACAACCAATTACAATAACATAATATATAACATATCATCTCTATCTATAAATCTGATGACATGATATTTACTTTGGTGAAATCTTCCTCATCTATGACAGGACAAAAGATTTAAAAGCAACCCATCACTATATACTGTAATAGCACTCTGAATTTCTTCTCAGCACTTATCAGATCAATATGAGTAACTGGAAAGAAACTGGTCTGGAGAAAGACATGAGGATACAAATTTGTTGTGATGCTGACAAGCCTTCAAGTAGAAGCACGTTGCCAAGGTGGTGATGAGATGAGACAAGGAAGAGCTCTGACGATAAAGCACCATTTCCCAATCTCCTAAAATTCGAGGGCTTCACTTCCAGCACACCTGTTCTTCAGAACTAATCTGCTCTTGGGTGAAGACTTGCACAGAATTAAAATAAAAAAAATCTCTACATCTCTCCAAGTCACAGTCACAATCAATCACAATGGACAACCAATAAACACAATATATGGTATCTTCAGTAGAAAACAGAGTAAAATTAATGAGGGTGCCCAGACCTGGCACCCATATACGATCATAAAAGCACAGACAACCTCTCTTGTTAAAAAAAACCCCTCTGTATAAAAATTGCATATTGCTGTGCACAGGCAGCGTCTGGGCAGTTCCTGTGTTACAGCACAGCTATAATTCAGCTGCACACAGCAGCCCTGCCTGGCAGTTTATGGAGAATCTATAAGGCAGAACAATATCCAAATAACATGTCGGGGGGGATTTAGGTGGGCACAGCGCAGTAACTGGAATTGGATTTGGGATGCTCTCGCTGCCTTGCTCACAATCAATTACAAGGTCCTTTGGAACTACACATGATCAAAATCTTCATTCCCAGCTCCCTAACAGGCTGCTCTCAGCTACACACCTCAGGACTGGCTGGGCATAACACAGACACGTTCCCCTCTCTCATATTACTTGCTCACAGTACCCCAGGGATCCAGGGCTGGAAAGCTGCCTGTGGAGTGGGAAGCACCAGCCCTGCGATGGAGGACGGTGCCAGTGGCCGCAGCTCAGGGCCACACTTCTCCCAGGGGAACGGGTGCAGGTAAGGTGACCACCTGGGTTCTCCAGCTTGGCTAAGTGGGATGCCTATTTATGCTCTTTCCGTTAAAAACTCTGTGATAGAACAATTCTTCACTTCAGATGAAGCCTTTGACTCTGTTTCTCTAAATGACCTTTTCACGTACAGTTGAACACTGTTTATGTTATCCTCCCTCCCGTCCCCATTTAATAGGCAATGCTGAGGCTGAAGTGACCTCCGTAAGATCTTCTGCCCATCTAAGAATGAGAATACAGGAAATGAGGCAGGTTAGAGCCCGGGAAGTGTATCTGCATGTCAAACACGCTGTCTGTTGGTGTCAAAGGCCAGCATGTAACAATACCTGATGTCTGCAGTCCCTTTCAAATTCATTTCAATCATATGCAAATAGTTAGATAAGCGTGGTAAGAAACGAACCACAACCAGTACAGCTGAAAGATGAGTTGAAGGGGCTCACACAGCCAAAAGGGTTGAGTGACCCCATTTTTTTCTGGACCCATAAACTGTGCTAACTCAGTCTTCTTGTACCGATTTCTGACAGAGTTCTTGCACTAATATGCTTAAAAAACTTAATTATCTACTTTGCAATAGGTAGACATCACTCAAGCCCTTTCTTCTTGTAGTTCCCCTTGCAGCTGGGTCTATTTCTGAACATTTCCAACTGCTTTCAGGGACAGCTTCGTCTTTGGGGTGTAGGGCCACCAAACAAACAGTACTCCTTCCCTGGCCATAGCGAATGTGCGAGATGGGATGAGAGGTACTGACAAGGGTCAGCTCAGGTTTCTCAGGTGTTACTCAGAGCCTGATTCCCCAGCGTGGTCAGCAGCCCACTGGCAGTGGTGGTGGGAAGGGGTGCTAAGTTGGCCTTGCATTTCTTTAATATTTCATATGATGTACTTCAAGTCACTCTTTTCCTGGTTGGTTTTTCCCCCCACAATTTATTAAAAGCTGGACCATTTCCTGACCCAAGAGGAGCTTACCAGGTTAAGTTTCATCCATGTCAAGGCCTTACAGCATCTTGAATCAACAGAAGAGTTTTGTGCCTACTGGTTCCTTCCAAGTTAATGAGAAACCTGCAAGGGCAACAAGTAACAGGAAGCAATTAATTAAAGTTTTGATAACATACTGTTTCACAGTGATTTCACTTCATAATAAATTTTACATCCTAAAGGAGGAACAAAATCTTGGAACAATGTGTGGCTAATGTAAGAGACTGGTGAGCAGGGTGGACTCCTCAGCACTGTCCCAAGAATTTTGGCAGCTTTAACACTGTTTATGGAGCTCAGGTCATTATTAAGAAGAACTTACTCACTCACGTGCTTTCTTAAATTGGCTTTTTGACATAAAATATTCCATAAAAATTCTGACAGTTTCTCCTTAAAAATTCACTTCTGTTTGACAACACCCTCAGAACATCACGTAGCTTCATGTTTCTATGCTTTGAGAACAAATATTTTTAACAAAGAAGTACAGCACATGTATCTTCTGACACACACAGTGGCAGCCCCTCTTGCAGACAAGATGCCAGACTGGACAGCCGTGACAGCTGGTCTGCTGAGGTCGTTTCTGCAGCATCAGCAGACACGAAGGAATTCCTGCAAAGCCTTGTAGCCTGCAGTGGGCTCTACAATGACTACAAATGGCCTTGCTTTCCTTTTAAAAATCAAAATTAGAGAATTTAAATTTACTTCCCAAACTGAAAAATCCAGACATTTGTTGCCTTTATGCTTATCAGCTACAACATTAAAATCTTGGCTTCTGCTTTCCCCATTTCTCTAATTCCCAGAGTTGCTCAGAAAACAAAAAAGGCCTTCCTTCTTAACCAGTAAACAATAGCAAAAGTATGAACATGACAAGAAAATGTGATAGATGACAGCTCTCGCAATAGCAGTTGAAAGCCAGGCCCCCCCAGCACAATTCTACTGAGTGCACAACATTTCTATAGTTACAGATTTATTTATTTATTATACAGATGTATTTATTTATGCAGTGCTGATTGTGCATTTTAACACACTGGTAACTGGCATTTAACTTCTGGAATAACAGCTTAAATCCAGCCATTAAATTCATTTTAATTAAATGTTTGTGAGTGCTTTTTGCTATTATACACGACAGAGATCCTGCTAATGACCCGCTCCATCTCATCTCCGCACAGCTTTACTCTCTGTAGGAAGCCCCTTGCTGCTTTGCCTGCCCTGTTTTGGGGAGGGTGTCAGCATTAGTATTTATGCACAGGGCCTGATTTTTCTGCTGCCTCAGGAAGACATCTCATTCCTCAGACTGTCACTGCTCATCCCTCAACACTGTGGGGGATCGGCCTCACGTACTCCGGGGAGCCGATGCGTGGGAGGATGGGGCATCACTTGCTGTGCTCATAGCTGTAGTCCTCAGTGTTTCTCTTCTGCTACCCTTTCCCCTCAGGATGTTTCTAGCTTTCTGATAGGTTTGAATAGAGCTCCTGGGTGTTTACATAAACTTAAAGGCTACAACCGACTTCCAGAGGGTTTGGATTTTGCTTTCTAAAAATGCTGCTGGCAAGCTTAACGTTCAGGGCACACCTCTTGTCTTCCCAGAGCGGCCCCAGCACACACACAGGAATCCACAGGGGTAGCTGCAGTCAGTCACCTTTTCACCTCCCCACAAACCTTCCTCAGCACTAAGCAAGGAAGCCATCAAGCAGTGTGGCTTTTAAGAGGCTGTTGTTGCAGCAGCTGTAATGACAGAGACACAACTGCCCTTATCCCTGAGCATCCCCATGTCTACCCCACTCCTGCAGACAGCCACGGGATACAATGAGCTTCATGAAGTGATGTCTTTCCACCTGACAATTACAGCCCCTCAGAAGTCCTGCTGGGAGCTGCCCCAAAGCTCACAATCCTTTGGTAAAAACTTCCTTCCATGCTCCAGAATTTATATTTGGTTAAGGCTCGTTTGTGTCTGTCCTTCAAGCTTAAAAAAAATAGGTTTAAATAGCTATGGAGGAGAACTTTCTAGAATTTCCTTGCCTACCTAAGTCACATCTGGTGCTATATAATTGTGCTGCAGTCAGATATTGTATTATTTTTAATACAATAAGATAGCTGTATCACAGAAGAAAGAAATCTAAAATATACATATATATCTTTAATCTACGGTGTGCTTGTTGTTAGGTGGGTGGAAGGGCAAAGTACAGCAAGGATGCATGGGGAGAAAGAACACTATAGGTGGTGAGCAAATCCAAGCTTCTTCACTAGAATTGGTTAAAGATGATTTTGGAAAGGGTGTCACAACATGACTTGGTTAAGCTTTCTGTAAACTTGACAAATAAAACTCTGTCAAAATAAATTGAGAAATACTGTTTTCACATGCTTAAAGCACTAATCTCTGGAACAGAGGGACTATTAGCAAGACAGTCATTTGTCTGCAGCTGCCAGAAAAGCCAGGAAGTGAGAGAAATTGTGTTCTCTGCTGCTAATGGATGGATGAGACTTTGCTTGGTTAGTGGGTGAATGGAAGGAAGATCAGCTCTTCGCCTGCAGAGACAAGAAATTCCAGCAACTGCAATCATAAATTGCTGCAGAAAGCACAAGACACAGGCCTACAGCTCACAGGAGCTCAGAATTCCCACTGCATTAAAACACAGAGACAAAATGTCATTGGAAAAAAGATAATTCTCCTATTTAAATAAACCTTAAATTTTACAACAGAAAGAGATTTGAATCGAAGAAACTCCAAACACATCACTGATCAGCACACTGAGAAGGATTTTCCGAAGTCATGCCTTGGTGCCAGTTCTCAAAATCCCAGTCTTGCAGCCAGGAGTGGGAAAACCCTGGGAACACCAGCCAGACCCACAACCTGTGGTCGCTGCTGTAAGTGTGTCTGTCTGCTTTGAGAGGTGCTCTGACAGGCTGTGGATCCAGCAGCAAACTGCCGGGAAGGCAAGTGGATTGACAAGGGACTGTTCCCTTTGGAGAACTGCAAATAAAGCACCCACTGCGTTCCTAAGGACTGCCTTTACTTCACTGCACATCTCTACCTCCTGCCTGAGGAGCAGTCCAGTGCAGGATTTACACTGCACTCTGAGGAGGACTGTTGTCAGGACACTGAATCAGAAGTTCCTAAATTGATGAGAGGTTCAGACAAATTCAAGGAGAAAGAAAAGGATTTCAGACAAGCATTTCAAAACTAGTTCCTGAGATACTATTTCAAGTAGAGAGACATATCACTTCATTTTCCAGACCACTTATCTCACAGCTCCCACTGTGACGAGTAAGAATTTCTGGATGCTCAGCAGTTTTGAAGAGCAGGATGCCTCATTTGGGAACAGACGAGCAGTGCCAGCAGGAATGCGGTGGCTCAGCAGGAGCCACGCAAGAGTGGGGAAGGGGCAAAACGCTCACCCACAGCCATTCAAAGGGCAGCCCCTGTCCAGCAAATGCTCCTGCATTGGGCATTTCCCATGGCTACTTTCACAGCAGACTCCTCTAAACCCACCTGTGATATCCTGTGGAAGACCAGGCTGCCTGACTCACCCACTGGCCAACTCTACCACTTTATTTGGTACAAGGCAGTCCCTTGCAACCAAATCCTCCTGCCAGCGTCTCTCTCGGAACACAGGCCCACTGTTTGCTGCTGCTGCCCACGGGCTGAAGGGGTTTGAGCCCTCTGTGGATTCAGCCCTAAGCATCGCAAATACAGTATTGAGGTGTGAAGGCATCAGCCTGGACCTTCCCCTTTACAGACAAATATTTTACGTGAGTCAACGGAAAATAACAATTTCAGCCACTACGTGTTTCCTTGCAAAAGATGTTGACGTTAAAGCTACATACCGGGAGCACCCCCTCTTCCCCACCCCCCTGCCAAAAAGAAAAGCCCCAAACTATTTTAGCTGATTCAGTTCCACATCTGATGTGATGAAGAATCTGAGGTTCATTTTCTGAAAATGCAGAAATGCCTTTAAAGCACAAGTGACTTACAGAAGAGACCTTTTTGGTTTCAGACTTTCAGAGTAGGAAGCCTGAAAGGCTGACTTCAATTCATTTGCAGTTTCTTGCAATAGTCTAATTTAGATGTCGGACAAAGTTTTGGGTTATACTTTTCAGGAGAAATTACAATGTAATTGTTATTGTTTTGTTCTATAATTATTCTGATGGAATTAACAAAGGATATTTTTAATAAGATTTGCTTATCTGAGAGATAACACCTGAACATACTATAAGCAGGATTTAGCCTTCATTCAATGCTGTAATATTTTCTGTAGATCTATTCACAACAACATTAGAATTTTGCTAGAGGGAAACCTGTTACTGCATTGATTTTGCATCTGGATATGAACACACCCAGTATCAGCAGTAAGAAGTGGATAAGGAAACTCTTGCACCAATAACAAGCTTACTATACTGTCATTTAGAAGGTCATATCTTAAGCAAAATATATTATCACTCTTTTTTGGAATATGTCAACATACTCCCCTGTACTGCAATGAAAATCACAAGGTCCATCTGCACAGATACTGCTGCCTGTCAAAGCACTTATTGAATCATTTGTCTGGCTTTAAACTGATTGTGGAAGCCACTGCTTTTGCATTGAGTATCAGATATTAACTTTGACAAATATACTTTGTAGCCATGATTGCACCTGGAAGCACGGACTACAACATCACAGTATGCATTTTGTAGGAAAATCACAATGCTTTGCCATTAACAGAAGTTCCCAATCTTATTTCCGTACTGGTAACCCTGGAAAACAATTAGGCATCAAAAAGTTTAAATTTTAGTGTCTCAAAGCAAAGTTTCAGGTTTCAGCATTGCTCTCTGTTGAAAAAACTCTGCCGGGTTTTTTCCTTCCTTTTTTTTATGCAGCAGGCAGCATTTTGATGACCAGATTTGCACAGAAGTCACTGGCTGAGCATGCATGCATGCACACTATTACTATGAGATTAATAAACCATCCAGTGAGGTTTCTTATGGGATTTGAAAACTCTCTTCCCCTGTTTGGATGCAACTTCATGGATAATCTCACTATTTAAGTTTTTCACCTCTGCAGATGGGGACTGTTCTATGTAGAATGTCCTGGTAAGGGCTGTGTCAGATCTACAATACACAGAAGTATTTTCACAGGCTTAAATCATGGAAGTTCCCACGAGGCAGTGACCTGTTTATAGAGCTAAAGTTTATGAGCTATATATTTTATTAGATGACTGTCTGAAAACCATATTGTATTAAATACTCTGCATTGTCATGAATCACCGTGAGAATCGCTGAGAAACTGTATCAGCTTCTCTTCTGCGGGGTCAAGAGTACATTCCTCTGTGACCCTTCACTTTAACATGAAGCAAGGATGCAAAATACCAGAGACTCTTTTTCCACTGACTTGAGTGGAAATGGCCCGGAGTTTATTAAACAGCAAATAATTCCACCATCAATCTAGCATCTTAAAATGGGAAACCACCTACAGAGCACAGACAAGTAAGAGCCAACATTAAAATGTAGATACACACACACACAGAACCTGCTATTCAAAGAGAGTGGCTCTAATAAAGCTCTTTTTCTGGAATGTATTCTTTCTGTTGCCTGAATGACTGTGGTCTGTTTTACCTTAACTATTGTGCCCAGTGAATTAAGGCAATGTAAATTATTCAGGTATATCTCCTGAATCTTTAATGAAGAACCTCTGTAGCAAAAGAAAAAAAAAAAAAGGACATGGAGTTGTGTCCATCTGCAAAGGCCTTCCCTAATTCTATTAAAATACAGGACACTTTACTAGAGAGAAATCATAAAATTAACATCTCATTTGCTTCTGTACATTTCTGAAGTTCTAAGAATAACTTGGGCTAAGCATTACTGTTACTATCAGATTTGTGTCATGAGAAATCTGAAGCACATACCACATTCACAGAATGCTTGAGGAAGCCTAGAAATTGTGTGGGAGACCAGGTAATTTCTGAGAAGGAAGAACAAGATGCCCTCCCTCTCAAGGATCCCAGTTCTTTATTTCAACAAGACAGACATTGTAGCATCTAATTTCACAAACAATAATATTATCTACTTCCATATACTGTAAGCATCTAGAATAACTAGAGGAGCTATGTTCTTATATATCTCATTTGAGTTAAAAGTGGTTTTTGGTGACGAGATGATTGATACTGTGCTTTTAGACCAAACCAGTGAATACAAATGCTTTGCAGATAAAAGATATTGGAAGGTTGAAAAAATTAATGTGTAATAATTGAATTTTATGAAATGTTTAAAACCATTTATTATTCAGCATTGCTGGTTCAATTATTTAGACTATGAAAAGTCCCCACTGGCTGGTCAGTCCCAGAGCAGGGTGTTTGGGAGCCCCATACAGGGCCAGTCGCTCTGTCGCTTCCTTCAATCTAAATCACACGGCAGTGCCCAGAGCTCCTCTTCCCACAGCGGGAAGGTGGAGGGCCCTGCAGGTAAGGCAGCCTCTCTTCCTCTGCCTGTTCTCCATCTGGACCACTCCTGGGTCACTGAGAGAGGTGATGGTGCTGCCTCATCCTGTACAACACTGAAATAACAAGGACCTGAAGGGTTCACAGAATATGCTGACTTGGAAGGGACTCACAAGGACCATCGAGTCCAGCTCCTGGCCCTGCACAGGACCATCCCCAAGACTCACGCCCTGTGCCTGAAAGTATTGTCCAAACACTTCCTGAGCTCTGTCAGCCTTGGTGCCACAACCACTTTGCTGAGGAGCCTGTTCAGAGCCCAAACACCCTCTGGGGTGAAGAACCTCTTTATAATATCCAACGTAAGCCCCTCCAACACAACTTCAGGCCGTTCCCTTGGGTCCTGTCACTGGTCACCACAGAGAGGAGGTCAGTGCCTGCCCCTCCTTTTCCCCTCACAAGGAAATTGTAACTACAAGGAGGTCCCCTCTCAGTCGCCTCCAGCTGAACACACCAAGTGCCCTCAGCCGCTCCTCACATGGCTTCAAGTCAGGGCCCTTCCCCAACTTCACTGCCCTCCTTTGTACACTCTCTAACAACATCTTTCTTATACTGTGATGCCCGGAAGTGCCACAATATTTCAATTGAGGCCCCTCCAGGTCAGAGCAGAGCAAAACAATCCCCTCCCTGGCCCAGCTGGCAGTGCTGTCACTGATGCCCCCCAGGACAGTGTTGGCTCTGCTGGCTGCCAGGGCACTGCTGACTCGTATTCAACTTGCCATCGACTGGGATCTGCAGGGCCTCTCTGCCTTTGAGGGAGTCAACAGTTTCTCCCAGTTGTGTCTGCCCGTGGGTCAGACTCTACAAAGCCAAAGCTTTTGCTTGCAACTTGCCAGAATCAAAAGCATGTCCTCAACAGGGATGTGGCTGAACCATAATAAACCTGGACGCCCCAGCTACCTGTGCTGGCTCACGCTGCTCCATCACACAGGCCCAGGAGACAAGGCAGAAGGAATTCATATGCGATACAAACCCCTCTCAAACACAACTCCAGTGTCAGCTGTGGTGTCTCACCAGGACAAGGGGTTTGTGTGTTTTGCAGCTTGTGGGTTAAGCTCTACCCCCACCTGGCACAAATACACACCTTGGAAGGTCTACCTTAATCCATCGGACAGTTACTTATACTGGAAATGTAGGCTTGAATATTATAAGAACCTATAATTTTTTTTTTTTATTTGTTGGAGTTTATGAAAGAAAAGGTTTGTCTGGAAACATAAGTGCTCTCAATGAGGCTTCCAGAAATAGCAGCCCTCTTGTTTCAAACTGGGCAATTAAGGCAATGATTTATAGCAACTCACTGTATTTTCTTGAAAAAATTCCAAAGTGAATTGTCTCCTGCAGAATCAGACTGAGCTAACCTCTGTTCTCAGATTCTTCAAAGTCAGCTGAAAGGTGTAGGGTGTTTTTTGTTTGTTTATTTTGTTGGTTTGGGTTTTTAGGGGTTTTTTTTGTTTGTTTTTAATCTGGCCATAAGCTTCAATGCATACGTCCTTACATTAGGAATCCAAGTAACATGGATTGGTCCTCAAAAAGGCTCAGTATAGAGGAGTTGAAAGAAGCAACATCTATATGCTTTAAAAAAATAAATCTAACATTCACATGCTTAAGTATAACTTTATGCTTCTAGTTGTAAAATATGAGCACTAGGACCTGAGACTTTCTTCTCCTGGGTGAGTGGCCTAGTTGCCAGGCTGTAAAAAATCAGTTACTCTCTTGGTATGGCCCAATTAATATTTAATTATGTCAGGCAAAGTGGAACAGCTTGAGGAGGAGGACATGAGGGTCTTCACACAGCCCAGAATAGCCCAAACTTACAAATGCACGTGGCACAACAGAAGCAATAACTGAGTCCAGGCTTTCTGCATCCTGAGCAAATGCCCCGCCTGCTTAATTGCTGGATAGCAGGGAACAAAGCGTTACCCTTTTTGTCAGCTGTATTTGGTGCCGAGATCGAATCGCCAGATTTACTCTGAGGCTCGAGATCCTTTGAGAAAAGGAAGACAGACTCTCGGTTTGTGAAGCCTGGCAAGGATTAAATGTGAGATAAGTGCCTACCTACCCCCAAACCTGTCAAAACAATGCACATCTGCAAGTGCTGAGAGACAGCTTCAGCACCCAGGCAGAGGACTCTTCATCTTGGAGTGCATCAGCTCAGTGGCAGGCAGGCACCAAAGCCCCTCTCTGACCCAACCTCTGATCTGGGGCCAGATTTTGAATCAACAGTCTGAAGTGACAGGCAGAAGAAGAGAAAATTAATTCATTTTTCAGCATACCTTGTCTTCCAGCTGCCATTCAATGTTTCATGTCAGGTGTTTTATATGCAGGAGGTTACAAAGAGAATTGCTTTGTGTTTTCTTTATGTTTAAGAAGGTTTTTTTTTTTAATATTTGTTTTTGTCTCCCTCAAAATGCATGCTTCCCAGATTGAAAAGGCACACCTTCTCACTGATATTAAAGATTTCTAGTTCTCATCGCTATTTTATAAATTCAGTCTGCAATTCCCAAGTAGAAGTAAAGCTCTATTTATGCTGTTGTTTTATACTGTACCTGAAAGCTTTAGGCAACCAAGGGCTAAGGTGAATTAATTCTGTATTCTCTGTTGTTCAGAGAAAATGAAATGTGGTTGTAAAGGACTACAAATTAAGCTGACAGGCCTATGTATATGAATAGCCCTTAAATTCAAACAAAAGCCTGAACGTCAAAATAGCACAATTTAACCCAAAGGCCCTGAGTTAACATGCTCTGCCCGTGGTCAGGCAGGGAAGGCAGCCCGGGGGGATGGCTGAGAGAACTGTCACTGCTCCCCAGCCAGCATCCCCGGTAAAGCTGCCCAAGATGCTCCGATGGAGCAGTTTGGTGATACCTACGTGTGATACCTTGTGCCCCACAGCGCTTCACAGCCCCCAGACCGCTCACACTGGGAGCTCGTCTCCAAACCCTGCAGCTCCTCTGCTCTCCCACTACAGAACTGTTCCCTGAGCTCTTGTCCCAAATCTACCCCAGCCCAAGCGCTTCTCCATTCTTCTTGTCAATATTTATGAAGACTTCCAGCTGTCTACCCCAAAGCTGCTTATATTCCACATACCCGAGCTCCTCTCCTGTCCCACATCTCCCCTCCCTTCTCTCCCAAACACCTTCCCATCTGGCTCTGTTGCCACCACAGTGCCCCTCTACTTTAATTTCTTCACTCTTTTTGACTCCACCTATACCCAGCCAGACTCCCCACTTCCCACCTCAGGGCCAGAAGCCCTGCTGGGCACCCAGCTGTTCTGCTTATGTTGACCTGACTCCTGATTCTGCAGCCTCTGCTGTCCCTCATCCAAGCTCTGATATCCTTCCAGCATTCACTGCCATGTTCTAACTTCCCACCCCGGCCAGCCAAGCTCATGTCTTCCCAGGACTTTGCATGCAGAAGGTTGTTCTGTCTTCTGCTCCTGGCAAACATTTTCAAACTCTGAACACAGGCTACACTTGCCCAAAATCTGCCTGGCTCAGCTCTGAAGAAATTGAAAATAAGCCACCTCCAAGAATAGGATGTATGGCAGATATAAAGAACTGCTGGTGTGAATCGGCTGTGAGGCCTCCAAAATAGGGAATTACAAATCTGATTTCCCTGCACACGAATGTGAGAGCAGGTTTGGTTTCCACAGTGCATCTAGTTATATCTGAAAATGACTGGATGGAGCTGTGGAGGGATGTGTATTGTAAATAATGTGAAGAACCTCGATGCTTTAAAATGTGATATAAATATCAATAAGCCATCATTACAGGGCTAAGCTGTAAGCAATGCACACAGGCTTATCACTGTCACTGCTTAGTGCCTGGGAATGGCCATTAATATATGGTAAAGAACTCCCTTTTGCCTCAGAAGCAGGAGATTACGGAGCATTTTTTAAACTTCTTTTATCACGTGTTGCACGTTTTTCAGAGCTCAGGCCTGAGAATGAGTTATCTGTAGGATATTCAACCAGCTCTGACATCCAAGTGCGATAGGATTTCTGTGGACATAAATACTGAACAGGCTAACCACTCTATGAGTACCGTTCATATCAGTCAGCAGTTAGGGATGGCTCACATCCTGCAGATGTTCTCCAGTGTGGGGTTTTTTTCCCTGCATTTAACAAACTATAAAAATACACAAAAAATTTAGAAATATTGCCTTTGGGTCTTCTTTTAAATATTGTGCAAAAATATTATGTCTTGATTTTAATGGTTTTTCATCTCCAGTCCTAGTTTCCAGTAATTTTATTCATTACAAGAATTTTAGTAACTATTTTTAGCATTTATAATTTCGATTAAGTTGATGAAATCAGTATTTGGTGATGTATTTTGAGAGGCACGTACTCAGATTGCTAATAATATTCTCTGTTCACTGAGGTTAACCCATTACTCAATACTCAGGGTAGACAGCAGATCAGATTTATCCTTTTACTAGTGTAAAGAGTACAGGCATCTCAGCATTCAAAGAAAGAAAGAAAGAAAAAGGGTAGCATGTAGTTCATCATCTAAATGTTTTTACCCATTTTTTGAGAAAAGCTTCAAATGTCTGCATATTTGAATATCTGCTACTGACCTGAGCCATTAAATACATTCATACAAGATTTCCTAGTTCCAAGAATACTTTCACTACAATCTGTGAACATCATCCAGTAACTTTGAAGCTGTTCTACGAGTCGTCTGTGGACGTCGAGTCAAATTTTCAAATATTCATCCCACAAAACTGGATGGGCATTTTAAATGGGCTTGATGCTCACCCAAATACCTACTTGGAACGGCCTGAATTTCAGAACAGCTCATCCCCCAGCACCTTACTCTGCATGTTCAAATCTTGTCCAGTATCTTCCTCAGTTTGGTTCTAAATGGAGCCTCAAGCTGTATCTGAAGCCAGATACAAGGCACAGGACACATCCAGGAACGCACGGCTCAGCCTAACAAAACACTCAGGCAGCTCCAACAACTATATTCAAAGCGCTATAAAAGGCAGACACAGACGTATATGAGGTTCCCTGGAATTAGAAACTTTATGGGTCTTTAGAGCAGTTTTATAGAACGGGTTAGTATGGAACTGAATCAATACAGAATTTTTATGAGACTCCCAAGGCCTGCACGTATTAAAGCAGTAAATATTTAATTTTCTTTATAAATGTTAACAGGAATAAAACGGAGCAAGATGCAACAAGACTCACATATAGAGCACGTGGCTGGAGACACACACTGTTGTGTCATGTTTGTGGAAGTCAGGGCAGTCGCTGGAGCAGCAGAGCCAGAAGTGATGCTGAGCTTCTGCTTCGACTCCGAACACTGTGCTCCCAAAGGAGATCCTCACCACGCACTCTGTCCCACTGCATCCTGTGACCTCCCCCTGCTACCACCATTGCATCACCAACCACTTTCCCCTCTCCTGAGCCACTTTCTCTCGCTCCCACTCTACTCTCTGCCCAAAGGGAGCTGTGGCAATATTGGTGGGAAAAAGAGAGGCCAGCTGTGGGCAGGAACCCTTTCCCTGGCCAGGCCACTACAAAGGTGGCTTCAGCCCACAAATTACCACGAGTATGAACGAGAGCCTGGGAATGCCTCAAAAATCATTTTCCCTCCATCTCCAGCATAGCAGGAACATTGCACCCATCTTTTCCATGAATGCTCAGAGAAGGAACTCATGCTGGCACTTGCTTCACGTCACTCCAGAATAATTCTATCAGATTTATTACATCTAAGCACTTCAGTAAATATTTAAAGAATCTGATTGCAGCATATAGGGTTTTAAGAGATTAAAAAGAAATAAGTTAACTTACATTAGCATATAATATTATTTACCTAAGATAATTAAATCAACTCAGTTAATCGCTAAATCAACTAAATTTTCATTACTGTGACATGCTTAAGGAGTATAGGTGACGTCCAGTCAGAAATGTTAAAGTAATAACAATAAAGGTTGGTGGAGCTCAGTTGAAGTGGTATTAAACCACACAAGGTATCCTTGCCATTAATCTTAGACAAAAGTCAAGTTTGCACTGTCGTAGGGGAAAGTACTCGTTCAGTTGTGAAAAGTATAGTTTAAACACACTACTTTGCCACTTTACCCTCTACAAATATTAAATAAATATCACAGCAGTGCTCTTAACCACTCCACAGGTGGAAACCAATGCCCAGCAGCGTGAGCCTTCCAATGCAACTAGTGGCTTTCAAGAGGCCTAATCTTCTGACCTTTGCTTTGATACTTCACAGGGAACCCTCCATCTGAGTGCTTATGACTTCTTAGTTTTTCCCTACTAGGGTGCTTGGGATACTCAAAGGGGATTACTAAACAAGGAGATGGCTGGTCAGAATCATTTGACTGCCCAAAAATTGAAAGGAGAGGCACGTACAGCAGACAGATAGCCAGGGAAGAAGGCCCAGGGGAATCAAGTCTGAGGAAAGATGAGCTACTGTCATTAGCAGTAGTAAAGAATAGAGTTTGTTCTCCTCGTGAAACAGTGCCACTGTATGGCCCTACTTCCCATTTGTTTGCTCTCTGCACCTCTGTGTGTCAGACAACATCTGGATGCTGCTCAGTTTGCACAGACATCCCTTCCTGAGGAGAAAAACGTGGCAATTGCTGTAACTGCTCACAACAGCAATGCACCCAAGGAGTCAGAGCCTCCCGTCACCGCTCCAGGCAGCTGAGCCACAGCTCCTTCCAGGGAAAAGCTGAACTTCTGCAATTTTACTGTTCCTTTCCAAGATGTAACTTCTGATTAAAACTTCCTTCAATCAGAGGCATTCACTGGCAATACTAAAACTGTTGCTCCTCAGCAACGTCTCTGTAGCAACTGATTATAAGGAAACTGGTTCTCAGCAGGAATAATATTGCAAACCGTAGTGCCCCAATCTCGCTACTTCCAAATGGAAAGTAATCCAGTTTTTACTGCTGACCACAAAAAGGCATTAAAATTAAACTTCTAGAATATTTTACTTCACGGTTACTAATAAAATTAATTAATAGCTTCTTTCCTAAGGTTTGAATGCTCTGTGCATTCCTGTTAATACTTTTCTGTATTTATCTGTATTCTTCCAGCTGTAGGCCTGGAAAACAGAAATAAGGTAATTCCATCAAAATCAATGGAAAAAGCAATACAGAAGGGAGTAGGACCAAAAATTTACTAAAATCATGATTAATTCACATAATCTACTGGTCACTGCCTGTCAGGAACCTTCCTTTCCTTGTGCTGATCCATTGGGACTTTTAATGTCTTGTGATTTTTAGCAGATACGCGAAAGCCTTGTATTTTTAGCCTCAATGTGTTGATCCAGGTGGCATCCCTTAAATTTCCATTTACTGGGAGCCCATCCAAGAGGAGATGAAAATCTTCTTGGCCAACTGCAGTGCAGGAAATGGGCCATGAGTGAAAAACCAGGGCTGAGCATCAGCGAACAGCAGATAGTGGAGCTCTGGTGAGGGCATGACACAAAAGGTAGGTGGGAGGGAGGAGCTGGGAGAGCTGGAGCTCGTCAGCACAGCCAAGTGCTCTGCACCAGATATGGAGGGTAAAAACCTCTGTGCTTGCTCTGCTTTTATTTGTGGTCAATGTTCTCAGCTGTAATGCAAAGTCTCACTCCAGTTCTTTTGAGAAGAGTGGACTGTGAGACAGCTGGATTTCAATCCTTAACCCTTGAAGTTCAGATTGACCTTTCATGGCTCACTATTGTCAGCACTTCCTGCGTTTTCTGTTCTAGTATATAATGCATAGTTTATATTACTTTATTTTTAATCACCTTTACTGTATTGTTTTCTTAGGTGCCTATCTACCATCTCATCTCCCTGCTTTGCCTAATTACCTGTCCCTTTCCTTCAGATGCTTCTTTTATTCCTCTGCTTACTTTTCAGAATCATTAGCATTGAATTATTACTCCTAACAGCAGTACATTTATGTTTATTATGCCATGTTTGCAAATAAACAGAGAACTGAACTTCTGTCTGTATCTAGCTAAAGCTAAAAGGAGAAAATGCAATGCAGGCTGAATTCTCATTTCATTTACTTACTTATTGCAGGAAGGAATAATTTCTAATGACTTTTAAGACCTCTGCTTTACAATCAGTACATTTTACAGTTTCGTTGTTTTAAGGAACGTTGGAAATATTTAACAAACTATATCATTTAAATAATAAAAAAAATAGCACTAATGCCGAATCCAGTTTTCTTCCTTGGGTACTGCTCTTTTCCTTAAGGAAGTATTTGTAGGCCTATCAGATAACTGAAATGATCCTGGACTAATTGGTGACATTATTCCCTGTTAAACACTTCTTGCTAGCCCATGTTTGGCTCTATAAACTTCATAAAAGGATAAATGTACCCATATGGTATTTTACTGTGTAATCACTTGGACTGTAACTTTTATCCCTACCCTGCCATGGATTAAGAAGACCAAAATGATGCCAGGCCCTTCTCCCATTCAGGTGAAGGACAAACACTCCTACAGATTACAGTGAAAGCCAAGTTAAAGTCACTCAGCTCCCCACCTGAGCAGGAAGCTGTGCAATAGTCACACTGAAGTCAAAAGGCCTTTTGAGTCCAAAGTCCAGCCCCTGATCATGGGGCTGGCTGACCACACAGCCACAGATTCATCTGGTTTTAATTTTACAGAAGCAGGAGGAAGGTGGAAGCTGCTGGAGTTTACCATTGCTTTGTTTGAGATAATTTTGCTTAAAACTAGCTCTTGCCATTATGGTTTTGTATAAACTAGTCTTGCTTCCTGACAGCCCAAGCACTTACTGCCACAGCAGACTCTCAGCCAGGCTGCATCAGGAAAATTGACACAGAGAAATTCAGCCTTTGAAGAGAGAAAAAGCTGTTCTCTCTTCCTTCAGGTGAGGCAGCAGTGCTTTTAATTAGTCCAGGAAACAGGGAACTTTTTCCACTAGGAAAGGTCACAGTTGCCCAGGTCTTGGTGAACCACTCACTCCCTGACTTCCGATCTCCTTCTCTGCTGGTCTGTATTTAAACCCCTGAGCTGTGCCTTGTGCCCCTTGGCTGTCATATTTCATCATAACATGGGGTCTGCTCACAGCCCCAGTCTTTAGGTGCCTTCTATTGCTTATGTTCCTATGAAAAAACACCTGTTATGCACTAAATAGTCATGAAGTGATCCCAATATCTCAGTATTAATCCAAGGGCAATTTGATGTTACATGCATTCTCCTCCCTTTGCCAGAAGTATGTACTAACTATTTGACTTTTAACGGGAATTCCGTGCCTTTTCACATTAAGTGGTGTCTGAAGCTTCCAGGACCAGCTGTGCTGTGAGATGCCATGGTTTTATGAGTCTAGGATGCTGGCTGGTGGCTGCTGCACAGCCTTCCTCACACAGGAGCACAAGCCCAGGCTGCAGCTGAGTTCACAGAACTGGTATGTTCATGGGATCACAGCTCACTGGATAGAGGTTGAGATACCAGAGTGGCAATTACTGCTTGTTCTTCTGCTAAGAGGCAACACTGAGTTCAAAGCTGCTGCTTCTATTTCTTATTTTTATCCTCTTTTATTCTTTATCCCAGAGACATAACCAGTCAGTGAATGCATTAAATGATAAAGAGGAGGGAAAGCACTTACATATCAGTCTTTCCCTGAGAAGCTACAGTTGCATTTTATTAACAGAAACATTTCAGTTTCATAAATACTTAATGAAGTGACTGCCTATAGCAGAGAGTCACTTCAGAGCTAATTGTTGCTGTGGTCAAACCACCAAGCTGCTCAGTGTTTGCTTGCAGCATCACACTACAATGAACAAACCGGTTATTAAACTATGGGAAGCATCTCCTCAAAACCAGGGATTGTTTAGTTAGCACAAGTCAACTGAAGGATGCAGACTAAGCCTAGTGCAATACTGCATGAAAGAGAAGCCAAGGCAATCAAGGCACGCTCTACAGTAAAACTAGAGAGCTCAGACTGGGGCAAAGTGTCAGTGAAAATTCATTTGTACACATTTATTTCCAGAGTAATAAAAGCCTAAAGTCATCCTGCTGGCTGATACTGGTGGAGCAGTGAGCTACAAACCAGAAGGCGCAAGAGAAAGAAGCACAGGAGGACAGGTAGGCATTCCCATACTTACAAAAGGGTACTGTCACTTAAAATGGAGGTAGAGTGTTTTCTTTCTTCCTTTATCCTTATTATTAATATTAATGAACTGGCTTGCACTGTTCATTTTAGTTTGCCAGCGGGACAAAGCCTGACTGGTGGTCTGAGAGAACAAAGGGGTGTGGCAGAAGCTAAAGGAGAGCCTCATGCCTCGGGAATCCTGGGTATTATACAGTAGTCCCAAAATTACCTCCTCACCTGCTGTAGCAGCATCCCAACCTCCACTCAAAAGGCATCACAAGAGAGGTCTTGACCACCTCAGGTTCACAGCCTGACCATACTGAAACCCCTGCACACAACGGCCAGCAGAGAAAATGTGTATCAGATACTGACTTACTAGAGACTGGGGGCTCCAAAAATAACCATCTGTTGGACTCACTGTGGGATGGGGGAACTCCAGATGCCAGGAAGCACTATATAGGGCCTTAGGTATGACTGCTAAAGATTTTTTGCTATTTCTATCATAACTTTTCCATGCTACACTACACAGTGAGTCAGAATTCGTGGTTAGAACAAGCAGTGAGTCATACCAAGCATCACTCTCCCAAACCTATCGAAGTTAATTTATTTATTTTCCTTTTCAGAGACTCTTGCTGATCATCCAGTGCTGTTATGAGGTATGCAAGTCAGCTGTCTGACAGGGTGGTTTCAAATATTGATCCCAAAAAATACATATGCTGAATCAAGCAATGGCAAAAAAGATCAGACATGCAGAGATCTCAGCACCAAAATATGATATAGAAAGGAGCAGAAGTTGCAGAGGAAAAAGAGTCATGTGAGGTCAAAGTCTGGCAAGCTGGGAGGCTGCAGCTGGCATTCTCAAAGGGTTGCCTAAAACAAGCAGTCTGTAAGAGTACTGGCTTTCATCTCCAGATATAACAGGGATTAAAACAATGAAAGATATTAGAAAATATAAAGTGGCATTGAAAGATTCTCTGGAAGGAAACACGCTTGACTGAAGGAAAATTCAGTTGGTGATTATGTCAGAGAGCATGTTGACCATATACATTTAAACTGATAAAAGCACACAAGAGAAAATAACCCATTCGGTGGTTTGCTTTCATGCTGTTCTATCCTTTTATTCATCACATTTCTATCTCACCTGACAGTTCCTTTTATAATTTTTCAAACATAGCTACAAAACCGTTCAGTGTACGGGCACTGAGCAACTTATGACTCTGGTTTGTATCGGAAATCTCCTCGTGCAAAGGTGCCAAAGGCTTTCTGCCCACTGCTGAACAACACACTCTACAACCACTCAGCACAGGTCTGGAAAAGCCTGCTGTGAGGTCAAACTCACGCCAAGGACAGCAGCTCACCTGATGCTTCCCTCAGTTTGGTTACTGCTGAAAAGGAGATTTAAGCTCTGCAGTGTGGAAGCTGCCTAGGAAGCATTTAAACCAACAGGACACACCCAAGTCCGTGGGGCCTGATGGAAGGCACTCAAGCAGAGAGACTGGTCACAGTGACCAGGGGATTTTTTTTTTTTTGAGGAAATTTTCCTTTTATCTTCAAAAACGGTAAAGAAAAGGATCCAGCAATCTACAGGCCAGTCAGCCTCACCACGATCCCTGGGAAACAGCAAGCCCAGGGAAGGGTCACAAAGATGACTGAGGGACTCAAGCACGTCAGGCGAGGAAAAGCTTCAAAGAACTGGGACTGCTGACCCCAGAAGAGGGAAGGCTCAGGGGATTTTTCCTCTTTGTATAAACACCTGATGGACGAGTATAAAGAAGACGGGCCAGATGCTTCTCAGAGGTGCTCAAAGAAAACAGAAGGAGCAGTAGACACAAACTTAATAGATGAAACTCTATTAAACATAAGAAAAAACCCCACACACTTCTTTTACTGTAAGAATGCTCAAATCCTGAAGCAAGTTGTTTATGGAGCCTCTATCCTCTAAAACACTGGAGACCCAACCAGATGTTGTCCTGAACAACCAACTTTATAGAGGTTGCTTCCAAACCCCAGGTTTCTGTGATTTTGAGTGATTCTGGTTGTGTGTTAAACCTGGACACTTTTGTTCAGACTACATTCTCCTGGATTTATTTTCCTAGAATGCTGTCTGAAGATCTGAAAGATCTTTTCAAATCTGTAATGATCTTCAAACCTGAACACCCTAGATTTGAAAGGTCTGCATTATGAGTATCAAACTGAAGGCCACCTTTTTCCAAAACATTTTTTTCCCCTTGCACACAGAGGACGCACAGCTGCAAGTAAGAGTTAGATGTGATCTACATGATCTGTCCCTTCCCCATCTAGTTTCCTGCTGTCTTTTCTAGACTTTTGTGATGCTGCGATTTTTGCCAACAGGCTCCTAGTACAAGTAAGGCACTTTAAAATCCCAGACTCCTAAAGGTTTTCAAGTGGTCTCTACACACCACAAAGTTCCACAATGACAGGTTGATAGGAACTTCTTTTTTAAACACTCCGTAATGTAATCCTCCAGATAGCACAGGGAACCCCAGCAACATTCTTTTCTTTGACTTTATATAAAATTCATTAATTCCAAACTACTGGACTGTTGAAAATCAGTGTAACTCCACTGAAATCAGAGTAATTATACTAACTGACTTTAGAAGATGATCTGACTATTAACCACAATGCAACAGAATTTTCCATTAAATCTGAGCATGCAGGTCTTCGGTGGCAGCCAAAGCAATCTGATTAAAAGCCATTCTGACTTTACTACAAAGCATGGAACTATTTTACGGACTCCTCAGGAACTCAAGGGTCTACAGTAGTTTCAAGTCACTTAAAAATAAATCCATGAGCTTCCCTTGGCCTTTAACAGTATTAAGATTGGAAGTACTGGGCTGCAGCATCTGATTCCATCACAAAATCTTCTCACAAACTGATCAGGCTCCCTCATTTACACTCTTTGCTACTACTCTGCCAACACAACTACTACTTCTAGGTTTTTCCTCCAAGTCCTACACATCAGTCATCAGATCCTGCTTTTTGGTTTTTATGGAAGCGGTTCTGCACTCAGCCTCTGATGCTACCCCACAGCATATACTTGGAGAATAATTATCTTGCCAAAGT
This sequence comes from Pseudotriccus pelzelni, assembly GCA_035584735.1. Lineage (NCBI taxonomy): Eukaryota > Metazoa > Chordata > Aves > Passeriformes > Tyrannidae > Pseudotriccus > Pseudotriccus pelzelni. The sequence continues at coordinate 23,864,438 of JAWMRA010000009.1, forward strand.
TAAGTCAGCTAAGTCTGCTTAGTCTCCACTTATAAGACAGGTTTTTTCATACCTCTAGTATTGTTGTAGCCTATTCCTGTACCTTTTCAGTGTGAGTAAGTCCTTTCTGAACACAAGTAACTGAAATTATTCACACCGTTTAAGATGAAGTTAAGATGAAGGACCTTGCACACTGCCTTATCTCCAGCGGAAAAATACTGCCTGATATTTTAGGTCCACATTCATCTTGCTTACACTGACAGTGATCTTCTGATCAATGAATATATTAATGCCTTGCTTCTCCTTTTTCAAATGTGGAGCTCCAACAGCATATAAGACACTTAATACTGGTCCCTAGCAGCACAGACTTGCCCTGTGTACTGTGGAACTACTGCTCACTTTTTTAGTTCAGTTCTTAGAATTCTCCTGCTTTTCCTGCGTATTTCAACCTTCTAAATTTTGCAAGAATTTTATATGTGTCCTCGCACCTTCCCATGCCATTTACAAATACATTAAACACGACCAGTCCATTTGTAAAACCCCTCTAACATTTACTCCCCCCCTTCAGCATAACCTACTGTTGTCCCACATTCAGCCCACTGAATTCTTGCACTTGTCCATATCTTCACCATCTTGACTATGAAGTTCCCACCCGGCAAGGCCACATGGGTTACACACTTCCTGAAGCTCAAAATACACATGTGCAACCAAAGAAGGCAAAACGACTGTCACAAAGACAGCAGAATGAAGGAAAGGCTCCTTTTTAGTGTCTTATCAGCCATTATTACTTTTCAGTGTTTTAAGTGAAAATGCAAATACCAGACCATTTGGGAAATTAAGCATATGATAAAGTCAACTTTGTATCAGCTCAGGAGCTTCAGTATTAACCAGACTTATGTCAATGCCTTTTGCTCACACACCTGGAGATGAAGAGAAATCACCAAGCAAGTAAATGGGAATGAGGACACAAATCTTGCAGTGCCAATTTGACTTCCTTTCCATCTACATCCAGCCCTGTAAAATGGCTGGAGGGCCCATTATCGTCTTTGTTCAATGTTCAGAGCTACAGATAACTAAGCATTTCCTCCCCATATAGACCTCACCTCAGTTACACCCTCACTGCTCCTGAATTACTGCAACAGTGTTACTACCACAGCATGGAAGGCAACACAAAGCATTCAAGGCAGCAAACACACATTAGGAAGGAAAGCGAAGCTAAATCGCATCTCCTCCTAGAGTTAAAAGAAATACACACCTTTGGGGTTCACTGGCCACACTTGTCCCTGATTACCAATAACGGGAAGGGGGCTTGTACCTGTTTTCTCATCCTATCAGAGGGTGTGAGATACAATATCCGTAAACTGGACAGAAATGAAATATAATTATCATAACAGCACGGAGGATTTCTTGTGAGGAAGTCTTCCTTTCAACACTGCGCTGTTTCCCCTATGTTGTGTAGGAAATTGTGTGCCAATTACTGTCTCTAAGAGAGCCAGAGACTGGTACCAGAGGCTGAACGGGAAGAAAATTAAGTGCTGTGTTGGTGCTGCCATAGCTGTCCATTTCCCACACAGAGCCCATCCAAAGCAGCCTGCTGGCAAGGGAAGGAGAAAAGAAAGCCTATCCTTGCTAGTAAGTTCCTTATACTTCTCTGTGAAATTCCAGTTACAGACTGTATTATATCAGTAGTACCAGAAAATCATGACTCAGCAAGCTTACCACAGCAGCCTGACAACCTGTGCTGCTCGTGTACAGTTTATAACACAGTGCCAAACATTGAACTCAGAAAAACATTTTTCAGGTTTCTGTGAGTTATTACTTCCTTTTTTAAACAGCACTCTAACAAAACTTGCAAAAAGCATGAACCAATCTTTTAATAACTGCTGTTATTTCACTTATGCTTTTCTGTCAGGTTTTACAGCACATGTTGCAGCTTCTTTAATAAGCAATACCATTAAACTGCCCCATGAAAATTTCCTGATGCTGCATCTCTGGGGAAAGATATGCCAAGGGTTATGAGCTCTTCCTAGACTGTTTTTGTGACCAATGTGATTGTTTTGTGACCAAATCACTCAGCTGGATGAAGGAACGCTCAACACCTAAAGCAGCAAGCTCAAAGGCTCACAGGGCCAGGCCTGTGGGAGGAGCAGCTCCCTCTCAGCACCTCTGCTGAGCACAGGAGAGTGCTACCAGCCACACAGAGAGCACACAGGGAACACACACCTCTGTCACAATGAATCCTGAGACAACAACAACGGACAAGGCCTTAGGAAGTGTGATTGTTCAAACCCCTCCCTCTCACACAGAGTGCTGAATCACTTGCTAAGCCCTCTCAAAACACCTCAAAAGACAAAGGGAAATAAGCACAGGGCAAACACCCACCTGCTGCTTTCGAAATGGAAGAAATTAACTACCTTGTATATTAAGGCCTTGTGTTCCATAAAATAATGCTCTTGTGCTAAACAGTCCACACCCGGCAAGAGCTCGTTGCCATCGTTCCCAGTGGTTCAGAAGGTTCACAGAGTAGAGAAAAACTGCACTGCTAATGTTTCATTTCATCCCCCTCTGATGCATGTTGTGAATGTCTAAAAAGTCAAATATACCCCTACTGGGTTTAGAAATGATAAATTATTATAATCCTCCTACTGCTGGGCAGAATGGTCAGCAAGAGCATAAATGAAAGGCTGGTACTTTAGCACAGCAAGTGACTCTGAACTGGAGAAGGACGGAGGGTTGTGGACACACAGTCGTGGAGGAAAACGTGTCATGACTGATAGCCATGCTGTGAAGAAAGAAGTAAAAAAACACATGCCACCTGGAAGAAATGTCTGTGTTGTTAAGGACTTAGAGCAACACATGGTTCCCTTGATCAGCAAAATTTGCAAAGCAATAGGAGGAAAGCATAAAGGAAGAAAAGCAGACAGTGAGCTACAGTTCCAGACATTGCATCACATGATCACACAATTTATTTTTAATAACTGCAGTATTTTTCTTATTTTACTGTTTTTCTGCTCCTGACACACAATAGACATGTGCTATCAACGTCTGACATTTCACTAGTGCCAGAGTATTCTCTCAGCTCCATGTGCTCAGTGAATCATCACAACATTTGGAGCGAAGATCTATTCCCAGGAATTAGGCATGATTCCGCAGTTTTCTCTGGGAGAAGTAGGGGTCATGCATCACCTGCACAGCCTCTAACCATTCTTGATCTGAAGAGCGCTGCGCTTCCAAACTTTTCTCTTTTTTTCTAGCTCTGTTTGGAGCCTGCACTCAACAAGTAGATACTCCACACTCCTTAAGCCTGCTTACTTAGCACAGCACAACCACAGGATCATGTGGCCTGTTCCTGGAGAGATAACTCCCTCTCAAGTCCCTGGGAAAAGCCTGGAAAGATCCAGGGCTACCAATACCAAGCCTTCTAGGTCCTGCTGCTGCAAAGAGCATGGTACAAACCCTGTGTGTGCTTCCAGGTTAGAAAAGGAACTTGAACAGCCCATGCTATGGCTGCCTCTCTAGAGTGAGTCAAAATAAACCTGCACAAGTGGCTACTAAAACCTCTCTACTCATTTTGCTGCTGAACTGAGGCAGATTTAGAAACTGTTTGGATCCTGTCAAGCAGTTGCCAACATTCATGCTCAGAAGGTTTTCTTTGCATGGACTGAAAAGTTAGTTCGTCCATTTACGTGAAAGTTTAGCCTCTGAAGAAGTAGATGTCAGCAACAGAAGTCTCCCAGGAAACTACTGTGCTGGCAGCCTTCTCATTTTTTCCCAGGGCAGAAGGATTTTGCAAGCCTGTCAGCACTGAACTGTGCTCAGTACCTGACTTCCAGGGGGTTCGTGTCTTGAAGCCTCTTACACTCAGCTGAGTATGTCTGACACTGATGCTTTAAAGCTGTTAGTAGCGCTTATCAGCATCTATTTCAGTGTTTTTGCCTTTGCTGAGCATGGATCAAACTACACCAGTTTTCACACATGCACCTACTCCAAACCCCTCAGAAGGTCACCAAATGCATTAGCTGGCTCTGATGTGTGAGGTGGCCCTGGCTGATCTGAAACATGACATTCCTTAGTGCCATCTCCTCCTGCCTCGGGTAATAGATCAAAACAGCCAAGCCTATTCCTAGTTATGCTGTTCATTGTACCCAGCAGACATCAGGATAGTTTTTTCATTGTGCTCATGTCAAGGATTTGCCCACATGAGAGAAATTCTCAGCATCAACCAGCACTGCCTGTAAGATGCCACACTAATACTGCCCCTGCACAGCCCCATGTTTTGCTGCGGTCCTTAAACAGGGGTTGGAGCTCAGTGGGTTTGGCTGAACAGTTTCACTCATTTTTGCAGAAGCCTAAATCAGACACATGCTTCCAGAATCCTCAACTCAAAACCTTTCCAAAAGAAAGGCCTTATGTTTCAGCACTGTGAGCTTGAACTAGAAGTTAAATGAATGTTCCATGAATGAAGTTTGGTTCTGTGGTTCTGTCCTTCCCTCTGGATTAGTAGCCCTTGAAACACATTTTATCAAATATGTCTTCAAAATGGATGAATTGTAATCACTGGTAATTTCAGACTCCTTATATGCACTAAAGCAACAATTGCCCTAGACTGTCCTCCTTAGTGAATATGACCTGTGTTTTATCTATTTACCTCTTAGATTACTGGCCAAGTAGAAACAGGACAGCAATATTTGAAAACATTAGCATATTCTTTGTTGCACAAAGTATACATAGTTTGAAAAACTGATATTGCTGCTCTCGATAACAAGTGTTGCAAAATCTATTTCGGTTTCAAATTTTAAAATTTAGTGAGGAAATAAGTAATAAAGTGGACAGGGCAGTTTCCTCTTTGCTCCTCCTTCCCAAATGCCAGCTCTGTTTAGCAGCCATTCCTGTGACAAGAATACCGTAAACACAGCACAAATAATACAGTCCAGATCTGTGCAGACCAGGCAAAACAAAGCAAATATCTGGCAGAGACAGAAGAGACAACTGCTCAGTTTCACTGCAGAAGAAATACTACCCCAGTGCCTTGCACGTAAAGCCTTAGCTAAAGGTTTGCTGTCAGCTCAGCCCAGGGCAACATTTAAAATCATTAAGTACTGGCCCTGCCAGGCAATGGGAAATCAGCTAGACAGGGTATAATGTGATGAAAGGATTTACTGTGTGTTCTGTGGTTTTCTTTTTTTTTTTTCTGTATGAACCCTAATTCCAGAAATAGATTAATAAAAAAATAATCAAGTGAAATACGAGACATCCCTGTGACGGCATAATGAAGTCAAATGAGGCTAACGAGTGCATCAAGAAACACGTCTGAAAGGACAGCAGGATGCAGCTGTACTGACTACTTCAGCGTGCTCTGAGGGAGTTAAGTCAAAGCAGGAACACTGATGTTTCCAATTTGTCTCAACAGCGGATCCAGAAATGGTTCTTAAAAAGCAAAGGCCCAGTTAGTGGCCTGCTGAAGCTTTATTATGTCCTTTGCAAGCACCATCCCCATAGAGACCAAATCCAAAGACATTGTACATAGGCTTGAAAAACTCGGGATTTCTTTCCTATGGGAAATTCTGGTATTTGGTGAAAGCTTTGTTCTGACTTAGAAAAACAAGAAAAAAATTTTAAGTATCCAGAACTAAGGACATTGTGGAAGAAGAAAAGAAAAAAGTTGCAAAGCCAAAACACAGAGTTTTTTTCTGAATGAAATAGAACAGTTGATTGCTCCCAGCTCTGGAGAATTTTCTGCCTTTTTTTCTTAATCTGAGGGACTTCAGAAAAAGTCCTTGAAAGTCATCAGTGGGACCCTACATAGAGTAGAAGGACAAAACCTTGAGGCTCTCTGCCAAGGAGATTACAGTAAGTCATCTCACACTTGAAGCCAAGGGGCCCAAAGCTTCTCATTTCTAGACCCCATATCTGAGAGCCCAGAGGGCCTGAGGTCCCAAACCTCTCAACAGACCACACATGGAGCCTGCACTTGATCTGAGTCCTTCAGCTCCACAGCATCAGCAAGGCAGCGAGAAACCACAGAGCTCTCCATTAAAAACTCACAAACGTGTCAGCAGCACATTGTCAAACAGCCAGGTTTCCTCATTTTGGTTTTGACGTAACTGACATTTTCCAGCAAATTCTCTCTCCTGAAGGGAAAAAAAAACCCAAACCAACCAAAAACGTTCTTGGAAAGTTCCCATCCAACCGTACTTGTGATACACACCTACAGAAATAGCACGGCATTTAAAGCCATTTCAAGCTTAATTTGTATGAACCCTACAAAAAAAGGAGTACAATTCCATGTGGTGAGTGCTTAATAGTACACAATACCCTCCTGGGAAAAAGCACCTCTCAGAGTACAGCACATCTACATAACATTCCTGTACCACAATCTGTACATGTCTGGCTCTTAGTCACCAAAATAACACCTTGGTATTTCATTTTTGTGACTGCTAATTAGAGCATAGTACCTTCCTTTGTGGTAACATTCTCATGCACAGCTTGACATTACAGTGCACGCAGATTGCCCAGAGAAATGCAAGCTTTTTCTTTTTTTTTTTTTTCTTTTTTTTGGGTGTGATAATGGATTCGAACTTGCCTGCATTCATTTTCCTCAAGATGCTTCAGATTAAGTGAATGAATCTTGTGGCTGCAGAAGAGCTGAGTATTAAAAGGATTGTGCTCACCACAAGAGACCCAGCACTCCTACATCCGCAATCACTTTTACACACTTTCTACCTGCTCTTCAAAACACGACGTCTCCTGACTAAATGTCAGCAGGTTGTGGAGTTCTGCTGAGTTTAGAGATGTACTGGCATATTTTGCTCAAGCAGACTGCATACTAAGACGTACTGTTAAGGTTAATGACCTAATGATTAACAGCAGAAGACACCTTTGCAGGCAGATGAAGTTCACTAACAGAATTACTAAAATGATGATGAACTTTGCTCTCTCCCAGTCTTATACATCACTGTACCCTAGGAAGATGAAACCTCCTTGCAGAATCACAACTGATCATTTAGCAGCAGTGTTTTTAAGCCTAATGATGGCTGGGACAACCCTTTGTCATTTTCAAGAGGTGGAATCACTGCCTTAGTTACACTAAAACGATTTCTAAAAGTGTAGGATGGAACTAGCAATTATATCCACTGAAGAAAAGGTCATGAAACAGCAATTGCCACAGATCAGCAGTACAGCAGAGTTTGCCAGCATTTGAACAGAGGAGATAGTGGCCATGGATTAAAGTGAAGTCACCAGCAGCAGGCACAACATCCTTAGCTCTCATCACAGGAGCTGTAGATCCAGAATTATGCTCTCTGCAATGGTTACCCCTCCCTGCTAGACCAGATCCTTGCGGAGCAAGACCAGTCTTGCAGACCTCCCTGTCTCTGGCCCCTTCTCTTTAACATCCCACCTGACAGTACCTGATGCAGGCACAACTTCCCTCACTCAGCAGGATCTCACTCTAGATCCAGGCTGGATGTCTCAGAATAGATCCTCTCTGGTCAAAGCACCTCATTGTTCAGAGCCAGTGAATAACTGAACATCCCAAATCTCTCAACAGCCCACACACAGCACCTGCATTTGAACTGTGAGTCCCTGAGTCCCCCAGCACCAGCAAGAAACGAGGTGTCCACTCTCCCATAGCATACAAACAATCCCCTTCGGTTCAGAGAGGAGCCCTCCAGACTGGGACCTTTAGGTTGGCAAATTCTCTATTTATATCAGAAGTCCTTTCTATTGTAGGGTTGGACACCATGAAGGGACAAGGTCCCAAGTTCCCTTGTCAGAACTTAGGCACGGAAGCAAACAAAACAGCCAAAATAAGGATTTTACCAAACTTTACTACTTAAACTACCCATGAACCAGACGGTTTGTGCTGGGCTACACCAGAGACAAAAGGCTAGACCAGCAAATTGATGGGGCCCATCAAAATGAGAGACTGCAGAGAACTACCTAGTCACTGCTTTCAATAAATGCATTAGATGGTATTTTATAGAGCAGGAAAGGAAAGCATTTCCCCACTACCAGTAAAGAAGAAATCAAATCACATAGCAGGAATTAGAGGCACTCAGCCATTCTTATACTGACTTCCCCTGTTTGTATGCCAAAAATAAGGGGGGGGAGGGAAGTAAGATTTTCACATATGCTGCTTCCCTGCCTACACCTCCAACCAAATGAAGTCATCCGGCAGCCAAATTTTCCTGAGAGCAATGACTTAGATATGTCATCCCATTCTTCCCACACACACATGCACATATGAAAAATCACAGAAGCTCCCAAGATGTGGCCACCAATTTATGCCATCTTCGTGTTTAATCATCCAGTTCAGCACAGGACCACTCCAACCAGATGGTACGTCCCTCCTTCCAGAGGGGAGCCACTGAAATGCAGGTATCTCATGTGGGAAGACAGCACCTTCTTCACAGTATATGGCAACTGCACAGCACACAGGGCTGGAAGGAAACCACCAGGAGATACTACGGAAGCTGCAGCGGCACCGCTCATAACAACACACCAAGCACAGCAAAAACAGGGTCACGGCATGGAGTCACCGCACACACTCTTGTTGAGGGCACCATCAGAGCAGCACCGGAGTGCCCAGAAACTGAACTTCACACCTGGTCCCCCAAATGCACTGGAGGAGAAGAAACAAAAGGGACACCTGTGAGATAATGAAAAGAGGGGATGGATAAGGTTAGGTACTCTCCCAGAGAATGTTCAAACCTATTGCCTGTGTTTTAACTGTATCCCTTTTCTGTATCCCCCTTTCTGAAGGGGGGATCGCTGTGGCCACAAAATCAGCGCCTGCGTGTGCGGGGTTGGGGGGGAACTTCAAGGGAGAGAAGCAGATTGCTCTTTAAAGCTCTTTTACATAACGTGGCCTCAGAATCCCTCAAAGGGCCTTAAAAACACTTCAACCAGAAAAACACACTGGATGACTGAACAGCATGGGGGGAACAAAGCACAGCTCTATTCCCAGCCTGACGTCTGTGAAACTTTTCAGATAGAAGTGGTATGGGAATCTCTCTTGCTTGTGCTGGGCAGGAAATTCAGCTCCATGGGAAGCACCCCATTAAGGAACCAAAAGTATCCAGCAGCAAGCCATCCTCCAGCAAATGTGGGTCAGGACCAACAGGTGACTTTGGTCCGCAGGAGATGCAACAGTGGGCATGTCTGAAAAGGATTTTTTTAACGGGGTTGCCACGAAGGGTAACATTTAGAACATGTTAACATTCAAAAAACACTGCCCACAATGACATAACAAGGTAATGCTAAACTATTTTAAGGCTTTTTGTTTAAGAATATATATATGATGCATTGGAGAGGAAAAATAAAATGTTTTAGCAACCAAAAGCTGGTATTTAAAGGCTACTTGGCTTTTTCTCTTTGTTTTTAAGGAAAGCTTGAACCTTTTAATAGAAAAATGGTGTGTCCAGAAAGCCATTGAAGTGGTCCTTGAGGGAACACCCTCTGCTTATAACGGAGCTCTCCCCCGTGGTTCCTTGCCCACAGGGAAACAGAACTAAGCAAATTCACCTGTAGGTGACCTCTTGCAAGGATACAACTATCTGACCTCTTAAAATGTGATAGAGCTGCTATCCATTAATTTTTCAGTGAAGCGCTGGATTCCCTTCTCACTTCGGCTTTTTCAGGACAAGCTCCCTACTAGTGCTAACCTCAATCTATTGGCTAAGCAGAGACCAGGGTTGAAAAAACAAAGAGGGCTGGAAAAACCCATTTCAAGGAACTGAAAACAGACTGTTCTATCAAATCAGAACAAGATTAAAATTGCTCCATTTGAAGTCCAGGAAAAATGTAATTTAGCTCTAGGGTGAGTGTCAATAAAAGCACTCTACTATGATTTCACACTTCATGTCAGTACATTACTATTCTTGCTGCAGGTAAGCTAGAGAAATTTATTGCCTTCTCACACTGACAAATACGTAACTTGTGAGTTGTGAGGGTGTGTTAGCCTTGGAAAAATAAAACATCCAGAACCTGAAAACTGACATGTTCCCCAGATGTCATCCAGGCCAAGGCGCCAGCAGGTGGAGAGACCCATTTTCCACAGTAGGAGCTGCACATGAGCACAGGCTCTGTTTGTGCAGGTGGGACCAGTGCTCCTGCACCACTTCAGGAAGGAACTGGCACATTCATTAGTTGCTCTTTCAGGAGCTGCAGATGGCATCCCTCCAGCACTACATGGTTTTCAAGTACTGACACGAAAACCCGGGAGACAAAACACACACACACACACACACACAGCATAAGCCTAATATCAATAGCTCCACTTGGGCTGGCTCCAGTGCACCTCCTTCCAGGAACAGACACCAACCCCCACAAGGCACCACATCGGGCTCAAAACCGGGTCACCAGACCTTTGCAATGAACATAAAGGCATACATACAGACAAGGGAAAATGCAATAATGAAGTCCCACTGCGACAGAACAGGCCATTACTTTTCATTTAGTAACAAAATGCTTTGCAGATGGTGCTATCATCACCTGTGCAGAAATGGAGCAAAGCGTTCTCACCCTGGATAGCACGAACCGATCACCACCGGACATTCAGGAACTTCACTTCATTGGAACACACCACCTACTCCAGCCTCTCCTCTAACAGCGTTGCAATTATGTGCCTCTGCTGCAGAGCTGGCAACAGAGCCAACGGGGAGGAGAGGAGACATTTCTAGGCTAGCACAGATCTCATTTAAGCACCAGATGCCTTGCTCACTATTGAGAGAAAAGCTGCGTCACTTGGCTGTTTTAACTTAGTCTTTGTGCCATAGGATGGCAAAAAATATGCTCTAAACTCAGCTTGACTTTAGATCTTCACAGAGTCGTAATCTCTGAAAGTTGGAAAAGACCTCTAAAACAATCCAGTCCAACCATTAACTCAGCACCCCTGTGTTCAACCCTAAACCATGTCCTTAAGTAACACAGCTACATGTCTTTTAAATCCCTCTAGGCATGGTGACTCCACCATTGCCCCAGGCAGCCTGTTCCAATGCCTGGCCACCTTTTGAGTGAAGACATTTTTCCTAATACCCAATCTAAACCTCTCTTGGAGCAACCCAAGGCCATTTTCCTCTTGTCTTGACACACGGGAGAAGAAAGCAACACACCCCACTCCCGCTGCCCCACAACCTCCTTTCCCAGGTCCCACCTGAGCCTGTTTTTCTCCAGGCTGCAGAACCCCATTATTCCTGCGATATTCAAGGTACAACAGGTGCATCAAGGCTAAAAAGACAGACCAAAGTATTTCAATTTCCGGGATGCTAAACCAAGCCTTTTCACAGAACTGCCTAGAACTAAATTGCAAGCTCTTGTGAGATTAAACTCCAGTACAACACTGGGGTGAATGTTATTTGAGTTTGATTTCTTTTTTCTCCTCCTGTTTCTCAATTCACCTCAGTGGTTTCTCAGTTCTCACGAGCTGTGGCCAAACACCCCTCCTTCTGCAAGCAACCCATCAACTCCAATTAGTGTCTATTCTCATACTCCAAACAAGCCTCTCCCATCTGCCTCTTGCAGAAGAACCCTGTTCTCCAAGATCCTTAGGCCAGTAGCCACCACTAAGATCCCCTCCAGGCTGCTGCCAAGAAAAGAGGTGCAGAGTCCTGGGCCAGGCAGGCTGCAGCTGCCTGATCCAGAGGTTCTGGATGCTGCTGAGAGGGACACAAGGCAGAGATACATCTGGCAGGATCTTGTAGATCCCGACTACTGAATCCACTCTCATGCCTTTATTGGGGCATCACCAGTTTGAAGCCTTTTACTGAGCTAGGGGAGATTCCAGGAAGCTCCTGCTGCACCCAGGACTCAAGCTGAGCTTGCTCTCTCTTACAGGGAAAGTGTGACAGACCACCTGGCAGCATCCCATAGGCCAGGCTGGAGCCAGCCCCTGAAATCAGTGCACTGCCACTTGGGCTCCATTAGCAGAGTTTAGAGAGGCTCTGTGTCCTTCTCTCCAAAGGAGTGATCTCCGGTACAAGTGCTTCCAATTCCTCTGTTCCCTTAGGAAGTACACAGCATATTGGAAGTGCTGTCTGTTCAAGATTCGGGGTGGGAAGGGAGAGCAATTTTGCTGTGTAAAGGATGTAGGTTACTTTATTTTGTGGGTATGACCTAGCATGTGGAAAAGCAGGAGGCAGGTCTGACATTTTAATCTAATGGTACAGTTAGTACTTATCTACTTCCATTCAGCAGGTTTTTTTGGTTTACTTTTGTTTACTTATGCAGGGTTTAGGTAGCAGAAAACCAGTCCTTCCTCAGACAACCCCCCTCAGACTACAGCAAATAGTGTTAGTAAGAGTATACTTGCAATAACATGTCATTTTCCAAAGACAATCTTCAAAGGAACAACTTGTTTTCTTGGCAGAGATGGAAGAGGACAGAGACTGGATATTGCATACAGGTCAAGGCTTGGTTTATAAGTGGAAGACTGAAGAAAATAAAATAGATTCAACCAGTTATGCTGATAAATGAAGACATTTTGCACAGACCTCTGTCAAAATATGTAGCAAAAGGCAGGCAGCAAAAACACTCCTCATAGATAAGAGCATGGCTTATGAGGTCTTCAGATACATTCACGTGAATGAAATAAATTATCCAGTATGTTGGCAATTTCAATAAGAAGTCTGGGATCAAGAAATACAGTTAAATGTTGCAACAGTGTAGAATATGCTGTCCTATGGGCAAAACAAAACCCAGAATATTTTTCTATTTTTCTGCTTTAATTAATGCTCAAGAAAGAAACGGCCCCAGCAAACTAGGTCAAGATGACAAATCACAGTAAATAAAGCCTGTTGGTTCATCAAAATTAGGCTCTGCAACCTGTCCTTGGTCTAATTGGGATTCCACAGTACCTGGTGAACCTGGTTGGGCAGCCCATGTGAACCTGTAGGAGGAGGGCACCAGGAGCAGTTCATCACCCTGAGATCTCAGAGGCTGCAGTGGTGCCTGCAGAACCAGCCAATTTAGCATTCTCCTTCCAGAGCAGAAGTGAAGTGTTTCCACAAACCACACAGAAGCGTCATTAACACTGAACAAAAGTACAATAGTACTCTTGAGTAGGAAAGAGTGATTTCACAGCACTTGCAGATGAAAGACAACATGCCCCAGAACACAGTATAAAAATATCCCCAGACCTCCTGCTCTACAAAGTGATTCAACGAAGAGCTATAAATAAACAGGAGAGTCAGATGTTACAGTGAAAGAAGTTGGTGACTTAACGACACATTAAGCTGATTTGGATAGTTAAGAATCAGTAATGTTCACATAGCAATAAGATAAATAAGCACATAAAAAATATATAAGCCTTTCCGTGGCTCTTGACAAGTAGAGGTAAACAGAGAGGAAGATTTTTCTATATACACTGATGAGATTATAAAAATGTGACCAGATGTCTTGTGTGCTTCATAATACCCCATGAACTCTCGAGACATCTGCAGAAAATGCTTTGGGGATATCATTTTGATATGCTGCCTTCTGCTTCTCTTCACTAACATTGTTTCCCTTAACAGTGGACATAGATTGACTTCAAGCAGCTGCTCAACCCAGAGCAATCCAATTCCCTTCATTTTAACAGGATAAGGAGGCTACAGTAAGTGTATTAAGTTGAGGGCCCCACAGGAATAGTTTCTTGCTTAAATAGTGCTTGCACTGACAAACAGAATCAATAAAAAGTTCAGAATGTAGAACCTCCCTCCTACCAGACCATGCCTGTATTTCCAAGTCACACAACATCTTCAAAAGCAGATCTATCGACTTTTCCTTAAGTGGCAGAACTTAAGCATCAACATAAGGTCCGTTTTGTCTTATTTTTGAATCTATATGAATCTAACAAAACAGTGGATGATTCAAGGATTGCCTCAATGTACCATTTCTGATACTCTTGAACGAATTGCTGATGAGCCACTAGAGCTGAGACCAGGAATAACTGGACCGCTCATTACTTGCACAAGGGCAGTGAAGACAACTATTGGTATTGGTGGCCCACTGACCACCTGCTGGATAAATAAAGCCATTTCATTTTTAATTTCATTTCAAATTACTACAAAGACTCTTTTTTTTCTAAGCAATCTGAAAGTATGGGGGGGGGAAAAAACATGTGCAATACATAATTTAAAACAGTGCATAAATTCAAGCATGTTTCAAAGTTAGAAAAGCTGTGGTGAAAGAATTTCATGTAGCTTGAAGATCTCCAGACCTGCAAGAGACAGCAGCACTGGTTCCACTGAATCAAACTTAGTGTTGTTGGCTGGAGAGCTCTGGGGGTTTTACTCCTCCAGCACAGTGGCCCCTGGGGTCTGTGCAGGACTCCGGTGAGAGCCACCTTGCATCTCTTTTTGCATCAACTTCTCAAAGACCCAACTAAGGAAAGGCATTTGGCAATTCAGGTGTCAGACAGATGGGTGGGAGGAATGGTACTTGGAATGTCAAATAGTGTGAATGAAGCATTTGGGGATGGATTTAAAACATTACATAGCGAGCATGGTGTACTGGCAAAATCACTGGAGCTAGGGAATTTGGTTATGCATTAAGAGAGCAGCCAATCAGTTAAGATTTTATTCTGGTTTTGGCTCTAGGTTTGCCTCTGTAGCCTTTCACCAGACACCATTCCTACTAAAAGTCAGCTGCATTTATACCACGGTTGCAAAATGCATTGGTGAGTTGCTAAGACTAATCTTAAAAAGAACTGACACAGTAAGTTTTAATGATGAGAGAGGGGACTAGAGAATGAATGTTATTTAGACGTATATAAAGGAGTTCATTTGCCTTCAACTCTAAAAAATTCGAGATACATTTGTAGCCAAGGATTAATACAAATTCTCTAGTTAATTTTCTTTACTGTATGTCTGCATGGGGAGGGGAGAAACAGGAGATGGAAACACAGAGACCTGTAAACAAGGTACAAACTGAAGAATGTTGGCATTCCACATTTTTTGTGGGGTGTCTGAGATAAAATTATTCTAATTCTTCTGTCTTGCTCAAGTTCAAATCAATAACCAATGAGCTGGGATGAACATAGCTCCAAACATATATTCTGTGAATTACCATAAACTGGCAATGTCCTTGGGATTTGCAGACTCTTATTTAGTCATTCCTTCCCATTTATTGTCTGAACTACGATAACACAGCTCTAGCTTTTATTAAGGTCTCTTACAAGTCTGTCTTGACTGAAAGTTTCCTTACATATTTCATGCTTCTGTGTTGCTTCTGGTTATTACTCTCTGAATTCTGTTCAGCTTTCTGAAGCATTTTCATTAGTCTAAAAATGCTCAGACACACATAACCACAAACACCTTTTTTTCTTTCTACATTTGCCAACATATGTACAGGCCAAGTAGTTCTTCCCCAAAACTTCTACTTCAGAAAATTCATTTGAGTTGCATCAGAGAAATCATCAAGCCTGTGACACCAGATGTAGATGCTGACACTACGTTACTCACATCCTCTCTGGACACGCTGGCTGTGTCATCACTCCCAGTGATGTGGGGATCAAGGTGGGAAACACTGAAATTGCCAGATTTTCCTTTTTGTTTTAAACCAACTAATATATATTTTTTTACCAATAACATCTACATGACGTTGCACAAGCTGCTTTCTCTCTCTTTTACTTCCCCTCTACTTTTACTTGGAATTTATCACCTTTAGGAAGGGGCTGTCTGTGAATTGGCACAGCACGTACCATTGTGGATTTCTTATTTCAAAGCAGAAACTACTGACAGCAAATGATAAGAAATGTCTCAGAAATTACAGAAAACGGGGTATAAGAAAGATTTAGCATTGCTTCTATAGATTGAGAAGAACACAAGAACTTTCCTCATGTTAGGTCCAGAGCTGGAACAATGCATGCCCAACAGTGCTTTACAACTCATTTATGTACACTGCAGTATTTTATATTTGTTTAGGTTTCACCCATGTTTAATAAGGAGTTTGTGGTGAAAATGGAGGGAAGAAGATCCCTAGCACAGCTCAAATGGGACCATTACTAGAAGGGTGGAGCAGAGCAGAGGGAGACACTGCAGGAGATCATTATCCTGCTAAGCTGGGCACCCAGAAATGAGGTTACCCCAATATTCCCATTCCTGAGCCCTGCTCAGGCACGGGCACAACTCTGACTGTGCCAAGTTCTACCTCAGCCTCACACAATGGGTGACAAACTGCACGGCCAAAACAGCTGGTCAGAGGAACCCGCCAGCCACGAGGGGAGCAGGAGGGAAGGGAGTTGTTCTGCTCCAAAGTGAACCCCCCCAGTGGCCACCAGCCACTCCAGGGCTGTACAGGAGGTGGGAACCCCAGCCAGGCCAGGCTCTCACCCATTGTGACCATCGTGAGGGAATAACAACTCAGGCTAACCAAAACCAGCCCACAGCAAACACCCCTGAGGAGGCAGAGAGATGGGGCTAGATCAGCTGCTCCTCAGCACCCCTTCCCTCAGCTGCACCAGCCCCAGCTTGTGAGATCTGAGCAGACAGCTCCTTTTCCCACAGCTCCTTACCTTTGCTATCCACATGGGGCAGCTTCACTTCTCCTCAGGCAGACACGACCGGGGCAGCTTCACCTCCCTGCCGGTGGACAAAACTGAAAATGCAGCTGCAAATCCTTTAAATCCCTCACCCACCTGCACCTGCTCCCCATGAGCAACCCAATTATACCCTATTATAGCTGGTGGTACCGCTGATAATTCGCCAAAGGAGCCTCAGGTGTGCGTCAGCTCACAGGGAAGCAGCTGCAGGTGAGGGGACGAGCTCCGGGTGCCCGGCAGTCTTGGGCCTTCCCCCCGCTCCCTCCCCTCACAGGACGGGTCAGGGCTGTGTCACACTCCTGTCATGGACACGGGTGCCTCGTGCCGGGTATTTTGGGGCACTGGAGATGTGCTGGCAGCCGCGATCCCGCCCTCAGAGCCCCACAGCTCAGTCCGTTCCCTGAGGGGGAACACGGCCACCCCACACAGGTGGCCCTTGTGAGAGGGCTGGAGCGCCCAGGGCCCTGGGGCCACAATATCTGGGCACTGCCTGGCTCCGTGTCCCGGCCCCTGTCCCTTGGGGTTGGCCACCACGCAGTGCCAACACTCACCACGGCCTCCACGCGTGGCCTGGGTCAGGCGGGACAGCCTTCCTTCCCCCAGCCTGTGGGAAGCGGGCGGAAACACGTGGAAGGTTCTAACTGGGCACCTGCGTGTTACGAACAGGCGACGGCTTTGAAGGCTGGGGCAAAGCCTGTCCATTTCCTAATCTATATTTGAGCCCCAAACTGTAATTAAAAGCACCTCTTTCTTCCCCAGGTGGCAGCCACTCAGGTAGGCCCGACTCTCTAAATGTGTCTTTATATACAGCAGACTCGGACAGTACAGCTGTGGAGCTCCCACAGGGTCTCTACACCCACCTGCTCTATTTAAGTACCTTTTAAGCATTCCAGTCTTTATTGATGTTTTGGTGAGATTTTGTGGGAAAAGAGCTCAGCAAGCCTAGTCCTGGAAATTAGACAGCTTTTTTTTTTTTTTTAAGGTATTCTTCCACTATCATTTTCTGCTTCTGTTTCCTTAGCTCACCTTCCTTTGTCCTGTATGTTTTTTGTTTTGTCCAGTTCTTTTGCCATTGCTCACTATCTTGGGTATCCTCTTCCTCTGTGTGTTCATCATCTCCTGTCTTTTTCTTTTAGAAAAAAAAAGAAAAAGCCACATGACACAACTGTCCAATACCTTATTTACAAATAAATTATTTCATTCCTATGGGGGAATAAATCAGTGCAACAGTTTCAGGGGTTTTTTACCTCTTTACAGGGATTATCTCTGCCTTTGGTAGCAAAGCAGAGGGTTTACTGCTGAAGCAGCAAACCATAAAACAATTTACTTTTCACATTGCTGCTGTTGATCAGTGCATCTGGAGCAAGAGGAGAAGCAAGAATAAAGGGGTTTGGATACATACATCTGCTTTAATACAGAAGTGGGCTTGGTCCAGCTAACTGGCATTAGAATAACCTTAGTATAAGTTATTTGAATTAAATATCTAAGTCAAATGTGGCTAGTTAAAAAGGGAAATGTCTGAGGGAAGCCATTAGGAGAAGAAGAGAAACTGAAAGACTCTAAAAGGAAGGTTAAACCTGACTAGAGAAAACCTGACAAAATAAATGCCCCCCATCTTCTCCCCTGCTGCACACACGTGTGTTTGCCAACCCCAGTGGAACGTGGCAGATTACAAAGGAATTTCTGCCAGAGCACATCTTCAAAGGACATGCACAGATGTATTTTAAAATAAATTGGGTGGGTATTGAATTCACATCATTGTACTACATATACTGCTAGTTTCTTCCTTAGTGGATGACTCTTGGGGATCCTTCTCTCATTAGGTCCCAGACAGGGAAAAAAAGTACTTACTCCTAAACTGGAAGATTGCATAATCTATTTTTTATATTGATCAATTAGTCATCATGGACAAAGTCCATAAGCTCCAACAGGCACCACGTTCCACTTTGCCATGGATGGTGTCTGGTGAAAGCACAGGTAATTTTCAAATGTCCTTCATACAGTTAAACATCAATTAAAGAAAAACCTAAGCCTCAACATCAGCTCATGAGTGAACTGTATTCACAACTGCCTTTTCAGTGGAACCATAAATTTGTTCTTCTGTATAATTTGTACTGCAAGGAAGATAAGACAGAAAAGGTGAAGCCTAAAACAGGAGCAAACCCAATACCATGTAGTCTTAAGAGAAAACATCTACCCTTCAGTAACACAGACTAAGAATTTGATTCATATTTTTCTGCGTGTTGTGAATTTTCCTGACAGGTTGTAAATATTCCTACATACATAATAACATAAGTAGAATCTGAGAATTTTTTTTCCTGTGACCACATTTCACTTGCCTTACATTTGCTGTGCATACTCTAGGACCCTGCTTAAAAGCCTGGATGAAGAGTGTTATCAAAAGTTGGTGGTGCTCTCCCTCCTGACTCATTTGGTTCATTTCTAGACCTCCCTTAAGGAAAGGAAAAGAAAAGGTAGAACAGATACCAGGGTTCAAAGACAGGTGCTAAATACTGATAAGAGACAGAAGGGAAACTCCTCTTGGAAGAGAACTGAAAGAGAGATCTAGAGTGATTATTTTAATGAGAGGCTATTATTAAGATATAATGATTAATAAATAGCATGCAAAAGGTTAATGAATATCTGCTGTTTTTCTAACTAGGAATATAACAATTAAAAAAAAAAAACAACATTCCGGAAGACAGCTTGGATCTAGGAGCATGACAGTGGGCAGTTCAAGATGATGAATGCAAATGGAAATGTCTACAGAGCAAAAGGGGTATCAAAACCAGGCTGGGGTTTGGCGAAGGTTCAGGAAAAAGTTGTGAGATCTGAACATGCACTGCACAGGGTGGAACAAGGATGTATATTTATTTGGGGACCCCAGAATCACTGTCACAGCAAATTCAGTGCATAAAGTTAAATCTCAAAGGTAGATGAAATATATTCCATGCATGACTGACTCCATTAGTCTCCTTATGGGCTTGCAGGTTTTTTATACTTTCCACATAGCCTTCGTCTTTTCCATTTGCTTTTCTGGGATAAGTTATCTTAGACTGTGATGCGTCACCAATCCACTCAGGAATTGTAATGCTTAACTCTTTAACTCTTCTCTCATGGGACTCTTTGAGTAATGCTTTTCCTTTTCTTTAGCTCTTAATTTTTTTTCATCTCTTTAATTATGATTCCTTCCATTTACTGATTTGCCTTCTTTTGAAACTTTATGCCTATTGATTTTTGAAGATAACTACCTAAGACATGCACTCATTTCCATGTAACGCGAAGTCGTTTGGGAGTTCACAAAAGAACATCTGCCCAAATAATGAGGACTGTCAGTTCACTGACCTTTGCTCATATGACAAAACAAAGTAGTCTTATACTATCATTAAAGTGAAGCACCTTAAATCAATTACTAAATCACTGCCTTGCTTTGTTCTTGGTAAATGATGAATTAAACCTTCTTATATCTAACCTAGAGTCTGTAACTCAGCCACTTTCCTGCAGCCTCGTGTCCCAGTCTGGCTCCCTGGAAATGCTAACAGAAATATTCTGTCTTTAGTTTTCCCTAGAGCAAGTCCCAGATATGTTGGGGACTACAGGCTGAGGTATCCACAGCTGAGTGTCCACTGGAGCTGGCCAGTATGAAATGTTCCACAGCGGATTCCTCTTTTGGCTGTGTAAATTGTGGCCAAGAGTGATTTCTGGGTCCTTTTTCAGGAGAACAAACCACACAACACTGAGCACTACTGCCTCGTCTTACTTTCTGTGGGAACCCACAGCCCTCTGTTGTCCGAGAGGCAAGAGCTGTGCCCAGAAATGAACATCCAGGGAATGCCAAGCCATGGGAGGCTCAGGTGTGTCTAATCAGCTCTTCCACTGGGAGGGAGATTCTGAGGTTTTTTAGTGGTAAAGAAATACATTTTCCCCTTTTGAAACGGCTGTGTGAGCCAACCCTCCAGAGTGTGTTAGAGGAACCAGCTTTTCTCACAAAACCTTTAAGGACCTGAAGAAACTTGCAGGTGCACACAGGTGTTTCTGCACAGCTAGCTGTCTATACATGGAAAGAGAAAGAGATTACACTGAAAGACTCCTGCTGATCTGTCCATCTGCAAGACAAACCTGATTTCCGAAGCAGAGCTGAGTATTGAGTAATAGGAGGGCTGGAAAGAGCTCCTGGCTGCCAACATGGATGAAAGGTAAAGGCAGAATGGCCCTATACGTGGGCCCTGCATCCTTCTGGGGCCACCTTTTACTCCAGTATTAGTAAAATAGTTTGGGGGATCTCAGTTTTGGACATAGCTGCTTACTGGGACAAAGCAGGCGGCACTGACAGCTGGATTTTTCAGGCAATGTAGGTTTGAATCTTGCTACTGTTCCATGTGCTGCCATGGTCTTCCTGCAAGGATGAAGCACATTCCTGGGTTCTGTTTTGCCCAAGGATGAGTAATCAGGAGCTAGCAGGGAGCATCAAACAGGAGGAATCATATTCCTATTAGCTCATGTGCAAATATCAGTCTCGTGCTTTCGACTGTCTGTTCAGCCAAAACAAGCTGCTGCTCTGAGGTACTTGCGTATCTGTGGGTAGGAACATCACGTTGTGAGTAACATCACAAAGTCACTATTTACCAGTGTATTTTCCTCTAAGCATTCCTGTTCTCCCTGGAAGAAAAGGTCAGCATAGTTACCACTGTGTAGTGAGGGAGCACATGCTGACATTCTTAATTTGTGTTTTTGGTTTTTTTTTTTTTTGT
This sequence comes from Pseudotriccus pelzelni, assembly GCA_035584735.1. NCBI lineage: Eukaryota > Metazoa > Chordata > Aves > Passeriformes > Tyrannidae > Pseudotriccus > Pseudotriccus pelzelni. The sequence continues at coordinate 23,885,687 of JAWMRA010000009.1, forward strand.
TTGGTTTTTTGTTTGTTTTGTTTTTGTGTTTTTTTTTTTTTTTTTCTTTTCAGATTTCACCCATGGGAAATGTAACTTCTTCTCTGCAAGAAAAAAAAAGTAATTAAGGCTCTGGGAGGTTAATGAACTTGTTTGTTCACACTGTTCTAATAGATCACATGCCAGAGTAGGAGCCAAAAACATGAGTTCTGATCATGGTTCTGACACGCACCTGCAACATAAAGGGTGCTGTTCCCTCAGGTTCTTTTTCCCAGACAGACAATGAACTATGGCTCTCTTCATCTGAGGTTAATTGGAGGCTCTGCACCTTTCCTTAAATTAAAGAAATGCCCTGAGGAAATTGATGCACTACATGTGTCTCAAGAAGTTTACATCCAATTTAAGGTGGAACCGAGAAAGGAAAGACAAGCGGTGATCTCCTCAGAGAAGCAGAGCAGTGCATACCAGGTGTGTGTGTGTGTGTACCATGGATGCCTTCCAGGGCAAAGCAGAAACACTTCCACTCTTAGCAGTTTGTAATTCCTGAAGGACCTGAGAATATCCACATTTTAGACCCAGCAGGACTAGGATACTTTCTAGTTCTGCAGACCAAGTTACTCAGTAATGAAAAATACTGATTTTGCAGCCAGAAAAGCCTGCTCAGAGGGCCAGCACAATAACACTTTGTGCAATAGGGTAAGGGAGCCAAAATCCTGGAGTAAATACTGAGTAACCACTGTGAGTGAATAGGGCTCACACATCTGGTGTAATCTCCTCCTGCTTGCTCTGTCAAATTCCATCCATATGTCGTTTTCTTGAAAACACGCAAGATGGGAGAGTAGTAATTTGTGGTTGTAGGACATAATCCTGTAGGTGTAGGACACGGGTTTCTGTTGCTTTTGGAATTCCTTGTTTCTTCTAAAGTTAACTCTGAGCCTCCTTGCCCTTAATAAATGCAAATAAAACCTGTTTTTCTTACACAAGCAGGAGTATTTTCAGTTTGCTCTTTTAGGATGCTTATAGTTTATGTTGGGTTCCGGAGTCAATAATGACTTCACAGGCGTTCTTACCAAAAAAAGACATTTTATTTTCAGATGTAAAGCTGAAGTGTAGGAAGACTTCCCACACTTAAGTCACAGTGCCTCTCTCAGTATCATAAGGCAAGACATCATTCTGGTAAGTCAGTTGTATTTGGAGCTGCACCGTATTGGAATCCCTGGGAGAAGACAGGCTACATCCGCTTGCTTTTACTCAGGGTTTGGGTATGACAAATTCTAGATGTGTTTCAGAGCCAAACTGACACACTGCTTATAACCAAAACCAACCGACCAACACCACCAACCAAAACCAAATGAGGAAAGATTTAGATTTCTGATGGGAGTACCATCAAATGGATCCTATACAGTTGCAAACGCTTGTGTCATTAGGCTGCAGAAGGGCTGGTTCCTCAATGCAACTGAAGATCTTCAGTCAGAGATATGAACTCAGGCTATTAAAGAAGGTCCTTGGGGCATCTCACCAGGTCTGACGTGTTCTGTGTATTTTTGGGAAACAGGTACTGGATCAGGTGAGAGGCAAAGCCTTTAAATAACCCTACAAATCTGAGGTGTCAAAGAAGCGCTTTTAAAACAGCTTTGGGAGCAGAAACAACATCCTTTGAAGTGGAGGCAGGTTGGATTTCAGAATGAAGCAGCTTGGCAGATTTAGACACCTGCTTAATTAGAGGATGAATGTGAAATCCTTACACTTAAAAGGCTTTTATGAGGCAGCACTTCAGAGAATAAGCATTGCTTTAGCATCGACAGAGAAGAAGAGCTGTTGGCTATTATCTTTGGAGGTGGGTCAAAACCGAATATATCAGCAAAAAGTACTCTCCATAGATGGTGAAATGAGCTGTATGCAATTCCCACATCTCAAATAGGAAGCATTTTGAAAAAAATCAAAGAAAGCTGGAATCACAGAGGCTTTAGGAGGCAACACTTAAACCATCACACCAACAGAAAACAAAATGAGTAAGAAAAAAGTAGGTAGGTAGACAGCAGGTAGAGAGTCATGTAAACACAATAAAGGAATAATTTGTTCATGATACTATTGTGGTTCAGTGGTCTGTCCTATAATTTTCATTCAACCCATTCAGGAATACTGTAAGAGTTTCTCCTAAATGCTACCAAAACAAGAAATAAAAGAGATAAACCAGTAAGTGTATTTCTCACCAACTTCTAAGCAGGAAAAAAACAGCTGTTTTGACAGAGCAGTGAAAAGAAGCTCATGAAAACTAGCTTCAAGAAATGCTTGTAAGAGCAAAGGTCTCTCCTGAGTCACTTTAGATGGAGGCACAACCACAATAATCAGCATCTGACCAAAAAAAAGACCAGATTTTGGTTTTTTCCCCCCTCAAAAGAAGAAAACCTACGAAGTTCTGATTAGAACACAAAGCTAACAGCAGGGGTTTCCTTTTTCTAGTACACTGGTCTGTAAGAAGACAGAGAAGTGATGTGCTCCTACTCAAAATCAAGGGAAAGGCTTTTAATGTGGCACCAGTTATTGCAAGACCTCAGCCAAAGGAGAACTTGAACCTGTTTACGTAGGAATGGAAGTCTGATGGAAAAGTCCTACCTGTCGAGGGCGGTGGGCTGGCCTTTACCCAGGAGACTGCTACAAGTATTGCATCCCTTCAGTGACATTAAGAGCTCCCAGGAGAGCAGATTAGGCACCTTTACATCTCACTGTGTTTATTCCAAGAAAGAAAAGAAGAGCAAGAAAGTAGTTACATGCTGAAGAAACAGACCTTTTTTTTTTTTCCAGATTATGACCAAAAATATAAATTATGAGCTCCTCAGGAGTTCTCAAAGTCTGCACCCTTTATTCAAAGCATCATCTGAACAGATTAAGATTTTATAAGCTTTGTAACTTACATCACAGATGATGGAAAACAGTCAGGAAAAAAAAGAAAAATTCTAACTGATGACAACAATCAATTTCCTGTTGTGGATTACTCGTTTTTATCCCCCATCACAGTTCACTGTCTTTTACAAAACAGGCTGTTTAGCTTTTCAGTGTAGCCTTGTTCTTCTCCTAAGACATTGTTTTCAGACTGGTTTTTTTTTTTTTATTGCCTTTATCGTATCCAATGCTGAAAACAAACTAAAGAAAACTGACAAATTTATTCAATAAAAATATAAGCAGAAATACTGCAAATAAAGCACGTGCTTGGGAAATAGAAGTATGTGTTAGAGCTTGAATACAGCTTAGGGCAAAACCAATCTATTTTACAACTTGAAATACCCAAGATGCAACTAATGTAAGATACAAATGGAGTGGCCTATAATTTCCTGTAAAATAAAATGAACAAAACCAGACTAGGAGGCCATAAACTAGTTATTTAAAAAGCTAAATGGCAAAGCAGATATTTTACTACAATTTCTATCCCAGTGCACTTTAAACATTCATACTGTATTTTTTCTGATACCAAAGTCCAGTAAGAGGTTGTTTTATGCAAGGTTTAGTATACCACCTTCCCTTTTTATTCTAATATGGCTCCATATTAGAGGGATACAAGAAACATTTTCTGTAGTATTGTTGCTCCATTAGGGTGATCCCATATGCAAGTGCAGTGTTTTGGGAGTAGGTTTTCAACTCTCTTGTTCACACCTAATGCAAAAGCTCAAATATGTGAACTAAATGCATCTTCTCATTTTTCAATGAGACCCCCACCTAATGTCTTACTGCTTTCTTCACTGCATTGGGCATTTCTCCACAACTTTTACCTATAAACGATTTGTCATCTCTGAACTACAAACTGTAGCTTTCCTCAAGTCCCCAAGAAGAGCTGAAGAGCAGACGTGCTCATGACACGCAGACAAACTCTGACACAGGCACCAAACCCAACCCCACTAAGGGGAACCTGTGTCTTTGTGAGGCCCAGCATCCCACTTTGGTTTCCTTCTGAGTTGGGTATTTAGCATAATATAAATTACTGTTTGTTTCTGCTTAGGAGGAAATTTTGTTTCTTCTCTACAGCACATCAGGCTACAGTAACTCACAAATTGTCCTTTTGCTCATCTGGAAACTCACAATTAATTTTACCTGAAAATGAACGCAAAGATCAGCAGGCTCAGCTGAAGCAGGACACAGTTGCTTGCCTTCTCTGCTCCATAAGCTCCTCTAAAAACATCACAGCCACAAGCAGTCCTTTCCACTGAGTCTCTCTTAGTTTCTGAGGCCAGTTTAAGACCTGTATTTTATCATGAAACAGAAAAATCAAACTTGATCTGCCTCAAGGCCTGATCTGTATCAGCAAACCATCTCTAAGCAAGGATTTCTACCCCAGGAGATACTCACAGAATGAACATCTCCTTGCAGTCCCTGCTACAAGGTGTGGAACCAGCTGCTTCTGGAAAAGGCCCCTGCCGTGCCCCTGCAAAGGGAAAATGCCAGAAGACTTAGGGCATCCCACATGTTACAGGTTTGCTTTTCAGGTAGGACAATACCATCTGATCAGTGGCTGGGGCAATGTAAAGCTGCAATGAAAATTTCGTAATCACTGCAGATGCGCTTGATTTTGTGCACCTGCAAAAAGATGGGCAGAAATTCACATTCTTGGGCACGTTGTTGTGGTAAATGTTCCTCATTGGGCTGAAAACAAAGCAGCTCCACTGATTCACAGGAGCACATTTCATACCCTCAGAAAAGTCTCCTGATTTGATTTCCCAATTTAGTGTTTGCGGAGGTTGTAAATATTTTATATGGGCATTATTGTTTGAGAGGTTTTTTTTCAGGTCTCCTTTTCAGAAAGATCAAATCATCTCCCTCAATATTCTGTGCATTTAAATAGAAAATTACAATTTACTGAGGAGCTCACTAACAGGTTTACTTACAGAAACGTACAGATTGAAGCAATCTGGTTTAATTTCCACAAGTTTAACACAGCATCCTCAACATTCCAGCACAGCAATGCTTTTGATAACCTCTGATTAGTAAAACTGTATATGCATATGCAGAAATGTGAAAGTTACACTAAGATCTATATTCTTGAAGCCTCATTGCTTTCCTTTCTCATTACTGCATAAAACAGGCTACAAATCTGGGATATTGTACTTAATTATGGGAAAGAGGTATCAGACTACTTCCATTTTAACTGCATTAAAAATGTCAGTAACTATTCTGGGTGCAATAGCCTAAAAGCCTAGCTTAGCTCATAAACCCAGAAGATGTATGAAACCACGCTCTGGCATTCCCCTGAAAAGGAATTTTTACAACTGTGGATTTGCAAGCAGTTCACAAAACTAGCAATGCATTTCTTTTTCAGATGAAATGTCCACAGTCTGTAGAATAATTCAAACAGGTGCTAATTAGGTGTACAGAAAGGCCACTGAGAATAATTTATATGTCCCCCTGCAACAGAAAAAAACCCCTGAATAAATGTTAATTGCTTATATTATGCAACGAATTATTTTTAAGATGGCACTAAATTAACTGCAAATATAATTACAAAGTACCGGGTAATTTACTAAAGATTAACTGAAATGATTAAGTGCAAACAGCATAATTTTGCAAGGTAGTATTTATACTTTCTGCCCAGAAAAAAAAAAAAAAAGACCAACATGGTTGTTAGTGGCTATTTAATGAAGTACTTCATGCACATCCTGAAAGCATCAGTGGCCTCCCTCTGATGTGCCCTTCTCTCAAAGGGGTATTACATGAGTTCCGTGGGGGAGGGAATCGTTGTATGATAATGACAATTATCAATTTTTAAATGCAGGATCCTTTTCTGAGTTTATTCTCTATTTATTACAATCTCTTAGCCAGTATTTATTTTTTGGTGGTTTAACATTTAATACAATTCAATTGCAGTTATTTAGAGAGTGACAGCGGAAAGAAGAAGAGAATTCACTATGGGAATACTTCTAGACTTCTGAGGAAATGGGAAGAAGACCGTCCTGTGTTCTTTTTGACTAGCACATGTCTGAGCAATGACACTGACTGTAAGGTGTTTCAGTTTTCATTAACACACATGCCACGTGTCATTGCAAGAAGCACGGAGAGCAGTGAAATGCTAGAAAATGAAAATAAATGCCTCAGATGTTTGGCCAGTTGTAACACCAAGCAGTTATGGTGCTGTGATGCTCAATGTGAAGGACAGAGAAAGTGTCCTATTTCTACAGAGCTGAATCTACCCATGTCCAGAGACACGGGCAAAACCTATCTGTCAATTAATTCCCACCAAAAAAAAAATGGGTAGACTACTTATTGATTTTCAAGAAAAGGCTGAAATCCCACTGACACCACGCGAGTCAGGAAATTTCAACTCTGATTTCTGCTTAAACCTCAAACTTTGTTTAATGTGAAGAGTCAAATCCAGAAAGTTCCTGTGTTCCTGACTTGCTGTCCCACTCAGTATCTTACTTCAATGTGTGTTGCAGCCCCTTTCACTGGAACACACCTTGCTTAAAACTGACAGTGTGCAGTACTGAGTAAGAATAGCTCAGCAAAGCTGGGCAAAAAGGCGCAATGAACATTAAAATTAAGTCTGTGCACAACATCCATTAGGACGGTATTGAGAAGACTCATATAGGATTAGAGAGTCAAATTTAAAGTTACGATACACGTTGCAGTCTTGGTATCAAAAGGAAATAGGGATACATTAAATCCAGATCTGATTTAGGAGATCAGAGAGATGTGAATCTCCCAGGCTGATTCCCATACACGGAGCCTCTGAAGTCAACGCAGCTGGACAGCATTACTGGCGTTGCCCTTATCAAGCTCTGACAGACATTTGTACCTCAAAAGGTTCATTACCGTGAGATCAGAATCACAGTTCCTCCTGCAATGACAAAGGACCTGCTGCGCCAGAAAACAGGGCATAACACCGGCAATGTGCAAGGCAGGAAAAACTGCAAGGCTCAAAATGAGAGGCCGGACTGCGTAAAGCATCTAAATTGCAAAAACCAGTCCAATTCCTAGCAGGTGTCTGTTTGAAGATGCCTGAAAGTGCAGTCTCTAGATTCTGTGCTGGTCTTTGCCTGGCCAGTCTCCACGGGCTGATTTGGAGAGGCTTGAAATTAGCTGAGAATCCCTGTGTCAGGGCCTCTGAGAAGGCAGCTGGACACGGCCACGCACCGGCCCCTGCAGCCACCCACGGTCACTCTTCCCTCACACTTCCACAGCCAGGAAGGGGATAAGTGACACATGGACCTCCTGAACCTCTCACAGGACCCTGGTGTAACACAGAGCCCCAGGAGGAGTGAAACACTAAGAACTGACACTACAGCAGTTTTGCCTCATCTGGTAAGAAGCCTCCATCACTATCAACAGAAAACTGCAAATTGATTTTACTCACAAATGTATGGCAGCAGTTACCTTCCAACGCTGGCATTCACAAACGTGGGCACAGCAAAATATGAGAAGAAAGTCACAGCAAAACAATAAACAATCAAAAAGCAGTGGCCAAATAAAACACCTAACTGTGAGGCAAAGCTACAACAATGCTCTTAGACTGGTACCTTCTTTTACACTGAGATTACACAGACAAGTTGAGAAGTACTTTGAATTTAGACCTTTGTAATTGCTTCATAATTACAGTGTCCTGGACAACGAAGTAAGATTTTGTAAAACAGGTGTCTTATTCATCTGAAAAGAAATAAGTCCTTTATCTGACACAGACAGTTGGTTTTGCCTTTGCTGGTATAGATGTCATGTTTGATGGAAAACATTTGTTTTTAAATATATAAATGCAACTGATCCTGAGGAAAAAAATATTATAAACCATTAGTAGAAATACTCTGCACTGCCCTTAAAAACTGCACCATTTCTGATATACATTATGAACATATTTCATGCTGGTTTGACCAGTACTCTTCTTACAGTGTATAAGTGTATTAGTGTGAAATGTATGAATTGATGGGGAGTCCTCTTTCCTCATTCTGCAAAAATTTGTGTCTATTAAAATATCAGTTGAATCCAATGAACTGAGTCGATTTTCTCTCCTCCCAAGGTTTGAACTTGTTCTGTTTTGTTACAGAAACTGTAGAAGGGCTGTCACGTTTAGCTTGGAGAAGTGACTGCTACATCATACAAATATTTGCCAGCCAACCTCCAAGTTCAAACGCTTGATTTTTCAGAGGTTTCTGGTAAGCAAGATTATGACATTTAGCAGTGACAAACAATGCCCTGTGTGAGTTATTCCATCCGTGCCTCCTGCAGCAGCTGAACACGAGTGGGATCACCACTCAAAATCTTTCACAGAACACACCTCAGAAAGACACTTAAGTCTGGGTATTCACATTCCCTCTGTGCAGGTGAGAAAAATTGACAACTCAGAGCTGCACAGCTGAAATGTGGCAGGCTCAGAGCCCAGCCCTGACAGCTCTATCCACAGGAACCCTGACAGTGGGCAAATGTGGGTGCACCTGCTTGAATGGTGACTGAGCATCTCAGGTGTGAGAACGCTCAATTCAGAGTCAGGCTCACAAGCATCAGACATGAATCGCCCCTGTGAAAGCACAGGGGTTGGTGTTACCCCAGGAGCAGGTGGGGTCAGCACCTGAAGTACAACTCTGAAGTACAACTCTGTCCAGCAACAGCCATCACGACGCACTCTTTAGGACTACAAGGCATTACAGAGTCCTGTCACTGTACAAATGACACAACTTACACACCTCCTCAGGTACAACAGCACTTTTCCAAAGGCTCCTGAAAACATTAAAAAAACATTTTTAATTATGATTCCATGGACTGGTGCAGCTCACAGACCCTGGAAAACACAGGACAACCATTTCAGTACTTTTGGGAACACTGATTTTCACTGATCTGACTGGGAAGCCCTGATTAGAGATAGTAACATCCTTACCATTTTGAAAACTCAGAATTAATATACAAAACACTTCATGTTAATGTAAGTACCTTTTCCATTTTATCTCCGTGTTTCAACATTAAAATTCAATTATCTTTTAGAGAACTCGGCGGCTGCCACTTCAGGGACACTGCCTTTGCAGCTAGGTGTGTCCATGGTTCTGATCGTACCCTCATGTCTGCAAATACGATCTAAGAGCCCAAATTACAAATGAGACTCAAGCCCCACCTTTGCAAGCATAACATGTTCACTAATACTGTCTGAAAACAAAGGGTAGTGAGCCTTTGTTCACTTACTGTATGCTTATTCTGAATTATTGTCACTCCGTAATGACATCCAGCAGCACTGGCACACGCCACCTTCTTTAAGTCAGGCTTTTATAATCAAAGTTGTCAATAAAAAGCCTGAAGCTGGTTAGTAAGATACAGGGTTCTTCTTTTGAGTAATGCCAGTGACTGTGTAACTCCAAGTATCAAAGAGGTGTTTTACAAAAAAACCAAAGGCAAGTGTTTTACATCAAATCTTACAAAACTGTACATAATAATAGTCTACAACATGAAAATGGCCATTAAACTGTTGTAATAGTTATGAAATGTAGTAAATGTAACAATTCTAATGTATCATATATTTACCATATTAATCACTGTATTCAACAGCTGTGTTTGTATACATATATTCAATGGCACTGTAAACAGTTGTAGGAAAACACACATTAACTCTTAACTCATTAGAAGTTATTATAGTACTTTTTCATCCGAAAACTTAAAACACATCAATGTATCATTAATTAAAAAAAAGCCTTGTAATATAATGCACATTTGACATTTTCTAGGGTAGCAATCAAGATGAGGCAAAACAGAGAATGCTCTAGATTTCAGAACGTTTTACATTTACACCTAACGTGATACAAAATTTTAAACATTAAATGTAATTAAATAATACACAGTTTATGAAACAATTGATTTCAGAGACCCATAATGCACAAGATCTAGTTAAGAGTCTAGCGGGAGTTCCCAATAATTGCTATCTCTGGGACCTTCATGGAACACTTCAGTTGGTATGTAGCATCATATGGGCAAAGTAAGTTCAAACTGCATTATCTTTTTGTTTTCCTCTGTACAGAGCTGCATTCAAGTAGATAAAACATTATTATATTTATTTATGTTTCCCTTTGCTGGACATTCATCCAATAAGCCTGGAGCATATGCTTAAGCATTTTTTTAATGACATTTTGTGGGGCAGGGAAACTCCCTATCTACATCCCTCAGTAAACAAAGTGGTTCTATATTTTTCCCATAATTAAGGCAACTATACTGATATATTAGACACACCATATGCTTTTATGTTGTTTCCTACAATCTAAACAGTAAAGGTGAAAAGAAGTTTCAAACATGCTTTGAAACTCTTGGCCACTCAGGAATTTCATCAAGCTGGTAGAGAGAGTACTTCACCTGCTCTAGTGGGAGATGTTCCTGCTCACAGCAGGGGGATTGGGACCAGAGGATCTTTAAGGTCCATTCCAACCCCTTAACATTCTATGAACTGCAAGCACAGCTCATCAGCTGTTCACTTAAAACGTAAAGTGTGGATTGGCTTAAATTTAAAGACTGACCATTTATAGAACTTACCAGAAAAATGAAACAAACAAAACCAGCCAGTCGGATTCTAGCAAATGAAATCGGTAAGAACAGCAACACACCCATACACAGTTCCTGTGTTTTCCATTATTTCTACCCCATAACTTAAGCTACTCAGACCCTTGTCATCATCCCCTCCGTACCTTGGGTGGGCTTTGCCAAAGGCTATCTCCAGATACTGTAAGTGATGACACTTGGTATCTGCCAACTCCAGCATAGCATTTCACATTTATTCTAAAATACCACATAAACTAGAGAGCCATTTAGTTTTGTTTTCGGTTGGGTAAGGCTGCAGGTATAAATGACAGTGAACAGAAGCAGTAGCACAGTGGCTGCAAGGCAACACAGCTACAGCAGACAATGCCACAGAACTGCCAGTGCTGCTGAAACAACAAGGGAGGGGCTCAGGGCTGGGCTGCTCCCACTTCCAGTTACACTGTGTTTGGAGGATGACTTGACAGTGCTTCTGGTGGTTGTGGTGTCAATCTTTTTCACAGTTGGTTTTGGTTCGTTTCTGTTCTCTGGATGGGTTTTCTTGTCCTTGAGTATATCTGAAAACGTGAAAGTAAATGTAAGATTAATCACACATCTTTTAAACAGGGGCTTTAAGTTCTGTCTGTTGCTGGAACACACTGTATACTCACTCTGAAGAACTGAAACACATGCAGGGAGTGATGGGGCACTTGCACTAATGCTGCAATTGGAGCCAGTGTGGCTTCTCTGTCCTCAGCAACCACTGCTTTGCTCAACAAGTCTTCTCTGACTGCCCGGCTCTACTTGGCTACTCACAGACTGAGCAGAATAACAGGTTCTCTGCATTGCAGTGGCTGGTCTCAGAACCTGATCTTCTCTCACAAAAAGCACCTTCCGTTTCACCTGGGATGGGAACTGTCTCAAGCTTTAAAACACAATGTTGCAACTGAGCGGTTTAGTAACACATCGCATTGAAACGACGGCCAAGTTGGAAAGATGCTGCAGGAGGAGACTGGAAAGTGCATTGACTTAATGGCATCATAGAACGGTTTGGGTTGGAAAGGACCTTAAAGATCTCCTAGTTCCAACCCCCTGACATGGGCAGGCATCCCAACTGCTAGAGCAGGTTGCTCTGAGCCCCATCCAACCTTGCTTTGAATACCTACAGGGATGGGGCAGCCACAACTTCTCTGGGCAACATGTAACGGTGCCTCAGCACCCTCTGAGCAAAGAACTTCTTTCGAGGATCTAAACTAATCTCTCCATGTAAAAAAAGGAAGAAGAGTGGCTCTAAGTCCCCTTCCAGATGCATTTTGGGGTAATTCCATCCATTTTTACATAAAGGACTAGATTCAGAAGTAGGAATTCTTTACTGTAAAAACATGGATTTTTATTTTTTTTTTAAAAGTAACCAAATGATAAGAGTCTCCAGTTATCTAAACATTCCCAAGCTATTTGCAAGTCTTACTGAGATCATATTGCCCTTGAACCTTCTCACTGGCATTGTGGAGAATGAAAAAAACCCCACTACATCATCTGCTGAAGGGATGATGATTTTTACAGTCAGTCTGTAAAAACACACCTGAGTGCTTGGCAAAAAACAAATGCCTACCTGCAAGACTTTATAATTAACAATAAATGTTCAGGTCCAAGCTTAAAGGATTTCTGATACTAATGAATGCAGTGCACATACACAAGAAAGCAAAAGGCATAGATTTGTAATGCAGATGAAAAAACCAGTCCAATCTTAAAATAAAAACTCTGAATCACAGAAGCAAGCTCCTGGAAGAAACTGGAAAGATGGAAAGTACTCCAGAAATGTAAATGCAATCTGAGATCATTGTCTGCACGTCACTAGTTCTGAACAACCATCAATAAATTCACTTGGTAATAAAAGTGAGCTATTGTATTGGGACAGCACACATTGTTCTTCTGCCAGAATAAACTGCAAAAGAAATGCAATGGATCCCTCCATCTTCTCATAATATCAACATCAATCCCAGAGGAATGTGTGCTTCCTAAACCTCACTCAAGAGGGACTGCAGGGAAGGGACACTGGCTGGCAAGGGACACGGTGGGCAAAGGGTAGTCTGACACTGCACTCCAAATCCCTCACGGCAAAGTGCGAACGTCGCTCCTCCTCGACTCCAACCTGCAACGGAGCTAACAGAGAGGAGGGGGAGAACAGGCACGCTCCAAATGTTCAGAAAATATCAGTATTCTGGGGACATCTAAAGAAAAATGGACAACCTTCACACTGTCATTAAAGTAAATTAAGAATAAATCATGGAAATAGGTGTGTTCTGACACTGCCCAGAGCCCTTTCCATCACTGTCATTCTCCTTTGCAACTGCAGGAAAGGCGCTATTTCTCTGCTGCCTCTTATATCATCCCAGCCTGCTGACTTCAGCTCTCTGGGGCCAGCTGATTAAATTAAGACCTCACTCAGGTAAATCTATTCCCCTCTTTCGGCTGGCCATGTCCAGCATTGTAACTTGATTGGCGTCTATAAATCGGGCAGACTGAAATGTATTAATTAGTTTATTTTCTTACTATTGACTTCACAAAAAAAAAATCCAAGGTAAGATTTAATGCTATCAGAGAGGCTGTTGGTTTTTAAAAGCTTTCCTCTCAGTGACTGCTTAATGCACTGCATAACAAGCGTTAAATAATACATTAGAAAACTCTGCCTTTATCTTTTCCAGGGAAAGGACCACATTCTGAATTCTCTCTCTGTCCTCACAGCAGAGTATCTTCCGATGCTATTCATGGCCAATTCTAATCTGGGATCTAATTGTGCAAACCTGGAATTTTATTTAAAATGCTCTGATTTCCCCTTTCTTAAAACTAAATAAAAATAGCCCAACTTCTAATGCACTTCAAAATCTTTTCCAATCCTATATTTAGTTTTTAAGGCCCAAAATTCAGCAGTGTGAAGAATTCCTGTTTTATTCCAGTTTCCTCAGAGTTCCTGTTGCTTACTCACTCCAGGATTTTGGCTGAGAGACTCTGAGTTAAATGAGTTTTTCCTCTTAAATCTTTTCTTCTGAGTCAGACACAGGTTAGGTTCCATCTACCACTGACATTCAAAAGGCAAAAAAAAAAAAATCGTGATCATGCTAGGAAAAAAATAAAGTGTCAGTGCGAAGACTAGCACAGAAGTGAAACTCCAGTCTCAACAAAGCAAACCCCAGATGTTCAGCACTCATGACTCCAGCCCACAGAGTATGACTTCCTAAAAACAACCAACCAAAGCCCACAGTTTTGGTTTGTTCTAGTATTTACCTTCTGCATTTTAAAGGCTTTATGGTTCCCAATTAGAAGCTTTCCCCATTGCTAGACACTTCCTTTTACCATCAGTCCCTCTGTCCTCTCCAGAACTGGAGTGGTTAAAATCTCTGAAGGCATCAGCTAACCTCAGGCTGACACACGTGACGGCCTTTTGGATGCTGGCACGTGAATATTATTCTAGGCTGTTTATTTATCACTGCAATGGGATGGTGATCCAGCCACTGCAGTAGCTACTGTGCTGTTCCTCATCCAGGCTCCCAGTGTGAATACTCAAACCCTGCCAAAAGGAGCACTTAGTGAAGGCAGCTGACTGCCAAAGCAGCCTTTGTGAGCTGCCTTTCGGGACTCTCGCTGAGGACAAGGTCTGTCGGGTCACTGAAGATGGCTCAGAGTTCCTCCAGGCCCTGTGATTACTGTGAGCACAGGGAACAACAGCTCGGCTAGTCCAGGGGATGGAGTCCACTTCCTCAGCTGAACTTTCATCCGTGTTAACTGCTGTTAAATTAATATCTTGACAGCATAAACAAAGCACATAATGAAAATTACTTGACCCCGCTGTTTAGAACATTCAGGATTATCTTCACCCCCAAGATCTAACCGCAGATTTCTACCCCGTAATGCATGTGCGGCTCTGACAGCACTGAACTACTCATAAATACTTACATGGATCAATACTGTTCCTCAGAGAGGCCAGCTTAGGATGAAAGGGAGATCAAAACTGTCACTGTCGTCTAATTTAGGAACAGGAAACCTCCCCTGCAGTGAGGGCTGAGCATGCCTTTCAAACGCATTTGGTGAGCCCTATGTTAAAGCACACCTTAATCTTAGCCAGTAATGTTACAGGGGCAAAACAATGTGATCGTGTTTTAGGCTATTACCAGGTTACCTGACACAAGTTCAAGTCATATTGACACCCCAGCTGTTCGTTCCTCCCTCCTACGCCAAATGATTTGCAGTTCGCTACTGATAGGAATTATCAAATATGTAACTATTTCTTGGTGTACTTGCATGCTACTGCTCTCTAAGGAACAGTATCAGCAAGGTCTGCTTCAACCTATTTGTGTTTCCAATGGTCCTGCCCAGGGACAACCAAATTCAGCTACTTAACAGAAGCCTCTTTCTGTTCTTGCCCTTCTCTTGGTCTGACCTCAGCTCAGCCCTTGCTCTGGGATCGTAAGTGATCACTGTGGGACGAAGCCTTTCCCTGCAAAGATCTGCCAGTGCCACTGGACCCTTCTCATCTCCTGAGACATGCCCAGGGCTGTCTCTGTTGAGATGAAGCATAAATGCAAGGACTCCCTGCTGCAGACAAGAGAACGTACTTGTGGAGCAAAGGAAAAGGGCAGGAAGGGAAGGGCAGGCGATCTGGCTGATCTCCCATCGAGAAGGCTGGATTAGTTTTGGAGAAACCTGTGTTTGAGCTCCAGCCCTTGTTGCCCTCCCTGTCACACTGAGCAGGTCTCTGGCAGACCCTGCTTTGTAGGGCAGTGCCAAGGCACCAGTGCCTGGGGAAGAACCTGCTGGGGCCTTGGTGCCTGCTCCTCCAGCACTGCCATTGCCACTGACCAACAGCTGTGCTGCCTGCGTCCATCTAAAGCTACACATCTTCGTACCGGACACGTGTACAGCCCCTGTGAGGGGATGCTGAATAAAAACAAACCAGAGAGGTCTGCCAGACTAGTTTTGTAAATGTTAATTATAGCAGCCCGGTTTCTAATGCAGTGGGGCACTTCCAGCAGAGAATCCATGCTCATCAATCCACCATGCTCGTATCAAAGTGGGGATTCTGAACACGTTTGCATCAGTTTTAAACCACCAGGGGCCAAGGAGAACTTCCAACCCAGATATCTGGGGAGACAAAAGAAGGGGAGATTATTTATTTCTGCTTTCTCACATTTGTTACACCAAGTCAGACCTGTCTATTTCTTCCTAGACTTTCATGCAAACACCGTGCTTTGAAAAGACAGAATGTCAGCACCTACGATAGCAAATTAACGCCTTGGTCTTGAATCCCTCAGCACGGCTGTAATGATACCCATAATGCAGGCCTACAGTGACCTGGTCGGCACCTACAGTTCTCTCCACAGTGGAACTCAGTTGCCTGATAAATTTCCCTTCGATCACAGGCTTGGGTTTGGCTGACAGCTTCATAAGAAAATTAAAGCTAGGTGCAACTTGGTGGAACAGGCTCTTAAATTACAGTAGATGCTGCAGTGTTATTATTAGCTTTTTATCACCTCTGGTAGCAAAAGCTGAAATTACTTTTACATATTCAAAGGAAGAAGCTCTGAAACAAAACAGTGCTGTTGTCGTAAAACGTACCAACAATTTCCAAATAATCCATTATCCTGACGTTAAGACCAGCACTAATTATTTCCAGTTACAGCTGCAGCAAACAAATGGAAACGGGAACGTGAGAACTCCTGAGGTGTGACAACTCGTGATCCAATTCTCCAAATTCTGGAGTCTGTTACTGTCCACTATACGATACCAGTCAGTAAAAAGCGGGTGTAATATATCCCTTCTGGAGTCTGCAGAAGGAAATACTGAGCACTGCAGTCTCCCATCCACGTACCTGTTCTACCATTTTCTGTTTCTACCTGAAAATATGGTGTCCATGGAAGCCTTTTCCCCACACACCTTCTTGGGGAAACTTGGTATTAGGAGGGAGAAAAAAAAAAGAGTTTAATCAGAAAACGGAAGAACTACCAACTGCATAGGTCACTCTCCCCACTTCACTCCTGGGTGGCATGAGCTTCAGGCCCCTCCAGAAGACCTGGGGGACAAGATTATGGGGGTAAACTGATGTGTTCTGTTTTGGTTCTGAAGGTCTTTCTCTTTTTAAGGAGCAAGTGAGTGAAGCTGGCCTTGGGTGGAAAGTCATAAATTAGGACAAGGATTATCTATGTCCAGATCTTAATTCTGCATTAACCTTCCGCGTGATCTCTGGCAGATCACCTCTCCTGTAGACCGGAGTGAGAACTACTTTATTTCCTGCGTACTTTGGATGCAAATTCTTCATCCTGAGAAGAACTGCACCCGCTCTCTTCAGGAAGTAACATTGGCTGGAACTTTCAGAACTAAAGTCAAATGCAACAAAGGGAAAAAAAGCAATAAAAGCAGGAACAACTATGAGAAAATCTGAGATGTCAGGTACCTAGCAAGTCAAACCTGCATGAAAAGACAACTCCTTCCCCCATTCCCAAACAATCTTTTCCTCTATGCGCACTTGAATGCAATATATACATTTACAGAGAGCAGGACATGCTGTAAGGAAACCTGTCACTGTATGTGTTTGTCTTTTGACATACAGCTGCCACAGCAAACACTGCATGATTTTCAGGAGCCACAATAAAACTGCCTTAGTTCTGAGGGCGAAAAAGCAAACCTGCAAATGTAACTGCCTCAGGTCCTGCCACCGTAAATGTCAACATAGAACAATTCATCTTTTCCTTGGGAAGAAATAATCTAACAAACCTTGTGTGATTCAGCAGTACTTCCATGAATCAATCAGTCATTTGCGAGAAAGGGTTTTGTCATTTTGTTTACACTAATACAGGACTTATTCAAATGCAGACAAGCCGAAAGTATAAGCTTAAAACATGCCAAACATCTTTTACATTTCCTGGAAACATCTGTTTTCAGCCTAGTCCTAGGCACATGTTTGTGGTTGCAATGTTTAAACTTGTTTAGTTTGCCAGATACCTCATACATAGTGCAGCACAGCTGACATGATATCCTGAAACACAGCATGGAAGTATCCGTAAAACATGATGTTCCCAGTAAATCTGTTGAACATTCATTCTAACTTCCTTGTAATGAAAGAAACAACTCAAAAGCTCTGTGACTGCCTTCTGCCATCACTGTATGCTGCAATTAATTAGTTAAGTTCAGAAATTCTGTACATGCCTCGCTAGTAATGTCACGAAGACTGAGAGCGATCCTGACACCGCATGCCTCACATGCTCAAAACTCCTATTAAAGTTAATGGGAGTTTGGGGGGATGTGAGGAATGCAGGACTGACCTTTATGGTTAAAGATGAATGTGTGCTCCAGACTTCAAAGATTAGGTGCCCCTGCCAGTCTGGAGTGTGCAAATGATCAGCACGCCAAGTGCTGAAGGCATCTGCTAAATATCACGCCACAGCTCAAAGCTGTAATTAAGAAAAATATAAACTGGCTCGAGGAAGAAAAATATTAGTAATAATTGAAAATGCTTTGGCTGTTGCTTTTGTCCTGGTGATCTCATTAGTTTTAGTTACAGAAACAGTTCTCACACTGGCTGACGTGGGGCGTGCTTTGTTTGTGCTCTCCAACCCACATCTTTCCCAGTTACATTTCATTGCTCAATACAAAGGTCAAATCGAAGGCTTAATTAAATTGTATATGGGGAAACTATAAACTTATTTTGGAAGGAAGCACAAAAAACATCTGAAGCCATCCCAATTCTTCTCCCCCAGACACTCCTTAATTTCTCGAGAAGAAAAGGAGCATGTGTTGTTGGCGCTCTTTTCCCTAAGGGGAAACTGCACTTTCTCTTGCTTGAAAATTTACATGTTACAAATATCCAGCCTTTTCACGAACTGCTAATTGTATTTGCCATTGACATTCGTAATGAGGATTTTAATTTAGCTCTGCAGCTCTAAACAGACAAAGCTCCATTTCGTAAAAGGCCTGGATATGATGTTATAGTAGCAGTGTCAGTTCAAGTTACAGCAAGGATTTGCACCTCATCTGCTTAACTTGAAACGGGGCTTGTACCACCAAAATAAATACTATTACCCATCTGCTTCAATTTGGGTACACGTCTCTCGGCCCTCAGGCCTAGAACTGAAAAGCGGTACTGAAAACCTCCCAGGTCATATCCCAGAAGCACGTACAGTTTCTTCATGCCACAGGAAGACAAAGCTCAAGAGTGAGGTCAGGTGTGGGTAGGCTACAGCCTGTGCGCTGGCAGCACCAATCCCCAGGGAAGTTTAGGCTTCCCTGTGCCAGGCTGGCTGCCCAAACTGGGTGTTTACGCACCACTGAGATTCTCAGAGCTCCTCCCACTGAGCCGTTGTCCAGCCCTAGCACAGTAATGATTCCCTAGATCCTTCAGTTTTCACCTCCAAAAGCCCTACCAGGGGATTGTTTCTGCAGCTCACCGCACACACAAGCCCTGGGGTGTGTGCTGGAGGTGGAGGATGGCCTGCAGGTCTGCTCTTCCTGGCCAGACCAGGCTTGTGGACCACACCAAACAGTGAGGGAGCAGAGAGGCATCTGCCAGCTGAGGCAGCAATTAAACTGTGCACCAATGAGAGATTGCTCAGATCCTTCCTGCAGGTGATTTTGAAGGGGTACTTGAACCCAGGCCTCTTGTGCCCTATCCACCAGAGGACAGGTATCGCTCAGACTGAAGTAAGCTCTGCTCTAACTACCTGGGTTTACCCTGGCAGCAAACTGGCCCAAAATACACCAGAAAGAACGACTCAAGTAACAGGGTGCCAGGTAAAAGAGAAGAGACAACAGAAACTGCTCTGTGCCACTGCATGAGGTCTCTTTATGCCTCCCCAAGGAGATGGCAGCAAGGGGCAGGAAGATGGAATGCTCACTGCTTAGGAAACCACCCTCTCACATTTTAGCATAAGCAAATGTCATATCTGTGAGGAGTGAGAAGGAGAAAATAAACCACAGCAGAGCTGCCCTCCCACCTTAGAGCTGTTTCCCAGGGCAGAGCCCTTGGAGCACAGCTGCCTCTGAAGCAAGGCAGAGGACATTCAACACAGGCACTGTGGGCAGCTCCAGCAATCCCTGAGCAGAATAACCACGGCATCAACCTCCAGCATGGCAGGCACAGAAAAATAATCACAAGCATTTCTAAATGATGTCCAAAATGTTCTTTTTACCCTGCAAAAGTGCTGCTCTCCTCCTTCCTCATTCTTTAAAAGCCAGTCAAATTCTTCCAGTTATTCCCATTGCTCCCTAAGAAACTTGTGCAGACAAGACTCCCGCTGCAAAATTCTGAAGTCAGCAGATCCCAGTAGCAACAGGGAGGATTTAAAATGTTCCCTGTATTTTTCTTATATCTCGAGCAGGGACAGAACCTTATACTAAAAATTTCAGAAAGATTCTAATAGAATATAATAGTAACTGATATTTAATTATAGAATAAACATTGAAATCACTTAAATCTACACATGACCTAATTTCTTTTAACCTAGATGACAAAAAAGCATTAGTTACAATGCCAAAGGATAGTTCTGGTCCTCAGATCAATCAGCACAAAACATTTGTTTGTTGAATCTTTCCAGTATTTCATTTTAGTCAGAACTGAAATCAAAAGAACCTGTGGCAAGATATTATCCTGGATTAGCCATTTTAGACTGAATGTCAAGAGTAGTAGAGGAAAACATCACAGCATTAGGTTGCTTCAGCTCCGGTAGGGGAAGTTTAAATTAGTCTTTTCTGCTGCTCCAGTTTGGCAACTCTTCAGCATGTCCGCTATCTCCCACTGCTGGTTTATCCGGCCGGCCGGAGCCCAGCTCTATCACAGCTGACAGCTATTGACAGAGAGGATGATTAGAGCCATCACTCTGCCGAGCATCTGCAGCAAGAGCAACATGTCTCATGTGAAAATACCAAACGGCTTAAAAGCATTATCTTATTAGTAGCATGCAGTGAAACTGATGAACCCTTATCACGTTCAGCACGATGACAAATACCAAATCAACCCAAATGGAAAGGAGACATATAACCAGAGGTAAAAAAAAATAAACTTTTCTAATAAAATGTCTCACAAAACGAACCACCAGCCATTAGCATATGCATAAGGCCACATCCCATCAGCATTCAGGCTGTGGAGCAAATTAAAGGAAGGAAATTCCTGTTTGGAGCTGGCAACGATTCCATTCCCCAGTTCTGTTTTGGGAGGGTAAGAACTGCTCCCTTCAGTTTTCATGCAGTCACCTACATCAAAAGCTCCAGAGTTAATCTAGCTCGTTTGCTAACATTACAGACTGAAGGCTACGAATGCTCCCTCTTTCTCAGGATAACTCAACTTGACATTGGCCAGGGTTCTCCCACTTAGCCATGAGGAAAAAAACACGCCATTAGCCACACGTGGGATAAAAACCCCTCGAGGTATTAACTTCATTGTGCGAACGCTAAACACATCATTTGAGAGTGATGAAACCTGCACTAGAACTCAAAGGTCTGCAGCTTTTAACTGGCTTCTCTCTGAAGCACCGATGTGCAAAGCTTGACTGCCCAGGTGACACCAGTGACAAAGCCCAAGGCCCCTCGACAGCACCTGCAGCACAGACCCAACAGATCATGCTGAGGGGCTGAGTGGTGGTAAGAAATGTATTTGTTTTTAAGGAGGGCAAAGCTGGAGAGCATGAAAGCAGCAGTGTTGAAAGCGAGATCAGGGAACTGAACAGACCTGAATGACCACGAAGGACCATCTCTCTACTGTTCTTCACAGAACTGGAATGAACACACACAGAGCACTTCTTAGGTGACTGAGCTTGATTTCCATGTGTTTACAGGCAGGCAAAGACGCTTTGACAGACCCTCAGTCTGCTCTGCGATTTATCAGTTATTGCCATTCCTTTCTGTCACAAGGGCCCCGATAACGGGAAAAAAGCCCACTGGAAGTTCACGAGAGCTGACACCACGTGCTGCAATGGGTCTGTTGACACTGCTGCAGTCTATTATGCAAATATACATCAGTGGTCTTTGTAAAACATAAATTATGTAAATACCCATTCAGAGACTCTTCAAAATGCAGATTACTCGCCTGATGTTTGGGCACAATTAAGACCTCAGATGTGAACCTGTGCTCAGGGACTGCTGCGGATGTTTAGGCCTAGCAAACCTTACTTTGCATGCAGATTCTACCTTGCCATGACAGACTTTTGCAGTACAAGTCAACTGTGTCATAATCTACTTAAAGCCACATATCACTGACACCATAGGTTATAAGAGATCCTTCCATTTACTATTACAGCAGTGCTTCAAAAGATCCCATCTGGAATTCAGGTGTGCACTTATTCATGTGGGATTATGATTTTTAATTTTTTTTTAAATTAAGACTTTGCATATTAATTAACATCTGCCAAACATACACATGTCTGCGTGAAGCCATGTGGCTCCTCCTTCTGTGGGGGGGTAAGGGTTTGAGTCCCGGGTCTCCATCCCTGCAATCCTGTTCCTGGCCCCGGGTGGAAGCTGAGTCAAAGCCAAAACATAACCAGCACAGACAAACAGGACTTTGGGCTTGACCATGAGCTTGACACAGTAGGTATAGGCTGATTCCTCAGGCCTCCCACTCAGGAATTAGATCAAGGAGTGTCATGGTTTAATCCCAGCTGGCAACTAAGTACCACACAGGTACTGGTGCACTCCCCCGGGCCCTGCCCCTGTGGGGAGCAGAATCAGGGGAAAAAAGAAGTCCATGTCACAGGTGGAAAGAAGAACAGTTCAATGACTGGAATAAAATATACCAAGAATAGTAATTGTAATGAAAAGCAGAGAGGGGTAAACCCCAAGAGGAAGAAGCGACGCACAACACAGTTGCTCCCCACCTGCTGGTCGATGGACAGCCCATCCCCGAGCAGTGACTGGCACCTCGTGGTAACTCCCCCCAGTTTATATACTGGGCTTGGCTTCTCTGGGATGGAATATCCCTCTGGCCAGTGCCGGTGTCCCATCCATGCTCCCCCCCAGCTTCTTGTGCACTTTGTCACTGGAAAAGCACGGAAAACTGAGAAGTCCTTGACTCAGGGTAAGCTCTGCTTAACAACAACTAAAACAGTGTGTTACCAACATTATTCTCATACTAAATCCAAGCCACAGCATTGTACCAGCTACTAGGAAGAAAATTAACTCTATCTCAGCAGAAAACAGGACAAGCAGTTAGATTACTTCTTTTTTAAGGGCATACTAAGCATCTTGGATTGGTCTCAAAAGAGTCTAGGCCAAGTAATATATCCTCTGCTGGAAAAGAAAACATCACAGACTACCTACCTGGGTAAAGAATTTGGAGAAAGTAGGTTTTCAGGAGTAGTAAACTCAACACCTGTTGGACTTCATTAAATTCTTGTTTAACTTGAGTTGAGATGGGTAAAATTAACCTTTATACCTCAACAGTGTTCTTCCTGCTCGAAGCAGCTGAATCAAAGCAGCTTACCAAGGGCACTTTTCTACTTTACAACTTCAAAGAACACTTATTTAGAGATAACGTGTGTGGATCACATAATTGGAGCCAGCTGATGGAGAAAGCGCTGCACACTGAGCTAGCCAGGGAAAAATACCTAATTTAAGGATAGATTAGAGATCTGAAGCAAAGCTCATGAAGACTGGTGTGTTACAACGCAGAGGTAACAGCCTCCCAGACTGGCAGAGATTGTGCAAGGTGAATGGAAGAGTCTTTCTAATCACTGCTAGGGAGCAGTATTCTCTGGGCCACGAACCATAAAAAACCAAGGAGTTCAGAAGACAATTTGCAGCCATTCAGTTTTCTGTACTGGCCCGTGTAGGCTCTTCAGGACATGGACAGTAATTCTGGTGAACTCACAGTAGCCAAGGTCATGATCTTGACTGGGCATTCATGCACTACTGTCAAATCAATAATGGGAAGATATAAACTTTGATAATTAGAGGACAGCAAAGAACAACAGTGGACATTTTTTATTCAATTAAACCCCAACATTTACCAGTATCCAGAACAGTTACTAAGCTACCAGCAATCGAACCTTAAACTAGAAACCCCACAGATTTATAGCCCTCTAATTACGAATTTAGATTAAAACTATTCAAGGTAATTAGAAGAAATAGAACCAATCATTTCACTCAATCTTTTCCAACTGACACGTGCTGGGATATGCACTAAACAGCATCCCACTCTCACTGACCTGGAACACTCAAGCAATACAGGCTCCTGACATCTCTGAAGCTGAAAGCAAGTCAAGACAGGCTGTTGTAACAGGACTACTCCTGTGACATGTCACCCAGCCACAAGAACCCCTAAGTTCTGACAGGGCAGAGAGATTGTGAGATGAGACCTAGCAACACTCAGAGCATTTATTTTCTAGCTATGGCTTGGGAGAAGAAAAGGCAGAAGATACAATCTCATATCTGCTTTCCTGCAACAAATTGTTGCATCTCACTGAATATCAAAAGGCAGTTTAGTTCTACCACTGATAGTACATGAAAAAAAAAATTGCTGTGGAGTGACAGAGGTCATGCAAGTCTATGCAACTCTAATGAAACTCCAAAAACATAGTTTTCCTGTAAAATACAATCCTTGTTTGTGTAAGGATTACTGTAGTATTGTCCTTTAAGAGAAAAAAATTCATTGTACATGGGCTGATGCACAATCTCTTCCCCCATCCCACATTTCCACCAGTTTCTGTTCAAAGATTAGAAGCAAACTGCTTGACTTGTGACTTACACCAAGGTGAGTTTCAAACTGAACTGGCAGAAATGCCTGAGGTTTGATCTGGACTTTCCCAGCACTAACCAGTTACACAGTGATACTTTTTGGTGACAGGTTTTGCTTAAAACTGACATCTGTCAGAAGGAAATAATTTTCTCAAACTATCCTCAACTAATGTGGCAGAGCATGGGCAGGCGGGCAGGAGAAGAGGTGGCCACACACAGCTCAGCCAGGCGTCCTCTCTTCAGCCAGACAGGGAAAGGAGAGGCACAGGATGGTGGGAAGGGGCACATGGTGACAACCAAGAGAACAAAACCTCCTTTTGCACTGAAAGGGGCACAGTAAGAGCTCATCATCAGTGAAACACAAACAAAGAAAACCACGTACCCACTGATAAATGATTCAGGGTGACAGAGGACACTGCAAAGCCTGAGGTATTAAACACCTTCCCTGCCCTGGCTTTGGTAACAAGACGATTGCTGGGGTTCCTGTGGCTGAGTCTGGGGAGTGAAGATTACCATCACAGAGGAAAATCAAGTTAGGGACTGTGTTAGGGCCACTATTAGAGCTACCCAGGCAACTGCCTATGGGAAGCTGTGAAAACACTCTCAGTGAAGGCATTAAAAACCAGACTAGGCCCACTGGAGTGGGTTTGGCAGAGCTGACTCAGGCTCGGTACACTAATCCACACTAGAGAAGCTTCTTCATCACTGTTTTCCATCTTCTGATGACCTGCTCATTTTGATGACTCTATTCCACGTGAAAAGCAAAGGAAAGTGAAGTATTCAATCAGTTTGTGACTAAATTTGTAACTATCTATAAAAACTGAGGGTGAACATCTTGTAAAGGGAATATACACTGGCAGCTATTGCTGATGAAGTGCTATCGATATAGGCATTAGAGCTGCAAATGGCAAGGTGTTGGCAAAGTGAGAGGAACTGCTGCAGAAAGTAAAGAGCCAATCTGTACGATGAACAGAGTGTACATAAAGTACAGCAAATTACCAGACACACAGACATGAGAGTACAGAGGCATGGGAGCTGATTAAGAAGTCCTTGTGAAGAAATCTTGAAGGCTGGCCAGTTCCTCCCAATTCTCTGGCACCCTTTCCAGCCGCTCCGCTCGTGAAAAGAGCACTGTCTGTCATGTGAGCGTACACGTAGTCAAGTATTACGGGGAGATGATGGATGTGCAATACCATGGTAAATGGCTGCTTGGAACCGCCATCCCCCTTTCAGAACAATCCTGCTTTTCAAAGCCTCAGTACTCTTGGGCAAATGCCAACGAGGGAGACTTGAAAGGCCCAGCTCCCGAATTCCTCCGTGAGGAATAAGCCGGGCGCGTGGCTGGGCGTACTGTGCGTCACCGGCACCTCGAGTGTGTGACGTTTGGAGGCTCTGCTGCTGAGCTTTTGCTTGCTGAATGCCTTACCCCGGACATTTGTAACCTGGGAGGGAGGTGATAGCCATAAGACCTCAGAAGCCCAAGAGCTACTGATTTTCCTTAAAGCCAGGAGCCTGATTTTTATTTATTTTTCGCTTACTAGGTTCTCTCAAGACATTTCTTTTTCCGATTTCTTTCTAATTAAATGCAATGAAGCCTTGCTCTCTAACCTGCTAAGTAGAGAAAAAATAAATTACTTTCTGGACAAGAGTCATAGAATTGTTTTGGACGGAAAAGACCTTTAACATCATGAAGTCCAACTGCTAACCCAGCACTCCCAAGTCTACCCCTAACCATGTCCCTAAGCTCCAGGACAGGAGCTTGGACTAGATGACCTTTAAAAAGGTCCCTTCCAACACTATCTATTCTATGATTCTATGAAAATATGGATCATTTGAGGTTTGTTTCCAATATTGTTAATAATGGCTTGTGCCAGGGAAAAATGAACTGTAACTGGACTGAATTTGATATAACAGTTCAACTTGGCTCAAAGGGACTGATTAAGCTTCGGGTTTGAATTGGAAGACTATTCTCTGCTTTACCTCCTATCCAGGAAAACTTCAGAATTAGAAGCACGACTAGAAGTCTGATTTACGTGCCCATTTGAAAATTACCAGTTCTTTAATTCTTCCCTTTCATGACACGATCTGCTTCAAATGAAAGCTGAGTAGGCAGAGGTAGCCTGGTAAAAAATTCATTATGGCCCTTTTGCTTACCTATTGAAAAGGTAAGACCCTCCCCAAATTACAAACATGACTGCTTTAACTGAGGATTCTGGGTGCTGCAGCAATGAAAATAAAACATGCATGAGATTTGGGTTGCTGAACTGTCATCAACTTACTTCATGGCTCTAGAGTGAAAAGAATAGGAAATAGGCAATTGCAAACATCAGCCAAATGCTTTTCCAAGGGTGTGTCTAAGCAATTTGTCTTGTTTTCAGGCAAACCAAGTATCTGTAGTTCCCACTAAAATCAAGACCTTGAAATGCATCTCCAAGAAAATCCTACTGCGGTGCTGTAACAGGACCAGGGAGCACAAGTTATCAGTTTTTGCTACCGTTCCTCACCAAAGCAATGGAGCAGCTACATTGTAGTGTCCCACTGCATCTCCTAAAGGGCGCTCCACAGCAGCTGATCCAGCCATGAATGAACACCGTTTGTCTCAGGAAGGGCAGTACCCAGGGCAGCTTTCCTTGGAGAAACCATCGTGCCCCCAGCACACATCCTCACGCCCACGCTACAGCTGCACACACAGGAGTGTCAGCACTCAGCCATGGATGTGGGTGGCAGCGCTTTTGCTTTTGTGTGCAGCAGAGGACAAAGGGGACATGGTGCCATCCCCACACTGTGGTTCACAAAGATGGGAGGAAAAGGTACAGCTGCTTTCTGCACCTTCCCAGTGTGACCTGTATTTTGGTTTAAACCAGCATGGCATGAGTTTTTTTTTCTTTTGTAACTGCCTGGCTCTTGACACTGAAAGCACACTGCCTGTGCAGCTTGGGGGCCCTCTTCCACTTCTCTGCAGTTACATCTGCCAACCTGATGTGAAGCCCTGCTCAGCACTGCGTGTACAGGAGAACTGGGCCTCGTCTTGCACAGCTCTGAATGACTACTTGAAGGTCAAGGCACTGGTGAAGCAGCTCTGCATAAGTCTGCCCCCACTTCCAACCATTAAAAGCTTCTCTTTGGTCTGGACAGCAAGGTACAGAGGGAAAACACCCCTCTGAGCACCATGTAATGCCCTCAGCTCAGCACTCTGACGCTCTGCAGTGCCAGCACAACAACAGACCCCCGCAGGAGCAAGGAGACAGAAAGCCAGAAGATACATAAACATTTACAGGTATAAAATACTTCTGGCTCAGGTGGTTTTGTGCCTTTACGCAGCCTTGAACCCCACAAAATTAAACTCCTGTTTTCTCAATAGCTCTGAAGCTGTGCTGGTAGTGTGTTATGTAACTTCTGAAAGAGCTGCCTATTAAATGTGACAAAAATGAATGCAACAAAACCCAAACAAACCCCAGCCTCACTCCCAGAAACACCATATCCTTTACATCCTGGAATTCCTTAGTGGTTAAAGTCATACTTCAGTTGAATTTCCACTGTTTAGGTAAAATTTATGATACACCAGCCAAATAATTTATATTCTTATTTGGAATGAGCTTTATAAATTCTGTTTTGCTACAGATGCCAGCCTCTATACTATATTCTATCATTTGCCACTGAAAGCTTTTCTTTAGAGTTAAGACATTCAGATGAATCACGTTTTCTTTGCATCTTTTTTAAATGAAAGGTTTCCTTGTCTCTGTAATTCCCACTCCCCATCCTCCAGTTTCTGTTCCTCTCACTGCACAGAGACAGACTGTGATATTTATTCCCTTACTTAACAATGAATAGTACAACGTATCAGTGAAAGCCCTTCTGAAATCAATGAGACTTTTTATGGAGTGTGGTACTACTCATTGTGAGCAGGAGTGTTTCAGTTCGGCCTGAAGAAAGAGCCAAGACGACATGAGCTGAAACGAATACAGTTACTCACCCCTACAAAACACGTGTTAAAGAGACCTGGGCAAATGGGAAACCATTGCAGGAGCTCCCAAGTGTTTTGACCCCCTAAAGCAGGTAACAAGGCACCCTAGCAGTTCTTAAAGCATTACTGTCTTAACACTAATTCCAGAAAAATCAGTAGAAGGAGCAACTTTTTCTACATTCTTAAGAAGTCTCCTGTTCCATAGTCTCAACAGACACTACAAACAAATGTGGCAGCACTCTTAGGAAGTATCATTCCCATTTTTCAGATGAGATAAAGACATGAAGCAACCAAAGTGATCCAGGTGGTGGTCACAGAAGAAACCTGCAATGGCCCTCGGAGTCACCACTACACTTCTATCCTTCAGTCCAGAAACTGATTCAGCCAGATGTCACGTCGTTCCAAGTCTGGACATTTACTAAAAGGTAATTTACTATCTCTCCAAAGAAAAAAAATCAAACTGCAGGTAATGATAAGCTGGCTTTCAAGCACACGGCTCATGATTCTTAGCCCACAATATCTGATGAGGGATTGTCCTTGTTCTGTTTGTACAGCCTGATCTAACACTGGGGCTCCTGGAACAGTGAAAATCAGGAATATTTGGAACAGGAAGAAATAAACAGTAATAATCAGATGTGCTGACAGAAGTACACAACAGCTTCTGCTAGTAGAGGTGCAGTAAAGTACAAGCTGCAAGCATCAAAGGCAGTGTTATAACGGAGAAAGCTGTCAGCAAACACACCTGGAACAGTGAACGATGAAATAGCCTTGCCCAAATTATGCAGTCTCCTAGAAGTTTCACACGGGTTGTCATACAGGTTACGGTGAAGCTCTGGTAAGGGGGGGGTGTGTGTATGTTTTTCTACAGTGGAAACAAACAGTACCAGGTTTCTGAAGCACAATTTGACAGACTTGCTACAAACACCTATTTAATTCAGACATTCTCAGCCCCTACGAGAAGCTACAAAGCCACCCAACCCGCCTCTAAAACAATAAAGTTACCCAGTGACAACCAGTTCCTCAGCATCTGGAGATTACCCCGCAGCACACACCCCAAACCTTGCCTGCAAAGGCTGAGACAGGCAGTAGTTTGCTTTTTTGTCCACCTGCTACATCACTAGATTATTATCCTTCGAAGACACTCAGTGATTACGTACAGACAACTTCATGATTGACCAAGTATACAATTCAAATAACATTTTGAAGCCATTTGGTACATGTCTAACCTTGCTGCTGTCTTCATCTTTGTCCCTGTTTCCATACTGACCAATACTGGGTTTGCCTTGGCCTGTGCTGTCAAATCCCCCTTCCCAGCCATCATGAATCAACAGCCAGCTCAGTCACAGCAAGAAGGCACACTGGAAATGAAGTGCAGGGGGGGCTACACTTGGCTGTAAATACCACTATGAAATGGAAACAACATCCACAACTGATTGTCACACGTTAATAATTCTGGACTGGGTTGTGGGAGAGACAAGAGAGTGGAGAGATTGGGACTTAACACTCTCCCAAGGGCTTTGTGCTCACCACTGCTGGAATATTCTCATCTGCCCTCACGCACCTAAAGCAGCCAAAAGCACAACTGAATCTTCAACTATGACGCTTGGGTTAGAATTGTGCGGGATAAAGGAAGAACTAAAGGTGACAGATGTGCTCGTGCTCAGAGCTGAAGGGTTGCTTCCACTGCAGCAACACCAGGATAGTGACACTGCTGATGTTTC
Organism: Pseudotriccus pelzelni; assembly: GCA_035584735.1. Classification (NCBI taxonomy): domain Eukaryota; kingdom Metazoa; phylum Chordata; class Aves; order Passeriformes; family Tyrannidae; genus Pseudotriccus; species Pseudotriccus pelzelni. Next base: position 23,915,528 of record JAWMRA010000009.1, read on the forward strand.
AAAGCCAGAACAGGCAGAAAGGGCTTCTCCTGTTGTCATGTGTGGTACAGACCCAGCCTACCCGCCAACCTTGCCGCCAGCCTTTGGCTTTGCTTCTCTCCCAGTCTCTTCATACCTCAGCTGTTTAGCCTTTTGCCTGCATGAAATCATGGATACTTTCCAAGAGAGATGCTGAGGGCATAAAGCACTCACCCCAAGTTTCTGGAAGGACAATGAAGATTCTTTCCTCAGGTATCTCTAAGCAATTTGTCTTTTCTCTGACACTTCTGGCTTTCTGCACATCTTGACTGCTTCAAGTGCTATTTTTCCTGTTTGCTCTAAACATTTTTGGGTGCTAAAGGGAGCAGCACAAGTTCTCTGAGAGAGAGGATACAGCCTGACAGTAAGTCCCAATAACACCTATGTAGTAACCGAGCTCAGCCTCGGTCAGGCACTCTATACCCGTGTAGGGAGCTCTACTGGAGTGCAAGGTCCTGGCACAAGGACATTCATGGACTACTGGCATGTCAAACGTTTGCATGTGCCTCGCATCCAAAACAGGAGAGAACATATGGTCTGATTCTGATTAATGCACAAAAATGTTTTAACTGCCCTGTGTTTTAAAAGACAAAAGGTGGTTGAGATTTAGAGGGAAGCTGTGTAACCCCAAACCTCTCATCCATGTCCCCATTCAGTGGAAGTGAATGGAATGGGCATCCCCATCTACACACACTACAGGAGGGACTGCCACCCTGTGCAGCCACAGGCTCCTTCTGGCAGTAATCAGCCAGGGGAAGTGAAGGAATTCATTTGTACACGTGGAAACGCAGCATTAGGAATGTGCAGTAGCACGCAGAGCAGTAATTTCAATTTTACTTGTTTATGTACCTCTTGTAAAAATAATCACTTATGGTCATTATAAACCTGTTCTAATGTAAATCAAATTAACAAATCAGTGTATTACTGCTGTCTGCTTTGCTCTAGTTTATTTGGCAGCTGGGTTTGTTAGCACTGTCAGAACCAAGGCAATCAGTCATCCCACAACTGGCATTAAAAGAACTGGGTGCCACACCAAGGTTGAATACTTAGAACGAGTGGTTGCTCATCCCTCTCTGTGCAAGAGGCAAAAAAAAGAGGCAGTTTGTGGTTGGTTGTACGCTCAGATACAAATACCTGTGAAGGGGGTGCTGGTGGGAGGGCAAGGCTTTTCGGCCTGGCCTCTCTCCCCTCCTGCCAAGCCATGGGCTTGCCCACAGTGCACTCAGTCCCCCCAGGCCACATGACAAAGCACCCTCGAGACCCTCATCTGGCAGACAAATAGCAAATACAACCTCGCTGGTTGGGCTGCATCACAACAGGGAGAAGGACTTCTATGGCTGCACCCTGGATGGAATGGTTAAGTGCTGCTTTTCACTCCAAAAGCAAAGGAATTACAGAACTTCACGTGGTACCCAACCCCGTCCCTTGATAATTGTCTGCCTATTTCCTCCTGGGTGACTTCATTTGGTGACAAAGCAGCAAACCAAAGAGAGGAGAAAAGAATGGGCAGCAATGCCTAAATCAAAGGAGAGGCTTGATGGAAAAATCTTTCCCTAGGTATTTCTGGCATCTCAAAATATGAATTACTTATTTATACTGGAGAGCTGCCTGAAATAATCTGGTGAGAAGTAAGGGCCTGTAACTTGCTCCAAGTTAAAAACGTTGTTGAGAGGAAAGCTGAGGGCATTTTTTTTGCACATACCCAGCAACTTCTCTATGCAGTCTGATAGGTATCACATTGTGTTATGCTTGAGCACAAAGGAGAGCACAGAGGAGCCTGGTCCTTTAACAGAATCTCAAAAATAAAAGAGATTTGAAAGGAGTTCCCCCCTCCCCCCTTGAAGTAGTCACTACATCAGCCCAAAAGAGTCTCTGTGGGGACATAAACCTTCAGAATCCTCCAGTAAAAAGCTCCAACACAGTTAATCCTTCTTGAAATATACCCTGGGGTGCCAAGTAGGAAAAGAACAGGGACAATGAGGAGGAGAACTGCACATACCAAAATACCCCTGACAAGAACCCTGGGCTATGCCCCAGCATGACAGTTTGTCCCACAGACAAACATGGGTGGGTTTTAGTTTCCTGTGGGAATGTGCCACCAGGCATAAAATCCTCAAACCAACCACATTTCAAATCTCTACTCTTATTTCTCTCTATACAGTTTGCATCTTGGTCCGGCTCAGGACTGAACACACTTGCAAAAACAGACAGAGCACCTCTCGGTTCTATCGCCTCTAAGGAACGACAAGATCCCGCAGTTCTCTGTATTCCCTGGGCAACATTTGCACGGTGGTATTACCTGCTCAGCATCTAGCTCAAAATGAATACAGACAGGTAGTTGCTCTCATAATTACCATTTGATAGCAGGGATTATATTTTGTCCTGAATCTGTCATCTCCCTCTAGAGCAAACCTGGCTGGATGACGTGCATTCATTAGAAGTGAACTGATCAGTTGTTTGACTTGACATCAATGGTTTCCTTCCTGGTAGTTGATACATCCCTTTCCATTTGATAGGCTACAATAACTCACTCTGGCATTTGAAATGGCAGTGTCCCCAGAGCTCAGGGACTGGTGGGATGTGATCTGTACCTGCTGCAGCAGAACACAACGCACACATGGCTAACTGCTGGTGAGGGGAACGCTGCTCGCACGACCCCCAAGAGGGAACTGGCACCCTGGAGAATTCCACACACCACAGCGGCACTGCAAGCTGAGAGTGAACCAGGTAAGGGGCCTGCTGCTGCAGCTGCCAAACCCCACTGCTCCCTTCCTTCCTTGCTACTATTAGTGCTGTAATTTAACTGTAATTACCCCTGAAGGGGAGCACTCTGGTTCTTACTCTCCCCTAGTCTTTGGGCCCAGAGGTGGCAGAGGAAAAGAAGTCCTGTAAACTGGGACAGCAGCATCTCTGGGTGATGCCTTCCTCAGTGTCTGGGAAGCACAGAAAAACCAGGCTGTGAAGGATCTCCTAATGCGTGTTGCATGATGGGCCTGCTTACAAAAATGATATCTCTGAGAGAAGGAAGCTGTCCCCCAACATGGACGTGCCACCAAGCCCACACAACACGTGCAAAAGGACTACAAACCTACTGTCCCAGCTCTTGTCCCCCAAACACTTCCGTAGGAAATCAAGACTTCAAAGCAAATCATCTCCCCAAAGAAAATTACATCCTTAACGAGCATCTCCTCCTGTCTACAAGATCAGCTTTGCATATCACCAGAGCTATCTCAAACTGAATGTCAAACACCTGAAGGGAGGACACACTGCTCTCTAGGCCCTCTCAGCAGGAGTGCGTGGAGACAGAGTTAGGTGGCCTGGATGGACCCCACTGCTGTGATCCAGCAACCAAATGTACAAAATGACTACACAGCATCAGAGAAATGAAGTCCAAACTCTTCCAACCGATGTGGTGGACATTTCAAGTCAGACTACAGGAGACATGCTGTGTCTCACTAGCATCTGACAGCAGCCCATACCCATGTTTTGTGCATTGTGGGGAGCAAGACAAGTACAGCAGAGACTCTGGTACCTCCAGAGTCACAGACACCACTTTTGAAAATCTAATCTCCTCTGCATCCTATTTCCAGTTCAGTGGAAGGGTTTTACCTTCTTCACAGGGTGGCTGAGGGAATAAAATCACTGTGTAACCGATAGATACACGTATGCTTCAGTGACAAGTCTACACAGTTCGGTAAGTATGTCCTACTGCATAGGAAAGATTAATCCTGAGGAACTGACACTGAAAGGTTTCTATGAACAAACCTAAGTAGCATTCCTTTTCCTCCTTAAAAGACAGAAAAAGCACAGGAGAGATTCTTGGTACATTGTGATGACTGATCAGGGTCTTACTAAATCTCCCTTCAAATTTTTCATGTTAGCACTTGATCAAAGGGTTCGTTTTCTCTAATAAAAAGGGATAAATTCTGTATCTTTTTTGTTAAAGGTAATTCCATATATAGGGAGGTGTGATTCTTCAATGCTTGAGTCAAACTAGTGAGAGAAAAATCTCATTTTCTAGCAAAATCATAAACTTCAAGGAAATTTGGCAAGTTTGGTACCTTACGACTTCTGTTTTCTAAGAAACATAGTTAGTGTCAACAGGAAAACATTGTTGCAGCATATTTACCATATGCAAGTAGACCTGTTAGCTGAGAAGCCTTATCTCTGGAATAATTACTTTCTAACTGAAAGCAAACATTCATCAATATACCAAGAAATCCCATGAACTTGATCCTTTGTTGAAAAAGACATCAAAGCGATGACAAACTTGAATAAATGAACTAAGGCAATAGAAGACTCTTGCAAAATTTATTTTTCAGAGATTTTCTACCGTTGTGAAAATAAGAAAACAAATTAAGGGTCTTGTCTGCACTAGAAATAAAAAATAATTCCAGCACATATTTACAAATATTGTGGGAAACATTTCTCTACTGAAGTTGTCCAAGAGTTTGATTTTATCTAAGCCACATTACTGAAGGAAAGATATTTTAATTAAAATTCTTACTGCATTAAACACCTCCAAAGTCAATATTAACATCAAAGACACACACTTCAACACGACGCCGAATAGAGACAGTCTGGTCATTTTAGGACATATCTGCCATGAATCAGCTTCTACCAGGTCAATTTGTAATCTCCTGACAGCTTGTCCCAGTATCGGAGAGCCAGTCAGATACACGAGCAGGTTACCCACCTGCACTGCGGTGTTGGGGATGTCCCCACACACAGTCACACTCTCAGCCACACAGAGCTTTTTCCCAGCCTGCTTTCTCTCACTGGAGACATCCAAACAAGCAACCATCACACAGCCAGTCTCCCACACAACATCCCACTGTGGCTGCCTAACTCTGGCAAGGGGGTAAGTGGGCAAGAGGCCTCTCTGTGGCTTTCAAGTGTGGAGACAGCCCGTGGTGACAGGAGTGACACAGCCCATGCTCCAGTGAGCGCTGCCCTCCTCTCGGGGCCAGGACCACCTTGCAACCCTGCTGGGCTCGTGTGAGGAGAAAGGGGCTCAGCACACGAGAGACTGTTTCAGCCTAGAGTTCGGGGGTTGGGAGTGAAAACAGGTGTTTTACTTTCCTGATGCAGATGGAACTTGGAAGATGCCTCTGTATGGAAGCTGAGCAAGGGATCCAAGAGGCCCAGTCTAAGAAGGAAGCCATAGAGCAATTGACCCTTAGCACCTCGATTTCCTTCACACAGCTGGTGTAACAACAGCAGAAAGGTGATCCTCATGGAAAACCAAGGCACTGAACAGGTTGTTCTGGGCTCACATATCCACCTTTACTTTTACAAGCAAGAAAGGAAAGTTTACTGGACAGAAGTATTTTACTTAAATCCAAGGAACATGGTGCACATACGTGATGGGTTGGACGTGACTGCGGGAGTAACAAAATCTCAGACCAGCACAGCACGTTTCTCAAAGGGGCTGAACAGCACACCCTGATGTGCCTGATGCTCCCACATGTATTCCAGGATATACAGAGAGCAAACGGTCCCTGGAAGCATCTGTCCCATGACCAGTAAGGCAAGCAGTGTCTTGGCACCTGTCAGGATTGGGGCCATAGATTTTTGAAGCCTGGCACGCCAACAGAATATCTCTAATACCTCACTCCTCACTGCTGGTCTCTCATGCCCTAGAAAGCAGTGGTTCAGAGTTCAGACACAAATCTGGCACAGACTGAGCAGCTGACTCAACGAGCTGCCTGGGGAAACAGGGCCCTTTTGCAAGCCCATGCTGGCAGTTTGAGGTGAAGAAACCGCACGGCTCAGACAGTGCAACTGTTGTTTACTTTTATCATCACAAACACAGAGAAATGTAACTTTAGTTGAAGAATCTGCTGAAAACATTCACTACAACATTCATACTATTTACTTGAACTTAAAATGTGCTCTTTTCCCCTTAACAGCACTGCAATGTGAAGTGACTCTGTGATTCTGGAAGCTCTCAGGTAAGTATGAGCTCTCTCAAGTTCACAGCAACATCCTCCAAAGGTTGACTTTGTGTGTCTTACTCCAGTAAAACATTTGGAAGAACAGTTTAGTAGATTAATCAGTTTTTTTCTTGATGTTTGGATTCTTCATTGAGTGTATTTCCCCCATCATTTAGTCTTACAAAGATGACAGTGCTCTGATAAACAGACTGACTTTGTGTAATTCATGAGGAGTTTCACAAACATAGTCTCAAACTTCTAATTCCTTCTTCTTAATCCAAGTACTTCATTCAGACCAGTAACTCCTGAACCCAAGGCCAGATTTTGCTTTGTTAAGGTCTAATAAAGTCTCCCTGTACAACATTTATATATAAATCCTAAACCAGACCAAAGTATGTGATTTTAATGGGTCTGAGGTCATGTTACTGTAGGGGCACAGCTCACAGCTGACATGATCTGCTGGCTGCCTTGTTTATCGAAATACGTGATGCTGGCTAATTTTGTTTTATATGTCTGAGCTGGGCTGGGGTGAAGGTCAGCTGGAGAAGCCATCCTGGGGCTAGGGATGCAGTGTCTGTGGCAGTCAGGAAGCAGGAAGGGCCAGATCGAAAGCAGCGGACCTGCAGACACAGCCTACGCCGTGGGAACACGGCAAAGGAGAACTGAACAGAACACAGATGGGGCATGGGGGTGAAGGCACAGGAAGCCCGAAGTCCAGACCAAGGAGAGATGTGCTTTCCAAACTCATCTCCAGCAGCAGCAACCATGGCTGAGAGAGCTCCAGCAAGGAAACCAGTGGCAGAGGCAGAAGAATGAGCTGACAAGGAAAACCTTAGGAAAGCACGTGGGGCAGCACTGGGGTGAGAGGAAGAGACCTAGAAGGCAAACAGAGGGGACAAAAGTGGAGGGAGGCAAAAAGACAAGGGGGGATGAGAGCATTGCCAACAATTGGGCAACCTTTGCCAAAGAGGGGTGGCTGTGACAGAAACACTTCAGCCTTTGGATCCAGTGAACAGCATTCCGAGACTCGCCTTCCGCAGCCGGAGCTGGGCACGGGGCCAGGGCAGACACACAGGGCCTGGCTTGGAACCTGCCCCTCGCCCTCCCTGGGAACAGCACTGCAGGAAGGGGGCTTGTGGCCGGGCTGCATTTCCACCACAGTGCCAAGCTCACTCCCAGGACCTGATGCTCAGCATTTCAGAAATGAATGGTATCTGAAGTGTACAGGGGAAGCATTTTACTTATGATTTTATCACTGCTGCAAAAAGTCTGCTGCGGATTTGCTTGGGTACTCTCAAAAATCCATCTGCTGCTAGAAAACTCCTTTGAAAGTTTGGCTCAAACACAGATTTGCATGCTTGCATTCTGGCCTCCACGTTTGAAAATGCTGACGAAGTTCCTCGGGATAGCATTGGGAGAGTGGCTTTGCTTCAGTATTTCAGAGAATGCTGCCTTAATTCCACTAAGAACCTTTCAAGCCAGGATTTAAAAGTCCCTGTATAATACACGTCAAGGAACTTCGGGCTGAGAACTTTTCCAGAGTAATTCTGAACAGGACAGCCCAGTGCAAGGATGCACCACATGCTGTCATGTCCCAGAGTACTATCAGGCTTGGTGCAAACTAGTCTGTTCCTTTTAAACTCAAAATAAGAGGAAAAGAGAAACTAAACAAAAATTACACCCTTATGCGTTTGTCAGATTTGAAGCAGATAATGGAATTCTGTTTGTTTCCTGTAACAGAATTCGAGTAAGACTCACTAAAGCCAATCTTTTATAGCACACAGAACACATTGCACAGAATTACATACCCAGTACTACAAAATTTCTGTGTGTACACAGAAATACACAAGTACATGTACACATACATACAAAGAAAACAATGTTTATCCTCAACAGCAGCAAGTTAACAGATCCCTAAAAGGTAGAAGACTTGTACTCAGCAAGTGGATACTCTGGGTTTGCTATTTAATATTTGTAAAGATTTGCTGCAGAATCCGTTTTTTCTTTCCAAAAATCCTCATGCAAAGCACATTCAAGCCACCCATTTAAAGAGAAACTGTCTACTTGAGATAAGCTGCTCCCTACACATTTCTGCATTTATCAAATATGACTTAACCGCAAAAACAAAATGAAAATCTATTAGCTGCAATTCAGAGCTGTGACTGCAGTGTAATGGCTTCATTATGAGCGGGATGATAAACATTCCCAACCGCAGGCTCTGTTTCAGCAGCAGCTACTGAACAGGACCTACCCTTGAGCAGCAGCTCTCCGTCCCCCACGCCACACCGCCAGTGACACAGCAACAGTGCCCGGCCATAACGCAGGGCACGGACTCCAGGAATTCCCAGGAGCTGGATTCCGTCCCCTGTCCCTGAAAGGCTTCCCCCTTAGACTTGGAGAAAACGACCCATTTTCTCTGTCTCTCCATTCCTAGACTGTCCATGGGAGGCACAGGTACTCTGGGAGAATAAATGCAGAGAAGGACTGTGAGGTCCTCTTTTATTAGAGAAAGGCAAATGTCTTAGGACTGTAAGGATTTATGCCATAATGCAACAGCAATATTTGCTTTCTAAGAATTTTCATCAGTCCCCCATGAGCGGTCTGAAGAGATGTTGCCACATGGTTTGGGAAAGTGGAGCTGTTTGCTGTGGGCCCTTGGGAAACTGGAGAGCTGTGCTGAGTTCAGCTGTCACATGGCCCAAAGCAGAGAGGATCAAAATGCACCCCTTCGCCTCAGGCCCTGTGGCTCACTGTTCTCACCCCCAAACACAAAGCACAGGGCCAGAGCCCACTCTGTTTGAGTAATAAACTCTTCTGTTCCCAAGTGGCAGCTGCAGACAACCCTCAGTTGGAGAACGTTTAGCACGAGGTGCAAAAATACACGTAGCATTCAGCTGCCTGCCACACACTCCCTTTGTGCTTGACTGGAATTAATTGCTTAAAAATCCAAATATGAGTTTACTAACCTATTTGCCTATAAATTAGAGGCTTTCACAGCAAACATGGGCAAGTTAGTTACTTACACAGAGCTCAAAGCAGACCTTTAATAGTAGCCAGAAGGCCGAGTCCTGAGCTAAACCAGCATTAAGCTTACATGCTTTACAAACACAGAGTGAAAAAACCTGCTCCTAATCTGAAGAACAAATAGGGGATTTATTCTGAGAATGCCAGAGGGACTATGGTAATGCCAGCAGACTGCTGCAGCCAGCCTTGTGGAAGGTGAGGAAAGTTCAGGCTTAGTACACTAAAGCTTTCAGTCTAAGTCAGGATATAAAAAGGACAAGGAAAAAAAAAGGCAGAAGCTGCAAAATGAACTTAAACTTACTCGGTTAGAGCTGACCAGGGAATAGATCAGGCTGCTTTAAGGAGGTCAAATTTAGTCCCAGTCTGCCCAAAAACACAGTGACAAATTAAGCAAAACCACATTCCCTCTTTGTGATCCTGTGGGTTTATGTAGTTCATTAGATGATAGCTTGGTTCTGCCTGGGGCTGTGCTCCCCTGGCACTGAACTCATGCTCACACTCAAATTCCCACCTACAGATGCTGAGACACCCTTCCTGCCTTCCAGCACAACTCCTAACACAAAGGGCAAGGTGTGGTGCTGGTGGGCTGGCCCCTCCCTACCCTTTCTTAACAGCCTAGAAATTGTAAGAGCTTTAAGATAAAGATTTTTATCTTTCTCAGATGAAAAAAAAAAAACCCAAACAAAAACACAAAAGCCAACACAACTAAAACCCAGACCACTTCTTATTTCTCATATGCAAAATATGTATTATTTAAATTAATTTGCTTTATTCTACACTTTCTGTGACTGATATTTTTGGAATGTTCCATTTTTTTTTTCTGGAACTGATTCCTCCACCTCTGTTTGTCCTTCCTGTGTGGGGTCAGTAACACCAGCCTGGCATGTCCCTGTTGGTTGGGCACATCAGTACAGTGGGTATCTTTCTCAAAACTCCAAATTCCTGTCCCCTGTGACTGGGGAAGCACTGCCCACTGTGTTTGGTGAGGAGGAACCCAGTATGTCTCACTAACTAGGCAATAATGCAACTGAAGACTGAGAAACTGAGCATTCAGAGATCAGAAAATGCAGACAGAAGCTGGAAAACTTATTGTCTTTAATTCAGGCTTTTGCCATACTCTCTGATTTCTGTTCAAGAGTGGCTAAAGAGGGGAAAAAGTTTAAAATCTCTCACAGTACAAAAGGAGTCCTAGAAAGTCCTTAGGATACACGTGGCTAGAAACCGGGGACACCAAGGAATTGTCAGTTATACATCTGCAAGGTTTTGTTGTCAGAGGGAGTCAGATCTCTGACAAAATTAAATTACCCCGATATTCTCATTCTAAATTTTGAAATATATTTCTACATTTATTTTAAAAATATATATAGTTAAAAAAAAAGACTCTAACACAAGTTTGCTTCATGAACTTGAACAATTTGGCCAGTTCTCCCAGAATTAAGACTGAACTACTTCAGCTGCACGCTTGACAGAGGACCCCTGAATGCCCTGGAGAACACAGACCTTCACATTTAGTTGGCACCTTCAGATAGTATAAGACAAACTCTCAGAATTTCATTTCTATTAAATACCTCTTAACTACTTGGCACTAGCAGAATTTGTTCCCGTTAAACTTAATTTATGCCAATTAAGTACTGCTTAATACCGTTCTCTATCATTAGGCAATATCAGTTTTCTGGGAAAAGTCATAATCACTCCATTTCAGAATATTCCAATTCTGAACAGAATGTTACAATCAAGTTCCCTCTTAGAGCACCCTCGCTACCAACACTTTCAGCACTACTCTGTGCAGCACCAGTGGCCAGCCCTGTGTGTGCAGCAAGGGGCAATGGCCACCCTGCCTGAGAGATCCTGCCCGTGCTGCTTTACACCACCAGCACAGGAACTGCAGGAATTACCTCTCTTTAAAAGTAAGTGCCCCATGGAGGGGCTCTGGTGTTCTGTAGAGCGAATTTCTGCCTTTCCACAAGTGACTTAGAAGCCTTTGAACTGGTGTTATATACACATACTAAACTAAAATACAAGTGTCCCAGCAGCAGACTTGTGCCAACCTTCCTTTTCCCTGTCATCTTGGTGATCCAGAGCATAGAGGAATACAGTATTCCAACTCGTTGTCCAGTCAATAAAGTGAAAAATGCCATTCCTATTCTAGCAGATGGCAGCAGAAATGCAATAGAAGGAGCAGGAACACTAATATAGAAATCAATATCTATTACAGTTTAAATCACATTGCAGTCCTGAAATGATAATAGCAATCCTTTAAGAGCTAATGCTGATCCTGTTTGTATTAGAAATCGGTTCAGTGTATTTCAGGTTTTAATTCTGTTACAAAAATAATTACCTTTTAACGCAGACCCTCTAACCCCAGACCCCTCCTCCCTTCCCAGACTGTAATCCCACAAAGGAAAAACAAACCAACCAGCAAAAAAAAAGCCCCCAGACAAACAGCAAACGTAACCTCTTCTTTCCACGGTCTTTGACTGCAGAAGGGATTTTTATAATGCAGGTGGCTGGGAATTCCCACGGCATGCATGGCATGGTCAGTGCAGAGGGTTTATTCAGGCAGCTCTGCCTGTTCCTGTGCGAAGCCTTTCTGGACAGCTACAAAGTATCCCGAAGAATAAAGTCTGTAGAAACTGCTGACAGTGCAAACGCTTCGTTCTTGGAGTAAAACTGAAGCCTATTTATGTTAGAACAGAATCTTCTGATATAACAGAAGAGCAGCTTGCACAGCAACGCTGGAAAACCTCAATTCTTCTGGTTCATGGTCTGCACAAAGCCAGCGACCTGCACAGTGAGAACTGTCTGGATGAACATTTATGTGACAAATAGCCCAGAGTAAACCTTGGGGAAACACCCTGCCACGCCCTGGGCGTGCTGGATCACCTGAGAAGCCTTGCAGCAGGTGAACACAGCCAGTCACACCCATGCAGGCAGAAAGCCTCCAGCCTGGCTGGAGCATCCTGCCAAGCATCAGCTCATAAAGCAGCTTTATGCCTACAAGTGCCACACTGGGTTGGGCATGGGGCAGGGGAAAAACCAAATAAATTATACTGCCACTGCAGCTGTTGCCACCACTGCCAGCAAAAAACCCACACTCAGCATTGGTGTTCACATGTGAGGAGCAAACTTGGTAAGTTCAGTCTGGCTGTAAGTTTTAAGACTCAGAAGAATGGGGAAATATCTTACAGGGACAGTCTCAAGCAGTTCAGTTTATTTAGCTTTTCAAAGAGAAGGTTAAGGCATGTCTGATCACTACGTAAATACTTACTTGGGGAAAGGGAAACTGATAAGAGGAAGCTTTTCATCCTAGGAAAGATGCAACAGTCCCAGAGGCAGAACGTGAAACCAGACAAATTTAGGCTGGCAAAAGCCACACACTTTTAATAACAGAGGAATGAACCACCGAAGGAATACTCAGTAATTTTAAAATTATAAATGGATGCTTCCTTAAAAAAGATGCTATACCACAAAGCGAAATCTGGGCCAGCTCCCAAGCTGAAAAGAGCCTAAAATAAAAGGTAATTTTTATTAGTCTTTTGATTTCTGATTTCCTCTCTTTCCAGCAATCAACCAATCTTGTTTGATTCAATAAGAAAAGCCAAATGTCATACATGTTTCTTCTAGCTCATTTTGCTTCTCCTAAACCTATTCCTTTTGAGTACACAACCGTACTGGAAAGCTTCCTTTGCTTCTTTCTTTGAGTAAAACTGAGGTCTTTTTATGCCAGAAACAACCCTTTTCATTTAATTTGTTCCTTCAGCTTTATTTGCAAGAATTTCTATTACTGCCCTTAACGGTACAAACCTAGATGGATATATAATATCCACGCTCACGGCTCTATCAATACCTGCTCCCACCTTGTGTTTCCTTGAGCACTCCCTTGACTCGTCCTGTTGACCAGCAGCTCTGGAGCTCAGCTTGCCCAAGCCTCGCTTGGTCCCTGAGTCACAGCACATGTTGCTCCAACCTCAGCTTGACTTTGTTTCCTTGTCTGCTCCTTTCAGCTGTTCTCTTTTGAGCTGCCCCTCTCAGACCTGGAGGGCAGAGCTTCAGGTTCCCTTTCAGGCTTATGGAAAAAAGTTCCTGGCAGCTTTCACCTGCATTAGCCCAGTGTTACAAGCAAAGAAAGGAGAGGGGAAGAGAAAGGGAGGAAAAGCAGTAGATGTCCTGGGAGCTGGTCTCCATTGGCTATCCCATTACTCCTTCCCTTTTCTGGTCACACCCACAGACCTCCACCTGTCCCCAAAGGGCTATGAGGACATGATAGGGCAGAGTCTTTCACAGCAGAGGGGCTGCAGGTCAGGCTCCTTCCACAGCATGTGCCCTTCAATGCCTTGCTGTCCTTCATCAACGTGTCCAATTTCCCAAGGTGATCTCTCATTTCTGATGATTTCCAGCCCTTTCCAATGAGCAGAGGTAGCTCTGGCTTCTCTCTCACTGTGCTAGGGAACAGTAACCCTGCACGTACCATCAGCTTCCCTCCAGGCTTTATGAACTGCACTGACCCCAGGGGTGGCTGCAGTGGTCCTACCACCTCACAGGGGCTTTATAAAGATCTAACATCCTGACCCAGTCCTTTTTTCCCCTTCCACTTGCCAAAAGCCAGTGACTTTTTCACATGTCTCAACTCAGACTGTGGCTGGCAGAGCCCATGTCCTCTCCCCATAACTGCCCTGAGCTCCTTCCCTCCCACTGCTCCATCCCACACCCCCTGCTGACCCAGGGGAGCACTCTGCTTCCTCACTGCTCCTGCCGGTCAAGAATGAACCTTGGAAGAACAAACCTCCAAGATGAGCCACTCAAAAACGCGAGCAGGCAGGGCCCAAATCCCCACCCCTTGGAAAAGCCCCTCTGCCTGTGACAAGCCACTATTTGCAGCATCCAAGAGCAGTGAGCACACGAGAGAAGGGCCTGTCAAACACTGCCAAACAAGGGCTTTGCAAGGAACAGCCAAGTCAAGAGAATGTGCAGATACCAGCGAAACCCTCCAAGCCAGCCCTTGGCGAGGCAGGCAAGCGGCTGCCCTGCTGCCAGCCTGGGCCTGTGCCAGTGCCAGCGAGGCAGCAGCCAAGCTGTCCCACTGCTCAGGCTGCACAGCCGCCCAGCCTCCCTCTTGGCAATGGGATTTGGGACCTTTCAGCAGCACTGAAACGTTCCCGCCGTCTGGTGTTTGCGAAATGTTTTGGAACTGCAAACCAATTAGAGTGTTTTGTTTGCCCTCCTTGGGATGATAAGAGTATCGAGAACATCAGCATCGCTCCTGCTGCTCTGCCTGCCGGGAATCCCCCTCCCAGCCACGCTCCTATGCTGGACAGGCTGGTGGGACAGTGACCAAGTCCTGCCTTGGCTCAGTTAACCATTTCTGGGACTCAGGGAACGGCTCTCTGTTTATTCATGTGAGACAGAACATATTTATTCAATCCACCACTGATTATTTTTAACTGAATGACCTCTATTTGCCAAAATAATTCCCGCAGAACAAAACCAGTGGCCCGTGATGCCACCTCTTGCCCAGGGCACAGCTGAGCCCCAGGAGTGTAGGTTCAGGTTGCTGCCAAGAGTGCTGGTGCCATGGACAAGCTCTCATCCTCTGCCTTTCCTGCTGCCAGCACTGTTTGATGAAACAGCATTTCTGTACTACAGCAAAAACTTTTGGGTTGGTGGTTTTTTTGGGGGTCAGGGATCAGTTTTTCACTCAGTGTTTGTCTAATGCTGTGATCCAGGACAACAGCTCCTGCATTCTGCAGTGACAGCAATGACATTAGAAGCCACTTGTCCAAATGGTTTTGCCCACAATACACTTGACAGCAGAGATCAGTAACGAGTAGCCATACACACACCATTTTATGGGCATACTGGGGCTTTTACACACTGTGAAAAAAATTAACTGTCATTATTAAGAAAATCCAAGCTTGCTGCAATCTTAGCTCAGTTGAAGTCTCTGGGAATTCTGAGTTTAATATTTATTTTCTTTGTTGTCAGTCTCATGTGGGAGCACTTGAGATCAGTCAGCTTACAAAACTAACAGAGCAACTCTCACATCAGCCCCAGCAGCCTTTGGATAAGGACCATGAATGATGATTTTTAAGAAATCTTGACAAATACCGCCCAGCTAAAACAAACAGAATGGCTAATAGGTTACATACATCACTTAGTATAATAAACCTCTGCTGATCTATTATGTTTTTAAGTCTTGCAATACGCAAAAACGCTAGATTAATCATTTCTGTAAGGGTACAATAATATGGGGCTCCAATGCCATATCTCTGCAGTGCAGTTTGCCTGGAGCACTAATAAAAACTGATTATTAAAACACTGGATTTAGCTTTGATTACAATCATCATAGGATCGAGGGAATAAAAGGAATTACAAAGAAGAATGGGGAAAGTAAATGAAATAGACAGATACTAGTGAATATTGTACATTAATATTTACTGAGGAATAAGGATAAAAACTTTTAATATGGCCAGCAATGAGGTGTGAAATACAGCACATTAACAGGTTACTCACTGCTGCTCTAGAATAAAAACCACCAGGATAAGGTGCAATAAGAGGTCATTTCCATCCTTCTGCACAAGTTACACTCTATCCCATTTGGAAACACAAACAAAGCTTTGAAACAGAACCACAAAAAATAACTGCATATAGACACATGAAAAATAAATTACTTTGTTAATCATGCTCGACTGCAGCTCAGGTTTCACCCCAGCTCCCCCCACAACTGCTCCTGTCACAATTTCTGTACATTTCACAGTCAAATGTGTTTCCCTCTGCAAAGTGGCAACTTTCTACTTGAAAAACTACCAACTGTTTCCCAGCAAAAGTGGCAAAATATTTAATAGAAGATCAAACGCTGATTGCTCTTTTTATGATTTTATTTAAATTAGCAGTTCCCCCTTCTCCCTTTCAAATTAGTCCCACTAATATCTAGAGGCATAGAATATTGTGATTTACACTTAATAATTTTTTACCAAGGATGTGTTTTCTGCTTTGCATATTCTATCCTATCTTCATTTAGTATTAGAAATAGAAGGAGGAAAACTCCCTGCTTTGCTAAGGTAAATTATCCTGCTCCTACATGCACTGAACTGGCTCTACAGTTCCTCACTCAAATCTGGGACCCCATTCTGTAATATCCACTTACAAGTGGCAGTGTTGATGATTTCAGTGTAACTAAACCTCTAGAGAAGGGATACCTTCATCAGGAAATATTTACAGCATTAGGGGTCAGGGATGCATCAAGAGGTCAGTTTAATTAAGTGCCTGGTATAGCTCTGGAGGTGCTCCCAGATGCTAATTTGAGACCAGGACCTAACTCAGGAGCTCTGACTTGCTTTTAGGAATGGTGATTGTCCCACCATTCACTGCCTACCTGGAATGCCTAGGGAGAGCTGCTTTCCTGAAATCACAGCATGTCCTGGGATAGAAGGGGCCTTAAAGACCATCTTGTTCCAACCCCCCTGCCATGGCTGTTCAGACCTCCATTCAACCTGGCCTTGAACACTTCCAGGGATGGGGCATCCACAGATCCACAGTGTCTGTGGGTAACCTGTGCCAGGGCCTCACCACCATCACAGGGAATATTTTTTCCTAATATCTAATCTAAACCTACTCTGTCAGTTTGAAAATGGGCAGTGATAGTAAGTCTTTAATGTGTACGTATGAAACCTAAGGGATTTCACATGTGACTATCTGCTGGTAACTCTTGACAATGCTCTGGGGACCTTTCACGTAGAAATTCCACTGACTAAACACCCTCCTTATGAAAACAAGCAGCTGGATCAAGGTCTGAAGACAGAGATACTCTTTTTAGACTTCTTGAGCCCCGATGCTGTACATACATCAAGTTTCTGAAACACAAGTGCAACTTTGCTTGACTGATCTAGGACAGAAAAAAAGAATGAATACCTTTTCCCTGAGGCTGATGCCTTTCGTAAGGCATTAGCCAAAAGCATACGATGTGATGCTGGTAACTGGGATGGAGCTGAAGAGTGTGAGCACTATTAGCGCTACCACCTTCCCATCAACGTTACTACCAGTGCCCCAGCACTATCAGAAGCCACAAGCAGTTTTAGGCACACTAATCCTGGAAAGATTACCCGAAACAGCTCATCAAGGAAAATCAAAGCTAGCAAGAGTCAACATTTTAGGAAAAAGCCATCCAAAAATCAATGTAACACGGGTAACTCCTATTGGCAGTGCTACCGAACCCACATCGATTGCGTCCTGGCGTTTTTAGCCACTTGGGCACACAGCTGAGCTCCACAGCGTGACCCAAAGGTTAGTGACCTGTGACCACTCAAAGCAAGGACTGGAAATAACTGCAAGCCAAAGAAGCATCTATTGATTAGTAAACAAAGGAAAATGCACTTGACAGCTTGTTTTCAGGCGGTCTCTGAAGAAACGTCAAAACCAGTATTCACATCCTTATTTTATACTGTTACCCAATGTACAGCCTTGAAAGCCACCCCCAAACCTGTCACAACCAAAGGCACCACCGCAACAGCCAAAGGGCCTTTTGGGAGGCCACCTCGAGTCTCCTGGGTAAAGGTGACAGATTTGGAAGAGTTGTCCCCGAAGACAAAGCCAGTCTGAGTGTTCTCTGTGCCCTGCATCCCCACAGACAATTCCTGCTCATCCCGGAGCACCTGCCTGTGTGCCATTATGATAAGCAGGATTGGAGAGCTGACAAGTTTTAACTGCAGATCAGTTCCTTAGACTTCCTCACATGTGCACACGCAGAGTTGTGTGGAAATGATGGAAAGGAAAGAATGGGACAGGAGTAAATGGGAGGCACTAATACAGGCTGCCTCTTCAAAACCTTTTTACTCTTCATGTCTTGCTTCTATTAGGAAAACAAACATGGAAACATGCCCAGGTCACTACACGCTTTGTTGGAGCAGGGACTCCCAAAACCTAACTTACATCTCCAGGGTGGTAGTGCTGAGACAAAGGAAAAACTGTCACGAAAGGCAGGGTCTGAGAATGGCAGAATGATGCACCACATCCAGGCAGAGGCAGCACACGGGGAGCCTGAAAGACCCAGAGGGGCTGCTGATCCTGAACCAGCGACAGGGGCGATACAACAGGTAAAATATATCTGACAGTATTTCACTGCTTAAGGTACAAGTCACAGATTGTTTTTCACTGTTCTCGTATTTTGTTTCCCACTTCGGAAAAAAGACAACACAGAGCAAGAGATGCTGTGGATACAACAACCAAAGGAGACAGCAGAGATTGTAAGAGAAACAGAAAGCAGTGAGTTCCAGATGAGGGATCTCCTCCCTTTTGTGGTAACGGCGGAGAGGATGAAACACTCCCATTTTCCACAGCAAATAAAGACTTGCCTTGACATTGATAACCCATGCACCCCCATCCTTCTTGCAGCACGGTGTGGCATCAGCTCTCAGACACGAGTTAGATCACGAGGACAAGTGGTACTTTTACGCTGCAAACAACCCGCAAGGCTGCGAGTAAGGCATGGGATGAAGCTCTGAAGTACATAAACACAACTAATGTCAGTTAATATTCTTATGGAAAACAGTCTTGCCAATAACGAAACAAAAAGAAAGGAAATCCCCTGTTTTCACTCCATAACAAGACCATGTTTGATTGATAATTATCATTTCATCATTGTCATCAGTTTTTATATGGGGTTTGATTTAGTGCAGCATAATACTCTGGTTCAAAACATAACAGGTCAACAGAAAAAAAATCAAAGTGTTAGCTTTCCAAGGGATTATCAGTAAAAGAGATTTCTAATGGGGCTTTCTAATGAATTGTTACTAGTCTCCCAATATTTTCCAACACTTTCACCCATGCTCCATATGCAAATAAATTATTACTGCTACTAAAACTTGGAGGGGAGAGCATAGGTAAACAAAGAAAAGATGGGGTTTATACTAAGGAATCCATACCACCCATCTCATCTAAAGAAAATATACTTTAACAGAATCAAATGTCACCTGGTAAACACGTTTGAACACGTTAATCATCCCGAGTAGCATTTTAAACTGCCTACAGGTCAGAACTTCCTCTGGCCTTCAAACAACTTCAAACATGGCAGATACTGGAAGGAGAGGCCTAATAAAGCCAAGTTTATGCCTGACTCATAAAGCTGATAGTTTTTTATTCCAACATTAAGCACACAGACCCACTGGAATATGCAATTCCCAATACCAAAGGGGCTGTCACCGAAAGCAACGCGAGTCACGAAAAACACTTCTGCACGTTTTGTACTGTTGCACTCACAATGTAAATGGGCTGCAGCGATGCCTGACAAAGGAAATCCTTTGCCTCTCATTGATTGTTTCTGCCTTCTCACGTGCCTCCAGCTCTTTCATGCTGCTGCCAGCAGAAGCCTTTGTCACCTGCATGTGCTGCCCCATGGGAAGGTATCCGTGTGCCCCTCTGCAAGTCAGTGTGCAGCTTGGAGATGTCTCTTTCCCACTCCTTTAACTGTTCTAATCCTTTAACTACACCAGTTTTCCCTGCAAGAGTTCATCAGTTGTTCTCTGTTGCCTGAAACCAGTATAATTAACAGCAGCATGTGGCCTGACTTGTTTGGGGATATGACTGCTATGAAAATTGTTAAACACACTAAGATTTTGATCCTGTTGCCTTCCTTTCCTCCCCTAATCCACATCTCAAATCTCTCCCAATCCATGCTCCTCATCCATTATCTTGCACTCCCCAGTGCTGCACCCTTGGAACAGCTTCACTGGATTATCTGCTGTACATTTTACCTCTAAAGAAGGCCACGTACACCCAAGCACGTGAACAATAAGTCACACACACAGCTCCAATAAGTGAGCTGGGGTTAGCTGATAGCCAGGTCCCCAGGGTGAATTCACACAAGCACATTGCCCTGGTTCTACGATCCCATTTGCTCTCCTGGAAAACACTGAGCACAAGGAATTATGCAGAGCACAAAACACTGTGTGAATGGAGGTCTGAGCAGGGAAAGCTCGTGTGTTCTTAATGAGCACCTGCTGCACGAGATACTGCCAATATCCTGTGCAGATGATATCAGCAAGAGCAAGTCAGGTATTGATTGGTGCCTCCAGGGTTCAGGAGAAATTGTTAAGGGTCTCCTGAAAGCACAACCCACAGCAGCTCCTTGGAGACTTGCAAGTTGCCGGTAATAACATTATCCCTGCAATCCCAGTTACCCAGATCCGCAACGTGCCTCAGAGCAGATACAGCAAGAGGCTTTCCAGAAATAGAGATGCAAACGAGCATCCCATTTACCAACCCTGTCACTTTAAAGGAGCTACAGATTAAATAAAGTCCAACTTGCTGCTTCTGAGTAGGCAGACTATTGTGGGTAAGACACTTCCTACTGCGTTGACTTCTTAAATCTACCAGTGCCTGCTCAAGAAGGGCTGAAACCTATTATACCCAATGTGCTAAATGTCACTTAGTCATGATATGTGAGGTTCCTTCCTGCCTCCTGTGGACTGGAAGAAAACAGACTGAGCTATAATT
Source organism: Pseudotriccus pelzelni (assembly GCA_035584735.1). Classification (NCBI taxonomy): domain Eukaryota; kingdom Metazoa; phylum Chordata; class Aves; order Passeriformes; family Tyrannidae; genus Pseudotriccus; species Pseudotriccus pelzelni. The sequence goes on from JAWMRA010000009.1 coordinate 23,935,993, forward strand.
TTGTACCAGTGAGAGAAAGTTCGGTCACCAAAGGGCTGAGGAAATGTTGCCAAGCTGGTGAAGATGGCAGAGGGTGGAAAGAATGGGGAAAGAAGAAATAATACATAAGTGAACTGTTGTGAAAGCTTTAAGGAACTATATTTAAAAAAAACTGAGGAGATATTTTAGGGAGATGAAACACTTGCTAATGTGATGCTTATATTAAAATTGTAGCCAGATTGGATAGTGGTATAAAACATGTCACTGGAACCAGCATATCCATATTGGATGTTGTGAATTCTGCCTTAAGGGCAGAAAAAGCAGCAAATGAAACGGGAGATTTCCATTCCCCCACCTCAGCAGAGTTTCATGTAGTTATATCAGCAGGCTTCCTTAGCAGGAGGCATTCTGAAAAGAGGTATTTTTAACTGAATCAATCAGAATAAGACAATTCAGCCTTCCTTTGGACTCTACAATGATAAGACCTTCACCTGAGGAAGGTATTTTTAATTCCAGTTGAGTACTGTTTAATCTTGGTAAAATGCTTCAATATTGGGCAATGCAAGCAGCTAACTTGCAAGATGACAGGAACATTTTTGTAATATTTATTATAATAGTTTTCTGGAAGAAGCAGCTGTGAGGGACAGAGAATGGAGAGAAAGGTAAGGGGATTTCTCTGGGATGAACCCAAGTCACTCCCACTCAGCAGAAACAGGATGCCAGGCTGGCATTCCTCCTATTGCCAGAAATACATGGAGACACCCTCCTGAATGGGAGGAAAAGCAATTTCAGGTGGGAGTTCTCAGTCCAAATGGGAAAGCACCTCCCAGCCCGGTGGAGGGTTCATTACTGAAGTACTTTCCTTTGCGTAATTCCTTCCTTTGCAAGGGTTTACCATCGGGAGGAAAGGACAAATTAGGCAGACAAGATGATGTTGTCACAACAAATCACAGGCTCAGCAGAAGAGAGCTTGGGAAACCTTCAGTCCAAGAGAACTTGCCAGTGTCCTGTGTAGTCCAACAGCGAGAACAGCAAGGCTGAAACACCTTTCACCTGCAGATGTAACCAGTGAGAAAACTACAAAGAGGGTGTGTGCTCAGGACACACATTGTGGCAAATACGTGATTTCTTTTACTCATCAGCATAAAAAAAACCCACAACCAAAGCAAGGCAACAAAAACACCTTAAACAAGCTCCTCTGCATTAAATTGACAGTACTTGCAAATAACCAGTAATAAGATACTCCAGCCTATTTTCCATGCCATCTACTGCACTTGGAGAAAAAGAACTAATACCAGGCAGATTCTTCACAGGTAGGGGAGGAGAAGGTTTAGGATGACAGAAATTACAATCAAATTGTATTAAAGACTAATGGATATGAACCTCCCTCTGTGGAAAGCTCCAAGATTGGGCAGTGGCTAGTAACAGAGCTTACTTAAACCTCAAAGCCTCTAAATATTTATAGAAATGCGGATAGCAATGATGAGACAGTTGGTTTAGACCCGAAGTTCTGACAGCCCTTGACTTCTCTCTTAAAACTGAATTTTGGTTCTTCCTTCAGTGATTCAACGTTTGTTAAATGATTTCACTGCCCTTATGATTTACAAAACACGTTTGGCAGAACCCTGTTAAAACAAGGCTTATTTCTACCCTGGCCTTGGGTAAACACACCCTAACCCCCCAAAAACCATCACCAGACCAAGCACCCAACCGAGTCACCCAAAGTCAAGGCTCCTGCGCTGCAAACAGTTTACCAGGTGGGTGGTAAACTGTTGACAGGGTGGTGTTGGGTCATGGGTTGGACTCGATCAGAGGTCTTTTCCAACCTGGTTGATTCTGTGATTCTGTTCTCAGTCTGGGAGATGCCTCTGGTGAAGGCAGGTACCTTCACAGGGTTTATGATCTTACCTCGGGATGACAACACTACCATAATACTTGGGAGATCTTAGAATACCACCCAAACCCACTCAAAGCAAGACTTGGCATTTTTGCTCATGTCAGGAGAAATATCACTCCTGAACAAACATGTGCTCAAGACCAGAGTTTCCCATTTAACCCAGGTCAATTCCTAAGAACTCTATAAGAGAAGCACATACTTATCGTTAATAACCATTTGCTTTGCTCTAGCCTAAATTCAGATCCTTTCCACTTTCTTTCAGAAGATATTTATCACGGTAAATTTCTCAATTTTACATCTCCTCCTTTTAAAGGTCAGGGTACAATGCTGTATTTATAGAAAAATCAGAGTTATCAACAGCTAACATATGGGCTGCACTGAATAGCAGGAGTCACGGTATTTATATCATATTTACTGAAAATGTGTTTGCAGCCTCATCCCTCTCCTGTACTGCTGGGTGATGCACTAACTCACAAATTAAACACTAACAGTGATGGCAACCGATTTACTAAATAAGAGATTATAATGATTTACTAAATCACAGCAGCACGTGCTGTTACATATTGGCATTTATGAGTATTGATGAATTTTAACAGTACAAAGTGTTAGAGATACCAACTAATACATCCTACACTCGAATCAATAGAGTTCATGAAAATCAGTAACAATTACTGTGCCACTTAATAGAGAGGTTTTCCACTGGCTCCAACATTCGCAAAGGCGAAT